>CM074728.1:84212937-84812937 GCA_037306005.1 Rhinophrynus dorsalis
GAATATCATTTCTATGGAGGTGGGCATGATTTTTTTGTTGTTGCAGGAATCCATGACCATAAACTCCACCCATTGTAGTGGTCATAAGAAGGAAGAAAGCTTAGAGTCCGGTAAGGAGAATCATGTCTTCCTCCACGAATGTTATATCAAGTATTAATTAAAGGTTAATTTTGAAGTGCTAATGAAGAATTGATGCATTATTATTATTCTTTATTGATATAGCGCCAACTAATTCCGCAGCGCTGTACAGTTGGGAGTAGACATACTGAGGTATTAAATAGTACAATCAGATGTGGAGAACAGAAGGATCAGATGCCTAATGACCATAAGGATTTTCCTCCCAGATTAACCCTCTGAGTGCCAGAGGGGTACGCAACGCATTGCAAAGCAATGCGTTGCATACCCCTCTGGCACTCAAAGGGTTAAGATAGGAGTTGTTAGTGTCCCTTTAACTGTAATATACTGTCAGTCATACAAAAAGCTGGAGGGGGGTCATTTACTTTGTGATTTTAATGGATCACAGTCATTTTAGCGACACCTCCCACTCCTCTAAATGCACACTATGCTTAGATAATCACATTGACTAATACCCGACGTGTTTGACTAACAGAAGGACTTACAAAGGAAAATGAAGCAATTCTGGAATAAACGAACTGCATCACAGGTGACAAATAAACATTCTTGCTCAGGGCCGGATTTACATCTCAGGAGCCTATAGGCAAAGAAATCTGAAGCGCCCCTCCAAAAAATAAAAAGTAGAAATGGTCTGTCCAAGAATTGTGTTGCTTGCACCATATGTATAGAGAAAGTTGCTAAATGTGCTACAAATAAAGACAGTTTTAATGATTATCTTAACTCCAGGTCTACCCAAGTCTTATTGAAAGTATATATGTAGTTATGTATGCAAATTCTCATTTGTGAATTTTCTAAAAATTTTCTCAGACTATTCTCAGACAATTATTATCTTCCCCAGTATTTCCCTCAATATCTCCAAGGAAGTCATGGAGCTCACCTTCTCTAGAACTAAAAGTAGTTCAATAAAAATCCACTGGGGACCTTAGACAAAGCTTTCAAACAAATGTAATATGTACCTATGCACAGCTGCAATGTATTTCTCTCTTTTGTGGCTTTGCTGTTCCATCGTGGGCTCCCTGCAGCATCTGGGAGAGGGAGGGGCAGTTCTGGCAAGTGAGGAGGTGGGAGTAATGGTAATGCGCCTCCGTGACGCCAGCGTCAGATCTGCTCAATTCACTCACATCCAGCCGCGGTGCTCAGACGCAGCAGTAGGCAGCATGATGATGACATTGATAAAAAAAAAAAAAAAAAAAAGCAAAAAAACAATCCCAATGACAGGCGCCCCTCTGTGGTGTGCGCCTGTAGGCAGATGCCTACTCTGCCTTATTATAAATCCGGCCCTGTTCTTGCTGACTGAAATGCAACCTTTAACCCTTTAGATGTTAGCAAGGTCAAGTAATGTGTTGGAGACCTGTCTAGCATTCAAGGGTTAAAAATCCCATTTAAATCAATGGGATAATCCATCTCTGTCCCCAGAGACCCAGTATTTAAAGGGGATCTATCACCACTATACAAGTTTGTCTTAAAATTTAGGTTATATAGCAAATAGGCGGAATAACATTCATTTCTTTTTTAAAAATCTCTATTTGGCCGAAATTCTCAGGATGAGAGAATTCAGTATTACATACATGATCTGCTTCATTTAAAGGGATAGTAATACTTTATTATTACTATCCCTCGTATTGTAGGTATTTGCAAAATAAGTTAATAGCCTCCAGGTTCATCTCTCAAACCTTTATTTTTGAGAGATAACCGAAGGCAAAGTTCCCCCCTCCCTCACCCTTCCCTGAAGTCAGCGTTGTACTGACTGCAGGGGAAGTCTGTCGTATGACAGGCTTGCGGCTCTGCAGCTGAGCAGAGATCCCATTAGTGAAGAAGAATTATTTCACTGAAACGGTCTTCTACATGTGCTTGGTTTGCAAGCACACATAGAAGACCGTTTCAGTGAAATAATTCTTTGTCACTAACGCGATTGCGGCTCTGCTGCAGAGCCGCATGATTAAAGACAGACCGGATATCCCTGCAGTCAGCACAACGCTGACTTCAGGGAAGGGGGAGGGAGGGGGGAACTTTGCCTTTGGTTGTCTCTCAAACCATAAAGGTTTGAGAGATGAACCTGGGGTCTATTAAATTATTTTGGCAATACCTACAATACGAGGGATAGTAATAATAAAGTATTACTATCCCTTTCACTGCTTCTTTAGTCACTAAATTGGTATTTGGTAATTGATATTTAACCCTTTGCTTTGCAATGCGTTCCATACCCCTCTGGCACTCAAAGGGTTATACCATGAGTGTATGGGGAGAAGTGCTTCTTGTGTTGTGTGTGTACCTCAAACTTGTTTCATGTTAATGGTTCTTGGAGGACTGACTACATCATCTCTGAATTATAGCAAGCAGGGACCTATCACTGAGAATATATATTCTGAGGAAATGTAAGGGTAAATATTTTCAAGATCTCAGGGCCAGCTAACTTCGAAAGTTCCCAGGAATGGTAATAAAGCCTTTTCAGATATTTCAAATACTAATGAAGATTTTCAATGACGTTTCATGTGCCAATTTAACCCTTTGAGTGCCAGAGAGGTACACAACGCATTGCTATGCAATGCGTTGGGTACCCCTCTGGCACTCAAAGGGTTAAGTACTGTGCTGTACCAGGATACTTTTACTTTCACTTCTCCCCTAAAGTAAAAATGTGAATATTTCCGAAACCATACATCTGCTGGACTTTTCGGTTAACATGACACAGGCAGTTTTGAATGAAGCTTTCAAATATTTACTACAATTCAAGGTGAAAGGTCCACTTTACATCAATGGTAATATTTATTTGTTCCTGCGGTGCAATTGTTTTGCAGAGAATTGCAACTGAACGTTTGTCTTTCTGTATATGCGCCATTGTGCCAGGTGCCATAGCATTAAATGAACATTCCTTATAAATCAGACAAATAATTGTGTATGTATGGGATAAATTAACACTTTAAATTAACCTTTCACCTTGCAGACCAGGGATTAACTACTTTCTTATGAGTCTGTGGATCTCTTTCCTGACACTGCAAATAATTTGTGCAGTTCAGAAAACCACAGCACCCACCAGAAATACCCACATTCCTTAGGAATAACACTGCACTTGGGACATAAACCGGTAGCTAAAGGCAGAAATAAACAAATAAAGTCTGCAGCACAGGTGATTCTTATATTCACTGAGGTTGATTTAGGCCTGGAGTACAGCCTGATAACTTTATCAGTGTTTTATCCACAAATTGCTCCATTGACTTCAATGAGAATCATTACTTAAAACCGGTGATAACACTTAATTGCAATGGGGGTTATGAACTAAGGTGTGATAAAGAGGAGATAACTTCCCCAGTGATGTCAGTGGAGTAACAATAGGGGTCGCACCCGTGACTGGGCCCATCACTCCAGGGGCCCGGCCACCCCCTGCGACCCCTCCGCCTGGCTCCTGCAATCTCCCTCCGGCGCTCTAGTAATGCAGAGTGCTGGAAGGTGACATCATCTCCCAGCGCCCTGCATTACAGAAGAGGACCACGCGGGAGATCAACCCATTATTCTGTCTCTCCTGGGAGGTAGGAGATGGGGGCATTGTGGAGGGCCCGGGTGCCAATGTGGTCAGGGGAGGGGTCCCAAGGCACTTCTTGCACCAGGCCCCGGAGGGTTCTCGTTACGCCTCTGAGTGATGTCACTTCTCCAGTTCCTCTGTTATTCTATAGAGCCTATGCACTAAGGTCTCCAAAGCTGGAGATATCTTAGTGCGTTGGCTCCATAGAAAAACGTAGGAACCGGAGAAGTGATAACACTGGAGAAGTCCTCTCCGTTTTATCACCGCTAGTGCATAACCACTATAGTCTAGGTCTTAAAGGAACACTAACACCAGAAAATGAAATTATGTTTTATAATTTAAAATACCATGTACTTCCAACTAGCTTCTGTAAAATGTAGCTACTTTATGATCGATCCCTAAAATCTAATCCTACACTTGCTTTTAAACTAGGCTGACCAGATCTCACCTTTAACCGGGGACACATAGGAAATAGGCATGTTTCAGGAGTGTACTGAAATCAAAGCAGCCCTGCAGTATGCATTTTTCATATGTGTCCCCGGTTAAAGGTGAGGCTGCACCCTATTTTAAACCCTTTGCGTACCAGATGGGTGTGCAACATATTGCTTTGAAATATTTTGTGTACCTATCTGGCATTTAAGGGGTTATTAATACAGGTGTTGATTGTTCCATATAGACACATTTTGGTTACTTGCTTGTGCACAGTTAATTAGATAATGCATTAAGATTAGGGCCTACTCCTTTTCAGAAAGGCTCATATCTTATCTCAGGCCCATTAACAGACAATAAAACTATATTACTTCTGTAACACCTAGCAAGATATTGTAATGGACGCCCCCCAGAGACCTGGAAAATGCAGAAATAGGAGCTCCCATTGAACATGTAAAACTAAATTTTAGACCTCAGAAAACAAAGATTTTTTTTTTTTTTTTTTACAGAGGATAGCATGCAGTGCAGGATATTTAAACAGACAGTAATGTTTCACAATAGAAGCAGCTCCAATTAATCTTCATAGTATTTGGGTCATGGAGAGTGTTATTTCAAATACTGTCTGAGTTGTAATCCAAGAGTAATTGAATTATAAAGTATCCCCCTCCCGCCCCTTTTACTGATGTAACACTGCTCAGCCAGAGCAGAAGGGAGGTGCCCAGGTTATGTTAACACTTTGGGCACCTTATTCAAACCAATGACACCACAGGGGAGAAATAAAACATCCCTTTAATTTAAGTGGGTATTTAACCCCCTTGTATGCTAGAGAGGTCTCGAACATTTAAGGGGTTAAAATCCCCATTTAGAGCAATGAGAGTTTGGGGATTTTTTTTAACTTTTTCTGCTACAGTTGTTTTGCCCCAGACATGCTCCTCTGTTGTTTTGTGGGTGCCTTCAGTTTAAGGAGGGTGTGCAATGCACATTCCTGGGAACTCTCCGGATCTGCCCTGGAGACTCCAGTTTCCAGACTAAATTATCAGGTCTCCAGGGACAGAAGCTGATTCTCTGGTGGCGGTGAGTTTCTTCACCTTCCCTCCATGTTCCTCCCACTACACTCTCACTTCTCTTTCCCTCTCTGTTCCTCCCACTTCCCCTTCTACCCACTCTGTTCCTCCCACTTCCCACCCACTTCTTCTCTTTCCCTCCCTGTTCCTCCCACTTCCCACCCACTTCTTCTCCTTCCCTCCCTGTTTCTCCCACTTCCCAACCACTTCTTCTCCTTCCCTCCCTGTTCCTTCTACTTCCCACCCACTTCTTCTCCTTCCCTTCCTGTTCCTCCCACTTCCCACCCACTTCTCCTTCCCTCCCTGCTCTGCCCACTTTATGACACACGATGAGTAAGCCCCACCCACCCGATTAAGCCCGATCCTTATTATGACACAATTCACATCATTGACATCTCCTGTCCAGTATGACATGAGCCCTCTCCGATGACTCAAAGAGAAGAAATTCCCTGGTATAGCAATGCATTGCTCTGGCGTGGGCATTTCTACGAGTCTACAGCCATTGTGATTGAGCTACCCATACCCACATTTCAGAGTGGGCATTGCCAGCACAGTGGATGTGCCACTCACAATTAGGCGCTCTAGGCAGCTGCCAACTCATAGGAAATATGGCTCTGCTGACAATTGTTTCCACTCAACTCCTACTTTTTTTGTTCTTCACATCCGAAACACAAATGCGCCCATCATTATAGAGTGAAACAGGGCAGAACACTTTTCCGTTTACATTCCAGCTGACGGGAAGAATCTAAGCTGTAGATTAAAGAGAATGTGAGTTGCACAGCAGCATCTGTTAGCCGCGTTTATTTGTGTAAAGATACTACCGTTTACAGTAAGTGTATTACAGTGAACACAATATTTAGGAAAGGAAGACTGAAGCCAAATAGTTGCCATTTGGTGAGGGTTACATAGCTCTCCTTCACATACAGCAAATGTAACTCCCTGATTTACTAGACAAGAAATGGGAGAGGAGATGAAAGAACAAAGTAGCAAAAAGAGGTCAAATGCAATGTAAACAATTTGGGGCCTTAATTGTTTCATTTAAACCTGACATATGTTTGCAGGAAATAAATGCATACACAATGATAACAAAAAAGAAATATGGAAACATAGCTAGTTAGAGAACCAGATAGGAGTTTTTAACTCTTTGCAGACTGTTATGACCCATCTGGCGCCCTATCAGAGAAAACAACTTTAACCCCTTAACGACATGTGACGTACTATGACCGTCACGGTCCTTGAAATACTCAAGGACCGATGACGGTCATAGTACGTCACGTATTTTTTACTTACAGCTCTCTACCGGGAGCGCTGTAAGTAAAAATAGGGCCTGAAATTGACCGCTCCAAGATCGGAGCGATCTCTATCAGGCCCCATAATGACGTGCTGATACACGCGACAGGTCACGTGTACCAGCGCGTCCAAGTGCTCCTATGCGGTCATTATGGGACGGAAATGTCCCAGGACTGCCGGTCGTTAAGGGGTTAAAGGGATAGTAATACTTCGTTTTATCTTTATTTTATTTTGTAGGTATTAAAAAAACATGAAGAACGATATAAGTCGTATCTCTCAAACCTTTATGGTTTAAGAGATATTCACAAGCAAAGTATCCCCCCCACTCTTCAGCCAGATCAGAAGGGAGGTGCCCAGGCAGACTGCAGAGAGGGACAATCTTCAATTAAGATAAGGGAAAAAGCTGAAAAACTTGTCAAGGGGGGCAGGGCTTTCATTGTTCTCATAGGAAGAAGATTGTCCCCTGCTGTTATCTGTCTGGTCTATGGACTGGATTCCACATCTGAGAAGAGATGGCTTACACTAGGTAAAAGGGGCGGGAGGGGGAAACTTTGCTTGTGAATATCTCTTAAACCATAAAGGTTTGAGAGATAAGACTTATATTGTTCTTCATGTTTTTTTAATGCCTACAAAATAAAATAAAGTTAAAACGAAGTATTACTATCCCTTTAATTATTTTGAGAGAGCTTTCACAATGTGCTATATGTTATATTAGTCATTGTTTATTTACATAACTATTTTTGATCTATTTAGATTGATTGATTATGCTAATTAAATCATGATTTTTCAGACATTTCGGAGGTTATGCACTAAGGTGTGATAACAAGGTGATATAGTGTAGATGACTTCTCCGGTGATATCACTTCTCCAATTCCTATGTTATTCTATGGATCCTATGCACTAAGATTTTGGTGCCAGCGTTCCTTTCACTCTCCAAGTGCCTGAGGGGTATCCAACAGATTGGGGGTTATGCAATAAGGGGTGGTAAACAGGTGATAAATGGAGATAACTTCTCTGGTGATATCACTTCTCCAGTTCCTACGTTATGCAACGGAGCCTATGCACTAAGATCTCCAGAGGTGGAGACATCTTGGGGGAGATTCAATAACTGGTGATAAAGTGGAGATGAGTTCTCTGGTGATATCACTTCTCCAGTTCCTATGTTATGCTATGGATCCTATGCACTAAGATTTTGGTGCTAGTGTTCCTTTTACCCTCAAAGTGTCTGAGGTATCCAACAGATTGGGGGTTATACTATAAAAGGAAATAAACAGGTGATAAATGGAGATAGCTTCTCCAGTTCCTATGTTATTCTATGGAGCCAATGCTCTAAGATCTCCAGAGGTGGAGATTCAATAAGCGGTGAAAACAAGGTGATGAAGTGGAGATTACTTTTCCAGTTTATCCCTTCTCCATTTCCTATGTTATTTTATGGAGCCTATTCACTAAGATCTCCAAAGTTAAAGGGATAGTAATACTTTGTTTTAACTTTATTTTATTTTGTAGGCATTAAAAAAACATGAAGAATGATATAAGTCTTATCTCTCAAACCTTTATGGTTTAAGAGATATTCACAAGCAAAGTTCCCCCCTCCCGCCCCTTTTACCTACTGTAAACAATCTCTTCTCAGATGTGGAATGCAGTCCATAGACCAGACAGATAACAGCAGGGGACAATCTTCTTCCTATGAGAACAATGAAATCCCTGCCCCCCTTGGCAAGTTTTTCAGGTTTTTCCCTTATCTTAATTGAAGATTGTCCCTCTCTGCAGTCTACCTGGGCACCTCCCTTCTGCTCTGGCTGAGCAGTGTTACATCAGTAAAAGGGGCGGGAGGGGGATACTTTGTCATTGAATTACCCTTGAACTACAACTCTGACAGAATTGAAATAACACTCTTCAAAGTCCAAATACTATGATGATTAATTAGAGCTGCTTTTATTATGAAACATTACTATCCCTTTAAAGAAATCTTAGTGCACAGGCTCCATAGAATAACATAGGAATTGGAGAAGTGATAAACTGGAGAAGTCATCTCCTCTTCATCACCTCTTTATCACCTTGTTATCACTGCTGAGTGAATCTCCCCCCTTATTTCATAGGTTCCATATAATAACATAGGAACTGGAGAAGTGATATCACTGGAGAAGTCATCTCTGCATAACCCCATTGTGTTGGGTACCTTTCTGTCACCCAAAGTGTTAAAGATTTCAGCTACAAAGCTATAACATTAAATGGTTACTGAGGCAAGCAGAACAATTCCTCACTGTCACAATACAATGATGGCATAAAGCACAGTGTGTGACCACTAAACTGTCACCGATTTGTGATTTTCTCATCTTCTGGAGCTTATCACAACAAAATGACAGTTCATGTGACATTCATTTTAAATGCATCAAGCATTCTGGCAGATTTAAAATGGAATCCTAAATAATAGCATTATAAAATTAAATGCAAGCCACAGCAATTTATTCAGAGGCTTGAAAATGGAAAGATTATGGCTTTTAAGGGCCGGCGGTGGTGGCGGTGGTTGGATCGCAACACATTGACATGTATAGCCTTCTGATCTTTAATCCTTTGAGTGCCAGAGGGGTATGGAGGGTACGGAATGCATTGCTTTGCAATGCATTCTGTACCCCTCTGGCACTCAAAGGGTTAACCGTTCAGTGCCAGAGAGGTATGCGTTGGATACCACTCTGACACTCAAAGGGTTAAAGGGTCATATTCACAAAGCCAGAATTGGAGTAATTCTAGGTCAGTCCAATACATAGGGAAAAATACATATTCCCTTTGATCTAAATGGTCATTTTAACCCTTGGAATTCTGGAGAGCTCATTAAAGCCCATTTAAATCATTCAATTTTTATTTGTCCTCTAAGATGCAGTCAGTTTATTCTAGAATTCCTCCTCTTTTCAGGTGTGGGTATGGCCCTACATTACTAACACAAAATTCTTCTATTGTTTACATATAACAAAGCTGAATTCAGCAGTACAAGCAGTAAGTGGGGAGAAAACAATTCAGTGCATACAAACTCTTTGATGTATGTGTTATTCTGTTCAAGTCCTTGATTGGAGTGTCTGGAAATGCCTTAACCCTCAGAGTGCCAGAGGGGTTTGGAATGCATTGCTTTGCAATGCATTCTGTATACATCTGGCACTCTAATGGTTAACTCCTTCTTTAAAGGAATGCCAACCCAAAAAATGAAGCAGGTTGAGTTAACGTTAAATACCACATAGTTACATGGCATCCCTAAAATACAATATTAACCTTGCTTTTTAACACGTGTCTAAATTGTCCTGTTGCTTTAACCCTTTACAGACAGGAGGGGTGTGTAATGCACTGTTAATTACTAGAAAATATTTCTGCAGCTTGTTGAGTTTCTCAGTAGCCTATCCCTGTATCCCCCTACTTCCAACCCTGTTCCACCCACTCTCTCACCCATTTTACGGAAAAGACATAACTTCTTATCATGGTAACCCCATCCACCCAGTTAAGCCACACCCATATTGTGATGGAAAGATGGTCATTATGGACACTCCCTCCCCAGCCACGTTGGTCACTCCAGGGGTTCCAGTAAACACAGTTCTGAGGTATGCCTACATCTCTCCTCCTTCTGCATCACTGATGCACATATCCTCTTTTTTCTCATTTCCTGATTGGATTTTGTCCCCTAGTTGCCATGATTACGAAGACTGGCTATACAGCAGCCATGAACTAAACCAGTGGTCTCAGATGTCATTCTTAAATGGCCAAAAAATGATAGGTTGTAAGGCTATCCAAGATTTCTAACAGGTGGTGCAGTCAAAATGATTGAGCTAATGATTGCAGTATCAGGGACATAACAAAAACCTGCAATGTCTCACATTATAGGACTGCAGTTTGAGACCCCTGGACTAAACAAAATCAGGAAGTGAGAAGTAGGTTTAAAGTAATAGTAATACTTCTATTAAAGCTGATGTCCAAGTCTTCTTTATTTTTTTACATGTAGCTCTATCTTTCACTACTTAAAGGTTTGTAGTTCAAGTGCTATTCAAGACAAAAGGATCCCCCTCCCCATACCTCCCAAGTGTCCCTCTTTTAGACCCAAATCCCTCTGTCCCTCTTTCCCACCCTGTTGTCCCTCTTTTTAGAAGATCAGATTGCGTGGTGTGTATATAAGTGTATCACATTGCCCTACAGCAATAAAACTCACTTTAATGTTTGCTTAAATGTCAGTATATGTGTTTATAAATTAGTCTGTGTAAATAAAACACTTTGGTCTTTTCATAAATCATTTATTAGGTTACACAAGGAGGTGTCAATAGGTCGTGAAATAGCCTAAAATTATTGGTAATGCCCCGCCCACCAGTCACGCCCACAGCAACACACCCCTAAAACACAAGTGTCCCTCTTTGGCAATTTGAAATGTTGGGAGATATGGCCTCCCGTCCCTTTTGGCCGCCTCTCATTAGATCTGTAATCCGGTCATGGGACCGAATGGATGCAGTGAGGGACAATCTTCACTCCGTAAGTATAATGGAAACCCTGTCTCGCTTGACGAAGGAATGCAGGATTTTTCTTTTGCTTACTGAAGATTGTCCCTCGCCGCGCTATGTCCATACCAGATTGAGAGGCTGAATGACACGGGGAAAGGGACAGGATGGGGATCCTTTCAACTTGAATAGCGCTTGAACTACAAACCTGTATGTAATGAAACATAGTGCTACATGTTAAAAAAATAAAGAAGACTCAGACATCAGCTTTAATAGAGACATTACTGTTCCTTTAAGATAAAATACAATAGCCGCCCATTGCTCACTCTAACTGCACCAGTGATACAGGGGGAGGAGATACATAATCCCTTCCTTCAATCTTGCCCAAAATACATCAGGCCCGGCTGTGCACAGGCTATCATTATTATTGCTCCAGAAAACCTTGGAAAATAACATTGTTTTTAAAGATTCTAGTCAAGGTGATACTCCCAATCCAACTATTAGTTTCCTCAACCCTTAGGATACTAAAACTTCTCCATTGCATTGCTGTGCAATGCATTGGAGACATCTCTATCACCCAAGGGGTTAAACACACCCTGAGATTGTAAACTTTCATGGGAAAATGCTTGTTTGTGTTTCCTCCTTGTCTGTATATACCTTTGTTACTCTATTGTAATGCACTGTGTAAAATGTGCAATGGAGGACAAAGCCTGCACACACATGACAATACAAAGCAAAACAGCCTGATATAAAGGATCAGAGAGCCCTGCTTACCAGAGCTTACAGTCAACAGGAAGAGGGGTGAGGATACAGGAGCTATTTAAACTGGACTGATGGCCAGAGGTTAAATACATTACCTTTCAATTCAGGATAAACAATTCCATTGGAGACTTTCTATGAAAAACACCAGTGGCATTATGCAAAAGAGAAAAATCATTTTGGAGTAAATTAACTGTATAGCGGGAGACAATGTGGTCCTTACCATACAGCATTAACCCTTTGAGTGCCAGAGGGGTACGCAACGCATTGCTTTGCAATGCGTTGCGTACCCCTCTGGCACTCAAAGGGTTAAAGGCATGAATATGTCCTAAACTGTGCATCAGCTTTTAATATACAGCTTTAACCCCTTAACTCTTTGAGTGCCAGAAAGTAAACATATAAAAAAAGGACAAGGGAAACCCCCCTAAAAAAGTGAATCTAATGGGGGCACATAATGATCTGTTTAATATCAAAATGGATCATTTATAGTGATTAGTGTCGGGGAATAGTATAAAATATAACTTTTATTGAAAGTAATAAAAAATAAAATACATTTGAATTAAAAAAAAACAGAATTCCCATTGCTCATTGTATATACTCCTCCTAATAGATGTCTTCACTGGAAATACTATAACAATATTGCTATTTGGAAAATACAAACTATTCCACAACTATGCTATTTGAGACAACTGGATACATCTGTCACACGGATTAACTACCAGCTGTGTGGACATATCGGATACATGTGACACATCGTACTCAGGGCAGATTGTACATGTACTTTGGAGAATAATACGAGTATTCATTAGTTAGAATTGGCCCAGGACTATCTCCACTAGAACGACATACATGTGGAAGTACTAGTTGACCCTGGGAACACTGGTGATGTGAGAGAAGGATGATTAGTAGTCCAATACGGTGTACTACTTAGTATACTAGATATTAGGAGTTTTCCGCCCAGGGTTTTCAAGGCATAGGCGGATTTCATACCTAAGGGTGTAACCCAGTTCGGACATAGGGTGTGGAATAGTTTATATTTTACAAATAGAAATATTCCACCCTGTTTCTCCCACTTTCTGCCCACGTCTCTTCCTTCCCAACGTGTTCCTCCCACTTCCTGCCCACGTCTCCTCCTTTCCACCCTGTTCCTCCTACTTCTTGCCCACTTCTCTTCCTTTCCCACCCTGTTCCTCCCACTCCCTGACAACTTCTCATCCTTCCAACCCTGTTCCTCCCACTTCCTGTACTCTTCTCCTCTTCCCATCCTGTTCCTCCTACTTCCTGTACTCTTCTCTTCCTTCCCATCCTGTTCTGCCCTTTTCCCACTCACTTCCCACCCACTTTATGACATGGTATGTTAAACCCCACTCCCCCCACTGATTAAGCCCCACCCCTTTGTGACATGAATTGCGCCATTTATTTCCCCCAGGCGAACCTCATGATCCCTCTTTGGGGACTCAAGAAGAAAAAGTTCCACGGTACGGGCGTAATAAACCAGATATATATATATATATATACGGAACAGATTAACTACAACACAGTGGACCAAAGAATTCCCCAAACTACCACTGATTTAAATTAGGCTTTTAACATCTTCAGTGCTAGAGGTGTATCTAATGCATTGCTTGAATTCAAGGGTTTAAAAGTCCTATTTAAATTAAGGGGGATGTTTTTCTGTCCAATATGATACAGCTGTTTTTCTCAAGAATAACTCATCATTCTAGGATGATCACATTTCCATTCTGCCATTCAGGGAAACTGCAGAGATAAGGGCAGCAGAGTACTTGTCTTCAGCTCTAGTGCAGCTATGCGGCAGTGGTCAATATACATCACTGGACATCAGTGCGTAACCTCCTGCATTTTCTCCAGGAAAACAACACAGAGTTATAAACACTAGAGGGAAGAACTGCACATTGACTGCTGTGACAAAAAGTGATCTTGTAATGGGCTTCAAGAAAATGTACATTACTCCCAAAGCCTTAAACTAGCAGTGCACAACAACAAAACTGCACTGCAGATCCTTGTCACGGTCCTTGGTCCTACCCCCGTCTCTAGTCTGTCCCAGCTTGCGGTGTCAGAGGCGGTGTCTCCTTGCCGCTCCGGTCCTGTTCTGCCGGGCTGTCTCTGCGGGCACCTGAGTACTTCCAGTTTCGGCCGCATATTGCCAGTGATGTCATCTGCAGGCGTCTATATCTGGCATGTCTTCCAAGAAGCCAGTGCACTCTAACAGTGTGTCCAGACTCACTCCTAGCGTGCCTTGTCTTGCCCTAGTCTTGTACTTAGTCTTGTACTTTTGCTACTACAGTGTACCGAACCAGCCTGCCTGACTACTCTTTTGCCTGATCCCTATACTCAGCATACACAACCTACAGTGTACTGAACCGGCCTGTCTGACTATTCCTTGTCTGATTCCTGAGCTGCATTACGCCCCTTGAGTTCCGTTCCAGTGGGATTGTGTTTCCCAGAGCTTCTGCCATC
The DNA here is from genome assembly GCA_037306005.1 of Rhinophrynus dorsalis. NCBI lineage: Eukaryota > Metazoa > Chordata > Amphibia > Anura > Rhinophrynidae > Rhinophrynus > Rhinophrynus dorsalis. The sequence continues at coordinate 84,227,079 of CM074728.1, forward strand.
TATCCTCTAGCCTGACAGGATTTCCCTCCGGAAGCCCATCTCCAGGTCAGTGTCTTTCACCCCTCTACTCTATTTTAGGGTGTCTGGGCTTTCCAAGGGAGTTTCAGCTACCAGGTGGCCTTTGCTCACTAGCTACGCCCGCTACTCTGCTCACTCCAGCCTTCGCTCCCCTCTGCAGGGGAGTTTGTACTGTCAGTAGTGTTGCCATCCGGGTCTGGGTTCCAGCTCAACTGGGATCGGACATCTGGCTTTGCGGCCAGCAACTTTATTCGGCTGCAGCAAGGCCTTGCTCCTGACAGTCCCCACTCACAAGTTCCGATCTCCAGCGACGTTCCCAAGCACTCACTTCCCTGCAGGAAGACACCTGTGCCACCCGGATGCGTTCAGATCGTGACACTCCTGTTCAATATCAGGATCATGGCTGAGTTCTCTCTCTAGTGTGCAGATCTCTGTCTGGAAGCCATTTTCTTGCAGCCCAGCATTGTCATCACTTCCTGTCACAGTAGGCAATAGACACTTCTCCTTCTAGTGTTTAGACCTCTATGCTCTGAAGTCTTCATTCTGCGATTTTGTATTATCCCAGAAGGGGGAATGCCTGGGACATGGGACCCACATTTAAAATCCAGAACTGTACTGGGCAATTCGGAACATATGGTCAACCTACCTTATTTATTTTATACATTATGCCTAGCGCACCTAGAAAGAGAAGGATACATTTTAGTTTGAAAACCAGGATCAAAAGCTGGGACAACAGTATTGAGACAGGTGGTTGGCAACCTATAGCTCTCCAGCTGTTGTTGGACTACAGCTCCCATCACACTCAACTGACACATAGTTCCTATTGGAGCAGGTTTGCCAAAAGAAAATTGTGCAAGTTTCCATTGGATTGTTTCTCTGTTGCACTGTAATCCCAGACACAATCTAACATTTCTAGCTTTGTTCTGTGTATGAGTGTCTGACTTCTCAGAAAGTGCTAGGAATCCAAATGGGGTCACGGCTGAGTCAATCGATTCCGAGACAGTAAGTGACTCATTATATTATAATTTGTTACAAGCCTTTCCAGAATGCAAAATACTTTAAAAACAAAGGAGATATGAAATAAGACACTGTAGATGTCATGTGCGACCTATGACTTTACAGCTGTTGTTCAGGGCTGCCAATTTCTGAAAACAATTTTCACTGGCAGTATTAAAAAAAATGTACTGATTGCCAATTTTTTTATGGGCACCTTTGTTTGACCATATTTCTCGACCCCGCAGTTCCACTTATATAACAGTGCAGCTGCTTGCAAAGACTATTGAAGTGGAAGATAAATTCAGTTGAAGCAATGTAACCCTTTGAAGCGGAACTATCACCCTATAGAAAGTAATTCCCCAATAATTAGGTGTATATAGTGATATGTTTCTTAACAGCGCTATTATCTGGAACAAGTACCAAGTTCTGAAGTCATCCTTCTTCTTCGGAGACCGGCAGCCAGGCATGCATGCAGACATCTTGGCTTAGAGACGTTCGCTCAACTGCGCTATCCATCCCAGTCTCCTCTAGGAGGCATTGCATGGTATCTTAAGGTACCAGAAGGGACTGACGGCGCAGCCAGCTCTAAAGCAAGAAGCCTGGCCTTCAGTCCCACAAAAAGAAGGATTACTTCAGATGTTGGTACTTGTGCAGGATAATAGTGCTGTTAAGAAGCATTTCGCTATATACATAATTATTGAGGAATTACTGTCTATAGGGTGATTGTTCCATTTTAAGCAGTGGCGTAACAATAGGGGTCGCACCTGCGACCGGGCCTGTCACTCCAAGGGGCCCGGCCGCCCCCTGCGGACCCATAGCCACTCGCCCACAGCAGCTCAGCTGACCTCCTGGCGCTCTAGTAATGCAGAGCGCTGGGAAATTACATCATCTCCCAGAGCTCTGCATAACTAAGAACCTCGCGGGAGCAGGTGATGGAGGTAGGAGATGGACATGGGGCAATGTGAACATGGAGGGGGGGGCCCGGAGGCAATTTCTGCACCAGGGCCCAGTGGCTTCTAGTTATGCCACTGGCTTTAAGGACCGCGCAGTCCGGGGGTGGTAAGCTCTGAAGGACTAGGATACTTTTTTTTCTTTACGTAAACATGATCGACGATCACTTGTCTTGCAGCCACTCTGCGATCACAAACTTCTGTGACGTGCCAGGACCATAAAGGAATGGTAATATCTCATTTAAAATTTAGCTCTGAGTATTATATACCAGATTTTTTTTAACATATTGCACTATGCATATTTACTTACATATTTGTGGTTTAAAAGCAATTGAAGCGGAAAGGATCCCCCTCCCGTCCCTTCTGGCCACGTCACTGATCCTCTCAGTCTGGTCTGAATGGAGAGCGGCAAGGGGCAATCTTCAGTAAGCAAAAGGAAAATCCTGCCCTCCTTCTTTAAGGGGGGGCAGGGTTTTCCTTATACTTACTATGTAAAGATTGTCCCTGACTGCATCCATCCGGTCCCATGACCGGATTTCAGATCTTATGGGAGGAGGCCAGAAGGGGCGGGAGGGGGATCCTTTCAGCTTCAATACCTTTTAAACTACAAATATGTAAGTAACTATATTTAGCACAATATGTTAAAAAAAATACTCGGAGCTAAAGCTTAAATGAGATATTACTATCCCTTTAACTCCAGGAGAGATGTGACGGTCCTGGCACGTCATGCGTTCTTAAGCAGTTAAATACTTAGACATCACTGGGTTCAACTAATTTATATTAAAGGGGAATCATACCTCCCAAGTGTCCCTCTTTAGGAGGGACAGTCCCTCTTTTAGACCCAAATCCCTCTGACCCTCTTTACTACCCTGATGTCCCTGTTTTTAGGAGAGCAGACTGTGTGGTGTGTATATGAGGGTATACTGTTGCTCTACAGCAATAAAACTCAGATTAATGTTTGTTTAAACCTCAGTATATGTGATTATAAATTAGTCTGTGTAAATAAAATACTTTGGCCTTGTTAGAAGTCATTTATTAGGTTACACAAGGAGGTGTAAATAGGTCATGAAATAGCCTAAAAATTCTCTGTAATGTCCCGCCCACCTGCCAAACCCCCTAAAACAAAAGTGTCCCTTTTTGGCAATTTGAAATGTTGGGAGGAATGGGGAATTATAACTTTGAAAAAAATGGCCGTGAATTTATATAATAAAAGGACTTACCCAGGCAGATGTCAGTTAAGCAGCAGTCAGTTATATATTTTTCTATATTGTATTTTGGCATTTAAACTCTGCTGTAGTCTGTAACGGAATAGAGACATTTTACTACCTTGAAAATGTAAACAGGGCCCTTTAGACTCAGGGGCAGGGCTGACTAGAACCATTGTCAGAGATCCCTCTCATATAGAGTTATGGGCAGGGCTGCCTAAATCCATAAAGAGAGCCACACCTATGATTTTAAATGGTTTTGAATACATTTTCAAGGTAGTAAAAGGTCAGTTGTAGACTATAGCAGAGTTTAATTACAAAATAGTAAATGGATACAACTGACTGCTGCATAAATTACACCTAAGTTAAGTCCTTCTGTAAATGCGGAACTTTCATTCAAATTAAAGTGCCCCCCAAATCATTATTCACATAGGGATACGCATATCAATACTATTGCTATCCTGAATAAGTCTGGCATTACTGAGAAATCCAACTTGTTCGGCGACTCACCTGCAGGCAACAGCGCAGTCCTCTAGGATTGGTGAGGAGGAGTTGCATTGTACCTTAAGGTACAGGAAGTGACTGATGGCGCAGGCACACAGATGCCTCTACAGCAAGATGCCTGCCTGTGGGTATCCAAACAAGATGGATTACTCAATAATGCCAGACTTATTCAGGATAATACTAGTATTAATATGCGTATCATTATGTGAATAATGATTTGGGGGGCAATTTAATTTGAATGAAAGTTCTGCTTTAAATTAAGAGCATATTATTCCAAAAGAATAGCTTTCCCATTAAAGAACAATACATTGGTAAATAATACAAAATACATTCATGCCTTCCCTTTGTATTTAACCAGACTGGCAGAAGATGGTGGGAGTTGAAGGCCAACAGCAGATGAAAAGCCATGTGTTTCACACCTGTGAGGTTATATATTTTTCATAAGTATTGCAAGCTGAAAGGTAAACTTTTGAAATAAGTGTTTTGTAATGTGTTTAACAGAAGGACTTGCTTAGGATGTGTCCTTGATACAGCAATCAGGAATATCTATTAACCCTGTTTTTTTTTTGGTTGTTTTTTATATTTAAACTCTGCTGTAGTTTATAACCATAGCTGAGAACTTTGTGTTCTGGATTCCCTGGAGGGGACCTCCTGTGGTGCAGCTGAGGGATATAAATGACTCGATTTGCCTTAAAAAGGGGTGGGGCTTACTCATGGGCAGGGCTTAATGAATGTGTCACAAAAGTGAGTGGGAAGAACTGGGTGGGGAAGGAGCAGAAGTAGATGGGAAATGGGAGGAAGAGGTTGGGAAGGAGAGAAGTGGACAGAGTTTCTCAGCCTCCATCCATGGAGACCCGGTAATTAAGTGTAAAAACCGGAGTCTCCGGTCCCAGGTATGATTACAATTGAGCAGAGACATTTTACTACTATGAGAATGTTTTCATGGTCAGTTAGAATCTTGGGAAGGGCTCGCACTCTGGCTATTCTTATTAAGGCTAGTAAAGTATATGGTTTATTTTGTGCAGTTGAAATCTAAATTCAGACCTAGAATGGTGCACAGCAAATACAGGAAGCTGCAGATCCAGGGCCGGATTTCCAAACAGGCAAAATAGGCAACTGTGTAAAGCTCCAAATTGTGTGGGGAGGTGCCTCAGATGTGCTGGCCACACCCACATTCTGAGTTGCAGGTGTGGCCAGAGCAATCTCAATGTCCCTGTGCCAGTTTTAAACCTTGTTTAATCTGCTGGATGCTCACGAGATATCTAGGGCCAGATTTGTCATAAGGCAGAGTAGGCATCTGCCTACAGGTGCACCCCACAGAGGGGCACCTGTCATTGGAATCTATTTTTTTCTTTTTCTAATATCCTTGCTGTGCGCAGTGGCCGTCGTCCGCCGCATGGTGAGGTCTGTGCCTTCTTCGGCACAGACCTGTAGCTGCTGAGCTCCCTCCTTGGCTCTTTAGTATTACAGAGCACTCTAGTAATGACATCATCTCCCAGTGCTCTGCATTACTAAAAAGAAGACTGCGCAGGAGCAACAGCAGCTATAGGTCTGTGCAGAAGGAGGCACAGACCTCTTCTACCAGGGGGGTAGGAAATGGATATGGGGGAGGCAATGTGAGGGCAATATGGATCTGATGGGAGGCAAGTTGGAGATGATGGGGGCAATGTGAGAGCAATATGGAGATGATGGGGGCAATATGGAGATGATGGGGCAATGTGAGGGCAATATGGAGCTGATGGGGGGCAGGTTGGAGCTGATGGGGGCAATATGGTGCTGATGGGGGCAATGTGGAGATGATGGGGGCAATATGAGAGCAATATGGAGCTGATAGGGGGCAATATGGAGCTGATGTGGGCAATAAGGAGATGATGGGGGAAATGTGTAGATGATAGGGGCAATAAGAGGGCAATATGGAGCTGATGGGGTGAAGTTGGAGCTGATGATGGGGGCAATAAGAGGGCAATATGGAGCTGATGGGGTGAAGTTGGAGCTGATGATGGGGGCAATGTGAGGGCAATATGGAGCTGATGGGGGCAAGTTGGAGCTGTTGGGGGCAATATGGAGATGATGGGAGGAAATGTAAGGGCAATATGGAGCTGATGGGGGGCAAGGTGGGGGCAATATGGAGATTAGGAGCATTGTGGAGGTGTCTAGTGGAGATGGCCAATGGGGGGGGGGCTTCAGATTTCTGTGCCTACAGGCTCCTGAGATGTAAATCCGGCCTTGGAGATGTCCCATGCATTGTGAAGCAATGTGTTGGAAATCTCTCTAACAACCAAAGAGTTAAAGCTTTTCTTGTTCTTGCTTTTTATAGGCTAAGGGTCTTTTCTGAGCTACAAAACAGTGGATAAATCTGGGGCGGGGCCATGGGCGGAGCTAAGGGCACCTAGGATGTAAAACCAGTCCTATGCAGATGCTATGCTCAAAATGTATAGATATATCTGACTGCTATATGAAGGACACCTACCTAGTGCTTGTGTTAAGATATTCAGCATACCTGGGAACTTTGACTTTTGGACTCTATGGACGAGAGTACTTTGGTGTCGCTGGGGTGAGAAAAATGACGAGGTTTGTGTAAAAATGGGTGGGGCTTAATTGCGAGTGAGGGCGGGGATTTGCATACATGCCCAGAGAAAGAGGAATAAGCTGCGGAAGGTAGAGAAGTGGGCACGGAGTGGGAATAACAGACTGGGAAGACACAGAAGTGGGTAGAGTTTAATTACAAACTCCCCACATCCAGAGAATCGGCCTCTGCCCCAGAGAACCGGTAATTAGCCCAAAATCTGGAGTCTCCGGGGCAATTCCATAGAGTTCCCAGCTATGATATCCAGAGATACTTATTTTTACAGGAACAGAAAAGTTCCCTATTAAAAGAGGAGGTCTGAGCAGCTTGGCGTAGACCACTTTGATATTTCAAGTGAACGAGTCCCTTCATCCAGGAGTAACAGACATTAATAGCTACCATGTTACAATTTCTCCACCAAACATACAACCTCAGGCAGCTGTTCTCATTTTCACTTTCCTACCCAAAACAAGAAAAGAGGCCTTGAAATATGAGATCCCTTTAGACACCATTAATCAACTAAAATGAAAGACAGCAAAAATAATATGTCCCCCAACACATACTAGAGGGTCTGTGTTTTCTTGGCCTCTTCAGAGCCCAGTCTGAAATGGAAAAACTGAAACCAAAATAAATGCCCTTTACTTGGACCAAGAGAGCAGATTTCCAAATGCTGGGGAAGGGTCTCTTTCATTGGTTCAGAATATGCTTATTTTTAGCATTTTTAAAATATATTTTTTACTAGTACAGTTTATTTTTCTGATTTCATTTAATATTTATGTGTGGGTAATATCTGTTTTGCTGCAGAAGTGCAATTTTAAGCCTGCTGCACGAGGTTCCGTGCCAACGTCACATTACGTAGTACTATGGACCTGGTAGCGACGCTCTGTTGTGTGACAGCCCAGTGGAAAAGTGTTCTTGGAAATGTTTGCAAGGACGGCATTCTGGAAGTCCTGAAAGTTACACTTTTAAAGGGATAGTAATACCATACTTCTATTAAACTTGATGTCCGATTCTTCTTTCTTTTTAAACATGTAAAGCTATATTTAATTACTTACAGGATTGTAGTTCAAGAGCTATTCAAACTGAAAGGATCTCCCATCCCGCTCCTTCTGGCCGCCATCCATTAGATCTGGAATTCGGTCATGGGACTGGACCGATGCATCTAGGGACATGTCCGAGGGATGATCTTCAGTCAGTAAGTGTAAGGAAAACCCTGTCCGAGGGACAATCTTCAGTCAGTAAGTGTAAGGAAAACCCTGTCCGAGGGACGATCTTCAGTCAGTAAGTGTAAGGAAAACCCTGTCCGAGGGACGATCTTCAGTCAGTAAGTGTAAGGAAAACCCTGTCCGAGGGACGATCTTCAGTCAGTAAGTATAAGGAAAACCCTGTCCGAGGGACGATCTTCAGTCAGTAAGTGTGAGGAAAACCCTGTCCGAGGGACGATCTTCAGTCAGTAAGTATAAGGAAAACCCTGTCCGAGGGACAATCTTCAGTCAGTAAGTGTGAGGAAAACCCTGTCCGAGGGACGATCTTCAGTCAGTAAGTATAAGGAAAACCCTGTCCGAGGGACGATCTTCAGTCAGTAAGTATAAGGAAAACTCTGTCCGAGGGACATTCTTCAGTCAGTAAGTATAAGGAAAACCCTGTCCGAGGGACGATCTTCAGTCAGTAAGTATAAGAAAAACCCTGTCCGAGGGACGATCTTCAGTCAGTAAGTATAAGGAAAACCCTGTCCGAGGGACGATCTTCAGTCAGTAAGTATAAGGAAAACCCTGTCCGAGGGACGATCTTCAGTCAGTAAGTATAAGGAAAACCCTGTCCGAGGGACATTCTTCAGTCAGTAAGTATAAGGAAAACCCTGTCCGAGGGACGATCTTCAGTCAGTAAGTATAAGAAAAACCCTGTCCGAGGGACGATCTTCAGTCAGTAAGTATAAGGAAAACCCTGTCCGAGGGACGATCTTCAGTCAGTAAGTGTAAGGAAAACCCTGTCCGAGGGACATTCTTCAGTCAGTAAGTATAAGGAAAACCCTGTCCGAGGGACGATCTTCAGTCGGTAAGTATAAGGAAAACCCTGTCCGAGGGACATTCTTCAGTCAGTAAGTATAAGGAAAACCCTGTCCGAGGGACAATCTTCAGTCAGTAAGTGTGAGGAAAACCCTGTCCGAGGGACGATCTTCAGTCAGTAAGTATAAGGAAAACCCTGTCCGAGGGACGATCTTCAGTCAGTAAGTATAAGGAAAACCCTGTCCGAGGGACATTCTTCAGTCAGTAAGTATAAGGAAAACCCTGTCCGAGGGACGATCTTCAGTCAGTAAGTATATGGAAAATCCTGTCCGAGGGACGATCTTCAGTCAGTAAGTATAAGGAAAACCCTGTCCGAGGGACATTCTTCAGTCAGTAAGTATAAGGAAAACCCTGTCCGAGGGACGATCTTCAGTCAGTAAGTATAAGGAAAATCCTGTCCGAGGGACAGTCTTCAGTCAGTAAGTATAAGGAAAACCCTGTCCGAGGGACGATCTTCAGTCAGTAAGTATAAGGAAAACCCTGTCCGAGGGACATTCTTCAGTCAGTAAGTATAAGGAAAACCCTGTCTGAGGGACGATCTTCAGTCAGTAAGTGTGAGGAAAACCCTGTCCGAGGGACAGTCTTCAGTCAGTAAGTATAAGGAAAACCCTGTCCGAGGGACATTCTTCAGTCAGTAAGTATAAGGAAACCCTGTCCGAGGGACATTCTTCAGTCAGTAAGTATAAGGAAAACCCTGTCCGAGGGACGATCTTCAGTCAGTAAGTATAAGGAAAATCCTGTCCGAGGGACATTCTTCAGTCAGTAAGTATAAGAAAAACCCTGCCTGAGGGACGATCTTCAGTCAGTAAGTATAAGGAAACCCTGTCCCACTAGATGAAGGAGGGTAGGATTTTCATTTTGCTTACTGAAGATTGTCCCTCGCCACGCTCCACCTGGACCAGACAGAGAGGATGAGTGATGCAGGGTAAGGGGCAGGAGGGGGATCCTTTCTTGAATAGCGCTTGAACTACAAACCTGTAAGTAATGAAATATAGGTTTAAATATAAAAAAAAAAAATAAAATAAAATAAAGAAGACTCGGACATCAACTTTAATAGATGTATTACTACCCCTTTAAACCTTTGAGTGCAAGAGGGGTAAGTGACACATTGCTCTGCAATGCGTTGCTTACCCATCTGGCACTCAAAGGGTTAATGGCGTCCCTATGACAGGACTGAGCACTTAAGCAGTAACGCAGACGTAGGCAGACTTTTCAGTCTCTAAAGACTGGAGTGGCAATTCTCATCAGCCTGTGCTTTGCAACTGCGTTGTAGACCTCTCCTAGCACTCAAGAGGTTAAAATCTCAATTTAAATAAATGTTGTTTTTTTGTTTATTTATCTCTCATTAGTGCACTTGGCAAGCTTCAGAATTGCTTAATCTTTTGCTTTCCGCATAATGTCCTTAACCCTTTGCTTGCCAGAGAGGTACTCAATGCATTGCATTGGCTACCTCTCTAGAACTCACAGGGTTAAAGTGTGTCTATACAACCGACTGTTGTTTTGAAGGACAACTTAACCCTCTACACACCACTCTGGTTCTTAAAGAGTTACTAGTTAGGTCCTTCTGTTAACCCCTTGATGATGGGAAACGTGGGATGCATTGTAAAACGACTAGTTGCACATACCTCTGGTACTCCTGGGGTTAAATAAAGAAACACTCTTCCTAAGGGTTGCCCTTTAAAGGGATAGTAATACTTAAATTTTACTATCCCCCATCTTGTAGCCCTTAAAAATGTGAATTAAACTAGCCCAGCTGCATCTCTCAAACCATTATGGTTTGAGAGATATCTGCTTTCAAACTTCCCTCTGCCCTGACGTCAGCGTTCTAGCTGACAGCAGGGGAATCCGGTCCCTGAGCAAGTGGAGGCTCTTCAGCAGAGCCGGGATCGCGTTATGGAAGAAGAAATCCTTCACTGAAATGGTCTTCTACGTGTGCTTGGTCTGCAAGCACACATAGAAGCCCATTTCAGTGAAAGATTTCTTCTTCCATAATGCGATCTTGGCTCTGCTGAAGAGCCTTCGCCGGTCCCGTGATCGGATTCCCCTGCTGTCAGCTACAACGCTGACATCAGGGGAGAGGGAAGTTTGAAAGCAGATATCTCTCAAACCATAAAGGTTTGAGAGATGCAGCTGGGCTAGTTTAATTCACATTTTTAAGGGCTACAAATGGGGATAGTAAAATTTAAGCATTACTACCCCTTTAAAGCAGAACTGGTATGGTTACACGCATAACCTTCTATTAATTGTTAGCCTCCATTGTAATAATAAAACATGGCATTAAACTTCCAAAGATGCCCGTATCTTATTTAACTCTTTGAGTGCCAGGGGGTAGGCAACACATTGCAAAGCAATGTGTTGCGTTCCCCTCTGGTACTCAAAGGGTTAATCCTACTTTATATCAGAGCGACATGAGCAGGGATATCGTGGCCATCTTGGTGATGTGAGTTGAGTGCACCTGCATTATCGCGCACCAGACCACAAGGATGAGATGGGCAAGTCGCAGGAGGGACTAGACAGCCAGAGGGGAGTGGCATTGGAGCAGTGAAGTACAAGCTGTACCAAACGGCTCAAGGAAGCGACATCATAAGGTACTGTAGAAGAAGGGCGCCCAATAGTGTAGTATGTCACAACAGATAGGAACAGATTATAAGTAATAAACGATGGGTACTCACAAGTATATTGGTCAGCTGATCACACGCTGACTCTCACGCACACGGAGAAATTATCCCGTCTCCGTTCGGGTATAAGCAGTATATCCCCAATAAGGCACAAAGAAAAAACGGCTTCAAAAAATGTATACTAAAAGTAATATACTTTAATATATAAAAAAGAGAAATAAACTCTATCCAAATCATACATCATAAGGTATACTTTCTTTTTAATATTTCTACCTCAAAAAAAAATTACTTTTTATTTTAACTTTATAAAAGGAAAATATAAAGAAGAAGTCATGTAGGGTGAAAGTTCCCCTTTAATATTACTACTACTTATGATTTATTAGGACATCAGATAAAACTAAATGATGAGGTATCATTGGAAGTGAACCAGGAGAGGCAAACCGCACCTGGAATTCTTACTCTGTACTCATAAATCTTGGATCACCAGCAGAATTAACACGCTGACGTGGCTGTTTTACCATTTTCTCACCCTTTTTTTGTCCTTGTGCAGAGTAAATTTTTTAATTCCAACATCCAAGGCTTAGTGGACGCGTCACCCTAAAACATGTCTAGTTTGCTTTAATCCCTTGATGACTGCCTGATCCAACACGGGGTGGCTGTTAAGGACCACGGCACATTTTTTTTTTTCCAGCATAGTGTTCTGGGATGGTAAAGTGGAGTACAGCCACGCTGCCATCCCAGAATTCCATGATGTGCCAGGACCAGTTGACGGTCCTGGCATGTCATCAGTCCTTAAGGGGTTGAAGAGAATTAAAATCTATCTATATGTTGTACTACCCATTTTGCTGTAAAATAAAAAGTTTTTGATAAACAAACCCCTATGTTTTGCTGGTACAGTGAGCCTCCTTATGTCAATTTCCTACACATTATTCCAGCCAGTTGTGAGGCTTTGTGTTGCTTTGAGAAAGCAGCAGTATTGCTGCGAAACGCGTTAGCATTTAAAGCCAGTATTTGATTGTTCTTATCCAATATGGAATAAATTTTATATATTTGGAGACAGCCATTCGTCTGTTTGTGTGTTCGTGTGGCGCTGACACCCAGCAGATTGTCATCCTTCCGAGTGGAGATGGAGGCTATCTCTCCACAAACATGCATGTCAGATCAGCTGATGTCAGCCTTCTGACCATTGTAGAATGTGAGTGCAAAATCTGATTATTTTTGTATAGTGTTAAAGTGATTTTGTTACAATATAGGGCGCTTTCTCTTTTTTTGTTTTTATGTTTGGAGCATGGGAAGGAGGAAAAAAGGGAGGAACAGGGTTGGAAGGAGGATAAGTAGGAGGGAAGTGGGAGAAACTGGGTGGGAGGGAGGAGAAGTGGGTGGGAAACTGGAGGAACAGGGTGGGAAGAAGTCGTCAGAGTTTCATAAAAACTCCCCACCACCCTGAGAATCAGCCACTCTCCCCAGAGACCCGGTAATCAGCTACAAAAAAATGGAGTCTCCGGGGGAAATCCGGACAGGTCCCAGCTACACCTATAGGTATCTTTGAAATAAACTAGATTGTTATTGCAAGATTTTTTTAAGCTGTTAAAAGAACACTAACCATCTACAACTGAACTGGAGATATATACACTTAAAGGGATACTAAGACTTTATACATAAATATATATTGCAGGGTTTGCCCTCTTGTGTAAAACAAGGGTACTCCCACTGCTGAGAAATATTGTATTCAAATGTTTTTGCAGCTCAAACGTGTGAATTTTTTTTTAGGAGCAATATTCCAGTGGCCAGAAATGTTACAGTAGCGCTGTTGTTACATCATCCTACAGAGGTCATTGGTCAACTGACCAGAGCTGTCCATAGGATGGTGTAGCAACAGCGTGTCTGTACAATGTCAGAACATTGAGATACTGCATCTAAAAAGATTCAAGTCTGAGCTGCAATAAACAGCCTCTCTGCACTGGGAGGCCCCTTGTTTTACTCAGGAGGATAAACCCTACAATACGTTTTTTTTTTTTACATCCCTTTAAATACGCTTTCAGGGCCGGATTTGCCATAAGACAAAATAGGCACCTGCCTACAGGTGCACGCCACCAAGGGGCGCCTGCCATTGGGATTCTTGCCACTTTGCTGGCTGCGCCGGCACCCACTCCATGTCGCCCTCCCATTGTCTATTTCCTACCTCCCTGGCAGGACAGGTCTGTGCCTCCTTTGGCACAGTCCTGTAAGTGCTGAGCTCCCTCGTCGGCTCTTTAGGAATGCAGAGCGCTGGGAGATGATGTCATCGCCCAGTGCTCTGCATTCCTGAATAGGACACCGCGCAGGAGCTCCAGCACTTACAGGACTGTGCCAAAGGAGGCACAGACGACAGATTTCCTGCCAGGGAGGTAGGAAACGGACAACGGGGGGAGGTAGGAAACGGACAATGGGGGGAGGCAATGTGAGGGCAACAAGGAGATGGTGGGGGCAAGTTGGAGCAGAAGGGGGGCAATGTGAGGGCAACATGGAGATGGTGGGGGCAATGTGCAGCTGATGGGGAGCAATTTGGAGATAGTGGGGGAAATATGGAGCTGATGGGGGGCAATTTGGAGATGGTGGGGCAATGTGGAGCTGATGGAGGGCAATGTGAGGGTAACATGGAGCTGATGGGGGGCAATGTGAGGACAATATGGAGCTGGTGGGGAAATGTGGAGCTGATGGGGACAAGTTGGAGATAGTGGAGGCAATGTGAGGGCAATATGGAGATGATGGGGGCAATGTGGAGCTGATGGGGCAATGTGAGGGTAATATGTAGATGATGGGGGCAATGTGGAGATTAGGAGCATTGTGGAGGTGTCCAGCGGAGATTGCCAATGGGGGGCGCTTCAGATTTCTGTGCCTACAGGCTCCTGAGATGTAAATCCGGCCCTGTACGCTTTACTTCATGCTAACACCAGTACAAATTATCCATTTGTTTTCTGAGGCTTAAAATCTAGTGTTACATATGCTTCGCAAGAGCAGACTTTCCTGGTTTTACCAGGGCTCCAGTTGATTATGCAGGAGAGTAAAAGTGATACCTTCATTGGCTAACTTGAGCAGCTGTAGGATGCAAGCATACAACACAATGTAGGCCTCTTCTTCACCCAGGTCTGGGGATTTAGGGCTGGATTCAAATGCAGGAGATAAATGTTACCTCCTGTTTTATAAAGAAAAATCCTACTGAAGTCTATAGGGACACCTGGAGATAAAAGCAGAGATAAAATTAGCACCTGCATTTGATTCCAGCCCTTAAATCCTAGGAGCCCCTGGGCAAGGCACTCTTAGCTCCACCCATGACCACACCCCCATTCCTAACATGGCTCCACCGCCAGACCCATCCACTATTTCCTGACAAAGGAAATAGCCTTGGCTTGTGAAAAGCAAAGCCAAAAAAGTTTTAACTCTTTGGCTGCTAGAGGGATCTCCAATGCATTGTGATCTCTCTAGCATCCAAGGGGGTAAATAATAGCCTATAAATTGGTATAAAACTGGTGTAGGGACATTGAGATTGCTCTGGCCACACCCACAATTCAGAATGTAGGTGTGGCCAGCAAAGCTGAACTTCCTCCACTCAAAATCTGGAGCTCTAAGCAGTTCCCTACTCTGCTTGTTGGGAAATACAGAACAGTCTTCAGGCATATTTAGAAGTTGTCTAGGAAGCTTACATTCTAAAGTCACTCAGCCAATATAGGTATTGCTTTTACTGTACCAGTGTCCTGCTTTTTCTACAGCTAACACGGTGCCACCTTTTCCCATATATTATCCTGGGTTACTTGTGAATGGGGTGAGATAAGATAACGTCCTTTCAGAATAGAAGTCAATTAACTGGTCTTAGCCCTGGTCTCTTAATACAAACAGCATTAAATAAATGCTGTCTGAAAATGACCATTTGTATGTGTTAGGATTACATTTTAGGATGTAACAAATGAATAAATAATTATATATAGGTTAGCTGTAAGTTTATGATATTTAAAGGGATTGTAATATTTCATAATAAAAGCAGCTCCAATTAATATTCATAGTATTTGGGTCATGGAGAGTGTTATTTCAGTACTGTCAGAGTTGTAGTTCAAGAGTCATTGAATGATAAAGTATCCCCCTCCCACCCCTTTTACAGATGTAACAGTGTTCACCTCAGAGCAGCAGGGTGTGTCCAAGTGAATTGCAGAGAGGGACAAACTTCAATTTACATAAGGGAAAAAAATTGTCAGTGGGGACAGGGCTTTCATTGTTCTCACAGTAAGAATATTGTCCCTTGCTGTGAGCTGTCTTGTCTGTGGACCAGATTCCACATCTGAGGGGAGGCGGCTTACACTAAGTAAAAGGGGTGAGAGGGGGATACTTTATCATTCAATTTCTCTTGAACTACAACTCTGACAGTATTGAAATAACAATCTCTATGGCTCAAATACTATGAAGATCAATTGGAGCTGCAGTTTTTGTGAAACATTACCATCCTTTTAAAGTTATATCAACCCATTTCATTTTTTGGTGTGAGTGTTACTTTAAGCCAGACACAGCTCTTTATTTTATTTAAAGTTGTTTTTAGACTGCACAGATCAGCATAAGCCCTGTTTACATGGGTGACTTCATCACATCGTTATTACACTGAGCTAAAGTCACTCATGGAAATCAAATTGCTCCCTATGGTGCTGTTTATCTGGGTGATTTTCACCTTAGGTAATGCACCATAACACAGCATGCTGCAGCTTGAATGCATCATGCACAGGGATGGGTTGTTAGGTCATCCCTTTAAAAATGGAAGCATATGAAAATGCTTGGTCCATTGTTACATGGTAACAATCATAGAGCAGAAATAATCACTGCAACCCTGCAGTATAAATTTTCAGCTGTCCCTTTTTAACCCCTTAAAGATGTATGACGTGCCAGGACCATCACGCCGGTCCAGACGTTCAGGACCGGTGAGGTTCCTGGCGTATCATGGAATTTTGGGATGACAGAGCAACATCCAACATCCATATGGACATCAGCCAATAATATATGGCGGATGTCCAGGGTGGGTCTTGACACACTCCACACAACCCACGTGAGAGGATCGCTGGGGACACACAGGAAGCTGGACGTATGTAAGCATTGATGGTTTGACATGTTCTACAAAAGGAACACAACCTAATTGACCATATGAACCTAACTTAACGCTTTAAGAACCAGATGGGTGTACAGCACATTTATACAAGGTCACAAGGATCTGAAAATGCAATTCAAACCAACAGCACTGAATGAAAGTAGACATAGTAAACCACTATAGCCCTCCTTTATCCATGGTCACAAGGAGAGAACAATAGGATTGAAACCAGCAGCATTGTCCTTATACCACTAATAGAAACTACAATAACTAGTGGGATGCAATTTGATTCCCTCAGAGAAACAGGAACAAATTAAGACCCCCGATAAAGAAGTTACCCTTGGTCATAATCAAGTTAATTATTAGATAGGAACGTCAGTACCTAAAAATTAAATGGATTGATATAAGTATCATGCATTTATAGCTATGTAAAATTATTCATGTATTATATCCCTATAATATAATCCTAAACTTGATTTTAAGACGTGTAAACTGTATAATCTGAGAGCACTGATTTAATTGTGATTATGCGATTTGTAATCTGAGATAAAGTCAGTTAACTGTGATTATTGCCCACTGCTCTTGTATTCAGAAGGGCTGCAATCAGCCCATTTACAAACAATCCTCGACCATCACCTAAATATTGCTAAGGTACTTGGAGCCATGGAAAAGGCAGAGATTTCTGCCCACTTGGAGCATATAGAAGACTGGATTTTAAGGCCTCTGAACACAAACGGAGGTTTACACATACCAGTGTGAAATACAGGGCATTTAAGAGTATATAACCCCAGTTCATTTCAGTTTGTACTTGTACTTTAATCACTCTGGATAATATCAGAAACCAGAAAGGAGGACAGTATCAACAAGAAGTCTACTGAAGCTGGATAAAAAATAGAAAAAAGAAAGCAGAAAAATGAGTAAGTTAACTCCTGGTTTAGAGAGACAAGTGGCATATATATATATATATATATATATATATATATATATATATATATATATATATATATATATATATATACACACACATACATACATACAGTTCACAGCTCACCCCAATGAAGTGCCACTTCCAGTGTTTCTCACCCCAATTAAATCCCACTTAAACTGACGCAAATCACGTTATTTGGACGCGCCCACCCTTGGAACTCTGGGGGCTGGGGACAGAAAAGCTCCCAGATATTATTATGCTGAAAAACGAAAACTCAACACAAATATTGTAATTGGTTATTTAATAGTGAATGCACAAGTCAATAAATTAGAGGTAAAGCAATATTGTAAAAATACATACAAAATCTGTGACATTATTTACAGAGCAAGTAAAAAAAACACACAGATGCTACTGAGGTTCAAAAGGCAATTTAAGAAATTGAAGATTATAAAAATATCTTATATCTCTGATGTGAGAACATATTTGGCAATAGGCACTATGAAAAAGAAGAACAATTCTGCAACAAGTGAAATACAGCTTCCCTACATACCCACCGATTCAAATGGGGCTCTGTCTCAGCATAAATGAACATTCAATTATTCCTTATACTTTGTAATAAAGCTCTTTGCAGTCAACAATGTAGTTTTTGTTTAATTATATGGTAAAGTTTCCCCTCCTGCCCCTTTTACATATGTCACTATTCTGTCTTCAGACTAGAAAGCAGGTGAGGAAGGATCACAAAGAGGGACATTCTTGTATCAGTATAAGGAAAAACCTGCCTTCCTTCGTCAAGAGGACAAGGTTTTCCTTATACAGAGACAAGACTGTCCCTAATTGCAATCTGTCCGGTCAAGTGACCAGATTTCAGATCTGAGGGAAGAATAGTGACATATGTAAAAGGAGAGGGAGCGGGAAAACTTTAAAATATAATTATACAAAAACTACATGGATCACAACATTGCCGACGGTACAGAGCATTATTAAAAAGTATAAGAAATAATCAAATGTTCATTTATTCTGAGACATTACAATCTCTTTAAAGGGATAATAATACTTATTTTTATGAAAGCTGAATATTGTTCCTATTAAAAAAATAAAGTTATAAACTTTTAAAGTTTCCCGCTCCCGCCCCTTTTACACACATCAGCGCTCTAGCTGACAGATTGAGATCCTGGTCCAGGGACCAGACGGCTCTTCAGCAGAGCCGAAACAAATACAAACAAATACTTAATTAGAGCGGTCTACAAAGTGTGCCTACCTCCCAGTATTTCTTTGTACATAATGCTACTTTGGCTCTGCTGAAGAGCCGTCTGGTCCCTGGACCAGGATCTCAATCTGTCAGCTAGAGCGCGGAAGTCTGTAAAAGGGGCGGGGGGGGACTTTATGACTCAAAAACTATAAAACTTTAACCCGTTAAGGACCATTGCCATGCCAGGACCGTCACGGCGGTCCGACACTTAAGGACCAATGATGGTCCTGGCACGGCATGTAGTTCAGGGCTTCCGGTGCGGCTGCACGCTGCTCCGGAAGCCCTGAACCAGATGAGATAATAAAAAAAAAAGCCCCGTGGTCAGCAAGTGCCGGCCGTACGGGATCGCGCTGGTCCTTAAGGGGTTAAGGAATGGGACTTACATAATTGAATTAATTTTTTTAATAGGAACAATATTCAACGTCGTAAAAATAAGCATTACTATCCCTTTAAGCAATTGAAGGCTTGAGAGGTCTTAAGTGCATTTCTTTACAAAACTATGGAGACCTCTCTAACACTCGAGATCACAACCCTTTAAGTGCCAGAGAGGTATCCAATGCATTGCGGTTTAATTTAAAGCTCCATTTAATTGAATTGTGATTTGTATTTATCCATGCAGGGCAGCTGGTTTACACCTCACTTGTACCATTTTTCCATTTACACGTGTCCCACTGAACTATAAGGCTACTGGCATCAGAAAGTATCAGCACCTGATGAATCTGATTCAAGTAAAGTCGCTTGAATGTCCTCACCGGGTTCAGCTTCATCTGCAGATGGGACAGTCACCAGCATCCTCTTGGGAGCGTCTGTTAATTTATCTACAAAGGAGACAAGAAATACAGTATATAAAGGTAAATACTAAGCAGTCAGGTTGGTTCAACCCTTTCCCGACAATGGACGTACATGTATGTCCCGCAAAAACTGTCACTTAGTGACAGATGACGTACATGTACGTCCCGGAAGTCCGGGTCCCTGCGTGGCTGCACGCTGTTCGTGGACTCCGGAATAATTAAAAAAAAAAATATATATATATATTAGCCGGGCGTAAAGTGACGGCCGTGTGCGCGCTCGGCCGGTCACTAAGGGGTTAAGCCACTGGAGGTCTTGGACCAAGAATAAAGTAGCAGGCCTCCTTACTCCTTAAAGCAAACACCAACTCCTAACAATGAAATTGCTTAATAGCGCTACATTTGACATACTTACAGCTATTTGCAAAAATGTATTATTAATGTTACATCCTTAAAGGGAACTACCACCCCACATAAAGTTTCCCCCCAAGAATTACCCATCTGACGACTAGTTGAACAATAGTACTAGTCGCCAGAATAATTACCTCCTTATAGAGAAATCGTACTGCTCTGGAGACCTACAGCCAGGCAACAGCGCTTTATAAGAATCTGCATTCCTGCGCCGTCAGTCCCTGACAGCACAGACACACAGATGTCACTGTGTAAAGATGTCTGTGCCGTTTCCCAGCTGTCAGTCTCCAGAGCAGTAGGATTTCTCTATAAAGAGGTAATTATTCTAGCGACTAGTACTATTGATCAGCTAGTCGCCACATGAGTAATTCTTGGGGTTTAACTTTATGTGAGGTGGAAGTTCCACTTTACAATATAAGTCCTGTGGACAGCTCTGGTCCTGGGACCATAAATCTCCATAGGATGGCGTAGCAACAGCACCACTGTACAATTTCAGGCCACTGTGATATAGCACCTAAAAAATTCAACTTTGAGCTATAATACATTTTGATTAAAACACCTTTCAGCAGTGGGAGTACCCTTGTTTAATTCAGGGGGATATACCCTACAACATATATATATATTTTTTTTACATTTTAAGTATTATTATCCTTATAAGTGTTAATGATTGGGGGAGGTAATGTAGGACCAAGACAGGAAGTGTCTGCGCGGTATGCCTTAATTAGCATAATATATACATCTAAGTAACTTAAATTCGTTTTCTAAATAAAAATTGGCTAATACAACATATTATGATTTTGTTAGCCGTTTCAAAATAACCAACATTGTTTTTTTAAGTGACAGGGTCCCTTTAAGTAAACATTGGCTGAATAAAGCAAGTGATTACAATGCATTTTTATATGGCATTCCTCCTTTAAAAACACATGCTTGAACTGCTTCAAAATGAAGGTGCTAATGATGGTTATGGACTGTGGCCAGCAAATTCAAGCCATCTATATAATTGTCAACTGAGCTATGCGCAGTGTGCCAGACCAAGTTGGTGGAAATTTTATTTGATGAATAAATCACTTTTAATGAATTTCCTGTGGCCATTTTACATTTTTCTTTATTATTATTTGTTTATAACGTCCCTTGAGGTAGCACATTGGACCATACGTATAAAGGCAGACGGAACAGTTCTGAAGCAAATTATACTATTTGGGGATGTATAAAAATTGCACTTGGTGTAACCCCTTGAGCGCTCTCTGGCACTCAAAGGGTTAAACAGGCCTTTCAAATCCTTGAATGCTAGTGAGGTATCTAATGTATTACATTTTATTAGAGTAACCCATATGTTTAACCCTTTGAGTGCCAGAAGGGTACGCAACGCAGTGCAAAGCAATGTGTTGCGTACCCCTCTGGCACTCAAAGGGTTAAATTAATCAAGAGGAAAAAAATAACTACTTACTCTCAAGTAGGTAGAGGACAAGAACCAACTAGCACTGGGTCTTTTCATTCACCTTGATCAATCAGGCTCACAAATGAACGCCATATAGGACTGGCTGATATCCACAAGTCAGCCACTCATTTCAGGTCTGATTCAATTATTTGCTGCACAGACTTTTATCTTCCCAGAAACATTCACTTGTCACCAGGAATTAGCAGCATGTACATTGATAGCATACCTGGGAACTCCCCGGATCTGCCCTGGAGACTCCAGTTTTTAGAGATAAAGGGATAGTAATGTTTCAAAATAAAAGAAGCTCCAATTAATCTTCATAGTATTTGGACCATGGAGAGCTTTATTTCAATTGTGTCAGAGTTGTAGTTCAAGAGTAACTGAATGATAAAGTATCCCCCTCCCGCCCCTTTTACTGATGTAACACTGCTCACCTCAGAGCAGCAACACTGTCCGGATGGATCACAGAGAGAGACAATCTTCAATTAGCATAAGGGAAAAACCTGAAAAACCTGTCAAGGGGGGCAGGGTTTTCATTGTTCTCACAGTAAGAAGATTGTCCCTTGCTGTGAGTTGTCTGGTCTGTGGACCAGATTCCACATCTGAAGGAAGACTGCTTACACTAAGTAAAAGGGGCAGGGGGGGAAATTGTATCATTCAATTACTCTTGAACTACAACTCTGACATTATTGAAATAACACTCTCCATGGACCAAATACTATGAAGATTAATTGGAGCTGCTGTTTTTGGGAAACATTACTATACTTTTAATAGCTCTTTATAAAGTACACAGCTTTTGGAACTTCAGAAATTTCTTCTTTAAATGTTCAATTAAGTAACATTTGATGAAGAAAGCTGTATAATTTGTGAATAACCAATATGTTAGTCCTCTCCGTACAAGAAGTACAGAACAGTTTTTTTTCATTACAGGTTTCTTTTACCCTCCAAAAGCCAGCACTGTGTGCCCCTCCAAAAGCAAGTCCTAACCAGCTTCACTATCTCTGTACTGACCTTCAGCCCTTTTGTATGAATGTTTCTAGAAGCGTCTTGTTTCACAAGCAATAAAGATAAATGTGTCAATAACACCGACCAAATGGGAGTTTTGATGGGTGCACCTAAGCCAATAATTGACTTGGAGCTTAGAAGAATCGATAACAAGGAGGGGAAGACAAACTGAGGAGCAATAATTAGGAGGAGAGGTGGTTTAGCAACTAATCCTTAGATAGCCAGTGTGATGGGCTATGCAATGCACACCCCTCTGACAAACAAAGGGTGTTACAAGTGCCAACCTGCCAAATCAGCAGCAGTGGCACTATGCAGCTCTGTCCTGCAACACAATAATTGATTCAGGGGTCAGAAAATACCCCTCATTCCCACCCAGGCGTATCAGCACTTCCCGAGTGGCCTAAGACTTCAATGGGCAATTATCACGTTACCAGGCCTGTTCCAATGGCAGCAAGCCTCATAAAAAGCCAAGGTCTACACAGTGCAGGTCTTCAACTTCTTCCTCCGGGGCTCACAATATAGGTCAGGATTCAACAGGAGTCTGTTCCTGGATTTGTCAACTGGGCTTAGACCTTCAGCTGCTGAGCTTATGTGCACAGCTCAAAGGCAGCAGTAAATGTTGTTGGGCTTCTGCTGTTGTTGGAGCTTCACTGCTACAAGTTAGGCCTGTCACCTGAAGGCCTTTCACACTGGTGACCTTAGCACAGCAGTATTAACACTAAGCTAAAAAGCACCCTTATGAAATGAAATAGCATGCCATCCAATGGTGCTGATGGTATAGGCAATTTTTGCCTTCTAGTAATGCACTGCCACAACAAATTCATCACGGTTTGCCACAGCCATATTTCAGCATGGTTGATCAGCACAGCAACCAATGGACCACAATGGGGATTGTTCACAAAGGCACACTGGAGGCAATGCTGTTAGCAACCTCCAATGATTGGCCAACCAGCATGGGTATTGACTAATATTATATGGCTGAAGTCAATGGGCTGACCTGGTGAGGACCTGAGGAATGTTGAATGCTAGCGTGGTCTCCAGCATATTGGTTTACAATGTGTTCAAAGGCCCCATTTAGCTCAATGGGAAATTTAATTCTCCTATGGAGCAGCTGATTTGCCCCAGAACTGCTCCACTTTTGTCTTTATCCATATACCCCTAAAACTGCTCCCATAGGGACAGACGTAGTATAACGTGATTATTTCCCTGTAAAGCCTGTTACAGAAGGTCTATTTTCTCCTGCATCTTGCAGGACAGGAAATGGGAACTGTAAGATTTCAGTCTAACCGCTCAGTCACTTCCTGTGGAACCAACAGGGGTGAACCTTGGGTATCTTGTCAGATCATAAACTATGAAAAAAGAAGACAAAGGAGGTGCCTCCTTTGTTTCCAATTTGTCATATTTTATCATTTTATACTGGTGCCATTGGAGAGAACGAGTTGGCGGAGCGCAGCCACAAATCACTGTTTGAATTTTGGAAATACTGCAATGGTGCAGTCATTTATTCCAGAAGCCGTAGAGCTAGATTTGGTATGTGCCACTTTCCAGCAATTTATTTTGTGAGTAGAAACCTTATGGGTGTTGGTAGTGGTCAAGTAGTGTCCTGTTGATTTGCACAGGGGCACCCCTTTTTTTGTGTGTGTTTCTGTACTTTTCAGATCTCGTTGTCCTCCCCATTGGTCTGCTGGAGCTCACAATGCAGCCAAGTGAACAGATCTGCCAGTGGTGCACTATCTACATTATATTTGCCCTTTAAAGCAATGTTCTAGACTTTGGGAGATAAGAAAATCCCTGTTGCCAATAGTTTGTCTACCTAATGTAGGATTAAGTAGTTTCAACTGAGCTGTTCAGCTTTCATTCAGGATTACAAAGTGTACTATCTAATGACGCTAGAGGATCGTGGTGTTAAACTTACATACAATATAACGCATCATTATTCTCTCAGTCCACTCTATTATCTGGGAATTCATTAAAGATCAATAATGTTCAAGGTTGTTAAATCCCTTCTTCAGATGTAATCTCAGAAGGAACAAGCTATGTAGTTTGTGGATCTAATTACCTTGCCTGTCAGCCCACATCACAACTTGGAAGAAGTGTAGTTTCTCTGCTGTAGTACTATCACTGTTGGCTGATAAATCAGCGTCAGGCAACCAGTTTCACATGTGACCATCAATTCCACCAAAGCACTACACACCAAGGCTGATGGACTAAGAAAGGTGGGCAATTCTGTAGCAAGTTAAATGCACCACAGCAAAACATTTCACAAATTCCTTTTGCTTTCAATTTTTTTTAAACCTTTCAGTGCTAGAGAGGTCTCGAAACCTCCCCAGCACTGAAAGGGTTAAAAATACCATTTAAAATAATAGGATTTTTTTATTGGTTCAATGTAGATCAGTTGGTTGCTCCAGAACCACACCACTTTACTTTATCACATCAGGGTAATTATACCCTCTTTAGGCAATATTAGGGATTCATACCTACCAAGTGTCCCTCTTTAGGAGATATTAGGGGACCATACCTACCAAGTGTCCCACTTTAGGAGATATTAGGGGTCCATACCAACCAAGTGTCCCTCTTTAGGAGTTATTAGGGGTCTATGCCTCCCAATTGTCCCTCTTTAGGAGAGATTAGGAATCCATACAACCCAAGCGTCCCTCTTTAGGAGACATTAGGGGTCCATACCTCCCAAGTGTCCCTCTTTAGGAGATATTAGGGCTCCATACCTCCCAAGTCTCCCTCTTTAGGAGATATTAGGGGTCTATGCCTCCCAAGTGTCCCTCTTTAGGAGATATTAGGGGTTCCTGCCTCTCAAGTGTTCCTCATTAGCAGATATTAGGGTACATACCTCCCAAGTGTCCCTCTTTAGGAGATATTAGTAATTCATACATCCCAAGTGTCCCTCTTTAGGTGATATTATGGATCCATACCTACCAAGTGTCCCTCTTTAGGAGAGATTAGGAATCCGTACATCCCAAGTTTCCCTCTTTAGGATATATTAGGGGTCCATACCTACCAAGTATCCCTGTTTAGGAGATATTAGGGGTCTATGCCTCCCAAGTGTCCCTCTTTAGGAGAGATTAGGAATCCATACATCCCAAGTGTCCCTCTTTAGGAAAGATTAGGAATCCATACATCCCAAGTGTTCCTTTCTAGGAGGGACAGCCCCTCTTTCAGACCCAAATCCCTCCATCCCTCTTTCCCTTCCCAGTGTTCCTCTGTTTAGGAGATCAGACTGTATGGTGAGTATATAAGTGTATCACATTGCTCCACAGAAATAAAACTCACATTACTATCTGTATAAGCTTCACTATATGTTTATACATTAGTCTGTGTAAATAAAATACTTAGATTTTACTCTAAGTTATTTATTCAGTTACACAAAGAGGTATCAATAGGTCATGAAATGACCTAAAAATTATTGGTAATGCATTGCCCCATTCCTGTGTACATGTTGCTGCCAAATATACACAAAAATGTATAAACTTATTGAATGCAAATATTGTCAACCAATTTTAGAAAGAAAATATACTGTAAGGCTTTCCATTAGACTGCCAGTAAGGGTACTACATGGTGTCCACAATGACACTTCTATTGCATTCGATGGACGAGATTAGCCGTTGACTACTTAAGAAACATAACATAGAATTTGATGGCAGATAAGAACCATTCGGCCCATCTAGTCTGCCCATTTTCCTACTGTAAAAACCTCAAACCTTATTTGGTCCTTGGTCTTTTCTTATGTTAAAGACAGCCTTATGCCTATCCCATGCACAATTAAATTCTGTCACTGTATTAACTTCTACCACTTCTGCTGGTAGGCTATTCCACTTATCTACTACCGTCTCAGTGAAGTAAAACTTTCTTACATTATGTCTAAACCTGTGTCCCTCTACTTTTAGACTATGGTCTCTTGTCCTAACATTTTTACTCCTTTGAAATGTACTTCCCTCCTGCACTTTGTTGAATCCCTTCGTATATTTGAATGTTTCTATCATATCCCGTCTCTCTCTTCTCTCCTCCAAGCTATACATGTTCAGATCCTTTAGTCTATCCTGATATGCTCACTGAAGTTTGTCCCTCTCTGTGATCCATCCGGACAGTCTTGCTGCTCTGAGATGAGCAGTGTTACATCAGTAAAATGGAGGGAGGGGGATACTTTATCATTCAATTACTCTTGAACTACAACTCTGACAGTACTGAAATAACACTTTCCATGGCCCAAATACTATGAAGATTAATTAGAGCTGATTTTATTGTGACACATTACTATCCCTTGTATCGCTGTCCTGCTTTCATGATCATGGACCAGAAAATGCTCTGGAAATAGAAATGTAGTGAACTTACTGCCAGGGGCAGTATTATAAAGGATATATGTGAAAATTAAACAATATAATAAACATTTTGGGCAATCTGATTTGACATATTACTCACTTGCAGAATATGTCAACTTAAACCCTTTGAGTGCTAGTGAGGTATCCCTCCATTGCAACACTCAAAGAGTTAAATGGGACTGTGTGTCTGTTGTGAGCTAAGCACATGTACTAGAGTTACACATTCTTTTCTCTGTAGCACTACTGATCAAGCAGAGATTACTTTTTCCGAGGTGATAATGACACTTTGCAGAGTAGTGAGTCCTTAAGTGCCTGGCTAGGATCACAGTTTGTGGCTCCATTGTGTCACAGTCTGATGGCTGGCCCTTGCACAGTGTATTGTGGGAGGGAGGGTGGGGGTATATTTAAAAAAAAAAAAAAAAAAAAAAAAAAAAAAAAAAGGTAACACTGGTCCGGCTTGCTCCATGTACAGATTCCTCTGATTCTGCCAAGTAATAGGAGACGTTTTACAACTCCAGCGTGTTTCCTACATTGCTCATTGTGTTCCAGAATTACAGTTGAAATATTCGCTGCAGAGGGTCCAATAAAAGAGAAAATGTCTCTGATTTAACCCCTTCAGTAAAGGAGAGATCTGCAAAAACTTGCTCTGCAACAGAGCAGCTTAAAGGGATAGTAATGTTTCATAATAAAAGCAGCTCTAATTAATCATCATATTTTGACTTTGGAGAGTGTTATTTCAATTCTGTCAGAGTTGTAGTTTAAGAGTAATTCAATGACAAAGTATCCCCCTCCCACCCCTTTTACTGATGTAACACTGCTCAGCCAGATCAGAAGGGAGGTGCCCAGGTAGACTGCAGAGAGGGACAATCTTCAATTAAGATAAGGGGAAAAACCTGAAAAGCTTGTCAAGGGGGACAGGGCTTTCATTGTTCTCATAGGAAGAACATTGTCCCCTTCTGTTATCTGTCTGGTCTATGGACTGCATTCCACATCTGAGAAGAGATGGCTTACACTAGGTAAAAGGGGCGGGAGGGGAAACTTTGCTTGTGAATATCTCATAAACCATAAAGATTTGAGAGATAAGACTTATATCATTCTTCATGTTTTTTTTAATGCCTACAAAATAAAATAAAGTTAAAACAAAGTATTACTATCCCTTTAAGCCATTGCATACCAGAGGTGTTAAAGTAAGAGAGTCACTTATTTATGTTGGCTGTTTTGAAGGGTGTTCACACCAAATATTGATTTGATTTAGATTTTTCTTCTGGTCACTGACTTTGCATTTTGTGAACTGAATAAAATAAACTATTAACATGTCTATTTATGAAAGCATTCTTAAAGCAGAACTATCATCTTTATAATATTGCCCCCCCCCCCAATAAATTACTAATATAGAGATAGGCAAAGTAATAGTATTATGTATTATGGTGACTAAGTCCACTTTATTGAAGTAATCCAGCTTCTTCGTCAGGCATCCAGCGGACAACAGCGCAGACATCTTAGAGGAAAGTTGCCTCAAAGTCTGCGCTGTCTGTCCCGTGCACTTCCCAGATTGATGGTGACGTTAGTTGGTTACCGTAAGGTAAGAGAAGTTGCTGCATGTGCAGGCGCAGAAGAAGGTGGATTAATTCAATAAGCTGGACTTATTAAACATAATACAAGTATGCCTTTGCTTATCGCTACATTCACGGGCCAAAGTGACACCCAGTGACCTCGGCTGCTGCCCGGAGCGGAGACAGACGGTGGTCCGTTCGGAGTGCCCCGCTCTGGATCTGCCATGCTGCCAGTCTGACTGGAGGCCAGCATGTTCGGCCAGTCTCTACTGCACATGACAGCATCGTTCCGCCAGTCTCTACTGTGCATGACTGCATCGTTCCGCCAGTCTCTACCGCGCATGACTGCATCGTTCCGCCAGTCTCTACCGCGCATGACTGCATCGTTCCGCCAGTCTCTACCGCGCATGACAGCATCGTTCCGCCAGTCTCTGCTGCACATGACAGCATCGTTCCGCCAGTCTCTACTGCACATGACTGCATCGTTCCGCCAGTCTCTACTGCGCATGACAGCATCGTTCCGCCAGTCTCTGCTGCACATGACAGCATCGTTCTGCCAGTCTCTGCTGCACATGACTGCATCGTTCCGCCAGTCTCTACTGCACATGACTGCATCGTTCCGCCAGTCTCTACTGCACATGACTGCATCGTTCCGCCAGTCTCTACCGCGCATGACTGCATCGTTCCGCCAGTCTCTACCGCGCATGACTGCATCGTTCCGCCAGTCTCTACCACGCATGACTGCATCGTTCCGCCAGTCTCTACCACGCATGACTGCATCGTTCCGCCAGTCTCTACTGCGCATGACAGCATCGTTCCGCCAGTCTCTACTGCACATGACAGCATCGTTCCGCCAGTCTCTACTGCACATGACAGCATCGTTCCGCCAGTCTCTGCTGCACATGACAGCATCGTTCCGCCAGTCTCTACTGCACATGACAGCATCGTTCCGCCAGTCTCTGCTGCACATGACAGCATCGTTCCGCCAGTCTCTACTGCACATGACAGCATCGTTCCGCCAGTCTCTACTGCGCATGTGCGTGTTTACACAGTGAGGGAGCAACGCATTGTAACAAATTATATATGTTGATACACACACACACACACACACTAACAAATGCAGTCAGATCTTGTCCCAGTCCTTAAAATCCTTAAAAATAACTGCTTCTTCATATCTAAAAACAATATGTAACTGTATATACATTTATATTATGTATGAATGTTAGTGGGTACTAGTTGAAGAGCCTGTTACATGGGCCTCAGTGCCACTGCCAGCCGGTCGCGGGGCAGTCATGCGCAGTAGAGACTGCCCATGCCGTGGCTGATACAGAGCTCTGTATCAGCCTCGTCACAGGCAGTCTCTACTGCGCATGACTGTGTCGTTACAAACTTTCTAACAAATTATTATATAGGATATATATATATATATATATATATACATACATATATAAATACATATATATGTGCAAATCTTTACTGTAAACTCTCCAGGACATACTTGAAATTGAGAGAAATCTCAATGTATTCTTCCTGGTCAATCATTTTCTAAATAAATATTATATAGTATTCAGCTCACATTCTATAACATGCAAAGCATATCTAGGAACACTCCACATCTTGACCAAGAGACTTCAGTTTTTGAAGCCGATTGCTGGGTCCCTGGGGACAGAGGCTGATTCTCCTGTGGTGGGGAGTTTCATAAGAATCTCTGCCCACTTTTCCTCCTTCCCACTCTGTTCCTCCCATTTCCCACCCTCTTCTCCTCCTTCCCTACCCAATTCATCCCACTTTAATGACATGTCTGTTAAGCCCTGGACACTCCAGAATAAGCCACGCCCCTTTTTGACATGAATCGTGTCATTTATATCCCCCAGAGGCACCACAGGAGTCCCCTTCAGGGACTACAGAAGGCAAAGTTCCCAGGTATGATGCCAAGGGGTCCTAGGTCTTGAAAAATTGTGCTCTACTCAGCTAACTCACATCTCCTAGAATAACAATGGAATCTGACAGTTTCTCTGGCTGGAAAGTTTTTCTCACCTTAGTCTGTTGTGCATAACCCACTCGGAGCATGACAACAAAGAATCCGGTCTACTTTTATTAACATAATATCCGTTAACAATTAAGAATTCATTTTGGAGGGCCAATCCACAGAGAAATTATTCATAAAGTTCACTGCACACCCTCCGGTCCTTAAAGGGGAACAATCACTTTTATACATGTTGCTCCCAAATGAAAATGGGAGCAAAGACAATGATAAAAAGTAATTTTTTTTTTTACTTTATATTGTGTAAAAACGTACCTAATGCATCCTGCATGGCCTTCGGCACTTCAGCACCACTTGTGGAAGCGTATGTCCACCCACCACCTTCCCCTTTTCCTCCATTAGTTTGTATAAACAGCTGCCTGCAGAAAGCACTGACATGGAGAAGCAAGCCAGGCAATGAATACACAGTATACAGCAATGTCCTGCACTGATAGGAGCAGAACTTTGCTTTTTTACAGTGTATTCATTGCCCGGCTTGCCCCTTCACTTCTATCCTGCCTGCAGGCAGCTGTTTAGACATACTGCTGGAGGAAAAGGGGAAGGAAAATGATGGAGCAGCACATCATCTTAGATGGAGGAAAGATGGCCATGCTCTCACTCCTCTCGGCTCAAGTTTGGGTTAAAAGTTTCACCTACTGTGCAATACTATCGTAGGTCAAACTGGATCTACATTGTAAGCAATTGATTTTGGGGAGGGCTTATATTTGGTGACAGTTCCCCCTTTAATGGGGGGAGGTAAATGGGGAGTTTATTATTGGAGGCGTGTATTTTCCTTTAACCCTTTGAGGGCCAGAGGGGTACACAATGCATTGCAAAGCAATGTGTTGGGTACACCTCTGGCCCTCAAAAGGTTAACCCATTGAGTGCCAGTGTGTTGCAATGCATCTGATACCTCTCCGGCACTCAAAGGGTAAAAAACATTGCTTCCATGCAGGGAAAGCAATTGTCAAAAAGAACAAACCAAGACAGAGGGGATTTAACAATCATGAAGCAATGAACATATTTCATGTCCATATAAGGAAATGGCTAAATATAACACAATTTTCTCAGTATGATATTGCAGCTCAGTGTGCCATGTCCCAATCAAACCTTACATACAGCATTTCACAAGTTGGCTATTATTCCAGCAACAGGTTTTAGAGGAATTGTTATTGTACAGAAAGTGCCAGCAGGTTGTATGGAGCAGCAATTACATCCATACTGGCAGGGTTATAAAGGAAGGGAATCAAACAGCACAAGGGAAAATAGCGATGGTCCTGTGATTCGTATTCCTGGTATGCACTGAAAGACATCAAAGACTGGTCTGATCTGAAGGATGTATCCTTTATCAGACAATAATTATTATCAGGGCTCTGGTTCTGATACAAAGAGAGAGACTGGCGCCAGATAAGAGCCAACTGGCCCATCTTCTCGGCCCATTTCCCTATCTATTAAAATAGCTCAAACTAATTTAATCCTTAGAATAGTCATATATCTATCCAACGAGTTCTTTAATTCATCTAATTTTAGACTCGACCACATCTGTTGGGAGACTATCACACATTCAGTATTTTTTACTTTAATCAGGGTGAATCTGATGAAGTGGCCCTATAGACATAAAATGCGTCAGCACTCAATTTGATGCTTGACCCAGCTGGTGCTTAAAGGGTTAGCATATCTAAAGGGGGTTTATGGAACTGCACGACAGCTGCTATATTAGCCCACTTTGGATGGGGAAAGCCAAGAAGTGAAATGAGTCCGGATGGGGATAGCCATGTAATGTGGTGATCCCTTTTGTGCATTTGGATGCTGATAGCTATCGGCCAGCTGATCTCTGTGATCTGCAGGTCTAGTGACATCAGGTCTTAACTCTGTGCTTATGGGAGGAGAAGCAACATCACTGTACTAATCAATGAAGCTGTGTCAGCATTTTCTCAGACAATGAAGAGGACAGAATCTCCCATAATAAAGTGAAGCGTTGATGTCACCCAGCCCACAATCATAAATGGTATGGTAGAGTTTTAAGCTAGGAAACTCAGTTCTCATTGCTGTCAGAACACTACCTATGGTTAGAAAGCCCTTGACTTTCCCTTTAACAAGCAACGCAACATCTTTGTAAATGTCACCTGTGAACTCAGCCTAATGGTTGTGATAGCATTATATTTCGAATGATAGGAAATGTGGAACAGCGGTAACCTGCATCATTAACCCTTGAGTACCATGAGTTGCGTACCCCTCTGGTACCCAAAGGGTTAACAATATCACAAATGAAATCTACTGTATACAGAATGTGGCATTGAAGCTCTCTATGCAGAAGACTTGTACGTGAGGCATCTGGACAGAAGCCTGTCTTAACTGCAGCACATACAGATTTGATTAATGGTTCCTGCTCTGCCATCATTTCGACACCTGATCAGAGAATATTTTTGTAGAATTGGCAGAATTAAAAAAAAAATAAATAAATAAATAAAAAAAAAAAAATGTAGCAGTTTCCCAACATGAGAAAGGAGTTCAAACCTGCAGGTAAATGTTGGTATCTGAAAAGAAAAAACTAACAGCAAAAAGGTGCTGTGAGAACACATTGCTAGAAAATGACACCAAGTGTAACTGATCTCCCACCTTTATCACCAAGGACAATGGTCTTAAAGGGATAGTAATGTTTAATAATAAAAGCAGCTCATATTAATCTTCATAGTATTTGGGCCATGGAGAGTGTTATTTCAATACTGTCAGAGTTGTAGTTCAAGAGTAATTGAATGATAAAGTATCCCCCTGCTGCCCCTTTTACTGATGTAACACTGATCACCTCAGAGATGCAGGGTGGTGTCCAGATGACTTGCAGAGAGGGACAATCTTCAATTAGCATAAGAGAAAAACCTGTCAAGGGGGCAGGGTTTTAATTGTTCTCACAGTAAGAAGATTACCCCTTGCTGTGAGCTGTCTGGTCTGTGGACCATATTTCACATCTGAGGGGAGGTGGCTTACATTAGGTAAAAGGGGCGGGAGGGGGAAACTTTATCATTCAATTACTCTTGAACTACAACTCTGACAGTATTGAAACAACACTCTCCATGGCCCAAATACTATGAAGATTAATTGGTTTGCTCCAGAATCTCTCCTCTTATATATTGTGCATAAGGCCCACTGTTAGTCTACCATCTAGCAGTGCTCCCAAAATCATTCTCTAACAATGTTTCCACAACTAGTTTCCCATTAAGTGTGTATGTAGCATACTAGTTCCTGCAATCCAGATGCATAATCTTACATTTATCTGTATTAACGTGCAATTATGTTTTATAAACTCTACTCGTAAGGAGCCGACCCATAACAAGATCAATTGTCAGCCAAATGGGGGTTAAAAACTGAACCATGGCTGGTAGTGGGCTGGAAAGCAGCCTGGAAATAGGCAGGCACAAATGGAGGGCTGAGTGTGCAGCTTCCATAGACTCAAGTAGGTGTATCCCAATGAGACTGAACTTAAAGACTTCAATAGATGGTAATGTTTCACAATAAAAGCAGCTCCGACTAATTGTCATAGTATTTGGGCCATGGAGAGTGTTATTTCAGTACTGTCAAAGTCGTAGTTCAAGAGTAATTAAAAGATAAAGTATCCCCCTCCTTTCCCTTTTACTGTAATGTAACACTGCTCACCTCAGAGCAGCAAGACTGTCTGGATGAATCACAGAGAGGGACAATCTTCAGTGAACATTAGGAAAAACCCATCAAGGGGGCAGGGTTTTCCTTATGTTCACAGTAAGAAGAGTGTCCCTTGCTGTGACCTGTCCGGTCAAGAAACCAGATTCACATCTGAGGGGAGGTGACTTACACTAGGTAAAAGGGGTGGGAGGGGGATACTTTATCATTCAATTACTCTTGAACTACAACTCTGACAGTATTGAAATAACACTCTGCATGGCCCACATACTATGAAGATTAATTGCAGTTGCTGTTTTTGGGAAATATTTCTCTCTCTTTAAGTCTCTTTTCAAAACCCAAACAAGGGAATCCCAGAGCTATTCTTCCAGGAGTAGCCAGGCTTCATCAGCAGGTCTGCTCCCATGTGCCTGTTAAACCTCATAGGTGAGAGGTAGATGCGGTGGGTTTTCCACCTGTGTTGTATCATAATCAGAGAGTTTTTGAATACGAAAGGCCCCCTTCCACTAGTCCTTGGCAGATACCTACTTTGTCATATTGTTATAAAAAGCCCTTAGTGGTGTTTGTTGTATTTGCCGATTCTCTCTGTGTCATCTCTATGTACTGTTGCGAGCAGGAAGCTCATCAATTATTCAGCAGCATCTGTTCAAATGTTATAACCACAGACCTCAAGGTGCCAAAATACTGGCAAAAACTGCTTTTTGACGATTGCGTTTATTTTCCTTTAGAATTTTGGATACCTTTCTGTTTTTGTCGGCACTATTTCAATACTTCTTCAGTGTACCTGATGGTTATCCTAGTCTTACAAAATTCTAAGGGATTAATTTAACCTTCCTAAATAGCTGTTAGTGGCACAGAACACTTAGCATCACAATAAACAATAATTGCTGTAATCTTTCTCAACGCTGGGGATTAAAAGTGCATAATGGAGCTGCCAGTGCATTTGGCTCACCGCTAAGGTCAGTGAAATAGCTTCTTATCACTGCAGGTGATATCTGTAGTTCCTTAATTGCATTTCTGAGGGCTGTCAAAGGACATTTAAAGGGATAGTAATACATAAGATGTAAAAAAAATATATGTTGTAGGGTTTATGTCCCCAAATAAAACAAAGGTACTCCCACTGCTGAGAGATATTTTATTAAAATATTATAACAACTCAAACTTGAATTTTTTAGGTGCAATATCACAGTGGCGCTGTTGCTACACCATCCTATGGAGATTTATGGTCTACGGACCAGAGCAGTCCATAGGATGGTGTAGCAACTGCGCCACTGTAAATTTTCAGGCCACTGTCATATTGCACCTAAAAAATTCAAGTTTGAGCTGTTATAATTTTTTAAATAAAATATCTCTCAGCAGTGGGAATACCTTTGTTTTACTCAGGGGGATAAACTCTACAACATATATTTTTTACATTTTAAGTATTACTATCCCTTTAACCTTCTGCACACTAGAGGAGTGTACAACACACTGCAGAGCACTGCGTTGTACACTCCTCTAGTAAACAAAGGGTTAATCTGTGTGCGTAAGCTATAAAACGTATCCAGCTATACGACAGTGACAATAATGAACAAACAATAGATTTTTGCTATACTGTATAAGACAGGGTGTTCTCATAGCAGTTTCACCCATTAAGAAGAGACGTGTATGCACTACGTTTCACAAATTTCTGGTCGTTAAAGGAGCCGTAAACTAAATTTTATGAAAAAAACATATGTATATAGGGCTTTTCTTACTACGATAATTTTCAAGTGTTATTACAGCTCAGTTTTGTAATTTTTAAAATCAGCACCTCAAACTTGCGTCCATTTTGTTATAATGAACTCTAAGTGACAGCTTGAGTAATAGACTACAGCACTCCATAGTTAGTGATAGGAACAGCACAGCACCACACAGCGGTGGTCAAAACAGAAAATTATATATTATATATATATACACACATACATATACACACACATACATACACCAACTAACTGTTCCTGCACAGCAGAGAGATATTTAATGCATTGAGTTGCAATGCGTTGGATACCTGTGTGAGAGGGTTTGCTGATCCCATCCACTCATACCCGTTACTCCAGGTAGAAAGTAAGCAGGAGAGCTTTCTTGCTCCCCTGCCTCACCTCTATTGATCTCCCAGATGATCTAGCTGTGAGATCAGTAGCAGGTGGGCATCATGAGGGGTCCTGATGCCCCACCACGAGGTCTGATTGTGTTTTTATTATTATGAATTCACGGAAAGCGGCGAATGGAAAGGAGAGGGAGGTGAAGTTTCAATTGAAGGAAGGGGCTAGCCTGCTCACCATGGCGAAGGGGTGGAGCCACCATGTCCCCTCCATCATAGTGGAAGGGAATGTGCATCGGTAGCCCCTCCCCTTCACCACTGAGGACAGGGTGGCCCTTTCCCTTCAGCGTGGTGAAAGTTTAAATACTAATTCTGCTCCCATTAGAAGACACATTTAACCCATTGAATGCAGAGCAATGAGTTGCGAACCTCTCTGTCACTCAAAGGGTTAAACATGATAACTGCCCTTTAAACATGGTAGATAGTATTACTCCACTATTTACCCACCATGATCCACTTTAATGTCTGGTATCAAGGACTTACACTTTTTTGTAGCATATCCACATTGGAAACTACTACAACATCCTAGGAGTAAGGAGTCCCACAGTAATCAGTCAGCAGTTTTACATATCCCTATAGTATGGTTTGTTTACCCTAGAAATAAATCCACATTTATTTCTCATCTAAGGCCCTTAGAATTTTCTCCTTTCCACACATTTGTACAAAAACGGATTAACCCTCTGAGTTACATAGGGGTGCACACCCCATTGGCAGCCAAAGGGTTAAAAAGCATTGCCTTGTTAACAAATTAAAAAAACAAAGAAAAAAAAATAACTATCAAAAGCCAGGCAGAGTAATTCAGGAAATATTTTGCGAGAAGCATCATGGCTGATGTCTGGTTCACTACAACTTTAATATGGCTGCTGTTAAAAGCTTATATAAACCTACTCTATAGCCTAAGGGCATTGTACAAACTAGTGGATGAACACTACTGTGAACCTTTGTGTGTTCTACTACTATAAAACACAATTCGATGATTTTAGAATTTAATTTGCTAATAACCCACCGAGGCTTGCCACTAGCCTATGATGTAATTGTTTGAACAGCTGTTTCTAGGTTGGCTGGATAAGAATATCTTTGTCCCCGCGGGACTGCAATAATGTTACCGACCTTGCCAAGTGTTTGAAGTTGGGGTGCTGAAAGACCATTCATGCTACATTCTCTTAAACATAACTAGTAATATGTTTTGCAGAATATACTATCTTGTAGGGTCCAACAGGGGGTAGGTGGAAAATGTTGGGGTAATCTGATAGGCCTTGTCAACAGCAATATGCTCAGGCTAGGAATCAGATGAATATTGTCAGAGACAGACTTTTTTTTCCAGGTTTCCAAACATAAATTACATTTACATACATGTAAAATAGCTGTTGCATGGTCTCATTTCTTGGCATGTAACCAGCGCAGCCTAAAAGAGGTGAGGAGAAATATTTGGCTATAAAGCTTTTGTTGGATTACAACTTCTGTTGGCCAGCTGAAGATGATGGGATTCATAGTCCAACAACAACTGTAGTGACAGGCTGGCAACCCTATCTCCTCTAGGGTGCAAACTAGTCAAAAGACACCTATATAACAGTCTTGATTTATATATCAGAAGGTCTTACACAGTTAAGTATCACTCACAAAGTAGTCCGTCGTGCCTGTACAAGTAATTATGCCTGGGAACTCTCAAGATCTGCCCTTGAGACTCTGTTTTTTGCAGCTGATTACCGGGTTTCCAGGGACAGACCGATTCTCCGATGGTGGGGCATTTCATAAGAAAATCTGCCCACTTCTCCTCCTTCTCACCCAGTTCCTCCCATTTCCTGTCCTCTTCTCCTTCTTCCCCACCCAGTTCCTCCCACCCACTTGTGTGACATGTTCATTAAGCCCCACCCACAAGTAAGCCCCACCCCTTTTTGCCACAAATTGAGTCAATTTCTATCCTCTCCGTGGACACCAGCAGACAAAGTTCCCAGGTATGGATGTAATTATATTTTATTATACATATACACACAGATTATATATATATATATATATATATATATATATATATATATATATATATATATATATATATACACACACACATACATATATATGTGTGTGTGTGGGTGTGTATTTCTTAGAAGACAGATTATGCGCACATTCAGTACTTCAAATGAAATGATAAAGCAACATTTTATTTTCAATGGTTCGACGTTTTGGATGCAAAACAGCAGCCTTCCTCAGAAAAGAGATGTAACTGAATACTGTATAAAGGATACATTTCTAACAGAAAACAAATCAAGAGGCATAGGGGAGATGTATAAAAAGTCTTTTTAGAGTATGTTTTAGAATTGTCATTAAAATTCACAACGATAGGTCATTTATTAAGGAGTAAAGTCAAGTTTATAAATATGTCCATCTGAGAATATTCTGAGAAGATTTGCACAAAACTTGTAACAGAAAATATTTTTTCACACAAGTAGCAGTCATCAACTGCCTCCATAAACATTATTACCAAGAATCACTCCTTCCCTGGACCATTGCACTCAACAGCACTTCTCACTCCCACCCACTGACTGGCAGTTCATGTGGCAGGAGACCCAATAGCACTTACTCCTGCTGTGTCCAACCCACCTTCCTCTAGACTGTAAGCTCTAACGAGCAGGGCCCTCTGTCTGGTCATTCTGTTCTCAACATTTGATTTGTACTATTTAATATCTCTGTATGTTTATTCCCTATTGTACAGCGCTGTGGAATTAGTTGGCGCTATATAAATAAAGAATAATAATGTCTACTTCCATTAAAAACAGGTTATACCTGGAGTTAAAGAGATAGTATTTGTTTATTTTACCAAAGATTAATAGTGTAGATATTAAAAATATACCTACAATGACCTACCTCCCATCTCTCAAACATGTATAGTTTGAGAGATATAAACTGCTAAAGTTCCCCCCTCCCTCCCCTTTCACAGACATCAGTGCTCTAGCTGACAGCAGGAGCTCCTGGTCCCGGAACCATCTGGTGGCTCTTCAGCAGAGTAGAAATAGCGCTATCTAGAAAGGAATACTTAATTGGAACCATCTACAAAGTGTGCCTGGTTTGCAGCTAGAGCGCTGATGTCTCTGAAAGGGGGATCTCTGATAGGGGGATCGGGCATCCCCTGGTGGGCCGCTAGATCATGGGCAGGTGGGGGAGATCAGAGGCTCTCATCTCACCGTCCCATGATATTTTGAAGGAGAGGTCTCTGTTGCTACAGGCACTCTCTGTGACAGCCTTCGCGTTCCTTGTTAACCCATTGAGTGCCAGAGGGGTATGCAACACATTGCTTTGCGTACCCCTCTGGCACTCAAAGGGTTAATGCAGAGAGCCAGGATATGACATTATATCCTGGGGCCTGCTCTCCCATGCCGCACAGGGACCACAAGGGGGCGTCGATAGGGATGTCGGTGCAGCTAGTGGGCTGCTTTAAAAAAACAAAATGCCCGGGCTGGTATTCCCCTACAATCTGCCCCTGACTTTAGCAGCTTATATCTCTCAAACTATACATGTTTGAGAGATGGGAGGTAGGTCATTGTATTTATATTTTTAATATCTACTCTGTTAATCTTTGTTAAAATAACCATTACTATCCCTTTAAGATTTAAACACTAAAACGCTCTTTATTTTTGGCGCAGTTAGCAGATTTCTTTATAAATACATTGTGAAACAATTCTTATTAGGACAAGACCATTTTTAGTCCGCTTTTCAAAAAAGTTGACCGACTGGAGTTGGCACTTAGAGAAAACGTTGCTTATTTTTATACATATCCTTATGTCGCTTTGCCACAATGTTACAGATATTTTCTCCAGGTTTAAATAGCTCCCCCATAGTTTCAAATTAAAGGGATAGTAATACCTGCAAAATACTAATCCTCATATTGTAGCTTTGTTAAAAATAATCTTATTGCCCCAGTGTTTGCAGTGGTTTGCAAGCACACGTAGAAGACCGTTAAGTGAAATAATTATTTTTTATAAACGCAATCTTGGCTCTGCTGCAGAGCTGCCTGATGCACATAAGACTGTCATATGACAGCTTCCCCTGCAGTCAGCGTTCAGTCAGGGAGGGGGAGGGAGGTGGTAACTGAGCGCTATCATCTCTCAAACCATAAGGGTTTGAGAGATGACACTGGGGGCAATAAGTTTCCTTTTTAACAAAGCTACA
Organism: Rhinophrynus dorsalis; assembly: GCA_037306005.1. Taxonomy (NCBI): domain Eukaryota; kingdom Metazoa; phylum Chordata; class Amphibia; order Anura; family Rhinophrynidae; genus Rhinophrynus; species Rhinophrynus dorsalis. The sequence goes on from CM074728.1 coordinate 84,266,772, forward strand.
ACATAAGGGATTAGTCATTTGAAAGTAATACTATCCCTTTAAATTGGACTTTTAACACCTGGAATTCTAAAGAGGTGTCCAACAGACTTTTTAGCATTCAAGGCACAAAAAGCTCAAATTTAAATCAAGGAAAATTCATAGAATTAAAATGTGTGCCCTACAGAGAGATTGGTTTGCTACAGAACTGGCTATTCTATTGGTTTTGTAATAAAAATAAAATAAAACAAAAAGCAGCAAATGTGCTGGTGTAAAGGGGAGTGGCAAAGTTTGGCCAGTGGTAAGGATTTCCCTGATTAATCACAGGTGAGTCAGTCACAATGAATGATCCACTGATTAACTCACCTGTGCTGAATTAGTATTTGTTCCCCAGAACTCCTCCATTTTTCTTTTGAACATACTGCTCTTTAGATCAGAGCTGTCCAAGTTCAGTCCTAAGGAGCCAACAGACCAGGATGTAAGGATTTCCCTGATTAATCACAGGTGAGTCAGTCACAATGAATGATCCACTGATTAACTCACCTGTGCTGAATTAGTATTTGTTCCCCAGAACTCCTCCATTTTTCTTTTGAACATACTGCTCTTTAGATCAGAGCTGTCCAAGTTCAGTCCTAAGGAGCCAACAGACCAGGATGTAAGGATTTCCCTGATTAAGCACAGGTGAGTCAGTCACAATGAATGATCCACTGATTAACTCACCTGTGATTAATCAGGGAAATCCTTACATCCTGGCCTGTTGGTGGCTCCTGAGGACTGAACTTGGACAGCCCTGATCTAAAGGGCAGTATGTTCAAAAGAAAAATGGAGGAGTTCTGGGGAACAAATACTAATTCAGCACAGGTGAGTTAATCAGTGGATCATTCATTGTGACTGACTCACCTTTGCTTATTCAAGGAAATCCTTACATCCTGCACTGTTGGGTCCCTTGAGGACTGAATTTGGACAGCTCTGCATTAGAGTATTGAATTCTGGAACAAGCCAACAACCATAGGGACCAAATAAAATGTGAATTATTATTTGTTCCCTATTGTGCAACTCTGGCACAGGGTCAGTGAGATTGCTCTGGCCACACCCATAACTCAGGATGTGGGCGTGGCCAGGACAGCAGAGATGCCCTATCAAAATCTGCCACTCTAGGCAGTTGCCTAATGGAACATCCTGCCCTGGCTGCAGTGGTTTATAAGCAGTCCAGCAGTAAGCATCTTCAATCAGTGTAAAGTATTAAAGGACGAGATTGAAACATAATCCCTCTACATCACTAAATTAAATGTCCGGACTGCTTCAGGATATATCGACCACTTGTTCTTAGCCTGCTGTGCAGTGCTGGAGAAAGATAACGAATATAGCCTGGAGGAGGGGACTTAATGCAGGCACATTCTGAGGCTACTTGTGATGGTTTATACCCTACTGTGACCTTTTATTATCCTCATTTATATTCCATGGCTAAAGCTGGAAATGCACCATTATTAATAATAATAAACGGTCATTTATTAATGCGGGTTGGCCTCAATGGCCATAACGGATGATATGATACAGAATGTTGGTTTTCAGGACAGGAAGTAATTACAAAAGTAAAAGAAAAAAAAAAAAACACATTAAAAGCTACATTATAGTTCTCACACTGGTGGGAAAAAAATACGGAAATTCAAGATTATTTATAATCTAACTTTAACTCCGCACCACCCGTCTCCCTGTGTTTTTGTTGAAACTTAAATGAGAATTAACCATTTGTGTGCCAGGGGTGTGAGAAAGGTACCCCCTCTGGCACTGAAAGAGTTAAAGTATATCCTGGTACATTTGATCAAACTAGAACAGGATTTCCTTGCTTTTTGTATGCATGAGTGAAGTAGAACATGGGCTTTAACCCTTTGAGTGCCAGAGAGGTACGCAACACATTGCTCTGGCACTCAAAGGGTTAATCTACCTTTGTCACCTTTAATTTAAGTTTGAATATTCAAAAACTTAATTCACAAGTAACTATATGTTATTTTAGCAAGAATTCTAGGAGATGAATAGGTCAGTAGATATGGACATATGGCACTGCATTCAGACAGCTTGCATACAGAATGAAAAGTCTGAATAATTCCTTAACCCTTTGAGTGCCAGAGGGGTACAGAATGCATTGCAAAGCAATGCGTTCCGTACCCATGTGGCACTCAAAGGATTAAAGGGATAGTAATACTTCCAAATTACTAATCCCCATATTGTAGCTAGGCTAAAAAGAAATATATTGTACCCAGTGTCATCTCTCAAATACTCATGGTTTGAGAGATAACCGAATGCAAAGTTCCCCCTCCCTCCCCTTTCCCTGAAGTCAGCGTTGTAGCTGACTGCAGGGGAAGCTGTCGTACAACAGTCTTATGTGCATCAGGCGGCTCTGCAGCAGAGCAGAGATCGCGTTTATAAAAAAGAATTCTTTCACTGAAATGGTCTTCTACGTGTGCCTGGTTTGCAAGCACACGTAGAAGACCGTTTAACCGAAAGAATATCCCTGCAGTCTTCTAGAACGTTGACTTCAGGGAAGGGGGAACTTTGTGAGCTATTATCTCTCAGACCAAAAGGGTTTGAGAGAGGACACTGGGGGCAATAAATGTCTTTTTAGCATAGCTACAATATGGGGATTAGTAATTTGGAAGAATTACTATCCCTTTAAGTATACATCTACCAGTCTTTGGTTAACATGATACAGAGTCCATTTTAAATGAAGCGTTCAGATATACGAACTTAAATTCAAGGTGACAGATCCAATTAATTGCCATGATTGTTTTTATAAAGTTATTTGATTCCCTAAAGTGCACCAGCAGTTGGAAAGCCACAGGTTCCCCACATCTGCTGGGACAGTTCACTAAATGGTCATAAGGGTCTCTGTGAAAATGAAAGGAATATTAAGGAACGGTCATCTTTTAAAGGGGAACTCTCACCTCTATTACATTTTTCTTCTTCTCCCACGTGGGAAGCCCTGAATTCCATGACGGTCCTGGCATGTCATGTGTCCTTAATGCAAATCTACCCATGACGTGCCAGGACGGTCAAGGGGTTAAAGTTCCTTTGGACTAAATCTGTAATATGTGGTGTTTTTTGTTTTTTATTTTAATATAATGTTTTATTGCCTGAGATATTGGCTTTTAAAGTGAATACAGTGACGTCAGTTCTGTACAGGCTGCGGGTACAGTTCTGTCCTGCAGCCTATCAATCGTCCTCTGTTCCCCTCACCAAGAACTGCCTCCTTCCCACCTCCTCCGAAGATGGAGGATTCCGGCATACGACCTGGTGCGCTCTCTTGCAAATGCGCGTCCAGGCCATTGTACAGGCACAGACAGATTGCATTCTTGTGCTCAGTCCTTTATAAAAAGTGGCAGTCCTCTTGCCTCTGTGACTATTATTAGTTTGGATAAGGAAATTGTAGTCCAAAACCTGGAGAGAAACACTATCCACTCCTTATCAAGAGGTAATCGACTTACAATGTTTGTAACATAACATACAGTGTTATACAAAATCTAGGACTAGTGTCTACTATTATTCATTATTAGCATCATCACAAGCATTAAAAAATACAAAAGTACTTCTCATGTATCTTTCATATAGTCACTTTCTGACCAGCACTGTCAACATCTCACTCTGTGTTTTTATAGGCAGTTAAAATAATCAGTTTTTATGTAGGATATCAGATTCCCTCAAGGGAAAGCAGAAGGTACCGATTTCATTCCTTTGGATATTTTTCCACTGTAGAAATATTCAAGGTCACACAGAGGTGGAATTAATGATGTTTGGTGGAAAAAGACATTATGGCGTAACACATGCTAAATTTAACACATATTATACTCTGTTTTTTAGTGGTGTTAACATGACCATTAGTACGGATAATGTGTACAGGCTGGAGGACGCACTGGAGGAGATGCCCTAAACCAATAGTAAAAGTGACAATGATTAACGGAGAAGTAACGGTTCCTAATAATAATCCCCCATTTATTTTACTATGGCAAGAAAATTCAACTGGCCGCTATGAATTTTGCTCTTGTCGAAGTGATAACATATTCAGTCAGTCGTGATGTTATGTACATTGAGGCGGACATGATAATTTCTGGGAAATTCCTCTTCCTGAGCCCTGGAAAGGGGCTCATATGCTGCCGACCAGAGGGAATGTGAATGACGTGATTCTTGTCATAAAAAGGGTGGGGCTTAAGCAAGTGGGCAGGGCTTAGCATCCTTGTGTCAAAATAAGTGGGCAGAGCGGGATGGGAATAAGGAGAAGTGGGTGGAACAGGGAGGAGGAGAAGTGGGTAGAGTTTCAGATGAAACTCACCACCGCTGGAGAAGCAGCCTCTGTTCCTACAGATCCAGTAGTTAACTTAAAAAAAAACGGTGTCTCCAGGGCAGATTTGGAGTGTTCCCAGGTATAGATATGACAGTTGGAGGCAGGAAAACAGAACACAAACTCTTCTCACTGCACATGGTAACCTTAGCCCTTTAACCCTTTGAGTGCCAGAGGGGTACGCAATGCATTTCAAAGCAATGTGTTGTGTACCCCTCTGGCACTCAAAGGGTTAAGGATCAAAGGGGGTGTGCAGTTGATTGTACTTAGTAAGCTGTGTTTTTTTGTGTTTTGCATGACAGGTATTATTGTAGGCTTGAGCAGGGAGGAAGATTGTCCCTTCTCAGATGCTGTAAGCTTGGTCACTGATCAAGTTGGAAGAGAGAAGTGCCTTCACCTGACTCTTCAGCATTCACATAGGGAGCAACTCAATAAACACGTGGTTTTTAAAGTTTACTTTGTACAACCCTGTACAGAGGAAATGATCTAACAAGGTTTACTATTCTTTTAAGGACAAGTGCAAAAAAAAGTTTAAAGGGATAGTAATTCCTTTAAAAAAAAAAAATTGTAGTTCAGATTGATCCTCCTATAACCTGGGCCATGTAACGCTGTATTTCATGATTTTCAATTTTGTAGTTCAAGAGTAATTCACTGCTAAAGTACCCCCCTCCCTCCTCTTTCCCCTACGTCATGCTGCCTCTCTAAGCCGGCCGGATGGCGCTCAGTACAAATCCCCAAAACATTCACAGATATAAAGGGGAACTATCACCCCAAATAACCCCCCCTCATAATTAGCCATATAGCGATCAGCTTAACAATGGTACTGTTATCCAGAATAATTACAGCGTTACACAGAAATCCTACTTGTAGCAAGACTGACAGCCAGGCAACAGCGCTTTAGAGGCATCTATGCACCTGTATCGTCAGTCCCTTCTGGTACCTAAAGGATACATACAACGCCTCCTAAAGGAGACCGGGACTGACAGCACAGGCGCACAGATGTCTGTAAGCAAAGATGTCTGCGCTGTTGCCTGGCCGTCAGTCTGGCACAAGTAGGATTTCTCAGTAACGTTGTAATTATTATGGATAACAGTACCATTGGTAAGCTTATCATTAGATGGCCAATTATGGAGGAGGGACTTTATTTGGGGTGATAGTTCCCCTTTAAATGGAAAACACAGACAAGTGTTCTAATGAGTAACATTCAATCTTAATCTTCATCAGTTGCGCGGACTTACTGAAATGGCTACACACTGGAAGATCATAGCAATTTGAGCATGTGCAGAATATTTGCACTGCCTCCACTCAGATCTACCAATAATATCCAGTAGCTCCCCTGGATATAATGGCTCTTCTTTAACCCCTTAACGACCAACAGATCCAAGGGCAGGCAGCCCTAGGGGACCACGGCACTTTTCTTAAGAGCAGTGCATTCTGGGATCTCAGAGCAGTGTGTGGCTCTGATGTGATCCCAGAATTCCATGACAAAGTAGGACCGCCACCAGTCCTTAATGCACATCCAGCTATGATGGTCCTGGCTCATCATCGGTCATTAATAAAAAGAGTACCACAACCAGAAACACAAACATAAAATAAGTGGGTGCTTCAATATATACACCCAATATCCATACCTGTGAACTTTCATTTGTGGAGTCCCTCTGCTGCCACTGGGGAGTATAATTGCCACAAATTGCAGCAAAAAGGGGGTGGGGTTCGCCCATGAGAGGGGGCGGGGAACTAGGTGGGGAAGGAGGGGAAGTGGGAGGAACTGGGTGGGAAGGAGGAAAAGTGGGAGGAACTAGGTGGGAAGGAGCAGAAGTGGGCAGAGTTTTAAAAAAAAATCCCCACATCCAGAGAATCAGCCTCTACCCCGGAGACCCGGTAATGCACTCTCAAAACTGGAGTCTCCAGGGCAAATCCAGGGAGTTCCCAGGTATGCCTGGCCCTACGTCTATTGATATAGTGATAAAGCACGTACTTACAAAAGTTGCCAGCTGGTGTGGAATCCCAAATTCACAGACAAATGTGCATCAGGGAATGAAAGCATGCCCCTATTCGCGCTCCGAGTGATTTACTAGCTATATAATCAGTTACGAAAGGGTAAAAACCTTTAATAAAAAATATATATGTAAAAAAGCAACAAGGTCTAAAAATTAGTCTGAACAATTGATGCATTTCAAGGTTCTCAAGATCTTTTTTTCAAAATAACAGACTATAACACACAATATAAATATAGTCTGTATAAATAATCCACAAAAAGGTCATGGGCTTGAGAACTTTGAAACACATGGATTGTTCAGACTAATTTTCAAACACTGTGGTTTTTTTTTATATACAAATATACTTTTTTACTACAAGTTTCTACCCTTACATAACGGATTTCAACCCCTTGCATGCTAGACAGGTTTTGAACATATTGCAAAGCAATGTGTTGGAGATTTCTCTATCATTAAAAGGGTTAAAAACCGCATCTAAAGCAATAGGAATTTTTATTTGTCCACTACTGTTTGCACGCGTTAACCCTTTGAGTGCGAGAGGGGTACGGAACGCAATGCGTTCCGTACCCCTCTGGCACTCAAAGGGTTAATCTAATTTGTGCATATGGCTCATAAACTTGTAGCTTGACTTGCACTAAAGACCTCTGTCACATTTAAGGGATTAAAAACCTAATTTCATTCAGGGGGCATTTTTATCCCCCCTCCCTCAATGGTGCAGTTGGTTTGCCCCAGAATTCATCCACCATTTCCACTGTGCGCACAGTCAGTAGTCACATGACCTCTCACAGCTGGAGACCTTGTCTCTGCATTCCACTGGCACCTGTAGTCCTTTCATTTCCCAGTTTATAAACCTCTAAAGAATGGCGACATGTTCTTTCAGTTACTCTGAGCCGCACTCATGATTTTTAGCTCATTGGACTCTCAAAGAAAGTAGAGCATCTGGTTTCGGTTAAAATAAAAATGTAGCACACGCACTGGTGTAAGGTGTTACAATGTATCGCCATTCAGAGAAGAAGAAGGGCAGAAGGTATCGCTCTCGGTTATTGGCAGTGTGGTGCAGAATTGAATTGAGGCAGGAAATGTAATGGGGGGATACAGGTGGTATATTAAACCAAGCAAATCAGTGTGGTTTTCCAGGGATAAGGAGGCTCTGATAACACATTCATTAAAGGGGATGTTTAACCCCTTTACAACTTTCCCTAAACCGTTTTGTTATCTACTGCAAATAATGAAAAGTGTGTACATTTTTTTTTTTTTTTTTTTTTTTTTTTTAAACCCTCTTGTTTGGAGAAATTAAAAGCATAAATGCAGCTCTGTACGTACTTCTGGCCAGACTGTGTTTAACGGATCTGTACCGTAGTCTGAAGCTTCTATCCAGCCTCCTCCAATGACTGAGGCTGTCTGTCTGTAAGCTGGAGCGCTCATTGGCCAGAAATCAATATCTAGACAATGAGAGAGCTCCAGCTTACAGACAGACAGCCTCCGTCATCGAAGGAGGCTGGATAGAAGCGTCAGACACAGTCGGGCCGGAAGTACGTACAGAGCTGCTTTTATGCTTTTAATTTCTCCAAACAAGTGTTTAAAAAAAAAAAAAAAAAAAGTATACACTTTTCATTATTTGCAGTAGATAACAAAATTATTTAAAGGGATAGTAATACTTCGTTTTAACTTTATTTTATTTTGTAGGCATTAAAAAAACATGAAGAATGATATAAGTCTTATCTCTGAAACCTTTATGGTATCCCTTCCCTGTTCAACCATATCAGAAGGGAGATGCCCAGGTAGACTGCAGAGAGGGACAATCTTCAATTAAGATAATGGAAAAAGCTGAAAAACTTGTCAAGGGGGGAAGGGCTTTCATTGTTTTCATACAAAGAAAATTGTCCCCTTCTGTTATCTGTCTGGTCTTACAACCAGACTGACATCTGAGAAGAGATGGCTTACACTAGGTAAAAGGGGCGGGGAGGGGAACTTTGCTTGTGAATATCTCATAAACCATAAAGGTTTGAGAGATAAGACTTATATCATTCTTCATGTTTTTTTAATGCCTACAAAATAAAATAAAGTTAAAACGAAGTATTACTATCACTTTAAGCAAAGTTGTAAAGCAGTTAAACATCCCCTTTATAATCAAAGCATTATCCAGTTATTTCAAAGGCGTAAATAGAAGCCACCAGGCCCTGGTGAAAAAATTGACATGACCCTCCCAGCCCCACAACATTGCCCCCCCAGTGGCCACCTCTACATTGCCCCCAATCATTTGTCCACCCCCACAATGCCCCTATTGACCCCCAGTGTCCCGCTCCTACCTCCCTGTTGGTCCAGCGGCGTGGCAGGAGAGGTCTGTGCCTCCATCTGCACGGACCTCTATTAGCAGCTGGGGCTCCCGTGTGGACCTCTCTCCAGTAATGCAGAGCATTATTGCATTACTAGGGTGCCGAAGACAGTTGGAGCTCACCTGTAATAGCGGTTTGTGCCAAAGAATGCACAGACCTCAGCTTGTTGCAGGCCCTGGGCTGAGGGGGGTAACCTCTATTGTTACACCACTGTCCTGTTGATACTAACCCCTTGGAAGTCAAAGAGATCCGAAACATGTCATGCTGTAATGCGTTTGAGACATTTCTGGTATCTAAGATCGATAGATCTGGGATCCAGAATAGCTAAATATGATTTTGGTGCCCAATAGATTAAAGCAGTGCTAAGACTTGATGTGCTCTTTGGATAGTTTGGTTTGGATTAGTACATAAAGCACACTATGCAGAGAGCTGCAGATGACCAAGTTTTTTTTGTTTTTTTTTTTGCTAAATTTGTTTACTGTGAGGATAGCCTTTTGTTTTTACTTAATGCTATAATATATGTGTAACATAAATAGTATATAAAATGTGCAATGCAAGTACTATAAGAAGCCATAATATGAATAAGGCTGTAAATGAACAATTTTGTAGCAAACCAATTTCACCGTAGGGAAGAAATAAACATTCCCAAAATTTCTATTAAATGAAAAAATTAAAATGCGTTGCATACCCCTCTGGTTTTTACAGGTTAAACACTTTTAATTCTAGAGTCCAACAAAGTCTAACACACCTCTCTAGAATACAAAGAGTTATAAACATACATGGGAACTCTCTAGATCTGCCCAGGGGACCCCGTTTTTTAGATTAATTTACTGGGACTACAGGGACATCGGCTGATTCTCTGGCTTTGTGAGTTAAGGTATAATCACACCTGATTAAGTCCCACCCACAATGATTCAAAACGCATCAGTTGGACACTTCCATCTTCAGTTCTACAGCTTTCTATGAGGACTTGGGACAAGAAGGTTTCTAGGTATGGTTAGAAGCACCATATAAATGAATGGAAATATTGGCAATATACATACTTCCCTATTTATATTGCTCACTATATAGTTATCCATATATACTATTATAATACTTAAAGGGGAACTACCACCCAGCAATAACTTAAGCTTCACTGATTGCTCATCTGGCGACTAGCTGCTTAGTAGCGCTAAGCAGCTAGTCGCCAGATGAGCAATCAGTGAAGCTTAAGTTATTGCGGGGTGGTAGTTCCCCTTTAAATTAGATATTATACCATTAATATTACATATATATTATGCTATTTATGCTAAAAACAAAATGTTATCCTCACAGCAAAGGGCAGCAAAAGACCCTAATGACTTAAAGCAGAACTTTCATCAAAATTAAATTTCCTCCCAAATCCATATACATACTTTTATTATACTGAATAGGTCTGGCATTATTGAGAAATACAACTTGTTCGGCAGGGATCTTGCTGCAGGCTCTCTGTGCACCTGCGTCATCAGTCACTTCCGGTACCTTAAGGTACAAAGGAACTCCCCTCAGCAATCCTGGAGGTGAACGGGATGGACAGTGCAGAATCACATATGCCTTTTCTGCAAGATGCCTGCGCTGTTGCCCGCTGATAAATCCGGCATTATTGAAAAATACAACTCATTCGGCAAACATCAGCGGGCAACAGTGCAGAATCACAGATGCCTTTTCCGAAAGATGTCTGCGCTATTGCCTGCTGATGCCTGCCGAACGGAGTTGTATTTCTCAATAATGCCGGACTTATTCAGCATAATAAAAGAATGTATATGTGTATCGCTATGTTAATAAGGATTTGGGGGACAATTTAATTTTGATGAAAGTTCCGCTTTCAGTGTCAGTAGTCTTTATCAGACTGTAAACTGAAACGCTTAGCAGTGAACAATGATGATCAAAAGCAACTAAAAAAAGTGTATAGCTTTAAATGATTGCTACATGAAGGACCCCTACCTAGGTTATTCTGTTAAAGAAACAAAGAACCACTTGATCATCGTGTATAGTACCCCCTTAAAGTAATCAAAATCACAAACAAACTACACAAAGGAATCAAATCACTAAATTAAATGAATACATATAAAAAGTTTCTATCAAAATGGTTTCTGGTATTCTTACCTGATAACGGAGACCTGAGATACACACTGGGCTCAACTAGTGTTCGATCCAAATCCTCCTGGTCCACTGCAATTAGAGCAAAAGTAAAATCATTTACTGCCCTTAGCTATGATCCTGGTCCCTATTACCGAATCCAGTCCAATGAGACTAATGCACTAAGAAGAGTAATTATGCAGCAACCAACTGCACTGTGGGTAAGACATACATTCCATTCTACTTAAATTGGACTTTTCACCCCTTGAACGCAGTCCTGTAACAATTCCTGGCAGGAGAAGGAATGATGGGATATTTCTTAAGTGTGGGTAGTGTGACCATATTTCCATTCTGCCATTCAGGGACACTACGGAGAAGAGAGCAGCAGAATACTCATCTTTGGCTCAAGTGCAGCCATGTGGGAGTGGTCAGCATGTATCCCTGGACACCAGTGCGCAATCGTCTCTTTCTCCAGCACGATACAGAGTTCTAAACACTAAAGGGAGAACTGCTCATTGATTGCTGTGACCGAAAGCAAAGCCTGTGATGATCTACAAAAACATGCACATCATGGCCAAAGCCTTAGACCAGCATTACATTACAACAAAATGGCACTGCAGCTCCTGTTTGATGTCAGGATCAAGGCACAGTTCTCTCTTGTGTGTGTTTAGAGCTCTGTCTGGAAGCCATGTTCCTGTAGTCCAACAGAGACATCACGTTGTGTCACAGTAAACAATGGACAGTTTTCCTTCTAGTGTTTAGAACTCTGGAGTCTTCATTCCAGGACTTTGTATTGTCCCAGAAAGGGGCTGTCCAGGATAAGGGGCACACATATAAAATCTAGTACTGTCCTGGGCAATCCGGGGCATGTGGTCTGGTCACCCTAGTGTAAAGCTGGCAACCCTACTTACACCATCACACTAAATGTCCATGTTTTAATAATAATTACAGCAATTCTGGAGCAAATCAATGGCACCATAGGAGGGCAAGTAAGCATTACCCAAATTCCTCTTGTTTGCAAATATGAGGTTAGTGTTACTAAGCTGTTAAATCCTTTTCTCTTTAGTCCACACGGAACACAGGAATCATTGAAGAGGGACTCAACCCCATGGTTCCTGCGTTCCATATTGGAAGTAAAAGAAATGGGCTTTGCAATGCATTGGAGTCTTCTCTAGCATTCAATGGGTTAAATGCCCCACTTCAATCAATGGGAATTTTTATTTGTCCTCTCCAGTCCTAACTAAATCAGCCTCACTGTCTTTATATGGCAGTCTGCAGGATCTATCAGACAAATTAACCTTTCAAATGTCAGAGGTGGCAAAGCAACACAATGCACACCCCTCTGTCATTTATAGGGTTAAACTACATTGTGCATCTCAAGTTAGCTTTTTGCATAAGGAATATTAAATAAACAGTAAACTTTTTGATTGAAAAAAAAAAAATTGTTATAGGACTTCCTTGCGGAGAATAAAAAAAGGACACACACTGCAGGGAGATTTCATTAAAAAGTTATTATAGATAAAAAAAAATGTATTTTAAGTCACTCTGTTAGAAACTGAGCCAACTGGTGTCCAATGGCCATTTTTTTAATAATGCTTTCTATGGGAGAGCTTGCGTCATAGACGATTGTTCTCCATATCAAGCAATTCAAACAGCACCACCTGGTGTCCATCATAGAGATTACTCTTTTTTTCATTTTTTTAAAAAAGGTTTGATCATTTAACCCTTTAAGGGCCTTAGATGTTTCTAAACACATTGTGAAACCATGTGTTGCACATTCCTCCTGTTCTTAAATGGTTCATTTTAAATTTGTAATGGGAAAAAGGAGAGGGGGCTATCACAAAAAACTATGGACTCCAGTCAGCCACATTGAGAACATTTACATTCCAGTACATGGAGGTAGCTGCTATGTCGGAGATTATTGTCTGCCAACAGCTTTGTCTCTAGGCTTCAGCTGGAAAAGATCTGGCAAAAGGCCTCCCTGCTCCAAATGATCCGAGAATAGGACTCTCAGACAGAGAAATCTTCCCCGAAGTGGAAGAGATTGGTGACAGACTGTTGCCCAATTAGGGATAGGGCCTGTCATTGCTGAATTTATCTTGTTTATGACAGAAAGTGACAGCAGCCAAGATTAACACTTCATCCAGAAAGCCAGGGCCCTTAAGTCTTAAGTAGTGCACAGGAAAGCTTACTTGTTCTCAGCCTTGTACTAATCCAGCCATAAGGAGGCTGGTATTTGTATTTCATTAGGGCCTTGTGTTGAAAAGAAAAGCAGAGGAATTGTGGGTCAAACCAACTGCATCAGAGTCGACAAAAATGAATTACTATAGACTACTGTCTCCAGAAGCATTCTAGTCAGTGGAGTAACTATTCATTGATGGGACCCAGTACAAACATTTTTTGGTCTCTAAACACCAAAATATTTTTACAGAGGCATAACTAGAACCTATTGGGCCCTGGGGAAGATGGGGCCTCCTTGGATGCTGGGCCCTGGATCCACGGCACCCACCACAACCCATGTAGTAACTTACACCCCTGAAACTTCCAATCAAAGCAAATATCCAGTGGTCCTGCCACAATGACATGGAACAATAATCCTAGACTGTAAACAAAACATGATGTAGCAGTCATGTCCGCCTCCATGGACTTGACTTCTATAACTGAAGATGTTCTCTGTTGAACACAATGTACAAGGTGAAAATGTTATTGAACATTAGTATTTTCTGGTCATAGTAAGGTAAGTAAGTGGTTATTATTAGGTGCTGTTATTTCCCTTGGAATGCTATATACATGAGCGGTTTTAAACCTTTAACCCTTTCAGTGCCAGGGGGCAATTGTTGCTTACCCCTTTGGCACTGAAAGTGTTAAGTATCAACAGGGTACACAAAACATTGCAATTGATGTGTTGCACACACCTCTTGTCCTTAATGGGTTAAGATTACCATGTGCAGTTCATGTAGCGTGGGGTCTTGAGGTCCTGCTAACATTTGTCTTGTTTGTCTCCATAGACATAACATCTAGAACGGATTCATAGGGGCCATTGGTATTTTCTGACCATGATAACTTAAAGGGATAGTAATACTTGAAATGTAAAAAAAAATATATATTGTAGTGTTTATCCCCTGAGTAAAACAAGGGAACTCCTACTGCTGAAAGGTGTTTTATTCAAAAGTTTTTACAGCTGAAACTTGAATTTTTTTAGGTGCAGTTTCACAGTGGCCTGATATTGTACAGTGGCACTGTTGCTACACTATCCTATGGACAACTCTAAACACTACAATATATATATTTTTTTACATATTAAATATTACTATCCCTTTACGTTGGTGGTTATTAGGATGTTTTCATTCTACTGTAATTCTACATATGTTTTATGTTGAAAAAAATTAAGGACATTTTCAGCCTAACAACAGATTACACCCCATACTCTGTAAAACATCTTGTTTCAGTATGTTGTTCCTCAATGCATTTACATGATGTAGAATGTATCTGGCCATTGATTCATTGTTCTTTCTTAAAGGGATAGTAATATTTACATTTAACAAGGCTGCATCTGTAGCCCTTTAAAAAAGAAATTAAATGCCTCCGGTGCCATCTCTCAAACCTTTATGGTTTGAGAGATAATCGCTTTCAAAGTTCCCCCTCCCCTGACGTCAGCACTCTAGCTGACTTCAGGGGAATATGGTCCCGGATCCATTTGCTGTTATTTTAATGTACAATATTTGCTTTTCTTTCAAAATCAAGGTCATTTCTAAGTGACACCAAACTTTTGAACCGTAGTGTAGATGATATCTACAATTGCCTGTACTTGCAGTGTACCATATTAGGTCTGTATTTAATTTTCAGCTCTGCACTGTAAACAAGAGACCTTGTCAATCTAAATGAAATCAATCAGAGAGAGCCCTACCCAGGATTCCAATAGGACAGGATACATTCTTAATGAAATATGTCCCTATTCCATTACAGACTACACCAGAGTTCAAATGCAAAAACCCCCCCCAAAAAACAGTAAATATATATAACGGACTGCTGTATTAAGGACACATTCCTAAGCAGGTCCTACTACTAAACAAGTCAAGAGCCACTACGTTCAGCAACATAGTCCCCCCTTTAAAGGGATAGTAATACTTCGTTTTAACTTTATTTTATTTTGTAGGCATTAAAAAAACATGAAGAACGATATAAGTCTTATCTCTCAAACCTTTATGGTTTAAGAGATATTCACAAACAAAGTTTCCCCCCCTGTTCAACCAGATCAGAAGGGAGATGCCCAGGTAGACCGCAGAGAGGGACAATCTTCAATTAAGATAAGGGAAAAAGTTGAAAAACTTGTCAAGGGGGGAAGGGCTTTCATTGTTTTCATACAAAGAAAATTGTCCCCTTCTGTTATCTGTCCTGTCATACAACCAGACTCACATCTGAGAAGAGATGGCTTACACTAGGTAAAAGGGGCGGGGAGGGGAACTTTGCTTGTAAATATCTCATAAACCATAAAGGTTTGAGAGATACGACTTATATCATTCTTTATGTTTTTTTAATGCCTACAAAATAAAATAAAGTTAAAACGAAGTATTACTATCCCTTTATCTTTGTTGTCTGTGCTTAGGAGTCTGACATGTTGGATTCTATAGCACGCCCTGTTGGATGAACCCCTGTACTGCATATTTATTTCCACTTTAAATACTACATGCAGTTCAGGTCACAATCTAAAACGGCGAGCTACGGATTCCAAATGGTCTGACTCCTAAGCACAGACAGTGGAGAAATTAAAGTTCAGCTTTTAAAAGAATAGTAATGTTTCACAGTAAAAGCAGCTCCAATAAATCTTTATAGTATTTGGGCCATGGAGAATGTTATTTCAGTACTGTCAGAGTTGTAATTCAAGAGTAATTGAATGATAAAGTGTCCCCCTCCTGCCCCTTTTACTGATGTAACAGTGCTCACCTCAGAGCAGCAAGACTGTCTGGATGTATCTCAGAGAGGGAAAGTCTTCAGTGAGCATAAGGAAAAACTTGGTAACGGGGCAGGGTTTTCCTTATGCTCACAGTAAGAAGATTGTACCTTGCTGTGATCTGTCCGGTCAACAGACCAGATTCAACATCGGAGGGGAGGCGGCTTAAACTAGGTAAAAGGGACGGGAGGGGGATACTTTATCATTCAATTACTCTTGAAGTACAAGTCTGACAGTATTGAAATAACATTCTCCGTGGTCCAAATACTATGAAGATTAATTGGAGCTGCTGTTTTTGTGAAACATTACTATCCCTTTAAAAGTTAAAACCATGCATCTCTGAAATAAAATAACACCAGTGTAAAGTTCTTTTTATCCTTAATGAAAAAGGTAAGCATATTTTTTTTCTTAAAGTGACTTTAATCTGCAACCACAAGCAGATTTAATGGAAAAAACAAACATGTACCCAGATCCTGGATCAACAATTCAGAGTGCAAACCCAAAGAACATATCAGGCGAGTCAATATTTTTAAATTGCTTTACTTTATCAAGTGTAGGAAAGCATGCACAGCATGATACTTTTTATTGAATATAGTTAACCTTCTGGTCCTTAAGGGGTTAAGGCAAAAACACATTGTCCATGCTCTGATCTTATAACATAAAGTGGTAGAATGCGTAGCTCACTGTGAGCCGTAACCGCACATGCGCAGTAGAGAGTCTCTACTGTGCATGTGTGGTTTCACACACAGGGAGCTTCGCTGTGAGCCGTCTGGAGCTCCCCGCTAAGGATCTGCTCGTTCGGCAAGTCTCTACTGCGCATGACTGCAGTCATGCATAGTAGAGACTCGCCGAACACGCTGCCCAGCTCCGGACGGCTCACGTCATGTCTCTGCTTCCGACTCCGGGGCAACAGCCAGGGTGGCTGGGTGCACTTTAGCTCGTGTATACGGGCTTCCATACTAGTATTTTAATAAAAGTAATGTCAGCTCAGTTTTCTACTTGGGTACTGTAGGAGGCCTGGATAGGAGTGTGAGGATTAGAGCTGTCACTCCATTTGTCCTCATTATACAAACTAGAGTTGCTGTGATATTAACAATGATGGTGGAAATGACGCTTGGCAGGCATGCCCAGATGCCTCCAGGGACTGCGTGTGAGGAGTATAAATACATCATTATATAGTTGTGGCAGGAACATTCTTTCTACACGATGACTTAATAAGCAAACCCCAAGCTGATGTGTGTTTTCGTTCTATGTACCCTTTAAAGGGACAGTAATGTCTCATAAAAAAATTCTTCTTGTTTCGTAGCTGAAAAAAAAATATTTACAGCAAATCCCATCTCTCAAACCTTTATGGTTGAGAGATATTCACACTGAAAGCCCCCCCTCCCTCCCCTTCTCCTGACATCGGCTGTAAAGCTGACAGAAGGAGATCCGTGTCGCTGACTCAAGGAGGCTCTGCAGCAGAGCCGATATTGTGTTATTTAAAAAGAATTACTTCATTGGAACGGTCTAAAAAATGTGCTTGCAAACCAGGCCCACTTTGTAGACCATTCCAATGAGGAAATTATTTTAAAATAATACGATTTCGGCTCTGCTGAAGAGCCACGGCTGGTCCCAGACCAGGATCTCCTGTTGTCAGTACAGCGCTGATGTCAGGAGAAGGGGAGGGAGGGGGAACTTTACATACGAATATCTCTCAAACTGTAAAGGTCTGAGACATGGGATTTGCTGTAAATATTTTTCTTTTTCAACTGCAAAACAAGAAGAATTTTTTATGGGACATTAGTGTCCCTTTAAGGAAATTAGGGGTTTATAATGCATTGACACACTTTGTGGTCCTCAAAATGTTAATCCATCTATGTTTGAGTGTTTTCACTTTATTAACCCTTTTAGAACCAGAGGGTTGCACATTTCTCCGGTCCTCAAAGTGATAAGACACTTATATACCAAAGAGGGAGAGATTGAGAAACATGGAGGTGGGGAGAGGAAAAGAGAGAGAAGGAGAAACGGAGGGTGTGTGTGTGTGTGTGTGTGTGTGTGTGTATGTGTATGTGTGTGTGTGTATGTGTGTGTGTATGAGTGTGTGTATATGTATGTATGTGTGCGTCTGTGTGTGTGTCTGTATGTGTGTGTGTCTGTATGTGTGTGTGTCGTGTTTATGTGACCAGCCAGGGATGATGGGAATTGTCCTCAACAGCTAGCGGGCCTCAAATTGTTCATCTCTGAATTAATTGAAACAGTCTTCTACGTGTTCTTGGTTACCAAGCACACGTAGAAGACTGGTTTCAATGAATCATCTTTCCTCCCATAACGAGATATCGGCTCTGCTGAAGAGCCTCCGCTTGATTCAGAGACCGGATTCTCCTGCTGGCAGCAGAAAGCTGACAGCAGGGGAGAGGACACTTTGAAAGCGGCTATCTCTTAAACCATAAAGGTTTGAGAGATGCCGCTGGTGTCATTTAACTCAGTTTATTAAGGGCTACAATATGAGGGATAGTAATTTTGAAGTAATACTATCCCTTTAAGAACATCCATTAGAAGAGTCAAGAAGAAGCCTTCAAGCCATGAGAAAGATCATAAATTAATAGGTAAAAGGTGGTGCTGTGTTAGCCATAGAAATAGCAAGAGACTGGTAGAGTAAAAGTGATACCTTTATTGGCTGAGTGGCTCTACAATGCAAACTGTCACCACAACTTAGGTATCTTTTTCATTGTAATATAGCTACAAAGTGGTAGTGTGTTAGCCATAGAAAAAGCAGGAGACAGTAAAAGTTATATATTTATTGGCTGGCTAAGTGGCTCTAGGATGCAAGCTTTGTAAACACTTTAGGTCTCTTCTTCATTGTAATATCATTACAAAGTGGTACTGTGTTAGCCATAGAAAAAGCAGGAGTCAGTACAAGTGATACCTTTATTGGCTAAGTGGTTCTAGGATGCACGTTTTCTAGATACTTCAAGTCTCTTATTCAGGCATTCTAAATATGCCCTAAGAAAAGACCCATAGTGTCGTGAAAGCTTGCATCCTGGAGCCACTTAGCTAGCCAATAAAGGTATCACTTTTACTGTCTCCTGCTTTTTCTATGACTAACACACTACCACTTTTTAACTATATTACAATGACAAAGACCTGAGTTGTCTTGACAGCTTACATTGTAGAGCCACTCAGTCAATAAACGTATCACTTTTACTCTCGTATTCAGGCATTCTTCTTTTAAATATAACTGAAGAACAGACCAAAGTTGTCTTGAAAGCTTGCTTTCTAATGCTACTCAGTTTGTCAATAAAGGTATCACTTTTACTCTACCAGTGTCCTGCCATAGATTAATAGAACACCAACAGAGCAAAAAAAAAACACAGGAAAGTTTACACACTGCCTGTCTGCTGCTAACTGGCTAATTCAGTTTCTCTCACAATCTCGCCTTCCATAAAACTCCACCCAGCCCTAACCCTGACATGATCACCTTCCCAGTACAGTGCCTTTCCTTACCAGGGAATTCTGTCTCCTTATGTTGCACATTATTAAGCACTGATGTGTTTGTATGAGTTATGTCCTGTGGGTAGGAGTAATAACATTACCTTAGCCTGTACAAAGTTTAAATAATTAGGTTTTTTATCTAGCCTTGCAGTAAGATTGGGAGTTCATGGACTCTGGCTTATAAATCATCTTCTCTTGGCTGCTGCTGTACTGAAATGTATTGCACATACATTGCACACAGGGCTTTATCCCTTTAAAGGGATAGTAATACTTCAAATTAACTTTATTTAATTGTGTAACCCTTAAAAATCCAAATTCAACGAGCCCTGTGGCATCTCTCAAACCTGTATGGTTTGAGAGATAGCTGCTTTCAAAGTTCCTACTCCCCTGACGTCAGAGTTCTAGCTGACTGCAGGGGAATCCGGTCCTGGCGGCAGCTCTGCAGCAGACCAAGCATATTCAGAAGACCATTTCAGTGAAGGATTTCGGTTTCTATAAAGCGATCTCGACTCTGCTGCAGAGACGCCGCTTGTTCAGGGACCAGAACGCTGACGTCAGGGGAGTGGGAACTTTGAAATCTGCTATCTCTTAAATCATTCAAGTTTGAGAGATGCCGCAGGGCTCATTGAATTTGGATTTTTAAAGGGACAGTAATGCCCCCCAAAAATATATCCAGTTTTGTAGACTTTAAAAAAAATCAATATGCTCCAAACGTGATCTCTCAAACCGTTATGGTTTGAGAGATATAGGGATTCAAAGTTCCCCTCCCTCCCCTTCTCCTGATGTCAGCTGTAAAGCTGACAGCAGGAGAATCGAGTCGTACGGCTCGAGGAGGCTCAGCAGTAGAGCCGAGATCGCTATAAAGAATTCATTTATTTGAAAGATCTACAAAGTGTGCCTGGTTTGCAAGCACACTTTGTAGACATTTCCAATGAATGAATTCTTTATAGACGAAATCTCAGCTCTGCTGCAGAGCCACCTGCTGGTCCCCTGACCAGGATCTCCTGCTGTCAGCTAGACGCTGACGTCAGGAGAAAGGGAGAGAGGGGTGAACTTTGAATCCTTATATCTCTCAAACCATATTGGTTTGAGAGATCGGGTTTGGAGCATATTGATTATTTTTTAAAGGCTACAAAACTGGATTTTTTTTGGGAGGGGACATTAGCTACATGATTAAATAAAGTTAATTTGAAGTATTACTATCCCTTTAATATATAGTACAGTTTATAATGTAGGGTTTATCCTCCTGAGTAAAACAAGGGTATTCCCACTGCCTTTTTGCCTTCTTACCGACGACGGTAAACAGGAATAGAAAGAGGGCTGAACTTGGTGGATGCAAGTCTTTTTTCAAACCTAAATTATTATGTAACTGATAAGATGTGTTTTATTATTATTATTATTATTCACATTTTGCAGCTCAAACGTGAATGTGTTAGGTACAGTATTCTCAGTGGCCTGAAATATTACAGTGGCGCTGTTGCTACACCATCCTATGGAGGTTTATAGTCAATTGATCAGAACTTCCCATACGATGATGTAGCAACAGTGCCACTGTAACATTTCAGGCCATTGATGTATTACACATAAAAATGATTGTTTGCGTTACTATAATATTTGAATAAAAAAACACATCTCAGCAGTGGGAGAAACTTTATTGTATTCAGGAAGATAAATCCTACATTATAGACTTTACTATATATTAAGTGTTACTATCTCTTTAAATGCCAGAGAAGTACGTAACACATTGCAAAACAATGTGTTGCACCCCCTCCCCCCAGCAGTCAAAGAGTTAAATACAAAGAAAAAAGTGTAATTTGGAGCAAACCAGCTGCCCCACAAGGGAGAAATAAAATGTCTGATAAATTTAAATAATTCGGTTAAGAACCACTTATTTTACACCCTCCAATTGTACCTTTTTTTTTTTTTTTTTTCTTTTTTTTTTTTTTTTTTTTAGCAGGAACAGGATATTTTATGTACATCTGTAACTTATAAAACAGCACAGGAAATGTTGCATTTTTTTGTTTTATTTTAATTTACGTTTATGCACTGTGTGTTGGCACATTTAGTCTTGTTTAGCAAAGGAGTGCTTTGTCTCCTCCCAAAACTATTGCAAGTGCAGAGTACAACTGTCACACTCAGACTTTTATCCTATCATTTGTTCACAGGTGTGACCTGACCCTAGAAGCAGCAAAGAAGAAAGGGTAGCCGTGGTGGGTTCATTCTCAGGCAAAGGAGAGATCATATACACGCACAAGGAAGCGCATTTATCACGCCATGTAAAGAAAATCTTGTGCCGTCTCTTTATAAATATATATACGGTACTATGCATTGCTGATTAGGAAACACTGGCACCCCTGTAACATATATTTTTGTATGTATATGATTGTGTGTGTGGTGATTGAAACACAATAGTGTTAGGTTATTTAGATACACTTATTTCAAGGGTATAGATCCCCTTTAAATTTAGTGTTGGAGGTAGGCAACATATGGCTCTCCAGCTCTTTGCGGGGAATTTTAGTTCTCAACAGCTGAAGTGTCAAAGGTTGCCTTCCCCTGGTAAAGCATTTGCTTTTCTTCATCTATATATTTATATATTTTTGGTGAGCATGTGTGCGTGTAAGACTATAGTATATACACATACAATACATAGTATATGTATTGTAAAAACACACATACACAGACATACACACATATCCCAGTTCAAGTTCTCAGTTAATATTTGGTGTGTAATGGTTCCAAGCTGTAAGGCACAGCTGTATATAGGCCCAGACACACATGCTATCACAGCAATGCTTTGATAGAGTGGGGCCCTTGAGTGTCAGGATATAGAAAAGGCAGCAGTTGTTGGCTGTGAAAACAGTCTGATACAAACCAGATGGGGCGACTTACTTGATGGGCAACACAAAGGAAAACAATTGGCTCATTCAACAAAGTCAGACCACTACCCCAGAGACTTAACGCAAGACAATAAGTCAGCCAGGGCTAAGGCAAACAAGAAACAGCCATGTGGCATGGCCTGAAAAATGGACGACTTGTCACAATCGTGTTTTAAATGAGGTTTTGGATTGTTGCTCTTACTACAACATTTTGATGGGGGTCATTGAAACTTCTACTGGAGAGTCCTACCAAAGAGAGAAACTGGGCAGATCACACTGTATACCAGAGGTGGCCAACATGAGGCCCTTCAGCTGCTGCCAAGCTATTGTGGGGAATGATGGGAGTTGTAGTTTGGCAGCAGCTAGTGGGCCTCATAGTTGGCCACTCCTGCTGTATACTTTTAGTTGATTCGGAAGTAACCATCTGAGTGCCAGAGGGGTATGCAAGACATTGTTTTGAAATGTGGTGCATAACCCACAAAGGGCCATATTAACAAAAAAAATGGGGGCAAACTAACTGCACCACAGGGATGAAAAAGAAAAATCCCAGAATTCCCATTCACTTAAATAATTATTTAACCCCTTGAATGCCAGAGAGGTCTCAAACGAATTGCTTCTCAGTACAGGGAGTACCCACTAAAAGGTTAAAAGTCACATTTAGTTGAGGGGTACATTTTATTTCACCCAGAAGATGCAGCTGTTTTGCTCCAATATGGGGCTTTATGCACAAAACAACAAAAAAAGCTAAATGCGTCCCAAAACCCCCAACTGACTTAACCCTTTGAGTGCCAGAGGCGTATGTAATGTGTTGCACACGCCTCTTGCACTCAAAGGATTGAACATGGCTTTTAACCTCCCTGAATTGTAATAAGCTATTTAATACGTTGCCTTCCAATGTACTATAGGCCACTAGCACTCAAGGGGTTAAGAACAGAAATCATTCAATAGTTTTATTTGCCTCCTATATATAGTGCAGTTGTTGTCTACCAGATTCCCCTATACATTCAGATCCAGAACCAGATCTCCTCCTCCTTTATTTGGCATACAAAGCCTGCTGTGATTTTGAAACCTCTGTGGTGCTAATAGGGTTAAAACAACTACTCTTCAACAGTCTAAACAAGGGCTCTTTCACCTGGGAGACTTTGTAGAGCGATTTTTTTTTTCCAGCAGACTTTTTTGTAGCTACTGAAAATGTTGGTGCTATTTTAGTGCTACAATGTAGCAAGGTTTTCCCAGAATCCCATTCTCTCAATAGAAGCAGAAGTGACAAATGGCACCCCTATTGGAACACTGCAAAACCTGGTATACTCTCAGAAGTACAGCTACTCTTGTTAGCGCATCCATAGGCTTCAAAAGGTCACACAGAAATCCACCATGTGTCATTATGCTGATGGGGAGCCCAAGAGCCCATCAAAAAAAGGAAGATGACTGCTGCTTTGGGCATCATTTGGGGTTTCAGCAGGGGCTGCATCAGGACACATTTGGTGGCTCTGTGATGCTTCTCTACTTCAATAAAGGTAATAAGGACACATTTTTGTATAGGTGTTAGTTTCCCTTTAAATTAACATGCATTTGAATGATTATTTGTTCCCTATGGTGCAGTTGGTGTGTCCCAGAACTGCTCCACTTTAACCCTGTGAGTGTCAGAGGGGTATGCAAGGCATTGCATACCCCTCTGGCACTCAAAGGTTAAACGTGGCCAGCTATAGACTACAACAACAGAACATCTACAGATAAACATGACTGCTGTACTTACGTAGGCAAGGCCTTCAGTAAGGACCAGTGAGACATGCAGTAGCACATAAGGGTTACAGTAATAATGGTACAGGCTTCCTTTCATTTGCTGCATTTGTTTTCTTAATTGTGGTTGCTGGTTCAGCAATGGATGACTAAACACAGGGGTTTTGAAACCATATTTTACAGTGCCTGAAGCAGACAATGAACTTTCACACTTACTGAATAAGAGAACAGAATATGAAAAATGTGTATGATCCATTTTCATTTTAAATGTTAATAGGTTTTTAAATTTAGCTGTTCGTGACACACTTCAGTGAAAAGTGCTGAATGCTTTCCTGGCACCTAAGGCTTAGTAGGCTTAGTTCACACTGACAAGTTTGTTGCTACAAATTTCACAGAGCAGATATTATTGTTGTCTGTGGGGCAGTTAACATGGGGATTGCTTCAGCAACAATAATTTCCAACGGCAATCTTGTGTTGCTGTAACATCAGCCTCATTAAATGGATAGTAATTTTCACAATAAAAGCAGCTTTGATTAATCTTCACAATATTTGTGCCAAGGAGAGTGTTATTTCAACATTGTCAGAGTTGAATTTCAAGAGTAATTGAATGATAAAGTATCCCCCTCCCATCCCTTTTACTGATGCAACACTGCTCACCTCAGAGCAGCAAGACTGTGCGGATGGATCGCAGAGAGGGACAATCTTCAGTGATCATAAGGAAAAACCTGTCAAAGGGGGCAGGGTTTTCCTTATGCTCATAATAAGAATTTTGTCCCTTGATGAGACCTGTCCGGTCAAGGGACCAGATTCCACATCTGAGTGGAGGTGGCTTACACTAGGTAAAAGGGGCAGGAGGGGTATACTTTATCACTCAATTACTCTTGAACTACAACTCTGACAGTATTGATATAACACTCTCCATGGCCCAAATACTTGAAGATTAATTGGAGCTGCTGTTTTAGTGAACCATTACTATCCCTTTAACTATGTTATGGTTATACAGTTCACATAGGTAACTGTTTCAGAAATGTTGCAACAACTAGTCTTAGAAAATATATATTGTTTTCTATGGAGTAATTGACATGATTAGCTTTTACAACTAAAATAATTTATAATGACAACTTTATCCTGCTGAAGTTGCTGCAACAGTTGTCAGTGTGAACTAGGCCTTGAATCATGCCACTTCCTTACTTTTTTCTGTTATACTCTCTCCCAGCCCCTGCTCAAGATAATTATGTATATCTATTTATATATTACATAGTAATAGTATTCGCTGTGCATCATATTAGGTCTGTATTTAGATTCCATCTTCGTGCAATAAACCATCAAATGACTCAGCCTCAATGAGATTAACCATAGAAAAAAGCCCACCCATGAATCTGATGGGACATGAGAACATTATCAAGATAATATGTCTATGTTCAGCTACAGACTACAGCAGAGCTCAGTCCAAAAATCAGTAGAGATATAACTGACAGCTGCACGAGGGACACATTCCCAAGTAAGACATACTACTACTGAAATTAAAGCCACGTATTTCCAAGTTATAGTTTTTCTTTAATTCTTTGAGTGTCAGAGGGGTACGCCACGTATTGCAGAGAAATGTGTGGTGCACCCCTCTGGCACTCAAAGGGATGGAGCTGAAAAGAGGCCCAAGTGAACCATATTCGGTCTACAGGCCTTCATTTCCGTGTTACGAAGTGGAAATCAGACGGACTGATGATGCTAAATGGAAAAAAAAAACTATTTACTTCTGCCATCTCATTGGTGACACACACAACACCCTGTCTAATCTGGTCATTTCCCCCTCAGGGTAATGTAAAACCTTACACCAGGTGTGTCTCACCAAGACAGGCTTTTAGCATATATAAGCATTAGACTCTTCTTACACACACATGATAATTAAATTACACTAGAGATGCCGTACAAATGGTTGGGAGCAAAAGGAGGAATTGAAGGATTATGCCTAAGAAAGGACAAGCAAAATTAAAATAGTTGTTCAGCACTGAACATTTCACCGAGAAGAAAAAAATAATTACTTTGCAGTGTAGCAAATGGTTTAATCTTCATTTTCAATAAGTGGCAAACCCAAAGCCAGGTGTATTGGCAACATGATTCTATAGCAAAAAAATAAACATTCAGTGTGAGGGGTAAAGATTTCCAAGGGACAATACAATTGTGGTTTTAAATGACAAGTAACACCTTTCAATTATAATATTCATTTAACCAATTATGGCCCCAAACTTCTAATGGTTCTTATGAATTTTGCCCTTGTATCTTGGTTCAAGAAATAACATCTTCAAATCAGTCCTGGGTGTCATGTATATGGAGGCGGACATGAGAGTTGCTTGCAGGACTACAGGAATATAAAAACAGACCTGTGCTGTCACGCCAAATATTTAACTTCCGGCACTAATCCTTTGAGTGCCAGAGGGGTACGCAATGCATTGCGTACCCCTCTGGCACTCAAAAGATTAAACATACTGATATCTTCACTCACCACCACCAAGTTCTGGGTGCTGTGAGACCGCCATGGCTTCCCACTGCCGAGAGAAACTGAATACTATGTAGAAAATATATGACAGCACTCCAGAACAAAGCACTGAACTTGTTAAAATTAAAACTTTATTGCAACACTTGTAAAAACAAATATATTGGCTTGGAAGGGCTTAGAGTGTACAACCAAAAGACCAGCGTATGGAAGAGACTCACGTTTCGTGCTAAACAGCGCTTAATCATAAACTTCAAAAACAACCGGAAACACTGGTTTAAATAAGGATAAAGACAAATAAAATTGGTTAAAAAAAATGTGAGTCTCTTCCATACACTGGTCTTTTGGCTGTACACTCTAAGCTACCTTCCAAGCCAATATATTTGTTTTTACAAGTTTTGCAATAAAGTTTTAATTTTAACAAGCTCGGTGCTTTCTGTATGAGCAGGTTTTTTCTTCTGGCATGCTGCTGCATCCTTTAACCCCTTGAGTGCCAGAGGGGTACGCAACGCATTGCTTTGCAAGGTGTTGCGTACCCCTCTGACACTCAAAGGGTTATACATTGTAGCAGGACTACAGAACACAAACTCTGTTTGTTGCGTGTGGCAGTCTTAAATTGGCTCAGTATGAAGAAAAAGGAATGCTAGCAACTGTCATGTCCGCCTTTTTGGACAGGACAACGGACATCCAGGACTGACCAAAGATGAGGTTTCTTGAAAAGAGATACAAGAACAAAATTCATAGGATTTTCTGGCCATAGTAAAATAAATGTGAGGTTGTTATTGTGGACAGTTATTATTAGGTTACTCCTCCTTTAAAGGAACAGTAATACTTGGACATAAAAAAACTGTTGTTGGGTCACTGCTGAGAGGTATTTTATTCTAAAGCTATTACAGCTGGAACTTGAATTTTTGTGGTTTGAGAGATATACACTTTCAAAGTTCCCTCTCCTCCTCTCTCCTCTGACATCAGTGTTCTAGCTGACAGCAGGGGAATCTGGTCAGTGAGCAAGCGGAGGCTCTTCAGCAGAGCTGAGACTGTGTTATAGAAACAGAAATCTTTCACTGAGATGGTCTTCTATGTGTGCTTGGTTTGCAAACACATGTAGAAGACCATTTTAGTGAAGGATTTTTCTATTTCTATAACGAGATCTCAGCACTGCTGAAGAGCCTCCGCTTGCTCACTGACCAGATTCCCCTGCTGTCAGCTAGAACACTGACGTCAGAGGAGAGAGGAGGAGAGGGAACTTTGAAAGTGGATATCTCTCAAACCATAAAGGTTTGAGAGATGCCGCTGGTATTGTTAAATTCAGAATTTTAAGGGCTACAACATGGGGGATAGTAATAATGAAGTATTACTATCCCTTTAAAGTTGATGTGTCACCTATGTTCAACCTAGCATAAATATTTAGGCTACATATCAAATACTACTAAAACGGTATTCATTTTTTCTTTTTTTTTATGTTTTATTTCTTGTAAATTTAACTTAATAAGTCTGAGCTGCAGCTACTTCTGCATAGACTGCGATTACCTGCTCTGTAACCGCAGTCTGTCGCTCTGCCTCTGCTCTCCTCCCTCCTCAGATGATGGAGGCTTATGTCTGTAAGCTGGAGCAATCTCATTGGCTAGATATCGATCTCTGCCAATGAGACCGCTCCAGCTTACAGACAGAAGCCTCCATCATCGGAGGAGGGAGGAGAGCAGAGGCAGAGTGACGGACATCAGTCTATGCGAAGTAGGTGCAGGACTGACTAAGTTAAATTTACACAAAATAAAATATGAAAAAAAATTAATAATGCTTTAGTAGTATTTAAAATGTAGCCTATTTATGCTATTTTGAACATAGGTGACACATCCACTTTAAGCAGAAGAAAAAGCCTCATGCTATTTTTATGTTACATCGTCATTGTTTTTTTTTAATCCTCCTATTGCCAGAGGGGTACGCAATGCATTGCGAGGCAATGTGTTCCGTACCCCTTGGAACTCAGAGGGTTAAGAGGAACAAGATGGTATCCCTAGTGCAAAACAAAAATTCAAACAACATCAATAGTGGAACAATAACGAAATAATCTCACTTATTAAAATAAAGGACTGTCGCTTAACAAGGGGATGGGAATGAAAATGGAGTTAGTACCAATGTTATTGTTTAGTCTCTGGCACTGAACTGTGCTGAGAAAAAAAAAAAAGAATGTAATCCGTTTGTACATGTGTGCTGTGTTACTGCCACAAGAAGGCTTTATCAACAAATACAAGTCAGGAAACAGGGAAAAAGATTCCACAGATAGAACAGACTCACGTTATCAGGTCTTGTCACTGCTTGAGATGCTAGAAAAACTGGCACATGTAATGACTGATAACATCACCAGCTGAAACAAGGACATGTTAACCCCCTGAGGACCAGAGATGTGTGCAAAGAGGTTAAAAGTAATCATTCTGAAACCTGGTTTAATCAAACAGTATATTGCTAAGGTGGCAAGCCTGCTTGCAACCATCTCCGATAAGGTAGCCGTGAGTACATAGCCTTGATTAAAGCCTAAATAAGCTTTGTCTATTAACCCTTTGAGTGCCAGAGTGGATTACATTACAGCCAACTTTTGCTCTCAGTCAGGCTCTTTTTTTGTGGGAGTGGGGGGATTTTCTTTAATGCACTGTTGAGCAATACATTTTAGAACACCTCATAAGTTCGGCTTCTGAATAAGACTTTCATACCTACCAAGTGTCCCTCTTTAGGAGGGACAGTCCCTCTTTGAGACCCAAATCCCTCTGTCCCTCTTTTCTACCCTTTTGTCCCTCTTTTTAGGAGATCAAACTGTGTGGTGTGTATTACATTGCTCCACAGCAATAAAACTC
This sequence comes from Rhinophrynus dorsalis, assembly GCA_037306005.1. Classification (NCBI taxonomy): domain Eukaryota; kingdom Metazoa; phylum Chordata; class Amphibia; order Anura; family Rhinophrynidae; genus Rhinophrynus; species Rhinophrynus dorsalis. The sequence continues at coordinate 84,295,892 of CM074728.1, forward strand.
ACCTAAATGTGTTGTTAATCTGCAATATATGTGTTTATAAATGAATCTGTGTAATTAAAATACTTTGATCTTGTTCTAAATCATTAATCAGTTACACAAAGAGGTGCAGATAGGTCAAGAAGCGACCTAAAAATTCTTGGAAATGCTCCGCCTATCAGCCACGCCCCTAGAAACGCCACCTAAGTTAGAAGTGTCCCTCTTTGGCCATTTGAAATGTTGGGAGGTATGGACTTTGTTGAACTCTGAAAAGATGCTGTTGGCATAGCTGAATGAGCAGGGCTGGATTTACATCTCAGGAGCCTGTAGGCACAGAAATTTGAAGCGCCCCCCCCCACGTGGGCCATCTGCACTGGATATCTCCACAATGCTCCTAATAGCCACGTTGCCCCCCATCATCTCCATATTGCCCTCACATTGCCTCCATCATCGCCACATTGACTCCCATTAGCTCCAGCTTGCCACCATCATCTCATATATCGCCCTCACATTGCCCCCATCATCTCCATATACCATATTGCCCTCACATTGCCCCTATCAGCTCCATACTGCCCCCATCATCTCCATATACCACACTGCCTTCACACTGCCCCCATCAGCTCCACATTGCCCTCACATTGCCCCCCATCAGCTCCATATTGCCCTCACATTGCCCCCCCATCAGCTCCAACTTGCCCCCACCATCTCCACATTGCCCTCCATTGGCTCCAACTTGCCCCCCATTAGCTCCACATTGCCCTCACATTGCCTCCCCCAGTTGTCCGTTTCCTACCTCCGTGGTAGGAGATCTGTATGTGCCTCCTTTGGCACAGTCTTGTACCTGATGGAGCTCCCGCGTGGTCTCCTATTCAGGAATGCAGAGCATTCCTAAAGAGGAGACGAGGGAGCTCCATCAGGTACAAGACTTGGGGGCGGGCAATGTGAGTGGGTGCCACCGGAGCAGCCAGCGAGGTGGCTAGTTTTTTTTTTTTGTTGTTTTTTTTTTTTTTTAAAGAATATTTAAAAAAAAAAAATCCAAATGGCAGGCGCCCCTCGTTGGCAAATCCGGCCCTGTGAATGAGCTTTAGGGAAAAAAAATAATAAAATGACCCCAGACTTCAGAAAGAGAGTCCCTGAAAGGCTTGATTAGGGTTGCCACCCAGCCGGTATTTTACCGGCAGGCCGGTAAAAAAAAATTGCCTTTTGTCCAATGTTAAGTCTATAGAGGGAATGCCATGGCCGGTATTTTTTTGAAGAAAAGGTGGCAACCCTAGGCTTGATCCTGCCAATCCAAAACTTATAGTATTGTCTAAGCAACTGACGTGAATAAGTAACTTGCTGTAACCCACTGCATGCCAGAGTTGTTAAAATATGCAAGGACATCAAATGGGTGGTAAATGGTGATGAAGCCGACTGAGCCAGGGAGATAGCTCAGTAGACTAATAACCAGCTGTAGAATCTGTTCAAACCTCAGGTTGCGGGTTCTAGTCCTGGCAAGGCCAAATCAGCCTTTCACCCTTCTGAGATAGATGAATTGAGTACCCAGGACATACTTGAAAATGAGAGACTCTCAATGTAACCTTCCTCGCAAATACTTTCATAAAAAAACAGATTAAGTGACCGCCCTACAGCTGAGTATAGATGTGTCCGTAACTCACATTTGTAACTGATATTAAGAGCTGCAAGTCCAGCACAATGCCACGGTAATGTTGAATATTAAATGGCACAGCATGGTGGCCCAAAGATATTTATAAAAAAGATTGGTGAGATTTGAGATAATGGTTTATATTTAATTGAAACGTCTCTATTGGCTAGTTTATACAATGTATGTGCATTCAAGAAGGCAAAAGCTAAATGTCCTCTATTGATTGGTTAACATAAACCACTTCAACAACCTAAAGTTGTTAAAACAAAAATTGTGCGATCTGGAACCAAAGTGACACTGGGAATAATAATCATCTGCAATTAAATAATCTTAATGGCCATTTCTAGCACAGCTCTATAGTTTGTTGCATTGGGCTCCAAAATTGTTGAACTACCAGGATGTGAATGCTCAAATGAAAAACTGGCTCCAGAAAAGCCTCTACTCCTGAGTAACACACTCACATATGCCTCATTTAGGCCCCTTTCACATGGGCAATCTCTATCAGTTATTGTTAAAGTTTCTATGCGGGGCTGTAGTACCTTTCACAAGGGTGACTATTGCTCCCCTTGAATGCGTAAAATTCCAGCAAGCTGCAACTTTACTGCGTTTCCTTAGTAATGCAGTAAAGTTGCACTAAGGAAGGTCTGCATAGTGTCCTATGGGTCCATTGGCAGTCCTTTTACTATAGTGGGTGCCAGTCAGTAAAATTCACTGGTACTCACATGGGCCGGCTATAAGTGACACCTCTCTTGCATCTAGCTCAGCAGGGGAACAAAGAGATGTGAATGAAGTTACACTGGTGACAGAACTTTCACAGGGGGCTGCAACAGCTCTGTCACCAGTGTGAAAGAGGCCATAAGGTAGCTGCAAAGACAAAATGGACACTCACAGCAGATACACTGTCAGTCACCAAATGACAAATAAAAGGCCAGTTCGTACTGAAATTGTACTTGTTTTCAGATGTTACATACTATTGAGTTTTTACGACACACTTGTGAATATATCTCCTTTAACCCTTTGAGTGCCAGATAGGTACGCAACACATTGCTTTGGGTTAACCCCTTTGAATTCTAGAAAGGACTCCAGGCCCGGACTGGCCATCGGGTGTACCGGGCATTTGCCCGGTGGGCCGGTCCGGGCGTTTAAAAAAAATTAATCATTAAACGAGTTTGGGCCGTCTTTCACTTTCTGAAAGACGGCCACCTCATTATAAGTTTCCTGGTGGGCGGGCAATCAACGTGCGGCGCTATATAGATAATGAATGAACGCCCACCGCCGCCGCCCCCCCCCCCCAATGGGCTGCTCAAAAAATAAAAATGTGCTGCTCAGCCTTAAAGGGATAGTAATACTTCGTTTTAACTTTATTTTATTTTGTAGGCATTAAAAAACATGAATAATGATATAAGTCTTATCTCCTAAACCTTTATGGTTTAAGAGATAATCACAAGCAAAGTGTCCCCCTCCCGCCCCTTTTACTGATGTAACACTGCTCAGCCAGATCAGAAGGGAGGTGCCCAGGTAGACTGCAGAGAGGGACAATCTTCAATTAAGATAACAGAAAAACCTGAAAAGCTTGTCAAGGGGGACAGGGATTTCATTGTTTTCAAAGGAATAAGAGTGTCCCCTTCTGTTATCTGTCTGGTCTATGGACTGCATTCCACATCTGAGAAGAGATTGCTTACACTAGGTAAAAGGGGCGGGAGGGGAAACTTTACTTGTGAATATCTCATAAACCATAAAGGTTTGAGAGATGAGACTTATATCATTCTTCATGTTTTTTTAATGCCTACAAAATAATATAAAGTTAAAACGAAGTATTACTATCCCTTTAAATGCCTGGGCCTAATTTTTGTCCCAGTCCGGGCCTGAAGGAATCCAACCCATTGCAATGCACTAGAGACCTACACAATGCATTGGACACCTCTCTAGTATTCAAGGAGTTAAAAAAGTATTTGTTACAGCAATACACAAAGCACAGCAGTAATGACCCATGACAAGGGTAATAAATTGCTGTCAGCAGGGAAGACCTTTATCTTTGGAAACGTTGTATTGTCACCAGATTAAAAGAACAGTGTATAATAGTAGCTGCATTCAAATCTGCTTTCATGAAAATTTGCTGCAGGCCACTAGGAAGAAAAAAAAAAAAAATAGACCCTTTATAATCGTATAAAGTGTGAGATTTGGGGCTAAAGCGCCTTTAAAGGAGTAAACAGGGCATTCTTTCATGCCTGTGATGTTCAACTACAGCTGCACATCAACTCTGATGCTGACAGAGCTGGAGCCTGGAATAGACTAGACCATTGTTATATACAGTCAGAATGTTTATGTTTGGGGATCCTATGAAAGGGCCGAGTTGTTCTAAATACAGATGTAAAACAAGCTACATTAACATGGACATAGAATTCTTGGTACATTTCTGTGGGTTAACATGAAATGTAATGTACAGATAGAACCCATGTGTGTGAGTTAGCGTAAGAAAGCCACAAGACGTAAATTTGCAGGACTGTACTGTGGATGTAGCAAACTCCTTTAAAGGGATAGTAATGCTTCAGTTTTGCAGAACGGCCAATCAAGCCTTCAATATATATATTTCTATACTGATCTGTAGCTGTATAAGAATGCTTAAGTTTGCCATTTTACTTTTATTGCATAATAAAGTTCCCCCTCCAGTCACTTTTACTTACATGAAGAAGCCGCCTCTCAGACCTGGAATCTGGTCGCTTGACCGGACAGATCACAGCAAGACACAATCTTCTGTCCTTCAGTATAAGGAAAACCCTGCCTACTTGATGAAGGAGAGCAGTGTTTTCCTTATGCTGAAAAAAGATTGTCCCTCGTTGTGATCTGTCCGGCCCACCTTACTGAGGCTGTTGACATAAGTAAAAGGTGTGGGCGGGGGAAACTTTATTACACAATACAAATAAAACAGTTAACATATGCATTCTTATAAAGATACAGATTGGTACAGAAATACATATAGAAGACTTGATCGTACTGTCAAAAAAGCAACATTACCATACCTAGGAACTCTCAGGGTTTTGACCCAGATCTCAGGGTGAAGGGCCAAATTCTCAGGGTGAGAGAGGTCTGTGTCACCAACTATTTGAATTTCCCCAATTAAATGTTTCCTTATCCTCTAAACTGGTGCCATTAGTACCAGAAAGACAGTGGGAGATGTCCTGCTTGTCTTGTTTGTGTTCAGGCAGTGAGTTATCCAAACTGTAGCATGTTAAAGGTCCCTCGCACACGGACCGGAGCACCTCTGTGTTAGAGCAAGCAGCCACATATCGCATAAAATCTACATTATGGGGAGCTTTAAGGATTAATATTTCAAAGATCTCAGGGTCAGCTCATTTTGAAAGTTCCCAGCTATGAACACTACTATCCCTTTAAAAGAGAACGCTAATAGCTCTTAATAATATTCCCCCACTTATGTTACTATGGCCAGAAAACCCCAGTGAACCTTATGAAATTGGTCCTTTTTCCATTGTTCATACGATAAAACCTTCAATCAGTCCTTGATATCATGTCCATGCAGGCCGACATGACAGTTTTTCATAACTAAAGCAGGTAGAATGTGTGAGCCTACTGCATGGACCTCCAGCATATAGCCTGTGGGTGAAATGCGGCCCATCTGAGATGTTAATACTTTTTTTTTTCTGAATTAACTAGCACTAGTAGGCCAGTATGACAATCTTCTGCCTGCCAGTACTGTACAGTTCAAGAACAGAGGCCTGTTAAATATCAGTATTGCCACTGATTGATAAATTAATTTATATTTTTGAATAACTGACAGGCTATACTTCACCATCGTTATCAATAAAAAAATATATATATATATTATATATATATATATATATATATATATATAAAATAATAATAATAATACGGCCCTCACACTTAAGGCTTTCTGAACATGTGGACCACAACTGAAAAAATGTTGACGCCCCTGGCCTACTGACTGCATTGGTAACTCACAGCACCTTTCACTTAGTGAGTAGCCAGATGAATGGCTGGGGACCATTCCTGTATCCAAGACTCCTGCAACGTTGCAAAGAGAGGTTGTACTAAAGGAAGCAGGCATGATTGGGGCAAATCAATTGTACCATAGAGTGCAAACACAATTTCGAATATCCAGTTCATTTAAATGTACATTTATCTGTCTCTTATGATGCAGTTGGTTTGCACCAGAACCTTAAAGGGATAGTAATGTTTCACAAAAACAGCAGCTCCAATTAATCTTCATAGTATTTAGGCAAGGTTGTGGAATTTATATCGCCTGACGCCCGGGACATTTAGTTCCAAGCGTCAGGCAGGTACATTTTTCTCCAATTTAGCCCTGCTTCGGGCAAGCAGAGCCAGACTGACAGCCCTTTGAAGCTTTGAACCCCCCCCCCCCCCCACAGGCTTCATTGGATGGAGGTAAGCACTGGTCTGAGTGCTAGTGTGGGGTGGGGAGGTGGACACAGGGTGGTGAGGGTGTGGAGGTGGACACAAGGTGGGCAGGGTGTGGAGGTGGACACAGGGTGTGGAGGTGGACACAGGGTGGGCACGTGGTGTGGACACAGGGTGGGCAGGGTGTGGAGATGGACACAGGGTGGACAAAGGGTGTGGAGGTGGACACAAGGTATGGACACAGGGTGTGGACACACGGTGGGCAGGTGTGGAGGTGGACACAGGGTGTGGAGGTGGACACGTGGTGTGGACACGGTTGGCAGGGTGTGGAGGTGGACACAGGGTGTGGACAGAGGGTGGGCAGGGTGTGGAGGTGGACACAGGGTGTAGACGGACACAGTGTGGAGGTGGACACAGTGTGGACAGGGTGTGGAAGTGGACACAGGGTGGGCAGGGTGTGGAGGTGAAGTCTATATTGATATGAGGTGGTAGGCTGTGTTTCCTTTTTGTATATGTTTTTGATTTTTTAACTTTGTCTTAGGTTAACAACTTTTGACATTAGTATGTCGGATTGGATGTTTTTTATGTCATGTCTCTAGGTGATTGATTTCACCTGCTTAATTGTTTCCACTTTAGCGGAAGCAATTAACTTGCAGAAGCCGGTCTTTGGGCGCCATTTTTAACATGTATGTGAGGACACATTGGGGTATCTCTCCAAGTGTGTATCTGTCTGCTAGAATGTGCCTGTTTAGGACAAGTAGATTGTCATGAGGGACAAGTAGATTTGGCTCCTGTTTTAGTCCCTTGGACAAGTATTTTTTTTTTTTTTTTTTTTTTTAATTTCCACACACCTGATTTGGGCCATGGAGAGTTTTATTTCATTACTGTCAGAGTTGTAGTTCAAGAGTAATTGAATGATAAAGTATCCCCCTCCCGCCCCTTTTACCTAGTATAAGCCACCTCCCCTCAGATGTGGAATCTGGTCCTGGGACCAGACAGCTCACAGCAAGGGACAATCTTCTTACTGTGAGAACAATGAAAGCCCCGTCCCCTTGACAGGTTTTTCCTTATGCTCACTGAAGACTGTCCCTCTCTGTGATCCATCCGGACAGTCTTGCTGCTTTGAGGTGAGCAGTGTTACATCAGTATAAGGGGCGGGAGGGGGATACTTTATCATTCAATTACTCTTGTACTACAACTCATACTGTCAGAGTTGTAGTTCAAGAGTAATTGAATAATAAAGTATCCCCCTCCCGCCCCTTTTACCTAGTGTAAGTCATCTCCCCTCAGATGTGGAATCTGGTCACTTGACCGGACAGATCACAGCAAAGGACAATCTTCTTAATGTGAACATAAGGAAAACCCTGCCCCCTTGATGGGTTTTTCAGGTTTTTCCCTTTTGCCAACTGAAGATTGTCCCTCTCTGCAAGCCATCTGGACACCACCTTTCTGTTCTGAGGGGAGCAGTGTTACATCAGTAAAAGGGGTGGGAGGGGAATACTTTATCATTCAATTACTCTTGAATTACATCTCTGACAGTACTGAAATAACACTCTCCATGGACCAAATACTATGAAGATTAATTGAAGCTGCTTTTACCGTGAAACTTTACTATCCCTTTAAGAAGCAGGAATGCATTGCACACCTCTCTAGTCCTTAAAGGGTTAAAGTCACTGAGGCTGAAGACCTGGATCAAGTCAACTGCACATTAGGGGACAAATAAAGATTTGCCAAATTCCCAAATAAGGGCTTTTAACTTACTGAAAGTTAGAGGTCTCCAAAGCATTGCTTCGCAATGTGTTGGACACATTTCTAAAATTCGAGATATCACTGTTCCCATTTAAATTAATGAGGATGTTCATTTATCCCCTATGGTGCTGTTGGTTTTCCCCCACAATGGTTTTGTTTCTAAGTACACCATCATCACTGGTCCCTGGATACCATTCACTATTTTGCTCATGGACATAGACTTTTGTTAGACCACTGGTTCTCAATCTGTATTCTGTGGAACCCCAGAGTTCCCTGATGTAGTACCAGAGATCCCACTGAACAAAAGCAATGGAGGACAGGATAACAATGGTGGAATGCCCATCAGTGTATGGGGTGGTCTGTGACCACCATTGGACAGTGGAAATATTTCATATTCTTCATTTAGGTTTTCTGTACAATTTCTCTTATAACCCATTAATGCGTTATACATCCCTCTGGTGATTAACCAGTCTATAAATGCTATAATCTAACCCCCTAACAAAAAAACAACAAATCAGTTACTGGATCGATTTTAGCCAACAAGTAGTCAAAAAGTTTTGATATTGATGCTGTGTTAAAGTGTTAGTAATGTCCCATAATTTTTTTTTACAGATTTGTACAGGGTAAAAAAAGAATCTCATTGCCACAAACCCCATCTCTCACACCGCTATGGTTTGAGAGATATTCACAATCAAAGTTCCCCCTTCTCCTTCTCCTGACGTCAGTGTCTAGCTGACAGCAAGAGATCCCAGTCCGGGGACCAGCCGGCAGCTCTACAGCAGAGCCGAAACAGTGTTATAGTAAAGAATTAGTTCATTGGAAAGGTCTACAAAGTGTGCCTGGTTTGCAAGCACACTTTGTAGACCGCTCCCATGAAGTAGTTATTTTCTAATAATGGAATTTCGGCTCTGTTGAAGAGCCTCATCGTGTCGGCCGACATGGATCTCCTTCTGTCAGCTTTACAGCTGATATCAGGAGAATGGGAGGGAAGGGATAACTTTGATTGTGACCATCTCTCAAACCATAGCGGTTTGAGAGATGGGGTTTGTGGCAATGAGATTCTTTTTTAACCCTCTACAAATCTTTAACACATTTTTATTGGACATTACTAACTATTCAACACCATGGATTTATTAGGGAATAGAATTCCAAAGTTTTTTACTGAAGACAAAATGATTCCGCCTCAAAAAGAATTTGAGAACCACAATGTTAAACACGGTGCGGAATGTACGTTTTATTGATGATGTATTTAAACACCGAAGATTGTTGAAAACAAACAAACATTCTGAAAAAAAAAAAGTTTAGAATTATAATGTACATATTAGGATTGGAGGCAGATTGTGTCCTGAAGGTTTTAAACATTTTTTTTTTACCCTTCATTAAATCATAATGTGCGCACAATAATAGGAACTAATCACTAAATTGTTTTGCTACCATCTGTTTCTGTTCAAGTCGTTGCTGAGCCAAGATAGCCCACATTCCACCTCTCCCAAAACCAAAAAATGCAAAGGACAAATTAGTCAGCAGAATACACTACATTGTAGGCTAATTAATCATCAGAATTGACTCTGACGCTACTAAACATATAGCTATTTTTTTTATATTTACTTCATCCTGTGGAACATCCTTCGTCTACACCACAATAAGGCAGTTACGTATGACACCTACATAAAAATTGTAAATGCATGTTAAAGGTGAAGTAACACCTACTAGTAATAACCCCCACACACACTTACCTTGCTCTGGACAGAGAATTCTAATGGCCCTATGAATTTTACCTTTAAGAGATGACATCAGTCAAGTCAGTCCTGGATGTTGTACCCATGGAGGCAGACACGACAGTTGCCAGTATGTTTTTAATAATGAATCTGGTAGAATACATGAATGAGGTACTTAACCCTTTAAGGACACTAATGTTCTTACTATTACAATGTGCAGTGGGCAGAGTTTGAATCCTGTAATTCTAATAGGAATAGTCATGTCCACCTTCGTGGGAGACACACAGAATGGACTGAAGGGGTCATCTTTTGAACAACAGGAAATTCAGAGGATTTTCTGGACCTAGTAATGTAAGTGAGGGATTAGTAAGAGTTCTTACTTGTTCTTTAATAGGTTGCATATTCCTCTGAATTGGAGTGTGCTATTTTTTTTAAACCCTTTTAGTGCCAGAGAGTTATCCATTGCATTCTGTTGCAATGCATTGGTACCCTGAGACATAAATGCCTTTAACCCTTTGAGTGCCAGTGAGTTACCAAATGCACTGGATACCTCTCTGGCACTGAAATGGTTAGAACAAATTGTGTGTAATAAAGCGTAACTATAAGGTTAATAGTGCCCAACTGGCGGATCTGGAGATTAAAGCCGAGCTGCAGTGTGAGCCCCGGCAGATCAATAAAGGTCTGAACAAAGACCCTCCGGCTCTACCTTGTTGATGCCACAAGAACAGATGGAAATGCAACACTAGAGTCACTCCGTTCAGGCCCATTGACTTGTATAGAGGGCTGGATTTACATTCCAGGCACCCCTAGGCAAGGCACTCTAGGTGCCCTTATTAGCACCACCCAAAGCCACACACCTACTCATCACATAACCCCAACCTCAGTCGCATACACTCTTTCTTGGCACATAAAATAACCTTGGCCTATACCAAGCAAGAACAAATAAAGCTTTAACAACTTGGTTGCATGACAATGGTCTACTGCCTCAAACCATGGCCTCTTTGTAGACCGTCGTCATGAAGATTTCCTTTGTATTCACTGCTATTTCTTCTCTCCAGACCCTCCTTCTGGTCTGCAGACCAGAATCCAAGTCTGACAGATAGAGCGGTGACATCGCTAAAAATGGCGGGAGGGGAAAACTTTAGATCGAGATTACTCTTCAACAATGAATGTTATTGCAAAGAGACATGGATGCTTTAGTTTATTTATTTAATATCTACAATAGTAATACTTCAGTTATGTAGACTTTAATATCTCTTTAATGTTGTAAATGGCTATTGTAGCTGGAAACGGCTGATTTTTAATGGAATATCTACATTTGCTTCAAATGGAGGATTCTTTGACGAAAGCAAAGTTTGAAGGGCACACTTATTTAATAAATTAAAAATAATTATTTCTAACCTTGCCCATGTCTTGACTTTACTACTATTCATTTTGCAACTTATGTGATGTAGGTTTTCATGGAAAACAAGGGAATTTCTGAAGTGACCCCAAACTTTTGAATGTCTGTGTACTTCAAGGTTGTGTTCTGGTTAAATGGGTCAGTTTTCTGACTCCCTTCACAGATGGCTGATGGGAGCTGATAGGGAGCATCCTACTGCAGCCCCGGGCTTATTCTGAGTGCCAGAGGGGGACGCAATGCATTGAAAAGCAATGTGTTGAGAACCATCTGCAACTTATAGGGATAGTAATCCTTAAATATTACTAACCCCCATATTGTAGCCATGGTAAAAAGAATTGAATTGTCCCCAGGTTCCTCTCTCAAACCTTTATGGTTTGAGAGATAACCGAACGCAAAGATCCCCCCTCCCTCCCCCTTCCTTGAAGTCAGCATTGTGCTGACTGCAGAGATACCCGGTCTTATTTGCATCAGGTGGCTTTGCAGCTAAGCCGAGATCGCGTTAGTGAAAAAGAATTATTTCACCGAAACAGTCTTCTACATGTGCTTGCAAACCAGTCACATGTAGAAGACCGTTTCAGTGAAGTAATTTTTTTTCACTAACGCGATCTCGGCTCAGCTGCAGAGCTGCAAGCTTGTCGTATGACAGGTTTCCCCTGCAGTCAGCTAGAACGCTGACTTCAGGGAAGGGGGAGGGAGGGGGAACTTTGCCTTCGGTTATCTCTCAAACCATAAAGGTTTGAGAGGTCAACCTGGGGACAATTCAGTTCTTTTTACCATAGCTACAATATGGGGATTAGTAATATTTAAAGTGGAACTTTCACCTAAATACAAGTTTGCTTTAATACATTTATTATACCGATTGTAACTTTGCTGGGTTTTGTTTAAAAAAAAAACAAACAAAAAAAAAACAAAACACGATAGAAATGAAGTTTGAGGGTTTACCTTTTCCCTCTTGATGTCTTCTCATTCTGATCTGCACAATTTGTGACGATGAGAATACAGGAGAGATCCTCCTCCCCGTTGGTCTGTCAGTTAGCTGGAGAACTCTCATTGGCAGAGATCGATATCTAGCCAATGACAGCACTCCAGCTTACTGACAGACCCGCGGGGAGGAGGATCTCCTGTATTCTCATCCGCAAGATGGTGCCGATCAGAATGAGGAGACATCAAGAGGGAAAAGGTAAACCCTCAAATTTCATTTCTATCGCGGTTTTTTTAACAAAACCCAGCAAAGTTACAATCGGTATAATAAATGGTTTAAAGCAAACTTGTGCTTAGGTGAAAGTTCCACTTTAAAGGGTTAATAAGTCTGATCTAATAGGAGCAGACTTAGTAAAATTCCCCCTTATCTTTGTACAGTCACAAGTCTTTGTATGTATACTCTATCTTGTCATTGAACAAATCCTTGTGATATGCAATTTTAAGTACTGTTACACAGTATTGCCTTAATAAATAAATTAGAAAGATTAGCGATTAGGCAAGGCCATCAGGTTAAGAAGCATAGCTAATTCGTTACTTTACTGGCATGTTAACAGCATGCAATATTTTTTGGAAGAGATGATTATTTAAAGTGAAACTGTCATTGTAGTTTTTATAACCTCAATTACCTGTAAACATTGCTTTAACCCCTTAACAACCACACTGTCCTCAGCACTTTTTTTTTGTTTTGACCAATGCATTCTGGGATGGAAGCCATCCTAGAATTCCAGAACACCCTCTCTCCCTCCTCTCTTACAAGTTCTACATACTAAAGGGGACTATATCCTTGAAATAGTGGCTCTTGAAAATATAGTAACACTAAATATGTAACAAATATATATTGTTTGGTTTATCTTCCTGTGCAAAACAAGGGTACTCACTCTGCCGATAGGTGTTTTAATCAAAAGTTATTGCAGATCAAGCTTGATTTTTTTAGGTGTAATACCTCTATGGCCTGAAATTTTACAGTGGCGCTGTTAAACATCATCCTACTGGAAGTTCTGGTCGATTGACCATAAGCAGTGGGAGTACCTTTGTTGTACTCAGGAGGATAAACCCTACAGTATAATTTAATCTATTGTGTTACTATCCTTTTATTTTATTTAATGGAAAGATTTGCTGAAGAATGTGTCCTTCATATAGTGGTCAGTGATATACATTAACTTTTTTTATTATTTGAACTGTGCTGTGGTTTATAACTGAACAGGATCATATTACTACACTAGCGAATGATGCACGGTGCTGCCCGTGGGATTGGGTGTACCATGCACACTGCCGAACAGCTGAAACTCAATGGTCATACCTGGGAACTTACAAGATGAGCTGACCCTGAGATCTTTGAAATATTAACCCTTAAAGCTTCCCATAATGTAGATTTTATGCGATATGTGCCTGCTTGCTCTAACACAGAGGTGCTCCGGTCCGTGTGCGAGGGACCTTTAACATGCTACAGTTTGGATAACTCACTGCCTGAACACAAACAGGACAAGCAGGACATCTCCCACTGTCTTTCTGGTACTAATGGCACCAGTTTAGAGGCTAAGGAAACATTTAATTGGGGAAATTCATATAGTAGGTGACACAGACCTCTCTCACCCTGAGAATTTGGCCCTTCACCCTGAGATCTGAGTCAAAACCCTGAGTCTCAGGGTCAAACCCTGAGAGTTCCCAGGTATGTCAATGGTGGTGAACCTCCCTTCAGTGATTTTCATGAGAGTGGCCACTCCTGTGAAAATCACCATCCCCGTGAATCTTGTTGCAACGATTTTGACAGGAAAGGGCAGTCACATAACATAGGAATCATGGGTCGGGCTCTCTCTATAGTTAACCCTTTGAGTCCCCGAAACACTCTGCAATGGGTTGGGGGGCTATTTGGCTTCGCGGATAACACCTGTATACGGCCTCGGCACGCCTCCCTACGGTTGGCCGACGCAATCTAGCTTCGCCCCCTAGCCTCTCGCCCCAATCATCCTTGTTGGAGGAGTATCCAATTACGCACCTCTGGGCTTCTCTCTTGCCTAGGCTCAGTCGTGACACGTATACAGTATTCCAGGTGAGTCCTTACTGGTGATCTATAGAGTGACATTTTATGTCTCTTCCTGCTGCTAATGTATCTATTCCTATACAACTCAGTATACCCTATTTTATTGCAGATATTCATATTCAATTGTGGGCTTAGAGCACAGTCTCCTTGCTAGTACAAAAGAAAATGCTTGACTGGTTTCCTCTACAAGGCCTCTCCAGCATTTATCAACTTGAATTTGGTGTGTGAGAAATATATTGTTTGATTTGGGTTTTTCTCCATACCAGGAAAGAATTTTTCTACAAACAGAATGTCAGACACTCATGGAACCAAAAGAATGACTTCTCCTGGTGTGAGCAGATGTTGTTTTGGAACAAGCAGTGGAGATGTGGACTGAGATGCACTGATCCACAGACAGAGGCTGTGCCATGTGGGACAAGCAGTGCTTTATCCTCAGTTTATACAATGTCCTGAGACGGGCTGGTCCTCTCTGTTAAAGGGACAGTAATATTTCACAATAAAAGCAGTTCCAATGAATCTTCATAGTATTTGGGCCATGGAGAGTGTTTCTGCAATACTGTCAGAGTAATGGAATGATAAACTATCACACTCCCGCCCCTTTTACTAATGTAATGCTGCTCCCCTCAGAGCAGCAAGACTGTCCGGAGGGATAGCAGAGAGGGACAGTCTTCAGTGATCATAAGGATTAACCTGAAAAACCTGTCAAGGGGTCAGGGTTTTCCTTATGATCACAAGATTGTCCCTTGCTGTGAGCTGTGTGGTCCCAGGACCAGATTCCACATCTGAGGGGAGGTGGCTTACACTAGGTAAAAGGGGCGGGAGGGAGGGGGGATACTTTATCATTCAATTACTCTTGAACTACAACTCTGACAGTATTGAAATTACACTCTCCATGGCCCAAATACTATGAAGATTAATTGAAGCTGCTGTTTTTGTGAAACATTATTATCCTTTTAAAGAAGAACTAACACCTCTGAATAATAGTCCTCCCATTTACCTTACTATGGGCAGAAAATCTTAAATGTCCCCGTGAATTTTGCCCTTTTGCTGTTGTTGAAGATATATCATCATCAATCAGTCCTGGATGTCAGGTCCATGGAGGCGGACATGACAGATGCTGGCAGTCCCCCCCCCCAACGGAAGCAGTGTACAAAAGCCTACTTAAAGGGATAGTAACACTTCGTTTTAACTTTATTTTATTTTGTAGGCATTAAAAAAACATGAAGAATGATATAAGTCTTATCTCTCAAACCTTTATGGTTTATGAGATATTCACAAGCAAAGTTCCCCTCCCCGCCCCTTTTACCTAGTGTAAACAATCTCTTCTCAGATGTGAGTCTGGTTGTATGACAGGACAGATAACAGAAGGGGACAATTTTCTTTGTATGAAAACAATGAAAGCCCTTCCCCCCTTGACAAGTTTTTCAGCTTTTTCCATTATCTTAATTGAAGATTGTCCCTCTCTGCAGTCTACCTGGGCATCTCCCTTCTGATCTGGTCGAACAGGAGGGGGATACTTTGCTTGTGAATATCTCTTAAACCATAAAGGTTTCAGAGATAAGACTTATATCATTCTTCATGTTTTTTTAATGCCTACAAAATAAAATAAAGTTAAAATGAAGTATTACTATCCCTTTAACACTAATTCTTTGAGTGGCAGAGAGGTATCCTAACGCATTGCAACGTGTCTCTGCCACTCGATGGGTTAAGGGCCAACGCATCTGATACACCTCTAGCATTCAAGGGGTTAAAACTTCCATTTAAAGAAACATGTGTTTTTTGCTTGTGCAGTTGGTTTGCTCCACTTTCTAATTATATATGTGTGTGTGTGTGTGTGTGTGTGTGTGTGTGTAAGCAGAAGAGATGCAATTCTGGGGCAAACCAATTGCACCATAGGGTACAAATAAAAAAAACCCACTGATTTAAATGGAGTGTTAACCCCTTGAGTGATAGTGAGATTTATCTAGGATTCAATGGGTTAAAACCCCCGTTTACATCAACAGGAATTTATTACCCTTCTATGATGCACTTGGTCTGTCCCATATTATCTCCTCTTTCTTGGTGTTAATGATCCAAAGTATTAGCATTTAATCGATACCCACAGAGGTAAACATGATTCTTTTTGCAGGATGCCATTACTCAACTACTCCCACTGAAGACTTCTTGAGAAAGTTTCATTGAGAGGACTTTGGCTTTGAGGAGTCCAGCAACAATCAATCATGGATTCCTCCATGGACACAGCGCTCAACAGCAATTAAATATTTCTACTGGAGAAGCAATCACCACCAAAGCGATTCAAACTGGATTAGGATTTTCTGCCAAGATTAAGATGTGTGTGTGTGTGGTTATAAGGTTGTGTTAATGTTCCTTTAACTGAGCTGCAGAGAGATGTTCAACAAATGGCACAGTACGGATCTGATCTCCCCGCTGGCACCCACATAAATAAAATGTACATTCAGTTCAGAGGAAAATACAGGCTGTTTCTTGATCAATGTACAACAAGCCTTCCTTGTTCCTTCAATTTGTGGAATTGTTATGGATTTTGTAATTTAAGGAAAACAAGTCAATTGGTAATGTTTCCTGTGAAGCCATTCCCCGGTTTCCTACAGTCAGTGATTCGGTTTATGTCTCTGCTGACAGATATATGTGCTCTGGTATAAATGAAGCATGTGCAGTGTTTCCATAGACCTCGGTCCATTGGATGTAACAGGTGGGGTAAGACAGTAATGCAGCCTATTTATTCCGTATTTCTAGAAACTTCACTGAACCAAAGTCCTGTCACTACAGGGGGCCACCATTCCCCAAATATTTGTTAGGATGAAAACAAGATCACAAAGGCAGATTGAAGCTATCAAATGGTCTCTTGGTAGGAAAAAAATTCTATTAAATAAAAATACAGCCTTTTATTTTAACCCTCAAAGGGTTAAGGACCAAACACATGTGCAATGCATTGCTTCACGTTAATAAAACAATGGGAGTACCCTGGTTTTACTTAGCAGGATAAACCTTGCAATGCATATTTTTCCTATATTAATCATTGCTCTCCCTTTAAAAGAGCAGTACACTATTTTTAAATGAAAACCTCTATGTTATAGAGCTTTTCCTGCTGAGAAAAACAAGGACACTTCCACTGCTGTCAGCTGTCCTATTCAAAAGTTATAACCATTAAAATAATCTGGAAGTGAATTACAGTGTGATTACTTCCTGAAAATTCAGAAATGACTCAGCAGTTTCTATCACATTCTATGGAGAGCAGTTTGTCAGTGATTCACCTATCCTAGAGAATGCGACAGAATAACCAATTAAAATCAGATCACTAGAGGGCATAATGTAAATAATAATAAAAAAGTTTAATCTGTATTAAACACTTAAGAACCAGCGGTCCAGGGATGTTATCGTCCTTTAATTAAGCTTTGATCCTTGCCGAAGCGCCTTTACACATGATCCTTGCCGATAAGTCAGTAAAGTGTGAGAGACAGATCTGGTCCTGGAGAGGTCAATTTCCAAAACCCGTTTTTAATTACAGCACACCGACAGGAGCGCTGTAAGTAAAATGTATGTTATGTGACAGGACCGTCACCTGTCCTTTAGGGGGAAAAAAAAAACTGGTGACGGTCCTGGCACATGACCAGTTAACTCGGGTAATATGCATCTCTCACAGTGGAACTACCCCTATTTTATTCAAATGGGAAAGCCCTACAATATATATATATTATATATATACTATCAATGTGGGAAGGCGTTGCCAGTCATGTTATCATGCAAAAGACATGCACACACAGACATACCGGAGAGGCACACATGGACACACATATGTAACAGAGATGTACACACACACAACATATATGCGCAGAAACACATGTGTGCATGAGTTGTGCACCCCTCTGGCACTCAAAGGGTTAAAGTATAGAGAGGCATGTCAGAGTTAAATAGCAGTGGGAAGTGTATTCATACCTGGGAACTTTGACTTGTGGAGTCCCTGGAGGGGAGTCATGTGATACTGATGTGGAGAAGCCAATGGGGCAATTTGGGTTAAAAGTGGGCGGGGCTTAATCATGAGTAGGGGACAGGGCTTAAGAGAAATGTGGAAAAGTGTTAGTAATAGGCAGGGGAAGAAGGAGAAGTGGGAGGGAAATGCAGGTTTACAGTGTGAGGGGTTTGAACACACTCCCTGAGGGGTAAAACTTGATACACAACCCTGTTGCAGTCAGTGGGTTAAGTGTGAATCTGATGGCTGCCTGTCCTCTGTCTTGCATGGCAAATGATGACAGTCAATAAATAATTCGGCAATGAGGGCCTACCTTAACCCTTTGAGTGCCATTTTGTTCTCCTGGTGCTGCAGCTTCCCTTCAGTGGGTGTACTACAGGTCCTGCTGAGGCCACTGGGAGTCAGAGTGAGTGACTGTGTGTGTGTGTGTGTGTCAGCCATATTTCTTTCTGGTTTTGTGTGTGTGTTTGTTTGGTGCTGTGTGAGTGGGGCATGTGTGTGTGTGTGTGAGTGGGGCGTGTGTGTGTGTGTGTGTGAGTGGGGCGTGTGTGTGTGTGGCATGTGTGTGTGTGTGTGTGTGTGTGTGTGTGTGTGTGTGGCATGTGCGTGTGTGTGTGAGTGGGGCGTGTGCGTGTGTGTGTGAGTGGGGCGTGTGTGTGTGTGTGTGTGTGTGTGTGTGTGTGTGTGTGTGTGTGTGTGTGTGTGTGTGTGTGTGTGTAGGAGCAAGTGGCAGCCATTTTGTTTTTTTCCTCAGTTGGATAGTGGTGGGCAGGCTGGATAGTCCTGTGAAAATCATGCCCCCATTGAATCACCCCTGGGTGTGTGTGTCTCCTGAGGAGACAAAAATTATGTAATGAGGCTCTACAACTCCCATCCTCCCCAGCTAGCAGTTGATTGGGGAGGATGGGAGCTGTAGTTTCCAACAGCTGGAGAATCAAAGTTTTCCAATCCCTGACTTAGCCCATCAGCCTCCCAGAGCCAGGGTCAATAATGGATTTCTATGAGGAAGAATCCCCACATCTCTGCTATACAAACCTACTGTTTACAGCAATAAAGTAAAATAAACTCTGTATAGATTTATTCTAAAAGATGAGAGAGTGATAAGAATTATATACACAAGCAAATAAAAAAGGACAATGTTTTATACAAACTGGCACATTATAAATGGAAAACTGCTGTACACTGTTTAACCTACAAAGTGCTAGCAAGTGCTAAATCTCTGGCACTCTAAGAGTTAAGACATGTTTAAAGGAACATGAACACCAAACATTGAAACAATTTGATACAACTGTGAATATCACATACTCCGAGCTAGCATATAAAAATTACTTATTCACGTTATATCCCTAAAATATTATATTAAACTTGCTTTTTAACAAAGGAAATATGTTGTATTCAAAGGGGATTTATTTCATTTTGTTTGTGCTGTTTGCAGTGGGATTTAACCCCTTAACGACCTTTGATGTGCCAGGATTGTCACGCCTCCTCCAGCACTTAAGGACCGGTGAGGGTTCTGGCACATCATGGAAATTCAGAAAGACTGTTGTCTTATCTCAGTAAGAGAAAGTGAGAGAGAGTGAGTGCAAGAGAAAGAGAGAGAAAGTGAGTGAGAGAGAGAGAAAGTGAGTGAGAGAGAGAGAAAGTGAGTGAGAGAGAGAAAGTGAGTGAGAGAGAGAGAGAAAGGGAGTGCGAGTGAGAGAGTGCGAGCGAGTGCGAGAGAGTGCGAGTGAGAGAGTGCGAGTGCAAGAGAGTGCGAGTGCAAGAGAGTGCGAGTGAGTGCGAGTGCGTGCGAGAGAGTGCGAGTGCGTGCGAGAGAGTGCGAGTGAGAGAAAGTGCGAGTGAGAGAAAGTGCGAGTGAGAGAAAGTGCGAGTGAGAGAAAGTGCGAGTGAGAGAGAGAGAGTGCGAGTGAGAGAGAGAGTGCGAGTGAGAGAGAATGCGAGTGCAAAAGAGAGAGCGTGTGAGAGAGAGTGAGTGCAAAAGAGAGAGAGAGAGAGAGTGAGTGAGTGGTACTCCCACTGTGGGGAGATAGTTCATTTAAAAGTTTTTACAATTCAAATAAACTATACTGCAAATTCCTATTGTGATCACTAGATGGCGCTCTTTCTATCACTTACTATAGAAAGCTGTAATCTATGGCTCTTCCATATAGTACATTATTAAAAAAATGTGCCTTTTAGACATCAGTTGGTGCAGTCTGGTTTAACCCTTTGAATGCAAGGAGGGATGAGCAAAGCATTGCAAAGCACCCATCTGGAACGCAAAGAGTTAAAAAAAGTTTTACCTATAACAACTTTTGAATGAAAAATTTCCCAACAATGTTTCACAAAATGAAAAGCCATGTAACGTTTTTCATTAAAAAAAAAATGTATGGCTCATTTAATTAAAACGAACTTATTTTCGGTGTATATTTTCTAATCACATACCTCCCAAGTGTCCCTCTTTAGGAGGGGCAGTCCCTCTTTGACACCCAAATCCTTCTGTCCCACCCTAGTGTCCCTGTGTTTAGGAGATCAGACTATGTGGTGTTTATATAAGTGTATCACATTGCTCCACAGCAATAAAACACACATTAATGTTTATTTAAATGTCATTATGTGTGTTTATAAATTAGTCTGTATAAATAAAATACTTTGGTCTTGCTCTAAATCATTCATTAAGTTACACAAAGAGGTGTCAGGTGGTCATGAACTCACCTATAAATTCTTGGTAGGGTTGCCACACGGCCAGTATTTTACCGGCACAGCCGGTAATTGCTCACTGGAGCCGGTGCAGGTATAAATACCAGGGCTTAAAATTTGAAGTCCTTTGCTACTAGCCAGACCTGAAAAGTTACTCGCCACTGCAAGCCATAACACACCCACCAGGGCTGAATTTCTACTCGCCAGGGCTCAATTTTCACTCGCCATTGGCTAGTGGAAAATTTGAGCCCTGTAAATACTATACTGGCAATTGAAAAGCCGGTATTTGTGTAGGTGTCAATAGGATGTTCTGTAATTAGGTGTTATTTGACCTTTAAAATTGTGAGAGTCAAATTTCACGTCTGCAGTAGCATTCACACAACTTTATTGAATGACAAACCAGGCCATATACATTCCTCCTAGCACAGATATATTTTGTATCTTCCTCCCTGACTCTAACTATCTGCATCACTCAAGTGACAGCCAGGATGCACACATGACACCAAGCAACAGCAACATGTTAATAAAGTTGTGTTTGATAAAAGAGAGCATCGACGCATGTTGGGACTGGAGATGTTGTCACAAGGGGCACGAAGGGAGATGTAGTTCCGTTCGGGATACAATGTGCTGCTCTCTCAGGGAGTGCAGAAGTCTAAGAAATGTGTTGTAATGGACGTGAGATATCCAAGATGGTCCAAAATAACCAGACCCCTGAAGAGAGGTACAGTGACTGTTTGTACTGTCAGCGAGAGGGACAGAGAGAGCTAGAAAGTCAGAGAGATAGAGTGTGTCAGTGAGACTGCAGAAAAGAGGTTGAGTGACTGCTAGAGCCTAGATTTCGGACAGATTGTTGGAAAAAAACAGAATGAAGATTTTAAGTGTTAGTAGTGGCCAGACTGTTGGATAGATATATATTAGAATGAGAATGTAATGAGAGAGAGAGAAAGAGAAAGAGACTGTGCTGGAGAGAACTGTAGAATGCTGGACAGAAAGTGACAGCCAGTGTTATAGTGATAGAGAGTGGTAAATCGGTAGAGTAAACCAAGACTGCTGAAGAGTGGTAGTGTAAGGTGTATGATTCTGTAGAGTGATAATGATAGTGTGTGGGTGGAAAAAGATAGTGATACATACAGCAACTTAGCAGAGAGTGATGGAGTTAAGCCAGACTACTGAAACAATACAACATTATAGTGAACACCATGTGAGTAAGGCAGAGCCTTAAATCAATGTTATAGTAAAGTGTTGGGTGGGTACCAATGTGTGTGTGTGTGTGTGTGTGTGTGTGTGTGTGTGTGTGTGTGTATGTGTGTGTGTGTGTATGTATGTATGTATGTATGTATCTGTGTATCTGTGTATGTATATGTCTGTGTATGTGTCCATCTGTGTGTATGTGTGCGTCTATATGGGTGTCTGTACTTGTGTTTGTGACTGTGTGTATGTGTGTGTCTATGTGCGGGTGCATGTCTTTCTGTGAGTGTGTGCACCTGTGTGTATGTGTATTTGTGTGTTTGTGTATGTGTATGTGTATGTGTGTGTGTGTGTGTTGTGTTTACATGCATGTACACGTGTTTTGTGTGTGCCTGCATGTGCTTTTATGTCTGTGCGTGTGTGTATGCATATATGTTTGTGCGTATGTGTATTGTGTGTGTGTACATGTGTATGTGGGCATATGTGTTTGTGCAGGGTTTATCGGTATTGTGAAGTGGGCAGGAAGTGGGAGGAATAGGGTGGGAAGGAAGAGTAGTAGAAGGAATAGGGTGGGAAGGAGGAGTAGTGGAAAGAATAGGGTGGGAAGGAGGAGTAGTAGAAGGAATAGGGTGGGAAGGAGGAGTAGTAGAAAGGATAGGGTGGGAAGGAGGAGTAGTAGAAGGAATAGGGTGGGAAGGAGGAGCAGTAGAAAGAATAGGGTGGGAAGGAGGAGTAGTAGAAGGAATAGGGTGGGAAGGAGGAGTAGTGGAAAGAATAGGGTGGGAAGGAGGAGTAGTAGAAGGAATAGGGTGGGAAGGAGGAGTAGTAGAAAGGATAGGGTGGGAAGGAGGAGTAGTAGAAGGAATAGGGTGGGAAGGAGGAGCAGTAGAAAGAATAGGGTGGGAAGGAGGAGTAGTAGAAGGAATAGGGTGGGAAGGAGTAGTAGCAGAAAGAATAGGGTGGGAAGGAGGAGTAGTAGAAGCAATAGGGTGGGAAGGAGGATTAGTAGAAGCAATAGGGTGAGAAGGAGGAGTAGTAGAAAAAATAGGGTGAGAAGGAGGAGTAGTAGAAGGAATAGGGTGGGAAGGAGAAGTAGTAGAAGGAATAGGGTGGGAAGGAGTAGTAGCAGAAAGAATAGGGTGGGAAGGAGGAGTAGTAGAAGCAATAGGGTGGGAAGGAGGAGTAGTAGAAGCAATAGGGTGAGAAGGAGGAGTAGTAGAAAAAATAGGGTGAGAAGGAGGAGTAGTAGAAGCAATAGGGTGGGAAGGAGAAGTAGTAGAAGGAATAGGGTGAGAAGGAGGAGTAGTAGAAGCAATAGGGTGGGAAGGAGGAGTAGTAGAAGCAATAGGGTGAGAAGGAGGAGTAGTAGAAAAAATAGGGTGAGAAGGAGGAGTAGTAGAAGCAATAGGGTGGGAAGGAGAAGTAGTAGAAGGAATAGGGTGAGAAGGAGGAGTAGTAGACGGGAAGGAGGAGTAGAAGCAATAGGGTGGGAAGGAGGAGTAGTAGAAGGAATAGGGTGAGAATGAGGATTAGTAGAAGGAATAGGGTGAGAATGAGGATTAGTAGAAGGAATAGGGTGGGAAGGAGGAGTAGTAGAAGAAATAGAGTGGGAAGGAGTAGTAGAAGAAAAAGGGTGGGAAGGAGGAGTAGTAGAAGGAATAAGGTAGAAAGGAGGAGTAGTAGAAGGAATAGGGTGGGAAGGAGGAGAAGTGGGTGCAAAGTGGGAGGAACAGGGTGGAAAGGAGGAGGTATGTGCAGAGTTTCACCAGAAACAGTGCTTTATGAGAACTGAACTCCTGGCACCTGGTACCTGTAACGAGGAGCCTGAAGCTCAGTTTTGTAGGGTCATGCAACATTGAGTGGTTCTGCCCCTTTTGAGTTTCCTCCCTTTTGTGGCCCCGCCCTCCCCGACCCACAACTATGGCCGGTATTTTTTTTGAGGAAAAGGTGGCAACCCTAATTCTTAGTAATGTCCTTCCCACAGTTACTCCCCCAGTAACACTCCATAAAATAAAAGTGTCCCTCTTTGGCCATTTGAAATGTTGAGAGGTATGTCATTATACTCCTTGGGTGCTAGGCAGGATCACTATTTTGGAGACCACTCTGGCCTCTAAGGGGTTAATAATACAACCCATGAATGTATTTGCAAGCTGTCTGGCTTTGGAAACTGCAATCAGGAAAATTGTATTAATTATATCCTATCTACATCATCAATCAAATGAAAAGAAAAAAATGGTTAAGACAGTCACTTTATAAATACCTCAAAAATACTAAAATGAAAACCCACAAGCCAAAAAAAAATATATATAAATAAAATAATAATAATTACAAAAAAATAGCATTCTGGAAACGGCCTCTGTGGGTTTGCTGCCACATAAATAATAGGACGTTAAATGAAGAAAACCAGCTGTATAAACTGCAGGAAGAATCCAGGGTGCCATGAAGCCCAAATTTAGACATAGCGTGAACCAAAGTCTCCACTTTGTCTGAAAAATTAGGTACTTTATTTTTTAAATTACAAACTTGCCGTTCAAAGGCATTTTAATACAAGTTAATAAATCAACAATAAAAATATAATTATGCCTTTCCCAGTTTACATTTAGAAACCCTTGGTCTTTAATGACATAGGATTTTATTTGACGTGCTAACCTCTTCCATTTTTCAGTACAGGCTTTTTTTTTTTTTTTTAAACCCTTTAAGTGCCAGAGGGGTATGCAACGCAGTTCAGTCTGATTGCCAGGATGTGGGGGGTAGGGAGCTTTCAGGCTTGTTGTTGCCCTTTAACCAGTTAAGAATCCATGAAGTGCCAGGACCGTCATGGGGGAACTTGCCATAAGGACTCATGATGGTCCTGGCACATCATGGATTTCAGGGCAACCTGAACATGATCAAACACACAAAAAAAACCTCTCCTTGGTCCTTAACCCTTTGAGTGCCAGAGGGATAGTAACAATATGTAAAATATATATCTTGTAGACTTTGTCCTCCTGAGTAAACCAAGGGTATTCAACTGCTAAGAGGTGTTTTATTGAAAATGTATTGCAGCTCAAACTTACATTTTTTAGGTGCAGTATTTCAATGACCTCAAATGTTACAGCGGCGCTGTTGCTACAACATCCTATGGACAGCTTTGATCAGTTGACCATAAACCTCCATAGGATGGTGTAGCAACAGCACCACTATAACATTTGAGGCCACTGAGATACTGCACCTAAAAAAAAAAACATAAGTTTCAGCTGCAATAACTTTTGAATAAAACATCTCTCAGCAGTGACCCAGGAAAAAAAACCCTACAAAGGAACACTAACTTCTCCTAACGACTTCCCCACTTATGTTACTATGGCCAGAAAATCCTAATGACCCCTATCAAGTTTGCCCTTTTATCTCTGTTCAAGAGATAACATCCTCAATCCCTCCTGGATGCCAAGTACACGGAGGCGGACATGACATTTACTGGGAGTTTTTTTTTGTTTTTTTCTTTTCAAACTGCCACTGGCACAATGCATGAGCAGACAACCTTTTAACCCTTTGAGTGCCAGAGAGATATTCAATGCATTGCAAAGCAATGCATTGGATACCCCTCTGGGGCTCAAAGGGTTAAAGGGATAGTAATGGTTGAATGTAAGTATATTTAATATTGTAGCCATTAAAAAAATAAGCACAATGATGTATTATCTCTCAAACCTTTATGGTGTGAGAGATATAAATGGCTAAAGTCCCCCCTTTAGGCTGTTTCAGACAAGTCTGCCATCTAGCTGACAGCAGGAGATTACGGTCCTGGGACCAGCCAGTGGCTCTTCAGCAGAGCCGAGATCTTGCTATTTAAAAATAAATACTTAATTGAAACGGTCTACAAAGAGTGCTTGCAAACCAGGCACACTATGTAGACTGTTCCAATGAAGTATTTATTTCTAAATAGCGCAATTTTGGCTCTGCTGAAGAGCTGCCATCGGGTCAAACAACCGGAATCTGCTGCTGTCCCATAGAGCTCTGACTTGTATGAAAGAGCCTGGAGGGGGGAACTGTAGCCATTTATCTCTCTCACACCATAAAGGTTAGGGAGATAAGACTTACATCGTTGTACTTATTTTTGTAATGCCTACAATATTAAATAAACTCAAATTTAAACATTACTATCCCTTTAACCCCTTAACGACCGGCGGTCCTGGGACGTTTCCGTCCCATAAGGACCGCATAGGACCACTTGGACGCGCCGGTACACGTGACCTGTCGCGTGTATCGGCGCGTCACTATGGGGCCTGATAGAGATCGCTCCGATGTTGGAGCGGTCAATTTCAGGCCCTATTTTTACTTACAGCGCTCCCAGTAGAGCGCTGTAAGTAAAAAGTATGTGACGTACTATGACCGTCATCGGTCCTTGAGTATTTCAAGGACCGTGACGGTCATAGTATGTCACATGTCGTTAAGGGGCTAAGGACCAGTCTGGTGAGCAATGCATTGGGAAGCAACGTGTTGCACACTCCTCTGGTATTTAAAGGGTTAAGATTACCATGTGAAGTGGGCAGAGCTTATGTCTTATGGTCCTGTAAGCAACTGTTCATGCACTGATTGATGTGGTTCTCTTGAACAAAGCCACAAGGACAATATTCATAAGGGCCATTAGGGATTTCTGGCTAGGGTAGAATAAATGGAGGGCAATTATTAGCAGGTGTTAGCTCCCCTTTAATTATCACAGTTTGCGAAGAAAAAAAATTAACTCCTCATAATTATTGAAGTGTAAGAAAGGCCTGAGGTGCTCAATTACACCTCAGAATGCTTCCCACCCACTGAGAGGAGGCTTATCTCATGATCAACCCTCACTGATAAAGTGCCCTGTAGTGATCTGTTCACACTGTTGGAAAGCTCCCTTAACTCACTGGGTTCCGCCCTCTGATGGACACCTCTAGGCCTACTAAGTTTAACCCTTTCACTGATAGGATGGCTGAGCACAAAACCATGAAAGAGATACGTTGTTGTTATTTGTGACAAGAAATACCATTGGCTTGATTCAAGTTAAAAAAAAAGTTGCAGTGTTTATCCCTCTGAGGAACATAAGGGTACTCCCACAGCTGAGAGGTTTTTATTCAAAAGTTATTGCAGCTTAAACTTGAATTTTTTAGGTGCAGTATCACAGTGGCCTGAAATTGTACAG
Source organism: Rhinophrynus dorsalis (assembly GCA_037306005.1). Lineage (NCBI taxonomy): Eukaryota > Metazoa > Chordata > Amphibia > Anura > Rhinophrynidae > Rhinophrynus > Rhinophrynus dorsalis. Next base: position 84,322,806 of record CM074728.1, read on the forward strand.
TGGTGCTATTGTTATACCATCATATGGACAGCTCTGCTCAATTGACCATAAACATCCATAAGATGGTGTAGCAACAGCACCACTGTACAATTTCAGGCCACTGTGATATTGCACACAAAAAATTAAAGTTTAAGCTGTAATAACGTTTGAATAAAACACCTTTTGGCAGTGGGAGTACCCTTATTTTAATCAGGGGGGTAAATATTACAACATATTTTTTTGTATATTTTAAGTATTACTATCTCTTGGATTCTTTAAGCACAGCAGAGGAGTGTGCAATGCTTCACAAAGTGTTGTACATTCCTCCGGTCCTTAACCCTTTGAGTGCCAGAGGGGTACGCAACGCAATACTCTGGCACTTAAATGGTTAATGGGTTAATAGGTCCACAGGTTTGAGCGTTTTTGAAAAATATGTTTAAAAAAAAAAAAAAAAAAAAACACAAACAAAACAAAAAAAAAACAATAAGTTTAAGTACTTAAATTAAGAATTGATGCGTCTAGCTAAAACGCGAAATATCATCTGGATTTGAATTGAAAAGGGCATCAGGAGAATAAGAACAGCTACTAATAGCTTCCACTTCTCTTCATCTGGGCAGGAAATCTTAATGGCCTTCATGAATCAATTCTATGATTGGTTCTCCAAAATTAAACGGGCAGTATCGGTAAGCATGGAGGAAAATAAAAAAAAAAAAAAAAAAATATTATATATATATATATATATATATATATATATATATATATATATATATATATATATCTCTATATATCTATATATATAAAAGAAGACTTTGTGCCTGCCAAAACACACCCAGGGGTGGTATTAAGGAGGAGTTACTGTTCCCATTGGGTGATTCAATCATGCAGGGAGTTGGCCCGCCCCCACTATGCAGCCCGCCCACCACTATCAAAGTCAGAAAAAAACAATATGGCCGTCACTTGCTCCTACACCACAGACAAACACACATGCCCCACTCACACAGCACCACACAAACACACACATGTCCCACTCACACACACAGACCACCACACACACATGCCCCCACTCACACACACAGCACCACATACACACACAAAGCCAGAAATACATATGGCTGACACACACACACAGTCACTCACCCTGACTCCCAGAGGCCTCAGCAGGACCTGTAGTGCAGCACCAGAGGAACAAAATTGCACTCAAAGGGTTAAGGTAGGCCCTCATTGCTCAATTATTTCTTCACTGTCATCATTTGCCATGCAAGACACAGGACAGACAGCCATCACATTCACACTTAACCCACTGACTGCCACAGGGTTGTGTATCAAGTTTTACCCCTCAGGGAGTGTGTTCAAACTCCTCACACTGTAAACTTGCATTTCTCTCCCACTTCTCCTCCTTCCCCAGCCTATTACTAACACTTTTCCATATTTATGTTAAGCCCCGCCCCCTACTCGTGATTAAGCCCCACCCCCTTTTAACCCAGATTGCACCATTGCTCTCTCCACATCAGCACCACATGAGGGACTCCACAAGTAAAAATTCCCAGGTATAACACATACATGCCTCACTCACACAGCACCAAACACCCATACACGCACACAAAGCCAGAAAGAAAGATGGCTGACACACAGTCACTCACCTTGACTCCCAGTGGCCTCAGCAGGACCTGTAGTAAAGCCACTGAACGGTGCTGCATCAGCAGGGGAACAAAATGGAACTCAAAGGGTTAAGGTAGGCCCTCATTGCTGAATTACTTCTTCACTGTCACCATTTGCCATGCAAGACACAGGACAGACAGCCATCAGATTCACACTTAACCCACTGACTGCCACAGGGTTCTGTATCAAGTTTTACCCCTCATGGAGTGTGTTCAAACCCCTCACACTGTAAACTTGCATTCCCCTCCCACTTCTCCTCCTTCCCCAGCCTATTACTAACACTTTTTCACATTTATGTTAAGCCCCACCCCCTACTCGCGATTAAGCCCCGCCCACTTTTAACCCAGATTGCCCCATTTGTCTCTCCACATCAGCACCACATCAGTCCCCTCTAGGGACTTCACAAGTCAGTGTTCCCAGGTATGAACACACTTCCCACTGCTATTTAACTCTGACATGCCTCTCTATACCTTAACCCTTTGAGTGCCAGAGGGGTACACAACTCATGAGCACATGTGTTTCTGCTCATATATGTTACGTGGGTGTTTGTGTACATCTCTGTTACATGTGTGTGTCCATGTGTGCATCTCCAGTGTGTTTGTGTGTACATGTCTTTTGCATGTCTCTGCCGCTCACTGTGTGTATGTGCATACCTCCCAACATTTCACAGGGCCAAAGAGGGACACGTTAGTTTTAGGTAATATTATTGGGGGTGTGGCTGGTGGGCGGGGCATTAGTAAGAATTTTTAGGTTATTTCATGACCTATTACTGGCTATTTATGTAACTGAATAAATGATTTAGTTCAAGACCAAAGTATTTTATTTGCACAGACTAATGTATAAACACATATACTGAAGTTTATTGCTTTATTGCTGTAGAGCAAAGTAATACACACCACACAGTCAGGACTGGTGCAAGGATTTTTGCCACCCTAGGCAAAACCTAATTTTGCCGCCCATTTCGCTCCGCCCCTTGTGTCCCACCCCTTTATACCCTGCCTACTTATACCCAACCTCTTTTCATGATTGTCCTCTCTCTGCCCCCTGAGCCACTCTGCCCCTGTTCTGGAGATGCCTGTAAGAGATGCCCCCACCAGCTCCAACTTGCCCCTTATCAGCTTTATTTTGGCCCACCAGCTCCACTTTGCCCCTATCAACTCCAACTTGCCCCCATCAGCTCCAACGTGCCCCCACCAGCTCCATTTTGCCCCCTCAGCTTCACTTTACCCCCTCAGCTCCAACTTACCCCCATCAGCTCCACTTTGCCCCCCATCCTCTCCAACTTACCCCCATCAGCTCCACTTTGCCCCCATCCGCTCCAACTTGCCCCCATCCGCTCCAACTTGCCCCCACCAGCTCCACTATGCCCTCTCAGCTCCAACTTTCCACTATCAGCTCCACTATGCCCCCAGCAGCTCCAACTTGCCCCCATCCGCTCCAACTTGCCCCCCCATCCGCTCCAACTTGCCCCACCAGCTCCACTTTGCCCCCCCTCAGCTCCACTTGCCCCCCCTCAGCTCCAACTTGCCCCCCCTCAGCCCCACTTTGACCCTCATCAGCTCAAACTTGCCCCCATCATCTCCAACTTGCCCCCACCAGCTCCACTATGCCCCCTCAGCTCCAGCTTTCCCCTAACAGCTCCAACTTGCCCCCATCATCTCCACTTTGCCCCACATCTGCTCCAACTTGCCCCCTCAGCTCCACTATGCCCCCTCAGCTCCAACTTGCCCCCCATCACATACCTGTATCTCCCGCGCAGTCTTCTCTTCAGTAATGCAGAGCGCGGCGGGAGATCATGACTCCCAGCGCGCTCTGCATTACTAAAGATCCGACCAGATGAGGGAGCGCTGTAGCAACACAGACCTGACTGTGTTGTGGTTCCTGGCGTGGTGTGTGGGTGCAGCTCTTCTCCGCTGCATGCCCGCGCCCCCAGTACGTGTGCGCCCTAGGCCGGCGCCTACCTCGCCTATAGGTGGAGCCGGCCCTGCACACAGTCTGACCTCCTAAAAAGAGGGACAACAGGGTGGGAAAGAGGGACAGAGGGATTTGGCCCTCAAAGAGGGACACTTGGGATGTATGGTATGTGTCTGCCTGTATGCTGCATATGTCTGTGTTTATCAGTGTGTCTGCATTTCAAACACGTGCGCCCAATGGTCATAACATGACGGGCAACGCCGTCCCATGTTGCTAGTATATATATATATATATATATATATATATATATATATATATATATTTTTTTTTTTTTTTTTTTTTTTTTTTTGCAGGGTTCATCCCTCGTAGTAAAACAAGGATACTTGTCCTATAGGGCTTGAAATGTAATCTGAATTCTAAAGATGCCGATAGGTGTACAGGGGGAAAACTATACAAAAGGTCCATATTTATCAAGCATATTTAACAAGCCAGCTGCAATACCAAGGAATATTGCTATTGATTTGAAATGGTACTTTTAAACCCTTGAATGTACTCCTCTGGCACTCAAAGGGTTAAAAGTGTTGTTTCAAATCAATGGTAAATTCTGAGAATTTTTACTTTTTTTCCCTGCGGTAATGTTTCACAAAAACAGCAGCTTCAATTAATTATCATAGTATTTGAACCATGGAGAGTGTTATTTCAGTACTGTCAGAGTTGTAGTTCAAGAGTAATTGAATGATAAAGTTTCCCCCTCCCGCCCCTTTTACCTAGTGTAAGTCACCTCCTCTTAGATGTGGAATCTGGTGCATAGACCAGACAGCTCACAGCAAGGAACAATCTTCTTCCTATAAGAACAATGAAATCCCTGCCCCCCTTGACAAGTTTTTCAGCTTTTTCCCTTATCTTAATTGAAGATTGTCCCTCTCTGCAATCTACCTGGGCACCTCCCTTCTGCTCTGGCTGAGCAGTGTTACATCAGTAAAAGGGGCGGGAGGGGGATACTTTGTCATTCAATTACTCTTGAACTACAACTCTGACAGAACTGAAATAACACTCTCCAAGGCGCAAATACTATGATGATTAATTAGAGCTGCTTTTATTATGAAACATTTCTATCCCTTTAAGCCCCAAAATGTAAACTTCTACTTAAATATAAAATGTTAAGAAGCTGTATTTTTTTTAAACCCCGTGGTTGCCAAAGAAGTCTCCAACCCAATGCAAGGCGTCGCAATGTGTTGCATACCCCTCTGACACACAAAGGGTTAACAAAAGTTTCCAGCTTCATGTTACACTGTCATCTCTAGCATATTTGCTAAACAAATTATAGACAATTTTAGAGTTCTAACTATTTTATTTTTCTTCTAAGAATCCGAGGCTTAAAACACAAAGTTAAAACATATGAATCAACCTAATGCTGTGAGTTGGGTTGCAGCATCGTTTAAGGAGGAGACATGAGAATCTTGCACTTTTAGGCAGGGAAAAATTCTCATGTCGCCCTTTTCATCATGGCGACATGCTGAATGAGGCGTGTAGCCGCGCCCTGTTTACAACGTGTTGTTTTAAAAGGATACCCTGTTATGCAACATGATGGAGACCGGTATAGCACCCAAGAGGTTTAACTATCAATAACAATCATAATGAGTGGAATTTTATAGGTCCTCATTGCCCATTAACCCTTTGAGTGGCAGATTTGTAAGCAACGCATTGCTTTGCAATGCGTTGCATACCCCTCTGGCACTCAAAGGGTTAAGATAAAAGAATTTACTTTAGAAATAAGAGGTTAGCACTTTTAATACAATAACACCAAAATGACTGTGGTTACAAGGAGCAGACAGGAATTCAACCAGGTATTTCTGTGTCAAACGTGTTATCCCTTACGCACCATATGGATACTCATATTACATAAGGACACCTGGGGGGAGATTCAATAAGCAGTGATAAAGAGGTGATAAAGTGGAGAGGACTTCTCCAGTTTGTCACTTCTCCAATTTCTATGTTATTGAGGTACCTTGACAGGGTTGGCAAGCTTAAAGGGATAGTAATACTTCGTTTTAACTTTATTTTATTTTGTAGGCATTAAAAAACATGAAGAATGATATAAGTCTTATCTCTCAAACCTTTATGGTTTATGAGATATTCACAAGCAAAGTTTCCCCTCCCGCCCCTATTACCTAGTGTAAGCCATCTCTTCTCAGATGTGGAATCCAGTCCATAGACCAGACATTTAACAGAAGGGGACAATCTTCTTCCTATGAAAACAATGAAATCCCTGCCCCCTTGACAAGTTTTTCAGGCTTTTCCCGTATCTTAATTGAAGATTGTCCCTCTCTGCAGCCTACCTGGGCACCTCCCTTCAGTGTGACATCAGTAAAAAGGGCGGGAGTGGGACACTTTGTCATTGAATTACTCTGGAACTACAACTCTGACAGAATTGAAATAACAATCTCCAAAATCCAAATACTATGATGATTAATTAGAGCTGCGTTTATTATGAAACATTACTATCCCTTTAACAAGGTTTGGCCAAATTTTGAACAAAATCCTCATATGTACAGTAGTATTATATATGCCCGATACAGGGAACACATTGCAGGTTTATCCTTTTGTTTTGCATTTGCACTCTAGGTTTCAGCCTAATACTTGGGGGACTGGGGAACCCTTTCATTCTCTGTTGCTATCTATACATTCATGACATTCTCATTTACACTTTTTTAGTTAAATGTATGTATTATGGTAAGTTATCACTGTGAGCTATTCTTTTTGTCTTGCTTTTGCACATCCCCTCTGCTCATTCTAGCTGCTTCTTCCTTATTCTATTTAAATCACTAATATAACACATTTTTTGCACTTTTCTCTTTTATATTTAAAGGTCTTTAAAGACATGGCTATTGGCCTTTCTATATGGCTTGCACACACCTTGTCTGTTTGTAATTGATTTTTCCTCACATGGCCTGTGGGGGTGGGAACATTTTGCTTATAAAGGGGCCCAGTGGATCCACAGTCCTCTTGGATGAGTACCCACTGACTGCAGGTCTACAGAGTTTTCTTTACAACAGCAAGTCCTGCTTCTACAGCTTTGTAAACTGCTGTATGTCTTTTGTTTTTCATTGCAAACAAAAAAAACTATATTTAAAGGGTACCCCCTTCTCCAGTGCGTTTATTACATCTCCTGAGGGACTGTTTTTAATTTAGACAGGGCTTTACAGGTATATTAGTGTAGGTACTTGCCATTATATTGAGGTACCTTGACAGGGTTGGCAAGCTTAACGAGGTTTGGCCAAATTTTTAACAAAATCCTCATATTTATTAACACAGTAGTATTATATATGCCCGATACAGGGCACGCATTTGCACCTTGTATAGAGAGGAGCAGGTTTGTAGTTTTGTTTTCCTATGTTATTCTATGGAGTCAATGGAGTCAGCTTTGGAGATCTTAGTGAATAGGCTCTATAGAATAACATGGGAACTGGAGAAGTCATCTCCACTTTATCACCTTTTTATCACTGCTTAGTGAATCTCCTCCCTACTTGGGTATAGGTTGAAGAGGAATTAGACCCAGGAATAATTCACTCTCAGTTTAACACATTGAATTACCAAGGTAGATTCCCTTCATACAGCAGTCAGCTGTATCTCCCTAGTTACATTTTCCATTATACCTGAAGTCCTGTATACAGCGATCCCTGCTGAAGCCTGCCTCACTGTTATACCTACTCACAGCAAACAACGGATTTCAATGGACATGAATGACCCTTAAGGGACCACAGCTGTCAGATTCAAACAGACAGAAAGTGGAATCATTAACCAGTGACTAAACCAGATCAAATACAGATCTGACAAAAACAGTAAGTAGAAACAATGGATTTAAGGACACCTACCCATATAGAGCCTTCTGATGAACTAAATAAGAGACAATTATTCTTAGGGTACAGTGCCCCTTTAATATGCCAATGCACAGGTCAATTTCTTCCATGTTTTGACTATTTATATATAAATCCTGGATAGCTGATGCCTACTGTATATAAACAATAGTTATTCTTGGGTTCACCTTTGTCCAATTGCCCATCCCTGATTTTCTGTAAGTAATAACATGACTCGCGCTCATAGAACTTGAACAAATTGATGATTATACAGAGAGATCAGTTTGTTGGCAGTCTGAATCCAAACAAACCGTATATTCAAATCCCTGTGTGTCACCCATACACCAGCTATGTGAGCTGCATTTCTGCTCTGCCATGTGTGTCACAAGCAGGTGAAAAAAGAAAACATGATCCTCACAGACTGCAAGCTGGCAAGAGAGAACATTTTCCTGGCTACTGTGGTTTTTTTTAACCCCTGGAGTGCCAGAAGGGTATGCAACACATTGCAAACCAATATGTTGCATACCACTCTGGCACGCATAGGGTTAAAGGGACAGTAACCCTTATATATAATAAATTTATCATTGTGTTTATCTTCCTGAGTAAAACAAGGGTAAAAAAAGGGTAAAGGTATGTAGGAGTTATTATCAGGAAATTCTATTTCTCCTTTAACCCCTTAGTGACAGCCGCGTTCGTACGCGGCTGTCACGTTAACGCCCGCCTAACATTTATTTTTTTTTCTCAAGGAAGTCCTGAGTCTCCGAGCAGCGTGCAGCCGCACGGAGACGCGGACTTCCGTGACTTACCAGGTACGTCCTCTGTCACTAAGTGACAGTTTTTGCGGGACGTACCTGGTAAGTCATATGTCGTTAAGGGGTTAAAGGAGTAGTAAAGTTTTTTTATGAAAACATTTATGTTATACAGCTTTTCCTGCCGAGTAAAACAAGGTCACTCCCACTGCTGTCTGTTGTTTTATTCAAACTTTATAACAGTTCAAATAATCAGGAAGTGAATTTACTGTGTTTACTTCCTTACTGTTCTGACAGGAAGTGACTCTGCAGTTTCTAGCACATTCTATGGAGAACTGTATGTCACTGACTTTCCTCTCCATTAGAATAAATAATTGGAATTTGACCACTAGAGGCCACTTCTAATGTAAAAGTAAAAACACCACAGGTTTAAACTGTAATGACTGAAAATATGCATATCTTAGCAGTGGAAGTACCCTTATTTTACTCAACAGTAAACAACCTACAATATATGTTTTTTCATAAAAAAACAGTTGACTGCTCCTTTCAGTCCGATTTCTCCAATGTAAATTCTTTATTGCGGTCTTCCACACAAGTGAGTTTATTTATTCAGTCTCATGTAGAATCTTTACGAATTTCTTCTATAAACATAAAGATGCTGAATAATGCATGCATGTTTGTATTTGTTTTTAAGACAAGGGAAGGATGAAAGACACTGCATAATACTTTGCTGATAGCACTGCATTATGATAATGTGTTCACGCTCTAGGTGACATGGAGGATAACAGATTACTACTGCAGAAATAAACCACTAACATCTGGCCCCTTCTATCCCACTTAACTCTGAATGCCGGAGGGTTATCCAACATAGAACAATGCGTTGGATACTGCGTTGGATACCCCTCTGGCACTCAAAGGGGTTGATTCAGTAAGGCGTGATAAAGAGGTGATAAAGCTGACATAACTTCCCAGTAATATCACTTCTCCAGTTCCTATGTTATTCTATGGAGCCAATGCACTAAGATGTCTAGAACCTTGGAGATCTTAGTGCATAGGCTGCACAGAATATCATAGGAACTGGAGACGTGATATCACTGGAGAAGTCATCTCCACCTTATCACGCTTTAGTGCATAACCCCCAAAGAGTTAAAGTGGACCTTTCACCCCCCCTAGTCAATTTTCAATGTTTTCTGAGAATTAAAAACTGCCTACATGTTGAACCAACCTTATTTCTGTAAAATAAATTGCTTTTGAGAAACTAACCCTTACATTTTGGTACCACCGGAGCTAGATTTCCCAATAGGTAGATTCAAAGGTGTAATTAGAAGTCACCAGGCCCTGGTGGGTGCAAAAGTTGCCATGCCCTCCACGACCACATTGCCCCCATTGGGTATCTATCTCCACATTGCCCCCATTGACCCCCAGTGTCCATCTCCTACCTCCCTGGTGGTCCAGCGGTGTGGCAGGAGAGGTCTGTGCCTCCTTCTGCAGCTGGAGCTCCCGCATGGTCCTCTCTCCAGTAATGCAGAGCGCTGGGAGATGTCATCTCCCAAAATGCCGAAGACAGAGAGGGCACTCAGCTGCTAATCAGAAGGCACAGACCTCAGCTTGTTGCAGCACCAGGTGGAGAGGGGGTCACAGGGGGCAGACGGCCCCTGGGCCCCTATGACTAAGTGAGAGATACAATCACGAAATGCGTAAGGCTGGTGTCTCCGGTTATTTATCCATGTGTTTATGATCCAGCAGCTGTTGTTTTTATTGATTTTTGATACAAATTTTTTTAAGAAAATCTGGAATGGCTGAAGCTTTGCTGGTGTTCCTGTGAGTGCTCCCATGCTGTTGTCTTCATGTCTGTAGAATCAGCTTACTGCAACTGTAGGGGGTAGCACCGGGCCTACCAAGTCCTCACTGGATTGGGTGAGTGCGCTTTCATAATAAGTGTTATATGGTTGGAGGAGTGCTGTAGCGACCGGAAAGTTTGTGTGCTTATTGCATACAGTGTGTTTTTTATGTTAGAAAGAGGAACAGCACATGCATTGTCACAGTGCTAAAGTTAACCCCTCATACACTAGAGATTTCTCCAACGTATTGCTGCAATGTCCTGGAGACATCACAAGCACCCAATGGTTAAAGCAGCACTAACACCTAATAATCAACCCTCCCTTGCCTTATTTTGAACAGAAAATCCTAATGGCCACTGCGAATAAACTTTGTTGTAAGAATTAAAGATTAACCCTTTGAGTGTCAGAACGGGTATGCAACGCATTGCGTTACATACCCTTCTAGCACTCAAAGGTTTAACTCTGGTGAACCAATCCACACAGAACTGATTCATAGAGGCCATTGTGATTCTCTGCCTAGAGTAAGTTAAAAGGATAGTAACACTTAATATGTAAATATATATAGGGTTTATTCTCCTGAGTACACAAGGCTACTCACACTGCTGAGAGGTGTTGTATTCAAAAGTTATTACAGCTCAAACTTGAATTTTTAGGTGCAGTGTCACAGTTGCCTGAAATTGTATTGCAGCGCTGTTGCTACACTGTCCTAAGGAGATTTAAGGCCAACTGACCAGAGCTGTCTAAAGGATGGCGTAGCAACAGCGCCACTCTACAATTTCAGGTCACTGTGATATTGCACCTCAAAAAATTCAAGTTTGAGCGGTAATAACTTTTGAATAAAACACCTTTCAGCAGTGGGAGTACCCTTGTTTTACTCAGGAGTATAAACAATAAAATATGTATCAGGGCGTTAATATGTTTCTTGCAGCATAAAGTGAGTAATCGCAAATAGCACATAAATTTATGGCTTTTATAAAACAGAGAATGCTCCACTTTCTTGCATTCTGCCCTTAATTATTGTTAGGAAAATAAGAGTAACAGAAGATGTATTTTCCGTTTAGCATTGCCAAATTGTTTGTTACCATTTGGTTGTTACAAATGATCTCCAAAGCTTTGCTTGATGTGTCAGAGAGTTCTCCGGAATCTAACAGGTTAATAGGGGGTAGGAAACCTTTAGAATTCTAGATGTTCAAGACTACAAATCCTATCATCCCCAACCAGGCACTGGCGGGTTGGGGATGATGTGTGTTGCACTGTTCAACATGTGGCATGCCAAAAGTTACCTACTCCAGGGTTCGCATACTGAACTCATGGAAATAATATTTTCAGTAAGATTCTTCTAACCACATCCAATCTCCTTTATAGAATCTTACCCAAACCACTTTATATGACTTAAACAGAACACAGACACTCAAATACAAATTCTCCAAGGGAACCTCGGTGCTGCCATCTAGTGGTGAATTGCAATGTTTTTAGTATGGTGGCTACAAATTCCTTTTGCATGGAAAGGTCTGACAAAAGGGTGGGCATAGCGAGGCCCTCCAGCTGTTGCTGGACTAGAAATCCCATCATCCTCTGGCAGGACAATGGGATTTTTAGTTCAGCAACAGATGGAGGGCTTCATGTTGCCCAGCCCTGTTCTGACAACTCCCAGTATTTAGAATTCACTTTCACACCAACATCAGAAGACTTAACATGTGCATATCAACATTTCTTCTGCCAAACCACTGACTGCTGAAGCTCAAATAAACATTTACCTTTGTGTGGATCATCTCCTGTCTTAACGCCAACCTGTATGAAGCGGGTTTGTGCTGGCTGAGGCGTCTTTTCAAGTATAGCTGGAGCCTGTGATAATGAATGCACATGTAACAAATGCAAATGGGAAACAGATCCTATAAATACAGTGTGATGAAGGAATGTGAACAGACACATTATTAGCCAGAAGGTATTGCGAGGCATTGAGCAGCAAAAGTCTATCTCACTTGGGTTAAAGGGGAACTACACCTTATGAATAAATGGCTCAATTTGTCTAACACATTGAGCATCACAAATAAAGGAAAACTGAAGAAAATCTGGAGAAAATTAACTGCTTTGCATGAGACTTTTAATCCCTTGAATGCTAGAGAGGACTTCCAAGATTTTGATTCACAACACCTCTCTAGCGCTCAAAAGGATTTAACCATGCGTTCCAGAGGGAAACATTGTGTACCCCTCTGGCACTCAAAGGGTTAGAAGGACAATTTAAATGAAAGAGAACTTTTCCTTTCTACGTTGCACCGGTTTGCCTCAGTACTTCTAAGCTCATCAGTGAAACAATCATCATCAACAATATCATCATCATCATCATATCTAGGAACCTTCTGGTCTAAAGCCTCCGGAGCTCTATTAAAGTTTGGGGGGTTGGAGTGTACAGATGTGTATAAATACGGAAGAGCTAATTCTTCTTATTGTATGCCTATTAATATAATAGTCTTTTCAATGTTTGAAGGACTTCAAAGATCCTGTATCCCAGGAGTATTGCAGCCTGTAGCTCTTTTAGGAGTCCAAACACTCCCTTCACAATCCACCACAGAATCAAACGCACACGGAGCTTGGCACAGACTCCACTTCGGAAATGTCCTGCAATAATAATAAACGATACACAGTATCCAAAAGATACAGAGAAACTTTAAATAGCAAAATATTGCTAAAGGATCTCACAAAGGAGAATCAGGCTCATAATAAACAGCCTTTTATAGGAGACAAAACCATATTTAAAAAATAAATAACATAAAATTATTATATATATATATATAAATAATGTACACACACTCTATAATGTGATCTTACAATCCTATATTAAAATTCACTAGGGATGTTTGTCAGAAGCCATCATGTGCAGTAAAGATGGCTGTCATACACAGTACAGACTGCCCGCACCGTGGCTGATATGGAGCTGGGAGCTACAAATTCAGACCGTAGTCCTCTCTGCGTGTTGGTCCCAGGAAGGTGCGCAGAGAGGACTACGGTCTGAGTTCGGAGCTACCCGCTCCATATCAGCCACGCAGCTTTCGGCAGTCAGTACTGCGCATGACTGCAGCGCCACCAGTGTTGGCCTGTGTACATGGGCTTTAAAACTAGTGTATATATAAATGACTCTTGTATTTGGATCTATAAAGATCTAAATTATAACAATAACACTGTTAAAAAATATTTTTTAAAAGTCAGTTTACAATCTGTAGCTGAATAGTAATAGCCAACACTTAACCACACTCGTCCCCATCTGGGAAAACATACATCAAATAACGCGTTTTGCACCGAACAAAGTGATTTCTCAAACTTATGATGCATATTCATGCATGTATGCTTGAGAAAGCACTTTGTTCATTGAGAAACACGTTGCTGGATGTATCTTTTCCCTGCTGGGGACGAATGTGGTTAAGTGTTGGCTATTACTTTTCAGCGACCACATGAGACTTGACTTTTTAATAAGATTTTTTTTTTTTTAACAGTGTGATTGTTATTATAATTTAGATCTTTACAGGTCCAAATGTGAGAGTCATTTATATATACATTGTAAGAGTACGTTATAGAGTATATATATTTATATTTTTTTGTTTATTTTGTATAGGTTTTTATCTCCTATAAAAGCCATTTGTTATGAGCCTCAGTATCCTTTGTGAGATCCTTTAGTCATCTATTGCGATTTAAAGTTTCTCTCTCTTTTGGATACTCTGCATCTTTTATTATTTTTGCAGAGCATCTCCCAAGTGGAGTCAACACTAAGCTCTGTGTGTGTCTGATTCTGTAGGATTGTACAAATGACATGATTTGTGTCATATAGTGGGTGGGACTGGGAGGAAGGGAGGCTGGGTTTGCCCTTGCAATAGGTGAAAAGTTGGGAAGAAGGAGGAGGAGAATGACTGGAAGTGGCAGAGAAGTGGGCGGAGTTACAAGGGAAATCAAAGAGACCTGAGAATTAGCTTCTGTCCCCGGAGACCTCGTAATGAAGTATCAAAATGGGAGTCTCTGTGCCAGTTCTGGAGAGTTTCCATGTATGATTATCACTAATTTATTGCAATGAGTTAGATACCTCTCTGGCACTCAAAGGGTTAAAATACCAGCATATTCCTCAGTACTGCTCAGTTAGGAAACTTTTTGCAAACGCATGCAAGACTTAAACAGATAAAAATGGAGGAGGGGACCCTGCCCACAAGAGCTTGCAATCTAGAGGGAGAATACATTGGCAACATCAGATCAGGGGTGTCCAAGGTCAGCCCTTAAGCTCCACCAACAGTGCAGGATGTAAGGATTTCCCTGATTAATCACAGGTGAGTCCGTCACAATGAATGCTCCACTGATTAACTCACCTGTGATTAATCAGGGAAATCCTTACATCCTGGCCTGTTGGTGGCGCTTGAGGACTGAACTTGGACAGCACTGATATAGATAGCTTTCCCCCTATAGTGCAGTTGGCGCACTGAAGACTTTCTCCTCTTTTTTTCCTCCTGCATATAGCCCTGTGTGTCCCTTCAGGTATAACTCAAGATAAAGATTCCTTATCAAAGATCTCAATACTCTACATGTAATAAACAAAATAAATGTTCGGTAGCCAAGTTGGCTTTTTAAAGTGCGTTAAACTATGAGCCTAATGAACAAAAGAAAATATGAGTAATTATGGGGCAAACCAACTATACCACGGGGCAGAAAAACATTCTAATTGATTTAAATGGACAGTAACACTATTTTCACTACGTATTCTGCAAATTGCAAAATATGTAAACCTTTCCTATACTTTATTTATTTTCCGTCTTCACATTTTATGGCCCTGACTATAAGTTTCTTGGAGGTCTGCTCCCAGAAAGGTTTGTGGTCAACTGACAATTAAAGGAAAATAGTGATGCAGTGTAACACTATCTCTGCAGCACTGAGTGCTATGTGTTATTTACTATATATATTTACTTAGTATCAATATGCCTGCTTTCACAGAAATAGTGCCAGGGAGCTCACGGTCAGGGACAACCCCCCACAAAAAACAAACAAAAAATATAAGTATCTCCTTATAACCTACCTGAACATACAGGGCCGGATTTACATCTCAGGCTCCCCTAGGAACAACACCCTCCAGTGCCCCTAGTCCCATCTTTGCCCCACCCCTATCCACGCCCCTCACTTACCCACACCCCTCCATTAACCCTTTCAGTGCCAGAGGGGTATGCAACGCATTGCAAAGCAATGGCACTGAAAAGGTTAACCACACCCTCTTGGGGGTCACACCCATTGTTCAATTTTTTATTCTTCGCAAGTACTTATTTTACCTACATCTATGTATAATATGGGCCATATTATACATGAACTAGTGTAAAAGCCCACGTACACGAGCCAAGGTCCGGGTAATGTTAACCCTTTGCGTGCCAGAGGGGTACGCAGTGCATTGCTTAAGAGGTCGCTACCTCACTGCACCACGCGATAGTTTTACGTCGCCTTACTCACGCGATGCAATCACGAACAGTAGAGACTTCCCGAACGCGGACAGTCTCTACTGCGCATGACTGCATCGTGACAAACATCTTAGTGAATTATTATATAGGATGTTTGGAAAAACAATTGTGAATATAGCTTTGCAAATTAGTATATGGTTAGCAGTGATTAAATGTAAAATATAGAAGTACCCAAAGAAAATGGCACCAAGGTTAAACTACATCACTGTTTTAAAAAAAAAAATAATAATAAAAATAAAATGATCACTTAAAAATGGAAGTGGGCATGACTGAACCACTGCCGGACTCCCTAGGCCAGTGCCTAATCGGCCTATTGATAAATCCGGCCCTGTGAACATAACAAAAGTCATTGGCCAACCCCACTCACACTGCTCTGTGGAACCATGCAAGAAGATGATACGACTGTGAAAAGGATGTCTGCATTTATAGACTGCTGCAAATTTCTTGACTTACCGATGCACACTTACCTAGGCAACCTAATATGGTAACCCTTTGAGTGCCAGACCCTCTGGCACTCAAAGGGATAATCTAACTAAAAGCTACTTATTCCAACAGGTACAATTCCCTGTAAAAATGAATTTAAAGGGATAGTAATATTTCATAATAAAAGCAGCCCTAATTATTCATCATAGTATTTGGACTTTTGGAGAGTGTTATTTCAATTCTGTCAGAGTTGTAGTTCAAGAGTAATTCAATGACAAAGTGTCCCCCTCCTGCCCCTTTTACTGATGTAACACTGTTCAGCCAGATCAGAAGGGAGGTGCCCAGGTAGATTGCAGAGATGGACAATCTTGAATTAAGATAAGGGAAAAACCTGAAAAACTTGTCAAGGGGGGCAGGGCTTTCATTGTTCTCATAGGAAGAAGATTGTCCCCTGCTGTTATCTGTCTGGTCTATGGACTGCATTCCACATCTGAGAAGAGATGGCTTACACTAGGTAAAAGGGGCGGGAGGGGGAACTTTGCTTGTGAATATCTCTCAAACCATATCGTTCTTCATGTTTTTTTAATGCCCTCAAAATAAAATAAAGATAAAACGAAGTATTAATATCCCTTTAAACATTCAAATCCAGACTCACATGACTGGATTATATGCTGTTCAGCCAACTTCAAAACAGAATTTTACTAACCTTAAAAAAGAACAAAACAATTCTACTTTTACAAGCACCACAAAATGTTCTACAGGAAAAATGCATTTGTTTTAAGATTATGAAAGTTACATAGTAACATTGAATGAGATTTTTTTTAAAACCTATAAAATGTAGGGAATGGCAGGGAAACATTCTTCTTTTAGTCAAGAAGTGGAAACAGACACAAATGTAAAACACATGTGGAAAGATCTGCATGAAATAAAGCACAAAAGCAAGAGAGACCACTCTATACCTGTGGGGTGCTGCTGGCCGCAGCTGGTATGTTGGAAGAGCTGTCAGCACCTGGATAATGGGCATCCATCAGATGGGACTTTAGATCCCCAATGCTCAGTGGACCAGAGCTGCATTGATCTGAATCACCTTGGTTTGGTCCTGAAAGAGTAAAATATATGTTGTCACAATCCCATGGGATACCAGAGTCTTCTCCAATGGGTGCCGTATCTAGCATCAAAGGGGTTATTTAAAGGCAACTATCACATGCCTTTAATTGTGCCCTATCGGCGATCTTCTCTTCTATGAATGAAACCGGAGCTGAATTTTGAGTCCTGGTGGATCACATGAGTATAACAGTGGCTCCCTTATTTATCCCACAAAAACAGAACCTAAACTGCAAGACTGAAGTATTGCAATTCCGTATCATTGGGGAGCGTGCGCAGTCCTCATCTGGACATCTGCATCGAACTCTCTTACCCTGCAAAATGGCTGACAGGAGACACTGTGGAGCCGCTCAGTCCCATACAATCAGGCTTAGTAAAACATAACTGCCCTTTAAAGGGGAAATTTATCCTAGGAATAAGTGGCTGAACCTGTTCAGTTCAGTCTCCTGTACTGTACTGTCCCCACAGACCCTATGTGTCTTGAATGTCCAACACAGAAGGTCTATGAAGCCAACTAATACAATCGACAAAGTTTATGGCCAAGAGTCACATACTTTCAGGTTGTGCTCCAGCCAAGGGGATCAGTTTTCAAACTCCTCACAACCCCAAACAGATGATGGCAGCACAATGAAGGGTTTATACTAAGTGTGCTCCAAAAGGAGCAAACTTAGTAAAATATGATAATTGCTTTTAAAAAGGGATTTATCATGTAGAAACAAGTGCTTATATACACACAAGTGTGTCCTAAGGTGAACTGAACTATTACCACACATCAGTCCCACAGCAAGAGATTTCCATATATATAGGCACCAACAGTGCACACTGCATTAGCAGAAAGGGGTACTGAGTGCAATGGGGAAGTTAACCCATTACATGCTAGAGAGATCTCGAACAGTGTGTTGGAAAGTCCTCTAGTATGCAAGGGGTTAAAAGCCCCATTTGACTAAATGGTAATTTTCTTTTTGTCCCCCTACAATAGTTAGTTTGATCATGAACTGCTCCATGCCTATCCAGTGTTTGCATCACTGATGCAGTGTGACTGAGCAATGAGCATGTGTGTGAAGCTGATCCCAAACCACCTCTGTCTTCCTTGCTTCTGTTTGTCTCTTTGTTATCAATAACACAAGTAGAAGTAAGGGAGAGGTTTGAGAAAAAATGATGTCAGTGCCCATCCACACTGCATCAGTGATGCACAGGGAGGAGAGACGTGGACCCTTTCGCTTACACTGCACCTAGCAAAAAATGCTGCTCTTGTCATGGAGAAGGCATTTACCGTGATTCAAGACATCAACATTTTTCTTTTACTTTCAACCACCCAAAATTCAGTATATTAATGTGACCCACTAGCACGTAAGATACACAGTTAAAAAATACAATGTAATGTAATACAAATGCAATTAAAAAGCATATTTAAAATGCACAGGTATAAAAAAATATTGTAAGCCTTTTAGATAAAATGTATGTGCTAATGTTCATCAGACAAGGGAGAATGATTCTCCTTTGCAATATTCACCTCCAGTTTACACAGAGAATTACTTAACCCTTTGAAGACCAGATGGATGAATTGCTAGGCAACACGAACAGTCTTCTGGTCCATAAAGGATTAATAGAGAAAATAAATATGGCTTTTGCCACACAACTAAACAAGGGCACCAAGTTGTCCCATTCAGAATTGATCAGAGAGCAAAAGTGCAATTTTTTCACGTAGAATATTCATATCCTATTAATTTTATAGGATACTATTAATATTGCTGTCTATAGATGGATTATGTCACTGACAGTAGCTCTCCATAGACTTAGATAGCACCAGTGTCACCATAAAAACCAACAGCTCGTGAATATAAAGCACTAAAATGGAATTTCCCACTTGGTTTAAATGGGGATTTAACCCTTGGAATGCCAGAGAGAGATTTCAAACTCTTTGCTTTGCAATGCGTTGGAGACCTTCCTAGAGTTTAAGCCAGAGGTTCTCAATCTTTTTTTTGCTCGGGGCACCCCTAACACGTAATCTAGAACATTCAGGGCACCCCTAACATATTTAATGTACTTTATCAAGGGCATAATGAAGGGTATACTACATATATATATATATATACAGTTCGTATTAGATCTTATAATCCATAATACCAAAACTAAACATATTGTGCATAACAATTTCTATAAATCTTTATTTAAAATTCCATTTTTGTTAGTGTTTATAGAAAACACATGGCACCCTAAGATGATGTCCATGGCACACCAAAGTGCCACTGCACCCTGGTTGAGAATCACTGGTTTAAGCAGTTAAAAGTCCCATTTATATCAACGGGAATATGTATTTCATACTGTGCAGTTAGATTGCCCCGTCGTTACTCCACTTTTGCCATTTTACATATTTCCATAGCTTGCATGCAACTCAGCTTGTATCCTTGGTTCCTAAAAAATGCCGCTCCCTATGATAAATGTCACCCTCTACACGCACAAAGAAAAGAGGAACAATTCTGTAGCAAACCAACTGCATCAAATGGCAGAAATAACATTTGCCATTAATTTAAAAGGTGCTTTAACCCTTTGAGTGCCAAAGGGATATCCAAAGCATTGCTTTGCAATGCATTGGATACCCTTCTGGCACTCAAAGGGTTAAAGAGATAGTAATGTTTCAAAATAAAAGCAGCTCCAATTAATGTTCATAGTATTTGGGCCATAGAGAGTGCTATTTCAATACTGTCAGAGTTGTAGTTCAAGAGTAAATAGTCCTGCCCCTTTTACCTAGTGTAAGCCGCCTCCCCTCAGATGTGGAATCTGGTCCTGGGACTGGACATATCACAGCAAGGGACGTTCTTCTTACAGTGAACAAAAGGGAAACTCTCCCCCTTGACAGGTTTTTCAGGTTTTTCCCTTATGCTCACTGAAGATTGTCCCTCTCTGTGATCCATCCGGACAGTCTTGCTGCTCTGAGGTGAGCAGTGTTACATCAGTAAAAGGGGTGTGAGTGGGATACTTTATCATTTAATTACTCTTGTACTACGACTCTCGGTATTGAAATAACACTCGCCATGGCCCAAATACTATGAAGATTAATTAGAGCTGCTTTTATTTTGAAACATTACTATCTCTTTAAACACCCTGAATTCTAGGGGGTCTTTACTGGAAACCTCTCTAGCCGCCAAGGCCCATTTAAATGAAAGGGAATTTCAGGGGAATTTTTATTCGCCCCCTGTTGTACACTTGGTTTTTTCCAGAATCGCTGATCTCTTGCTTTCTGAGTAAGGGACAGTCTCCATAATCTTACACCTTTAACCCTTCAAATGCCAGTGGGCTATGCAATGCATTTCTCTCAAAGGGTTAAGAACAAAACCATGTTTCAGTCAATGACAATGATATTACTTGACTTTTTGAAATGTATTGATATTTGAGGAAAGTGAATACATATGTAGCACAATATTAAAAAAAAAAAAAAAGTGCAATCTGCTTTGTGGTAGATGGTATTGCATGTGCTGTTTTCTAGCAGGCTGGGGATGAAATGTTTCTTACATTCCTTTCTTCCCGCTGTGTCTTAAAGGTAAAGTTTCACTTACATAGAAATATATACTTCATAGAACATCTCCTGCTGAGTAAATACGGGTACAGTATATCTTTAGAGTCACTTCATTCAATTGTTATTGCAGAGTAAAACTACATTTTTCACTGTATGATGCAGTTGGTTTGCTCCAGAATTCCTAATGTTCAGCTTTCTGTACGAGGCCCCCAGAGCCAGACTGCGAATAAAAACCAGCCCTGGAAAAAGTTGCTGATCAGCCCCATAGCATTGTGTCATTATACCAGCCCCATTGCACTGAGTCATTATACTATATATATATATATATATATATATATATATATATATATATATATATATATACACACACATACATATACACATATATATATACATACATATACACATACATATACACATACATATATATATATATACACACACACACACACCACCTCTTGACTCGATTCCCCCCTTTTGCCTCTCTCACACTCTTGATTCCCACCTTTTGCTTCGTTCCCCCTCCTGATCCCCCTTATTTTGCCTCTTGTTTCCTCCCTCCTTTTGCCTCTTGATCCCCTCTCTTGACCCCACCTCTGCCTTTCGCCTGCTCTTGATTCCCCCTCTTGCCAAGTTGCCTCTCTTTATTCCTCTTGATCTTCATTTTGCTATTCTTCACCTCTGGATCCCCCACTTTGTCTTTTCATCCCTCCTTTAGCCATTCTCCCCCTCTTGATCCCCCATTTTGTTTCTTTCTCCCCCTCTTGCCTTAATCCACCCTTTTGACTTTCTCCCCTCCCCAATTTTCCCCTCTCTTGATCACCCCTTTGCTTCTTTCTCCCCCTCACTGACTCTTGATCCCCCTTTTGCCTCTCTCTCGCCCCTTCTTGACTCTTGATCCCAACCTTTTGGCATTTTCTCCCCCTCCTAATCCCCCTTCCTTTTGCCTCTTGGTCCCCCTTCCTTTTGCCTCCTGATCCTTCCTCTTTTTGCCTCTTTTTCTCCCTCTTGGCCCCCCTCTGCCTCTTTCACCCGCTCTTGATCCCCATTTTGCCTTTATCCCCATCTTACCTCTATATAACCCCTCTTGATCCCTCTTTTGCCATTCTCCTTGTCTTGATCACCCCCTCTTGCCTGTGACCGTGTCTGGCATCTGCTGACTGTGTCTCTGCCCCTGGCATCCTGGTCAGCTCTCTCTGTCTCCGCAGACCACACCAGTGCTTAAGTTAGGAAAGTTACCTTGCAGCCCCGGATAATTGGCTTGGCAAAGTTGGCATATTTATTTAAGCAGCCCCGGCCATCCCCCAGGGAAGACCAGTGCAGACACCATACCAGGAATTTTCCCGGTATCCCAGTAGGTCAGTCCAGCCCTGGAGGCCCCTGTATGCAGTCAGTGGCCTAGTTAGAAGGGTTCCCCCATAATAACTCCACCCCCTACTTTCCCAGGGCTGATTTTCCCAATAGGCAAAGTAAGCAACTGTCTAGAGCTCCCTATTTTGAGGGAAGAAGCCTCAGCTTTGCCGGCCACTCCCACATTCTGAATTGTGGGTATGGCCAGAGAAATCTAAAAATGTCCCCACTCCAGTTGTATACCTGCTTCCAAGCTATTTTTTAACCCCTTGGATACTAGAGAGCTCTCAATTGCATTACTTCGCAATGTGTTGGAGGTCTCTCTCGCAACCAAGTGTTTAAAGCCTTTTTTTTGTCTTTGCTTATTATAGGCCAAGAATATTTTCCATGCCAGGAAATAGTGGATGGTTCTGGTAGTGTGGCCATGTGCTGAATGGGGGAGTGGCCATGGATGGAGCTAAAAGCACCTAAAGTGCCTCGCCTAAGGGCTCCTGGATTGTAAATCCAGGCCTGTTTTTACCTTAATATGGCAAGAAAAACCTAATAGCTTCTATGGCATTATGAGACATGCAGGATTATGCTATGTGTAGATTAAATAGGAAGTTCTGGTAAACAGACAAACATCCATCTTTGAAGGATAATGTAGTTGTTAAATTCTGGAACAGAACATGACAAAAGTTCAGACTAATTTACTGTCTAACTATGAATTTTGCCTTTGTGCTTTTGTTCGAGAGAAAAGATCTTCAGTTAGTCCTGGGTTTCATATCCATGGAGGCGGACATAACAGGTTTTTTTTTTTTTTTTCCTCTTTTGAACTGAAGCAGAGTATGTGAGCCTGCTTGACTCGTTATGGACCAGAGGGGTGGTCAACATGTTGTAAAGCAATGCATTGTCCACCCCATGTGTTAAGGGTTAACGCTTTTGAATGTCAGAGGGGTACGCAATGTACCCCTCTGGCACTCAAAGGGTTTAATCTTAAGATTACTATGCACAGTGAGCAGAGTCTGAGGTCCTCTGGTCCTGATGGTAAACGTCATGTCCATTCGTCTCCATGGACATGATATGCAAGATTGACTGAAGATATTGTCTCTTGAACAAACGCACAGCTGTACAACTCACAGAGACCATTAGGATTTCTCGGCCAAAGTAAGGTACATGGAGATTATTATTAAAGAAGTGTTCGTTTTCCTTTAACTCCTTAAGGACCACGTGACGTACAGCGGCCTTTATAGGGTTTTTGCCATAAGCATCGGTGACCGTCATAGAAAGTCACATACATGCACGCTGTAAGTAAAAACTGGGTCTGGAATTGACAGATGAGAGAGGTCTCTCTTAGACCCCAACGCGGTGCGCCAGTACACGTAAGAGGTCACGTGTACCAGTGCGCCAAAAGGGATAAAAGTGATCATTAAGGGAAGGTTACTTCCCAGGACCTTGGTCCTTAAAGGGATAGTAATGTTTCATATTAAAAGCAGCTCCAATTAATCTTCATAGTATTTGGGCCTTGGAAGTGTTAATTCAATACTGTCAGAGTTGAAGTTCAAGAGTAATTAAATGATAAAGAATTACCCTCCAGCCCCTTTTACTGATGTAACACTGCTCTCCGCAGAGCAGCAGGGTGGAGTCCAAGTGGACTGCAGAGAGGGACAATCTTCAATTAACATAAGGGAAAAAACTGTCAAAGGGGCAGGGCTTTCATTGTTCTCACAGTAAGAAGATTGTCCCTTGCTGTGAGCTGTCTGGTCAAGTGACCAGATTTTTCACATCTGAGGGGAGGTGGCTTACACTAGGTAAAAGGGAAACCTTATCATTCAATTACTCTACAACTCTGACAGTATTGAAATAACACTCTCTATGGCTCAAACACTATGAAGATTAATTGGAGCTGCTGTTTTTGTGAAACATTACTATCCCTTTAAGTGGAATCAAGAGGCATTTCTATGAAAAGACAAGAACTGTCTGTAGCTGTGAATCCCCATGTGTGGCCTTTTACCAGGTATTTTGTTGTATTGTCCAGGAGATGACGGACGCCTGCGCTGATGTCCAGCAATTTGACCTCCATTAACAGGTCTACCCATGAAGGCAGAGTGCCCCACAAGGACTTGCTCTGCTGCTGTGGTGAGACGGGGCCTTTGACCTTCGCTGATCTCCCCCATGCTGTTTTCTTCTTCTGAACTCTAGAGAATAGACCATAAAGAGCAAAAGAAAATAAACTTCACTCCAACACAAACAAAGCGGAATTGACGGAGAAGTGTCAGATATTGCAAACAGACAACATTCATGGTTATGAACTAATTGTATTTGCTGCAAAGTTAACCATTTGAATGCAAAAGAGGTCTCAAACGCATTGCAAAGCAATGCATTGGAGACCACCATTGAAGCTGAGCGGTAAAAGGAACACCACTACCTAATATTCAAAAGGAGCCATACATTTTTTTAAATGAAAAAGTACCAATCAGACCAAGTAAAATAAGGGTAGGGTCACTACTGGGACAGATTACAGCTCAAACTGTTAGCAGCAGCAGCAACTACTGTCCAAAATGCAATTGTTTTTATAATGCAGTCTATAAGAGAGCTTGAGTCATTGTTTACATCTTTCCACAGTAAGTGAAAGGAACAGCACCACCTTGAGGCCACAGTAGGGCACTGTAGTTTAGTGGTAAAAACCAGGATTTTAGTCTTACCACTTAAATCCTTTTCTCTTAGTCCATACAGGTTACTGGTAACTTTGGGTAGGCGATCAGCCCCTTTAAATAGGCAGGAACAATTCTGAGAAGTGACTGCTGGGTGGAGCCTACCTCCTCTCCTTAGCTTGCAGCTAGCCAATCCCCAACCAGTAAGATTTGCAGACTAACTATTGACTAGGTAGTAAGAAGGTAAAGGAAGACTCCTGTGAGCATGAACCTGAAAGGACCCCCACATTCTGCCACAAGAGAGTCAAGCATGGTCCCTTGATAGGGTGGGAGACTAGTAACCTGTATGGACTAAGAGAAAAGGATTTAACAGGTAAGACTAAAATCCTATTGTCTCTGCCGTCCAATACAGGTTACTGGTAACTTTGAGATGTCCAACCATTGAGTTCCCCAGGGCAGGAAGAAAGGCAAGGCCAGGCGCTGGCCCCCAAAGTCACCAGAGCACCAGTGAACCTACAAATCATGAATAGCTCAACAAAAACCACAAAGAGTCAACGGACACTGAACTGGGGTAAAACAGGAACCTTTACACAGCACACTGAACTAGAGCCAACAGGGCTCAAAAGTGAAAGAATACTGAGGGACAAATGAGATCCTAGACAGGCAAGGCTGCCTCCAGGATCTTCCTCCCAAAACTGGCATCAGCCGATGCCAGCACATCCACACGATAGTGTTTGGAAACGGTATGCACAGAAGACCAAGTGGCCACCTTGCACAATTGATCAGCTGAGGCCTGATTCTTGTAGGCCCAAGAAGCCCCAATAGACCTCACAGAATGAGTCGTGACCCTGAAGGGAATGGTCTTCTTCTGAAGTTCGTAAGCCTTATGAATCGTGGACTTGATCCAAGAAGCAATGTTTACCTTGGAAGCAGGCTTCCCTGACCTAGGACCCTCAGGAATGACAAAAAGTGTCAGACTGCCGCAAGGACTCAGTGCGATGCACATATAACTTCAGACAATGAACAACATCCAACAGATGAAGATCCTTCTCCTTATCGGAAGTAGGGTTAGGGTAGAACGAAGGAACCATAATCTCCTGATTAATGTGGAACTCAGGTACTACCTTTGGGAGAAACTCTTGAGGAGTGCGAAGTACCACCTTGTACTTGTGGAAAACCAAAAAGGGTGGTCTACATGACACGCATGCAGCTTCACGAGTTGGCGAACAGAAACTATCGCCAGGAGAAAAGCCATCTTCCATGTTAGCATATGTAGAGGAATGGTAGCCAAGGACTCAAAAGGAGGATGCAGAAGCATTCCCAGAACCAAGTTAAGGTCCCACTGAGGAGCAGGGGACTTAAACACCGGATGGGTATGAGCAACACCCTGGAAGAAAACCTTGACAACAGGATTGATAGCAAGACTCCTCTGAAAGAAGACAGAGAGAGCAGAAGTCTGAACTTTAAGGGAACTCAGACTAAGACCCTTATCCACGCCATCCTGGAGGAAGGAAAGCACCGAAGGAAGTTCAGATTCCTGAGACAGGCCTTTGTCAGCACACCAAGATAGAAAGGCAGACCAAACTCTATGGTAGGCCTCAGAGGAAACAGGCTTACGAGTGCTAAGCACTTCCACTCCAGGAATATGAACTGCGGAAATAGCAGGGACATGCTGCTCTGCCCATGATAAAATAGCCTTGACCTCTAGCCAAGCAGTGAGACTTCTTGTGCCGCCTTGCTTGTTGATGTAAGCTACCGCTGTGGTGTTGTCTGACTGTACCCTGACTGGGCAGTCCTCTAGTTGCCATGTCCAGTGATGGAGGGCATGAAATATTGCCCGAAATTACAAGACATTGATGGGAAGGAGAGACTCCTCCTGGGACCACCGGCCTTGAACACGCAAGTGCCCCAGTACCGCTCCCCATCCGGAGAGGCTGGAATCAGTCATGACTGTCATCCAGAAGGGCACTAGGAATGGTCTGCCTTTCAGGAGATTGTTCAGGTTGAGCCACCACGAGAGGCTCTGCTCCACATGAAGAGGAAGAGATAGGGATCGTTCCAGGAGATCCGGCTGACCCCTTTATGCCAGGATTAGAAACCTCTGAAGTTCCCTTGTATGAGCCGTGGCGAACGAACCACCTCTATGGTGGAAATTAACTTCCCCACCAAGGATGGCAACTTCTTGGCTGGAACTGGATTCTGAGACAGGACAGCTTGGACCTTCAGTGCTATCTGATGAGCTACTTTGTCCGTAAGGAACACCATCCCCCTCTGAGTGTCGAAGAGGATGCTCAGAAAGACCATCCTCTGGGAAGGGACAAGGTCTGACTTGTCAAGATTGATGATCCAGAAGTGATGGGAGAGAGCATGAATGCAGTCCTGCACCTGCTGATGAAGGAGGTCTGGAGAAGAGGCCTTCAGAAGCACATGTATGGAATAACTCTGATGCCGTTCCGATGTAGAACGGAGATCAACACCTCCAGGACTCTGTTAAAGACTTGGGGAGCCGTGGTCAGGCCAAAGGGGAGGGCAGAAAACTGGAAATGCCCTCGGTCGTAGGTAAAGCGGAGATACTGCCGACTCTCTGGATGAATGGTGTTGTACAGACAGGCATCTTGAAGATCCAGAGAGGCCAGAAATTCCCCAGGGGACACGGCTGCTATCACTGTGCGCAGTGACTCCTGGAGGTAGTGGGACCGGACCACAAAGGAGTTGAGATCTTTCAGATCCAAAATGGGACAACAACCGCCATCCTTTTTGGAAACCACAAAAAGGTTGGAGGAAAATCCCAAGCTCCACTCCTGAAGAGGAACTGGTTCCAGAACCGCCTTGTCCAGAAGGGCCTGAATGGCCGCCTCGAAAAGGCGGTGTTTTTCTGCTGCCAAGGGAGAACGAGAAGAGGTGGTCCTGGAAGGAGGGAGAGAGGTGAAGGGAATCCTGTACCCTGTAGCCACCACCTGTAAAACCCACGGGTCTTCCACAGTGGCCTCCCAAGCCGAGAGGTAGTGGTGCAAGCGGCCACCTACCTGCTGGTTGGGACCTGGGTTCGGTGAGTCATGCAGGAGGTGGTTTGGAAGCCTTTGGCTTCGCGGAGGACTTGGGCCTCCACTGCTGCTTAGGCTTGGATGAGGAATGCAGAGTCTGAGGGACCGTCTGGGTCGCCTGGCGCAAGTCTGCCTGAAAGGGACGAAAAAGCCGATTCCTTTTGACAGGCGCCTTCTTCCTCTGGACCACTGGCAGGTGAGTACTCTTCCCTCACGTGGGTTCACTGATCAGAACTTTAAGATCAGGCCCAAACAGTGAGATGCCCTGCAAGGACTAGAGAGCCCTCCTGGAGGCAGTGTCTGCAGACCAGATCTTGAGCCAAAGAGCCCATCTGGCTACCACAGACATGGTTGATGCCCTGGCCACCATGTGGACTGCATCAAACAGGGCAGCAGAAACATAATGCTGAGCCTCAGAGATGTTAGCGAGAAGCAACATGTCAGCAGTAGAAGCTCCCTGATGGACAGCTGTAATGAGCTGTTCATTCCAAACAGCCACAGCACTATTCACCCACGCCGCAGCAAATGTGGCAGAACTAGCCACTGTAAAAATAGCCTTGAGAGACGTCTCAAGCTTCTTGTCAGTCCAGTCTTTCAGAGCAGATGCGTCAGCCACAGGCAAAGCAGTAGACTTAGAATGCCTGGAAACAGGGGCATCCACCTTGTGGGGGAGGTACTCATTGCATAAGGGCTGTTTCAGAGAATGGGTAAAGTTTAGCAAACTTCCTAGAGACAGATGGCTTCCTGTCTGGAAACTTCCACTCCTCTGACACCAACCGGTCAAGGGTAGGGTTAGGTGGAAAACAGGTATGGGGCCTAACAGGCTCCTGGAACACATCAGAGGGGTCAGAAGAAGCCTCCTGCACCAAGGGAATGTTCGGGGTGGTCAACACAGCCCTGATCAGGCCCTCAGCCGAGGGAATGGGGTCAGCTTCAAAAGGGTCCCCAAAAAACTGAGATGAAGGAACAGCTGAACAGTCATCAGAGTCCACCAATAATTTGTCCTTAGAGGAATCAGACACATCAGGTACACTCGGCTGTTTAGGCAGGGAAGATCTGATAAGGGCGGTGGTCTGCCACGAGTGGAAGACCCCCTGAAGAGTGGATGGAAGGAGTTGTAAGGTGGACCTGAGGTCCCTAGTAGTAACCTTAAATTCTTGCATCCAAACTGGCTCTAGTGAATGGCTGGAGTTCCCTGCAGGGGATTCAGGGGCAGCAGCTCATGCTGGGCAAACATGACCTGAGTATTCTCTAGGTAACCCTGAGTGACATGAGGAGCAATGGGGGACACAGACGCCCCAGTATCCTTAGTCTTAGGTTTAGCCCCAAGGTCTAACGGAGTAGACATTCTCACAGAGTCAAACGGTCAAAGTATCAAAACACCCACAAAACAGTGTGTATGATGATAAAAGTCACTCCAGAAATGCTAAATTAGACTTATCTGGTAGGCGAAGGGTTAAATTGCTGAGGAGAGAAGGAGAGTCCAAGCCCTGCGTCGGATACTCGATCTGAGAAGACACAAAATGGCTGCCGCGGCAGGAGCCAATCAGAGATAAGTGTGCAGAGCGAGCGCTCATGGGAATCGTAGTTTCGCTGAAGGAGTACCCCAACAGTGCCCGAAGCTCCCTAAGGCCCCCAACATGCCCAGAACCTTGACCAGATAACAGAGTAAGGGTAAACCAAGAAAATGAGCCATCTCTGACCTCGCTATGTGCAGTGGCTGCAGACACATGTCCCAAACTGTAACGTGGAGCAATGGCGTCTATGCGGTAAAAGCATTCCTTAAAGGTGTGGAGCACAAAGTTAACAAGGTGAATACCAAAGAGTAAAACAACTCAAAAGCCCACTAGAAAAAGTCAGTAGACCCAATAAACACTAGTCCCAGTAGGGAAAGTGCCCAAAACTCCCAAAAAGAATGCTAACCAGCAGCAAAGGGGTTAAGTTACCACAAAAATTTGCTACAAACACCTTAAAGACATGCAGATAAACCCAATCAGTGCATGAGTATGTAATAGGAACTCCAATTGAGACCCCTGTGCGGAGGGGATGCATGGGACATGTGGACCTCAGCACTCAAAGGTTGTTCACCTTTTTCAGCAGGTCTTCTGTCTTCAGATTACCATAGATTAAGAAGAAGCCTCAGTGGGCAACTCCTGGGGAAAGAACTTGCAGCCAAGATTTTCCCCCCAGGGCTTAGGTCCACAAAAGCACCTGGTAAACCGGTAAACTGAGCTATCCACATTTGGGTGATGGGAATGGTCAGTGATGGTAATCCGCCTAATGGTGGTATCCCATATCTAACAGAAAAATAATAAAAAAAAAGCTAAAACTATAGCAGAACTGTTATCTTGCTTGTGTATTGACCAAGGAACAAATCTTACTGGTTGGGGTTTGGCTAGCTGCAAGCTAAGGAGAGGAGGTAGGCTCCACCCAGCGGTCACTTCTCAGAATTGTTCCTGCCTATTTAATGGGGCTGATCGCCTACCCAAAGTTACCAGTAACCTGTATTGGACCACAGAGAAAATAAGTTTAAGCTGTAATCATCCTTGAATGAAAGCTCTTACAGTATCGGTAATAGTCTTGTCTTATTCAGAAGGGAAAGACCCTACCCTACATCAGTTATTTTAAATGAAAAAACTTCCTTTATCTGCATAGAAAATCCGAATTAATTTTAATTTGTACTGAATATCAGGTCTATGGAGGCAAACATGTTTATGTTTAAAGCACTACAGGGCCGTAAACCCCTCCCACTGACCTCCCCTCATGAAGCATTCAGTAGATGGAGTTTGGGGTTCTGGAGTCCTGTATCAAAGAATTATGTCTGCCTCCATGGACATGGTTCCCGGTGCTATTTAAAAATTAATTCTGGAGAACCAATCCACATAGAAGGGATTCATAGTAGCCATTCTGATTTTGTAGCACAGATTAAGGCAAGTGTGGGTATATTATTAAGAGATATAAGTGCTCCTTAAAAAGTTAAATAAAAATGTGTAACCCTTTGAGTGGCAAAGGGGTATGCACTCTGGTACTCAAAGGGTTAATAAACATGCTCACTGAACCACAGAACAATAAATACAAGGTTATATAACTCTTTAACCATTTGAGCACCAGAGGGCACTCAAAGGGTTAAAGGGCAACTACAAACCTGAAAGCTGCATTGTTCACCCCCCCCACACACACACACACATATCTACTGCTTCAAGTGGGGCAATACTAAAGCCATTAGCTGGGGATCTGTCTTCCATTCATGGGGGTTACAAAAAACAGTTACATTAATGGCAGTTTTAACGTGCCCTCTAATGTGCAGTTCTTTGGCTCCATAATTGTTCCTGTTTTATTTTGTGGATATCTCCCTAAGTGTTAGGTTTTAAAAGCCCAACACTTGGGTTCTACAGTTAGCATGTCAACTGTGTGGCTTAAGTCATGGACTTCCCATGCATAGACTGGCTCCACTGCCAGCAGAGGGCGTCAGGTTTTCATCATAAGTAGGCCATGGATATGATGTATTGCTCAGAGGTGCTGAAAGCCTTGTTTGCTAGATAAACGCGCAATGAAAGGAATCACATCTTCCAAAAAAGAC
Organism: Rhinophrynus dorsalis; assembly: GCA_037306005.1. Taxonomy (NCBI): domain Eukaryota; kingdom Metazoa; phylum Chordata; class Amphibia; order Anura; family Rhinophrynidae; genus Rhinophrynus; species Rhinophrynus dorsalis. The sequence goes on from CM074728.1 coordinate 84,353,936, forward strand.
AAACGTGAAGAGTGCCGTACCTCTGGGTGGTAGTAAACATCAAGAGGTACAACTGGATTTTGATTTAAATTGACCAAGAGAGACAGAACAGGATCGTGGAGTGCTCCTCTTTGGGGTCCATGGATCACCTGACCTTCACTAGGAGGGTCAAATTCCTAAAGGAAAATACAAAACAATATGGTTTCTCTCTTTACTCTTGTACCCAGTCAAGTTATTAATATGTTCAATGTACAGGTTCCCCCTCAGGCTTCTTCAACCCAGAGCTGGCACTACGGGCTGCAGAGAGGAAGCTGATGATACCTATTAGCTGCTGTGAAATCACACCCACCTGCACAGTCAGTAGGATTTAGGCTGTCACTGGCAGCTTCTGCTCTTAAAGGGATAGTAATGTTTCATAATAAAAGCAGCTCCAATTAATCTTCATAGTATTTGGGCCTTGGAGAGCATTATTTCAATTCTGTCAGAGCTGTAGTTCAAGAGTAATTGAATGATAAAGTGTCCCCCTCCTGCCCCTTTTTCTGATGTAACACTGCTCAGCCAGATCAGAAGGGAGGTGCCCAGGTAGATTGCAGAGAGGGACAATCTTCAATTAAGATGAGGGAAAAACCTGAAAAACTGGTCATGGGAGGCAGGGTTTTCATTGTTCTCATAGGAAGAAGATTGTCCCCTGCAGTTATCTGTCTGGTCTAGCAACCAGATTCCACATCTGAGAAGAGATGGCTTACACTAGGTAAAAGGGTGGGAGGGGGAATCTTTATCATTCAATTATTCTTGAACTACAATTCTGACAGTATTGAAATAACACTCTCTATGGCTCAAATACTATGAAGATTAATGACAGCTTCTGTTTTTGTGAAACATTACTATCCCTTTAAAGGAGGTGGGACGAAAAGCTGAACTTGTACATTTAGGGCTATATCTTTAAAATGCTGCTGCTCTCAGAGATTCAATAACAGTGATTATTTACAGGTAAAAGACCTTTCAACTCTCAGCTGAGGACAGAGTTCTATTGAGGAGGTCATGGAGGTTCTTAAGGATGTGAATCCTAACACAGCACCAGGTCCAGACGGCCTCATCAACCATTATTAAAACTTTAAAAAGATTCCCCACTCTCTCATATGCTATCCTTATTTAACGCCGTCCTATTGATTAACAAATCTGATACACACAACTTCTGTTATCACAGTTATATGGATAAAAAGAGTAAGGTCCCATCACTTTGCAAAAGCTAAAGACACATCTACCTATTAAATAAACACCTACAAATCATCATGAAAATATTAGTCAACTTCCATTACCACTTTTATCCCAGAATAATCCAGAGATTAGGAAAGCTTTATCCCTACTAGGGTCAATACAAGAAGGATCATAGATATAAATATTATAAATTCTATTAAATATCCCACTATTACATTGTTTCTGAACAATGAGAAGAGATTTGTTCTCATAAATTGGTGTTTCATGGAATGTACAGTTTGGGACAATAATGATCTCTCTCTTAGTCCTGTAGGCTTCCTCATCAGCCTTGGTCAGTGTTAATGGAGTACTTTCCAAAGCTTTCAGTATATCTAGTGGTACATGCCAAGGCTACCACCTTTCTCCTTTGGCTTGGGAATGGGGTGAGATTTGGGAGGCCACCAGAAAAGTTCGATATCAGTCCTCAAAGGAAAATTCTTACAAGATCTTATTTCACTGGTACATGGTAACAGACTAAACAACATGTACCCATCAACTTCTCCCTGTATTGGCATAACTATAAAGGGTTTAAGTAATTTTGTCCACATCTAATGGTCATGTCTTATTGCATCCGACTATCGGAGGATGGATTCCGCTCTTGTTAAACAAATTACGAGTGCCATGATACATTTTAACCCCTGCTATTTCCTGTTGGTTAAAAGAATCTCCAGTATATCTTTGTCCAGCCAAAGACTTCTTGCACATTTTAAATATTGCTAATTTTCTGTCAGCTAGTCACTCAAAATAATTTGTTTGCTCTCTAAAAATACAATTATTAAATGAGAGAAAAAACAGAACTTGTAATAAAAAAAAACAGGTTCAACACACATGAGAGGTTCCACTTCTTGACGGAACTTAAGACTCATTAACTTGCTCTTTTTGTGTGCTGGGGGAAGCTATTTTAGTTTGCACTTCTCACATCTTGGTAACAAGGTTCTACTCATCCGATTAAAACATAACAAGAAGTGAGGAGTACAAGGAGAAATACACATGCAACATCATGCATCGTAAGTGCAATCAGGTGATATTGGATAATATTTGTGCTGCTTTCTTACCATTTCATGGGCGTCCCTTAGAGTGCTGGATAAACTCTCTGTGAAGTTCGGCAAAACCAATCCATTCTCTGCCAAGGCTAAAACAGACACACAGATTATCACAAACATTGAAGCATGAAATAAGACTTTGGCTTTATTAATCAAGCTAAACAACTAAACAAAAGGCAGGGAGTTTTTTTTTTACAGTAAGTTGGTAAAGCTATGGAATTCTTTGCCTCAGGATGTTGCGCTTGCATATACTGTAACTGCTTTCAAAAAAGTAATGGATACCTATCTAGTACAGAACAATATTGAGAACTATGACAGATGGCTTCAATGCAGATATAATGTTGATTCAGGGAAATATCTGACTGCCATTTGGAGTCATGAAGGAATGTTTTTACCCACTTGGGGCTTAACTTTTTTCACCTTCCTCTGGATCAACAGGGGCGTTTTGGCATGGGCTGGACTTAATGGACGCATGTCTTTTTTCAGCCTCATCAACTATGTTACTATGTTAAAGGGATAGTAATACTTCATTTTAACTTTATTTTATTTTGTAGGCATTAAAAAAACATGAAGAATGATATAAGTCTTATCTCTCAAACATTTATGGTTTAAGAGATATTCACAAGCAAAGTTTCCCCCCCCCTCCCCTTTTACTGATGTCACACTCTTCAGCCTGAGCAGAAGGGAGGTGCCCAGGTAGACTGCAGAGAGGGACAATCTTCAATTAAGATAAGAGAAAAACCTGAAAAGCTTGTCAAGGGGGGCAGGGATTTCATTGTTTTCATAGGAAGAAGATTGTCCCCTTCTGTTATCTGTCCAGTCTATGGACTGCATTCCACATCTGAGAAGAGATGGCTTACACCAGGTAAAAGGGGAGGGAGGGGGAAACTTTGCTTGTGAATATCTCATAAACCATAAAGGTTTGAGAGATAAGACTTATATCATTCTTCATGTTTTGTTAATGCCTACAAAATAAAATAAAGTTAAAACGAAGTATTACTATCCCTTTAAGCTACTAAGGATCATTTACTGCACCACAGAGCTGAAATTAAAATTCTGAATATCCCATTGATTTAAATATATCTTTTTAACCACCCTAAATACCAGATGTATTGAAAAGCAATGCATTGCAGACCTCTTTAGCATTAAAGGGGTTAAAAGGTCCATATCAATCACATTTTCATTTCCTCCCAGTGGTGCAGTAAGTTTGCTCCTAAATTGCACAGCTTTACATTCATGCATAAGGCCTTTTATTGCAATTGATGTAGAACATATTTTGCATTGTGCAACAATTTTAAGGTCCTTTTCGAGCACCTCATTTGTCCATTATCATCTGCTTGAAACAAACTCAAATTGTTAGTATAGGTATAAGACGTGTATAAAATTGGTTGCCATGTGGAGGAAAAAGATTTACAAAAGACACTATTTATGATTAGTACAGTGGTTCTCATCCTCAGGGGCACCTAACAGACCAAGGCCCATATCTGTAATAGTAAACTGGATTTATTCTGCTGTAAACCGACTGAATGAGAGGTCTCCAAAGCACTGCAAGGTTAAAGTAATAGTAATGTTTCAGAAAAATAGCAGCCCCAATTAATCTTCATAGTATTTGGCCATGGAGAGTGTTATTTCAAATACTGTCAGAGTTGTAGTTCAAGAGTAATTGAATGATAAAGTATCCCCCTCCCGCCCCTTTTACCTTGTGTAAGCCGCCTCCCCTCAGATGTGGAATCTGGTCTCTTGACCGGACAGCTCACAGCAAGGGACAATCTTCTTACTGTGATCATAAGGAAAGCCCTGCTCCCCTTGACAGGTTTTTCAGGTTTTCCTTATGCTCACTGAAGATTGTCCCTCTCTGTGATCCATCCAGACAGTCTTGCTGCTCTGAGGTGAGCAGTGTTACATCAGTAAAAGGGGCGGGAGGGGGATACTTTAGCATTCAATTACTCTTGAATTACAACTCTGACAGTATTTGAAATAACACTCTCCATGGCCCAAATACTATGAAAATTAATTGGAGCTGCTTTTATTGTGAAACATTACTATCCCTTTAAAGAGCAACTACTAGGTGGATAGTGCCCCATTGGCAGGTCTGTTCCCCTGGGAACACACCTGCCGATGAAGCCGGAGTTGCATGTGAGCCCTAGTGCACCAGCAGGGGGGAACAGAAAGGAGGTTTGAAGAGAGACCCTGATACTCACTCATTGGTCCCGCTGGAAGAGACCAAACTTTAAGACCAACACCTGGCAGTTCAGTCTCGCTGTCCTGCATGACTCACTCACACAGACCCTCTGGCTTGGAAGAACAGCACAGAGGGTCTATGGCAGCTGTGCATGCAACCCAGGAGAATTGACCGTCATGCAGGACAGCAAAACTGAACTGTCAGATGTCGATCTTACAGCTTGGTCTCTTCTTGGTGGACCAATAAGTAAGTAGCGGTGCTGATAGGAGAAGTTTTGAGGCGACACATTGCAGCCCTAGGCTTTTTAACTACAATAATAACTGCACTATAAGAAAAATCCACAATTTATTTCCTTCAACAAGAAACCAAAAATAAGTTTCATGAATAAAATATACCTCTTGCAGCAACTATCTGCCCATAGTCGTACAAGACCTCCCCTTCAGAGATGGGTCTGTCAACAGTGTCCGACTCGCTGCTGGTGACGGTGAGGCTGCTTTCCTCTGTGGAAGGTGCAGAGCTTGGGGAAGGAACAGGAGATGGAGCCTTGGGCTGAGGTGCCAGAGACACGGAGGATTTGTCTGATACAGGTGAATGTGCAGAGATCAGACTTGCTGGTTCTTCATCTTCGGCCACAGTCATCACACTGATAATATAAAAATAAACAAATGAACATGTTACAAGATATGAACATTTACCATTTCAAAGGACTCTTTTACTCATAAGTTGAGGTTTAGGTGCTAGTAATATGTAAAAAATATATATTGTAGAGTTTATTCCCTGAGTAAAGGAATGATACTCCCACTGCTGAAAGGTGTTTTATTCAAAAGTTATTACAGCTCAAACTTGATTTTTTTTTTAGGTGTAATATCTCAATGGCCTGAAATTGTACAGTGGAGCTGTTGTTACACCATCCTATAGATAGTTCTGGTCATTTGACCATAAATCTCCATAGGATGGTGTAGCAAAAGCGCCACTGTACAATTTCAGGCCACTGTGATACTGCACCTAAAAAAATAAATGTTTGAGAAGTAATAACTTTTGAATAAAACACATTTCAGCAGTGGGAGTACCCTTTTTCTCAGGGGTGATAAACCCTACAATATATATTTTTATATTTTAAGCATTACTATCCCTTTAAGTGCATCTAGGAGGCATCTGGTTTCCCCAGAGAACGTTTTATTTAGTCTTCGTTTGTTGTATCCCTATTTCCCCAGAGAGTATTTAATATTCTCTAGAGGTTTCTTGTTTAGTGTAAATCACTGCTGTAATTTCCTCCAATTTCATTTCATAACAAATAGAGGAAACGAGGGGTTGATTTAAATGTCTATTCTCCCTCATTAGGGAAGACCTTGTACGTGTATCCTTTCCCTTGTGACATTATAATATGGTCACCATGGCAGATATTGTTGGATGATGGCAGCATATTAATCTGTTAGTCAATGCAGGCTTTTGTCTCAAACATTAAGTAATTAGAACATAGTATGTTATCATGCTCACTATACTAGCCCTATTAGCCCTACCATTTCATTAGAATATGGGTCTCTCTCTCTCTCCCTAGTGGCTCATTATAGCCATGTTACATGAGACCTTTGGGACGCTGCCTGTTATGGGGTTTTAACTGTTATTTTATCCACAACAATCAGAACCCTGCAGGGAGAAGGATGGTGACAAGCAGCTTCACATATACACACAAAATTTCATCTCAGCAAATATTTCTATTCCACATAAAATGGGATGTTTGGTCATGAGTACATATTTTCCTGTTACATACATACTGGGTATGGTGGTGAGGTCATGGACTACTGCCCAGAAAGGTCTTAGTGTAGTGGTTGCATGGGGTTTATTGGTGTTCTCTCAAGTGCCGATGCTGCAGGAAGCAGACCGCGGAGGCAAAATCTGTGACACTAGGCAACATACTAATACTGTCCCATCCAGACAACTAGGGCAATCAAATGACGCTGGGCTTTATTTTACACACACGGACACATCTTTGTATCAGATTCCTCTATAAGGAGATAATTCTGTTTTGGAGTACATAACTTCATAAGACATCAAGAGTTTTCTTAGACCTATGTGACACACTGGATATTTTTTGGGAGGGGGGGGTTGTGTCTCTAATGCTATGCTCGATCAGAATACACTTCAGGCTAGTTTACTATGGCGCTCATTAACCCAATAGTGTAACAGGGTAACGCATGTTAAAAAAAAATGTATAAAGAGGACTTTAAGGGGGCACTTTTTTGCTGATAGGTTTTTGTCCACTGTGAATCCTGGCTATATCCCCTAACCAATATGAGGAGGGACTTTTATATCCACTTCCAGTGTAAAGCAGGAAGCGATGACGATTAAGGTATTTTATATTCTCTGTCAGGATAGAACAAAAACCTTACAGAATATAACTCCTGTCCCCACTTAGGAAGAGGTACATTTCTCACACTTCCCAAGACAAGAAAACCCCTGTTTTCCTGTAGCGCTCAGGACCACTGAATTCATGGATATGTATGTATGCATGTATTTTTCTACACAATATTTTGTCTACTAGGTTATAAATCCGTTATAAGAGGACCTACGCACCACTATGTTCTCTTATCCTTGTGACCTATGAATATATTATATTCTGTCCTCTAATCACTAGGGTCTTCTCCATGGACAGCCATGTGATATGGATGCTACAACATTCACCAATCTAAGAAGCAATTCTGGGGCAAACCAACTGCGCCAAAGGGGGACAAACGAAAATGTCAAATAATTTAAATGGGTCATTTATCAACTTGAATTATAGCGAAGATTCCATCTCGGCTCCTTTTTTTGTCATGGGATTTATTATTTTTTGCCTATGGTGCTGTTGATTTTCCCCAAAATTTCTTCCAGGATTGGCCATCTCACCCACATTAAAATGCTTAACTGTTTAACCCTTTGAGTGCCAGAGGGATACACAACACATTGCTCTTACATTCAAAGAGTTAACTCTTTAATGACAGGACTATCGGGCATGCGGTCGGCACTTAAGGACCACGGACCTTTTTTTTTTTTCCTCGCATCCATTTCAGGACTCCCCGAATGGCGTGCAGTTGCGCGGGGAGCCCTGAATTCCATGACAGTCCTGGCTCGCCAACCCATTACGTGCCGGGACCGTCAAGGGTCCTTAAGGGGTTAAGGACAAGAGAGATGTGCACGTATTGATACTTAGTGTCATGCTCACCCCTGGTACTTAAAAGGGTTAAAGGGCACGTTTCCACTGTTAATTGCTTATGAGATGTGTCACTCAAACATTATTATAGCTCAAACCAGACTGTAAGCTGTCAAAAACTGCAATAATGTTTGAATGAAGCATCTGCTATTAGTGGAAGTGCATTTGTTTTTACTCAGCAGGGAAATCCCTACAACAGAGCTGTCCAAATTCAGTCCGCAGGGGCCACCAACAGGCCAGGATGTAAGGATTTCCCTGATTAATCACAGGTGAGTTAATAAGTGGATCAATCATTGTGACTGACATACCTGTGATTAATCAGGGAAACCGTTACATCCTGCACTGTTGGTCCTGGCCTGTTCTTGGCCCTTGAGGATTGAAGTTGAAGTTGGACATCCCTGTCCTACATGATATGCCTGTTCATACTAAATGATTATCAGGGCTTATAATTTTAAGTCCTTTGCTACTAGCCAGACCTGAAAAGTTACTCGGCACTGCAACATACCCACCAGGGCTGAATTTCTACTCGCCAGGGCTAAATTTTCACTCGCCATTGGCTAGTGGCGAGTGGAAATTTTGAGCCCTGTGATTATTATACATATAAAGGACATTTTGTAATATGTCCATTTCCCACTACTTACACAGCATCTTTGTATGGAGGTTCCTCAGTCACAGAGTGAGGATTTTCTTCTTCCAAAGGCAGATCCATGCTTCCCCATGGATTAGGTGGACTGGGGCTTTCTGTGACTTTTCGGTCCTCAGAGTCCAGTGATATGAGAGGTGTTGGAGTAGCCACTCTGGGAGGAGAAGCCACTGGTGTGATTATAGGTGTTTGGACTGGACTTGCTGTAGTCTCCAGACCTGCAAATTAGAATAGGAAGCCAGGATCTTTATGGAAAACCTTTACATATTTTGGATATATTCTGCTGTGATAGATACAAACATACCTTTCGTGTGAGGCAGCTTCTAAAATATAGTACAGTCTTATCTTATTTACATGTTAATATTCATTCTGCAACTAAATGTGACAGATCATGGTTTCTCTGTCGTCCAGTACAGGTTACTGGTAACTTTGGGGTAGGCGATCAGCCCCTATAATAGGCAGGAACATTTCTGAGAAGTGACTGCTGGGTGGAGCCTACCTCCTCTCCTTAGCTTGCAGCTAGCCAATCCCCATCCAGTAAGATTTGTTCCTTGGTCAAGACACAAGGCAAGAGAACAGTTCTGCTATAGTTTTAACTTCTTTATTATTTTTCTGTTAGATATGGGATACCACCATTAGGCAGATTACCATCACTGACAATTACCATCACCCAAATGTGGATAGCTCAGTTTACCAGGTGCTTTTGTGGACCCAAGCCCTGGGGGGAAATCTTGGCTGCAAGTTCTTTCCTCAGGAGTTGCCCATTGAGGCTTCTTCTTGATATATGGTAATCTGAAGACAGAAGATCTGCTGAAAAAGGTGAGCACCCTTTGACTGCTGAGGTCCACATGTCCCATGCTTCCCCTCCACACAGGGGTCTCATTTGGAGTTCCTATTACATACTCATGCACTCATTGGGTTTATCTGTATGTCTGTGGGGTGTTTGGAGCAAGTTTCTGTGGTAACTTAACCCTTTTGTTGCTGGTTAGCACAATTTCTGGGGGGCTTTGGACACTTTCCCTACTGGGACTGGTGTTTTCTTGGGTCTACTGTTTTATTCTAGTGGGTTTTTCAGTGGTTTTACTTTTTGGTATTCACCTTGTTACGTTTATGTTCCGCGCCTTCAAGGCACGCGTTTACCGCATAGACACCATTGCTCCATTCACTTCTATGGGACTTTACAGTTTGGGACGTATCTCTGCAACCGCTCCACGTAGCGTGGTCAGAGATGGCTCATTTTGTGGATTTTCCCTTGCTCTGTCATCCGGTCAACATTTTGGGGATGTGGGGCTTTAGGGGGGTTCGGGCACTGTTGGGGTACTCTGTCGAGCAAAACTACATTTCCCATGAGCGCCCGCTTTGTGCGCTCGTTTCAGATTGGCTCCCGTTGCAGCAGCCATTTTGTGTATTCTCAGATCGAGTATCCTACGCAGGGCTTGGACTCTCCTTCTCTCCTCTGCAGTTTAACTCCGCATCAGCTGATGTCAGCTTTGGAAGAAAGATCCTTGAGGCAGCCTTGCCTGTCTAGGATTCTCTTTAGTCTCTCAGTACTCTTTCATTTTTGAGCCCCGTTGGTTCTAGTTCAGTGTGCTGTGCAACAGTTCATGGGGTTTGTTTTTATCCCTGTTCAGTGTCCGTTGACACTTCGCGGTTAGTGTTGAGCTATTTATGATCTGTAGGTTCATTGGTGCTCTGGTGACTTTGGGGGCCTGCGCCTGGTCTTTGCCTTTCTTCCCACCTTGGGGAACGTAATTGTTGGATATCCCAGAGTTACCAGTACCCTGTATTGGACGACGGATAAAATAGGATTTTAGTCTTACCTGTTAAATCCTTTTCTCTTAGTCCATACAGGTTACTCATCTCCCACCCTGTCAAGGGACCATGCTTGGCTCTCCTGTGGCAGTACGTGGGGGTTCTTTTGGGTTCATGCTCACAGGAGTCTTCCTTTACCTTCTTACTACCTAGTCAATAGTTAGTCTGCAAATCTTACTGGTTGGGGATTGGCTAGCTGCAAGCTAAGGAGAGGAGGTAGGCTCCACCCAGCAGTTGCTTCTCAGAAAAGTTCCTGCCTATTAAAGGGGCTGATCGCCTACCCCAAAGTTACCAGTAACCTGTATGGATTAAGAGAAAAGGATTTAACAGGTAAGACTAAAATCCTATTTTCTGGCATACCACGCCTCTTTCACAGTTGGACAACCAATCACACTCTCTGAGGCTGCATCATATGGACAAAAAAAATGTTCATTCATTTAAACAATGATTTAAACCACGGGAATCCAATGTGTGGTCCATGGGCCAAATGTGGAGCACCTGACTCAAGGGTGCAGACCTCCTAGCACACATGAACTAGTAGGCCATGTAAGACCTAATCCCGTGCTTGCCAGTAGTGTACAATGCAAGAATAGATGTCTGTTAAATATCAGAATTGTCACTGATTTGATTAATAAATCCATATTTTTAAATAGCGGACAGACTATAATTCACTATCATTATCAATAAGAAAGAAAAAATAATAATAATAATGCAGTCTCACACTTATGGCTTTCTGATCATGTGACCCACGACTGTAAAAACTTGGACACCCCTGCTTTAAACCCTTGAATGCTAGAGAGGTCTCCACGCATTGCAAAGCAATGCTTTGGAGACCTCGCTAGCATTCAAGCCATTAAAAGCCCATTTTAACCAGCAGACATTTCTATTTCTCCTCTGTGGTACAGCTGGTTTGTCACAGGGAGAATAGAGAGGAAACAGAGGCGAGAGAGGAAAGAGGGGAGACAGAGGCGAGAGAGGGGACAAAGAGTAGAGGAGAAAGAGGAGAGGGGGAGAGAGAGAGAGACAGAGGCGACAACTCCCAGAACTGGGAATACCCTTACTTTAGTCAGCAAATGTAATGGACTCCAAGATATATTTTTTAGAATGAAACTTCCCTGAAATTTTAAAGGAGAACTAACACCTCCTAATAATACCTCACTTACTTTACTAAGGCCAGAAAATCCTAATGGCCCCAGTGAATTTCACCCTTATACTTTTGTTCAGGGGATAATTTCTTCAATCAGTCCTGGATGTCACGTCCATGGAGGCAGACATGACAGTTGCTGGCAGGATCGCAGCACCTCAGACTCCGCTCAATGCGCATAACAACCGTAACCTTCTAAATTATCAGGAGGATGCGCAACAATTTGATTCGGAATTCATTAAGAACCCCTTTTGTCCTTAAAGGGTTAAGGAGGCTCATGCAACCTGCCCGCTTCAGTGTGAAAAAAAAACCTGTCACCGACTGTCACTTTCACCTCCAAGAACATAACATCCAAGACCAATTGAATATGTTATCTCTTTTTTTTTTTTTAAAGGTACAATAGGAATATTCATAGGGGCCATTGGCATTTTCTGGTCACAGTAAAGTAAGTGGGGAGTAATTATGAGGAAGTATTAGCTCTCCTTTAACTCATTGTGAAGCAATGCAAAGGAGACAAGTGCTGTCACTTACCTGCACCTTGTCCATGTTCTTGTTGAGATTCCGTTTCTGCTACTGAAGTCTGTGGCGACAGCTCTGGTGTTCGCAGTATGGAAGGTTCCTTCACAGGTGGGAGGGGGGATGCAGGTGGCGTACACTCAGGAGTCGGTACTGTGGGGATATCAACTGACACCTGTGTCAGGAAGGCAAACACATAGCCTCTAGTCCAGTTGTTCTCAACCTATGTCATAACTGCCCACTAACAGCCCAGGATTTGAGGATTTCCTTGTTAGAGCATATGTATGTTAATCAAATTGACTGATCCTCAGTTCAACTCACCTGCGCTCTAGCAGGGATATCCACAAGCCCTGGCCTGTTAGTGGGACCAGAAGGAACCGAATGAGAACCACTGCTAGAGACAGTCAGGGCCTTCTGGTCCTATCGTTTTCTATTATCCATTTGTATGACTAGTCCCTATAGTACAGCAATGCAGAATAAGTTGGCGCTATGTAAAGGGTGATGATAATAAAAATAATAGCCAGTGAGGCTAATGTACTTAGAAAAACTGGTGAAAACCATAGGGCACACATACAATTTAGATGTGGTTGTTAAGGGGGAACTTTCACCTCTAAAATACTTTTTTATATTTGCTTAATCTATTAAAATTATATTTGGATCCCTGTTTTTTTTTCTCTACTAAAATACTTTGTAATATATTTGATCTTTAATGTCCACTTCATGCTTGGCACTTCCACATTCTGAGGCACAGTAACTTCGGCACAGCAGCACAGGACTTCCCAGTCCTGTCATTCTCCTCCCACCTCCCTCCCAGCTGTCCCAGGGAGCACGTTCATGCTTCCCTTCGTAGTGGTGTTCATCACGTCTATCTTTACAGCAAGCTCCGTTTATCATTATACTGAGCTTGCATGTATAGAAATAGTTTTATATCTCTGTATCGGTCTATACATATACATGAACATGATGAGTCTATCGCGAGGGATTGGTAGCCATTTTCTTGTAGCCCAGCACAAGTGACACTTTTTGACAAATTTGCCAATAAGTAGCATCCGTTCTAGTGGTTAGAGCTCTGTGACTGAGATGGATTGTTACCTGTAATTCCAGTTCCCTTGAAGGGGGTGCCTGTGCATTTCGAGCCTCTCTTTCTCCCAACATCACCGCAATAGTCTCTGCAAGTGCTTCGTCTACATATTTGCGGATTAAACTGGAATCCACGGGAACTCCGGCATCGACAAACAACTGGAAGCCTTCACCTCCAGCAGTCTCGACTGAAAAGAACGACAAAAATTATGCATTTGTCATTAGCTGTGATTGCAATTCAGCAACAGGCATCACAACTCTTATTAATAACCCACATTTGAGAGATATTCAAAAGCAGTTTCCCCTCCCGCCCCTTTTACCTAGTGTAAGCCATCTCTTCTCAGATGTGGAATCCAGTCCATAGACCAGACAGATAACAGCAGGGGACAATCTTCTTCCTATGAGAACAATGAAAGCCCTGCCCCCCTTGACAAGTTTTTCAGGTTTTTCCCTTATCTTAATTGAAGATTGTCCCTCTCTGCAGTCTACCTGGGCACCTCCCTTCTGATCTGGCTGAGCAGTGTTACATCAGTAAAAGGGGCGGGAGGGGGATACTTTGTCATTGAATTACTCTTGAACTACAACTCTGACAGAATTGAAATAACACTCTCCAAAGTCCAAATACTATGATGAATAATTAGAGCTGCTTTTATTATGAAACATTACTATCCCTTTAAGCTTCTGAGACTAGAAGCCAGGCAGCACCGCGGACATCTTGAATGTGCGCCTGCGCTGTCAGTCCTCTTCACGTTTCACAGGCATTGCACTGGTCTGGACGGCTCCAGAAGAGACTGACAGCACAGGCAAACAGGCTGCAGTAACTTGGCCGTCAGTCTCGGAAACTTAAGGATAACATTCGTGGGCACTTTTGAGAGGTAAAATAATGATTAGTAAGCTAGTCGCCACCTGCAAAAGTATTGCAAGGTGACTTTATTGGAGGTGGTAATTCCGCTTTAATACAGGTAATAGAGACAACTGTATGTTTTGCCACCAATTGTGCTCTTTACCTCCATGGACACGACATCCACGACTAATTGAAGAGGTCATCTCTTGAACAAAAGGCACAAAGGCAAAATTCATAGGGGCCATTAGGAATTTCTGGCTATAGTAAGTTAAGTGAAGGGTTATGATTAGGAAGTGTTAATACCCTTCACTGCCTGGGTACTATTGATGAGGGCATTGTATTAAATCCCATAGTGCTGAATGCTTTTCTAGCACCAGATGAGTGCAGGACAAGAGCAGCATTTGGAAAGAAAACGCAAGTGAACGTGGTTAACTCTTAAAATACCAGAATGTGCTTTTGTGCACCCCTCTGTTACACAAAGGACGGCAACATAGGTCTTAAGATTTTAACCTTTGAGTGCCAGAGCAGTACGCAACGCAGTGTAGAGCAATGCGTTACGTACCTCTTGGGAACTCAAAGGGTTAAGAACCTTAAAACATTTTAGGGGTCACCGTGAGATCATTAAGGGAAAATTCATCAAGAGGTGAATGGCTAAATGTGCAATTAAATTAGAGGTTTTCCGCGAGCATTAGCCATTCACCTGTTCTTCACTGGCTGGATTGTACGTGGACCTCTCTTATTCATTACTGAGAGATGGCTAGATAGAGTCGACAGTTCCTACCGCTATGTTCAGGCTTGCGGATTCCATTGTGGTCAATGCTGGAATTACCATTACCATTTCTAGAAGTTGCACATACCAATATCGGACTTCACTGATGAACTGTCCTCACTGCTGGACAGGCTGATCTCTGGAACTATTTCCTGTCTCACTGGGTGCATTTCATTGATTACTCGAGCCATGATTTCTTGCTCCACCCTACAAGAAACACAGAGAATTATCTTTGTATAACAGCTTTGCGTTTGTAGCATCAGAGTAGAAGTGGCAAAAGCAGGAAGATAGTAATTTACTTTTCCTCATTGTGATCCCAACAACGAACAACACTCACAAAATAATTAATCATGGAATCACCATGAAAACAAATAAATCTCTGTTATAGTTATAGCAAGCTCCGTTTATCATTATACTGAGATTGCAAGCTCAGTATAATGATAAATGGAGCTTGCTGTAACGATACAAACGATTTCCACCACACCGAAGGGAAGAGTGAATGCACTCCCTGGGGCAGCTGGCAGTGAGGTGGGAGGAGAATTCAATAGCACTTGAAAGTCCTGAAGAGCTGTGCTGAAGATTCAGCGTGCCTCATAATGAAGATGTGCACATAATGCAGATGTACACAGCTTGAAGACTAAAGATCTTAAAAAGTAAGTAAATTAAAAAAAAAAAAAAAAAAAAAAAAAAAAAAGAAAGAAACACTTTTCCTAATACTTGTTCCATAGTCAAACATATTGTAAAAAGTTTTTCAGGTGTGAATGCTCCCCTTTAAAGGAACCATGAAGAAACCTTACCAGCTAATCAGTCTGTTCTCTAGGGTCTCTTTCCTGTTAATGATCCCTTCCAGAATGTCAGTAGTAACTTGGGGCGCAGAAGCGGGTGGTGGGAATGGGATCCCATTGTACTGAGGTGGGACAGGCTCTGTGCAGCCGTTCAGCTCTAGTAATGGTTCAGGGATCTCTAGATCACTTTCGTCCTCCTAGAAACACATTGTAGGGAAGTCCAATATAATAACCATTTACTCTTTTAAAGGAGCAGTAAACTTTTTTTTTATGAAAAAATATATATTGAGTAAAACAAGGGTACTCCCTCTACCGAGATATTTATATTTCCAGAGTTATTACAGTTTAAACCCATGTATTTTTACATTAGCAGTGCCCTCTAGTGGTCAAATTCTAATTAGATTTTCTGTTAGATTCTAATGGAGAGGAAAGTCAGAAAAGTCAGAGACATACAGTTCTCCATAGAATGTGATAGAAACTGCCTGTCACTTCCTGTCAGTTACAACTATCAGGAAGTAAACACAGTAAATTCACTTCCTGATTATTTAAACTTTTATCATATTTGAATAAAACATCTGACAACATTGGGAGTGACCTTGTTTTATTCAGCAGGAAATGCTCTGTAAAATATGTGTTTTCATAAAAAATGGTTTACTGCTCCTTTAAGATGAACAGCGACATGCATTAAAGGCTAAGGGCCCTCTGCCCTCTTCTAGGGCAAATGAAAACTGCAAAATAGCTATAAAAAAAAAGAAAATGTATTTGTCTGGCAACTGCTCCTTGTTTGCCTCTGTACACAATAAAAAAAAAAAAAAAAAAAAGTATAATTGTTGGCATTTAACTAAAACGGATGTCTGTTTGCTGGATTTTGTTCAGATACATATCCTCTCCTAAGGCCTTGATGTCGAACTTGATCAGCACCACCTGTCAGTTTTTCTGTAAATTGGGAATATTGGGGCATAGTTATAAGAAATACTCTTGCTCTTTATTGCAAATGGATTCTAAAACTCCTTATTGGAAGTGTTGGTATTAATAACAATCTTTAGAAACTTTTATAAATGCCAGAAATAAGAACTCGTCAGACTTATTAAAATTTTGGTGACAATTATGTCACTAAACTGTCGCAAACAGCAACATTTCTTTATAAATTTGTTGCACCAATTTTTACAGAATTCCTAACGCCACTTTAAAAAACAAAATAAAAAAAAACAAGAAAAGAAAAAAGAAGACTTACATGGCGTTATGCTCTCTTAAAATGGCATTACCACTTTCATAACTACCCAATACATGTTAAACTCCATTTTAAAGCTAGTTTTCGCTTAAATCCATTTTTATAAATCGGTCCCATTGTGTATTGCAAAATGACAAGGCAGGGGTGGCCAATGCTGATCCGCTAAAATTGTGCAGATTTTCACAATGTTCCTGCTTGGTTACAGGTGGGTCAGTCACAGGTGGAAACCTGCAGACCATGGTTGGATACCTTTGTTATAACAAGCATCATTCCACATGTATAGAGATTCCACCAACATATTAATGAATTATGTAATGAACAGCCAGTAAAATTTAACTATACTTTTTTTTTTTTTTTTAACCCTTTGAGTGCCAGAGGGGTATCCAACACATTGCGTCGCAATGCGTTGGATACCTCGCTGGCAATCAAAGGGTTAAAAGGCATCTCATGAAGTGTGCATGATCCAAAGGTGAAAACACACACAGGAAAAGCCTGGCCGAAACGTTGATCATTAAATAAATTATCTTTATTTTCAAGCCCTTTGAGTGCTTAGTGTTTATTTATTTTACAAGTTTATTGGCCTACTATAGCACCCAGGCATTACCTTCATTTGTAAGTGAGAGTGATTCCTGACTATATCATACATACATATATGAAAAAGTGGAGCTATTCTATTACAACGCAACTGACCTCTTCTGCATTCAGGGGTTTAAAAGTCCCAATAAAATAATAGGATTTGTTCTAGAACTTCTCCATTTTTTATCAGTATGTTACCCTCAGTATTATTCTGCTCTAGGTAGGCATCAGGTATGTCTTTCCATTGGCCAGATGCATTCGCTTTGATGCTTTGGGGAAGACTATTACCTGAATATCTGTATCCTGAACAAATGACCTTCCTGGAATTGCAAGGACGTCTTCTTCCGATTCAGCGCATTCTGGTAACTAGAGTAGAATAACGGAAATATTGTCAACAGAGCTTATTTCAAAACAGCCACACATTTTGGCGTACTAACATTAAATGCACAATGCTGTATGTATAAACGAAGAGTGATGCAAATCTGGGGTAAACCAGCTTCCCCACTGGAGATGACTAAACATGCAAATTGATTTAACTGGAACTTTTAACACATTGAATGCTAGAGAGTTGGACCATTCATTGGATGACCTCTCTAGTATTTCAAGTATTAAGAAGCCCCACATAAATCACTGACAATTTGGGAAATTTCTGTGTGTCCCCTATGGTGCAGTTGGCTTGCTCCTGATTTGCATTATTCCTTTTTTTATACATACAGCCCACAGTGATGTTGAAGGGGAAATATTACTTACTATAAAAAATGCAAGTTATAATTTTCTTTTTTAAATTAACAGTGCCCTCTAATAGTCAGATTTCAATTAGTTATTCTGTCATCTCCTGAGAGACAAGTCACTGACAAACAGGTCTCCATATAGTCTGGTAGAAACTGCTGAGTCACTTCCTGTCAGTTAGAACTTTGAGGAAGTAAATGTGCTGTAATTCACTTCCTGGCAATCTAAACTGTTATAACTTTAGAAGAAAACAACAGACAGCAGTAGGTGTATTCTTGTTTTACTCAAAAGGAAAAGCTCGAACACACATTCCCAATGCATTGGAGACCTGTCTAAAATTCAAGGGGTAAAAGCCCCATTTAAATCAATAGGAACGTTTTTCAACTATGGTGCAGTTAATTAGCCCCAGAAGTACTTTAGTTCTAAGTACCTCAGCCTCTGAGTGCTCTGATTATATTTAAGTGCGAGATTCTCAGAACTAAATAGCTCCCTTATATTTTCTACAGACTGACGGGAAAATTGCTCCCCCCCCGCAGGCTGACAAATCAGCACGTTACATTTTATCTCTATCAAGACACAGAAGAGACAGTGGCCTTGTGCATTACAGATGAAAGGAGAAATTCTGGGGTAAATCAATTGCATCATAGGTGACAAACATGTTTATTTCTTCACTACAGTGCCACTGCTTTGTGTGTGTGTGTGAATATGTATGAGCTTGCGAGTGAGTAAACGTGTGTGTGAGCATGTGTATGGGCATCGGTGCACGTGAGTGCATGTTTTAAACCTTTGAGTGCCAGAGGGGTAGGCAACGCATTGCTTAGCAATGCGTTGAGTACCCCTCTGACAATCAAAGGGTTAATTTAACAGTGACTTGTATTTCAGCTTCAGAATCAAGTTCAGCCTTACTGCAGTTTAATCTGTTGTCTAATGTTATGGCAACAGCCTGCTTTATCACACAATGCACAGATGTTTTCCATTACCTAAATGCATGTAAAGGTTTGAGAACATTATTGAAAGGATGCCAAGACGTAAATGAAGAATGAATAAATTACCTTTGGAGGCAGGAGGCAGAAAGCAGTCGCACAAGGGCATGTTAGCTCATTCGTTAGAGTGATTAAAATATGAATAATTCATTTGTGCTAGTTGTAATAAGACGCCTAATGGACTGCAGTGACATTAACCCACTCCCGCCTGTGCTCTTTATACTGGAGGGCATCTCAACCACATTCTAGTCAGACATAGACACAGTGAAAATAAGAGAAGTTTTGTGTTACTTACCGACAACTTATTTTCTCTGAGTGCATGAGGGACACAGATACCAAGGGGGTTAAGGTCCTTCTTATAGAAGGCAGGACACCCCAAGAAAAGGCCTCTGGAGGAAGGCAGCCTCTCTCATTTCTCCACTTAACCCCCTGTTAGCTCTGCCCCCTTTCAGTTTTCATTTAACAGCATCAAGACCAGGATGAAGGCTGAAAGAATAAGAAAAAAGCCACCACTCCGGTGAAGTGAGGAAAGGCAGGGCACCACTGGCAGAGAACACAATGCAATACGTTTTCTCCAGCAGTGATGTCCTGTGTCCCCCATGGACTCACAGAGAACGATTTAAATCAGTAAATAGCATCTCAATTCTTTTTTCCCTTATTGTTCTATGGTGGACAAAGGGACCATGAAGACATGCCAACTCGTCCCCAAAATAGAACAGGGAGGGAGAGAAAACATAAAAATCTTTTCCCTATTACAACTCCGCAATAAGCGAAACATCACAGAGCCTCCTAAAATGTCCTGAGGATCCATGCACCAGATAGAAAACCCTGCTGGAACCCCACAGGCACACTTTCCTGGGGAGAGAAGACAGCCATTTGAAGACCACCTCTCTTCTTTCTGTAGAAAAATAAAAGCGTGGATGTACAGCTACTTCCAGGAGAACAGTCACAGAGCTCAACAGGTCAATCACAAGCACAACATGGATCATTGTCCACATGGGGAGCCCATCATATAGGGGAGATGACTGCAGCTTTTGCCTTGTAGTGGGAATCTCCATCTGGCTCATGGAACCTCCCAGAAAATTTTAGAAGGCTTCACTTATTGCAAAGCGGTAATAAGGACACCTTTATATGCTATAGATAGTTTCCTTCCAAGTAACTAAGTAAAAGCCAACTTCCACCAAACCCAAGCTGATCAAAATTAGCTTCATATTTTTGTGTCAACAGACACCATAATGGAAAAACAGGAGAAGTAAGTTTAATAAACTCTATTCAACTGTAAGTGACATACCGATTGGTATGTTTAGTCAACTGTCACTGCCTGCAACACCCATCTCCGAGCACTTTCCTTTGCGGAGGCAAACACATTGACATTGCAATGTTTAGAAAAAGTCTGGTGAGTCGCTGCCTTACATCCCTATTCAGCTGAATTTGAAGCCTGATTCTTCTACGCACACACTTCTTAGCACCCTGGCAGAATTTGGCGTTATTCAAAATGGAACCTGCTTTGACAACATGGCAAGCCTGTTTGATTGTGGATTTTATCCATGCTGCTATAGTATTCTTTGATACCACTTATCCCCTTCTCGACACCTTCAGGAATGACTAAGAGGGAATGTTTTTGACGGAAAGATTGTCTTGGGTACTCTTTGAAGCAAACTCATGTCTAAATATGTATACTTCTTGTTACTTCCTATTCACCAGATGAGGGCAAAGCAGTGGAATGACTATCTCCAGATTCAAATGATAATCCATCAATACCTTGAGCAGAAATGCATGCTTGGTTCTCAGAACTGCTTTATTGACATTAAAGACCAAGAACAGAATCACACTAAATTGCGTGTAATTCTGCAAGTCTTTGTGCTGAGACTATTGTTATTATTATTATTATTATTATTATTATATCAAAGTACTTTACCAGGAAGGATACATTGAGATTGTCTCTCGTTTTCAAGTATGTCCTGGGAGTATAGATATTATTACCCAATTTAATGGTACTCATTTTATCGACCTCAGAAGGATGAAAGGCCGAGTTGACCCTGTTGGGACTAGAAATTATGACCTTGTGGTTTGAACCGATGCTAAAGCTGGTGCATTAACCAACTATAAGGTAAACAGTTTCCAATGTCAGCCATCAAATGGCTACTGAAGATACTGGTTTAAAAGTTAATTCTGAACCACCTTAACAACCAAATTTAGATCCATTGAAGGTGTTGGTTCTTTAAAGACAAGAGTGGTGCAAGCTAAAAAAGTCTGAATGTCTGGAATGAGCAATTATTTTTCTGAAACAGTACTGATAATCCAAAGACTTACACCTTCAGTTAAGATGCCATCCCTTATGTAAGCAGTCTTGGAAGAAACTCAGAACTTGAGACAAGTTAAAAGAGACTACGTGGTGATTCTACCACCAGGAAAAAAACCCAAAGGTCTAAACATTCCTGTGCAAAGGCATATACTATATTAAAACATCTGGACAACATCACCTTTGTACCTGGGTGTTTCCATTTGTCTAACACAATTTGCCTTAATTGGTCATAAACTGGGAATACTGCAGCAGATTTTGCTTTTCTTGCATATATAAATATCTTTAGAAATATCTTGTGAGAGAAGTCATTCACATAACTGTAGGGTTTCCAGAAATGCCCCAGTCAATTCTTCTACACAGTCTCTGAGGCAACAGCAGATGGAGCTATGAAAAGAAGTAATTCCCCCTCATAACGGTCAGTCTCTCCCCTCTTCTAAGGAAGAATTATCCTTCTGGCAAAAGGTAAGTCCTCTTCCTCCCTGGCAGATCAAGCCCTTTTTCTATCTAGCTAAGGCGAGTTCTGAGAGAATTTCTGAAAAACTTTCTCCAGTGAAGTAGACAATGTAGCAGTGATAGATGTAACACATAATGGTTCTGGGATTTCTTTTTCAGAAAATCCAGGAAAGATAACTCCACTTGTAAATTTTGTCATGCCTCATAAAATGAACAGCGTGGACCTGTGTATCTGGAGGGCAGTCTGGCCTTACATACCCTGCATGTATTTATAGTTATAACCGTCCTATTAATAGCATCTGATTTGGTTTACTGTGATCCACCTGGACTCTCCCAACACTAAACTAAAGAATTAAAATAAATTATTTTCTGTCCAGAAGCTGAGGAGAGGTTTGCTTCCTCTAGAGAGTCCCTTGTGGAAAATATGCTGATCCTTCTCCTATGAGAGACCACTGGGGCTCAGCCAGATCAGTCACAGAGATAGGATGTTCCACCTCTGCTTTCTCTTCTCGCAAAGCCTTACTGTGTGCTGTGCATGCATGTTCTTTTGAGAAGTGCTATCAACAGTGCTGCTTAGACACCACACACAAATTTATTTCCTAACAGCTGATTGCTGGTCGCGCTCATCTTGCTCGCGTAGAAATCGCACAATATTAAATACATGGCCGCAGAGTACTACATTGTGGTTTGCTATAGTAGACTGCATTATGAAGTCTTTTTGGGCACACAGTCATGAAAAAAAGGAGTATTCCATGACCACGAACCACAGCTCCTACGCAGTGTAATCTTCATCAGAAGTTCCGACTATATAGGAGCTGAACCCTTTATCTGCACCTATTATGTGTGCAAAGGCATTGAAAAAGTGGAGCCAAACCAACTTAGGAGATAAAAAAAAAGGAGCGAGTATAAGCAGTATCCCCATCCCAATCTTAAAATTATGCAACTGTTGAAAAGATATTAAAGGTTTCTAATGAGATCACCCTTTTTCCTCCTTTCAGGACATGAAAAAACTGAAGAGAGCTAATAGGTGGTATAAGTGCAGCTGAGAGAGAGACCGCCTTCCCACAAAGGATTTTTCATGGGTGTGCCTTGTCTCCTAGAAGATGGCCCTTAACCCCTATGGTCCCCATGTCCACCATATGACAAGAGAGAAACAGATATATTTTTTCTTTGATTCAGCCATTTCAACACCTGATACTCAAACCTTTGTTGGTCTCTCAGTTGTGGCACAGTAAACACCATAATGTAATGTACTGCAGAAATCACGATAATCCAAAATGCAGTGGTGGTAAGCAGAAGCAAGTCAGCTGTTGTTCACTACAACTCCCATCACTGAAGTTCAACAGCAGCTACAGGGAACCACCCTGCCTATCCAGGAATTAGAGGAAAAGCAATAATAACACTTGAAAAATAAAGTCATATAATCAGTGCTGCAGGGATAGTGTTACATTCTATCACTGTGATGCTGTGATGGTCAACTGACTAGAAAACTCTGGAAACCGAGATCCAGAGCACTTACTCTCAGGAACACAGAAATGTAAAGAAGAAACACGTGAAGATTTAAAAAATATAACGTATCGGCAATTTACTTTTATATATTTTGAATGTGAAAAACATATAAAGTCACAATTAAGGGTTATTTTCAAATTATTTCTTTAATCATCTGAGTGCCAGAGGGGTATGTAACAGGTTGCATACCCTCTTGCACTCAAAGGATTCAAGTCTATTTTTCAGCAGGCGGGGGGAAATGTCTTTGCACTCCTTGCATTCTGGTCAGAGAGACAGACAGAGGGAGGAAGGATGGATGGCTGGAGGGAAGGAAGGAAAGGGAAGGAAATTAGCCTTCCTTTCACCCCTCTTGCAGTACACTGTGTCTGATACATACCTGTATATCTGGTTTTGCAGGCACTGGTGGCAGAGGAGTTGCTTCTTGGCTTGGTGCTCTTTGGCTTTCATTTGTCCTTTCACTTGCTATGCTAGAGCTTTCACTTACTAGGCTATCGATATCCACACAAGGTAGCACCTAAACAGAAAACAGCAAAGTCACTAGTAATTAGTCATTGGAGGGTCCCGGTACAAATATTTTTTTGCACCCACCCCTAACATTTAAAAAAATTCTCCCTGGGGCATAAGGAAATCCTACTGAGCCCCTGGATGCTGAGCTCCATCATGACTGAACCCTCTGCAATCCCTCTAGTTATGTCCCTCAATGCAGAATAACAAATTCTTCTTTAAAACCTTAGAGTGCCAGTGGGTTGTGCAGCACAATGATTTGTCAGTGCTCAGGAAGCATTAAAACAATTCATACATAGATGTACAAGTGAACGCTCAACTTGTTGCCATGGCAACCAAGCCAAAGTCAATCAATCAGCAGGGTCAGAGCCTCCACTGCCAGAGGGGCTGACATAAATGAAAGGGAAGGGAGGTATAAAAACACATACATCTACATCCTGATATAAAAGAGCGAGATTGACATCTATCAAAATTTTATAGGAGCACTGCCTCCTAGGTGGTGAAAAAAAACAAAACAATTTTCTTCATAAATTCTCCATTGAGGAGCTTGTCCCTGACTCTAAGTGACATCACAATTCCTAAAAATGTACAGGTCATTTCTGATATTTTCATCATTTTTGGAATGCCTCAAAAGGCCTCTAAATTCAGCTAGTTCCATCTGCCTTCTCCATTTTTACCTCCCACTGAATATCAAAATCCAATCACACAAAAATAATATTTTTAGGAACATTGTGAGCCTGGCGGGCTGAATGGAATTTGAGCAACAGACATAAATCAGAGTAGAAAAATGAAGATCAAATGCTCTTCTCTCTTTTTTAATATCTTTATGTGAATAAAGAGAGGTGAGGATAAAAATCTTTGCAGATATGGTTTCTTTTCTCACCTTAACATGCTACCATACTTACATCAAATTGCCTAGGAGGCAATGACCCTTTAAAGGAGCAGAAAACTTTTATTTTTATGAAAACCTATATATTATGGAGCTTTTCCTGCTGAGTAAAACAAGGGTACCCCCAGCGCTGTCAGTTGTTTTATTCAAACTTTATAACAGTTCAAATAACCAGGAAGTGAATTTACTTCCTGATTGTTCTTACTGACAGGAAGTGACTCAAAAGTTTCAATCACATTCTATGGAGAACTGTAAGTTACTCACTTTCTTTTCCATTAGAATGTAACAGAATAACAAATTGGAATTTGACCACTAGAGGGCACTGCTAATGTAAAAAACGCAGGTTTAAAGCGGAACTTTCATCTTCATAATATTACCCTCTCAATACATTACTAATATAGAGATAGGCAAAGGTATACTTGTACTATGCTGAATAAATCCATGTTATTGAAGTAATCCAGCTTCTTATGCAGGCATCGAGGGCACAGAGCTTACAAGAGAAGCTCTGTGCACCTGCTCAGGCAACAACTTCTTTTACCTTAAGGTAACCAATGAACGTCACCACCAGTTCGGGCAGTGTTGTCCACTGGATGCCTGCAGTAAGAAGCAAGATTACTTCAATAACACTGTTTTATTCAGCATAATACAAGTATTCCTTTGCATATCGCTATATTAGTAATGTATTGGGGGGCAATATTATGAAGATGAAAGTTCAGCTTTAACCTCTTAACGACCGGCCGCGCAGGAATGCGGCGGTCAATAAAGGACCACAGAGCATTTTTTTTTCTTTTTATTTTCCGATCCGACTCAGGGCTCCCCGAACGGTGTGCAGCCGCACGGGGAGCCCTGCAATCCATGACGGTCCTGGTACATCATGGGTTGTTCAGTCACTTTTTCCCATGATGTACCAGGACCATCAAGGGTCGTTAAGGGGTTAAACAGTAAAAACTTTGGAAATATGCATCTATCAGCAGTGGGAGTACACTTCTTTTACTCAACAGTAAACGCCCTACAATATATATTTTTTCATAATAAAAAGTTGAATGCTTCTTTAATATTATAGAACCTTTACTATACCTTTAGACCACCAGAATTAATACACCGACGATGAATCAATTTCCCACAATAAAATAGACATTGAGCACTTCCTGTGTTCTGTACCTGGAAAGTGAGCTGTGGTGGATCTTTCTTCTCGGATTTCATCTCTATCACAGCTATGTTGGGTTTCGCAGCCTTTGTCCTTAGTTTTGGGGAAGATGGAGGAATAGAGACATTGACTGTTGTCGTTTGAGGCTGAGCAAGGATTACAGATGCAGGCATGGGAGAAATCCCATCATACTGAGATCTCCCTGAAAAAGAGAAAGTATAAAACATTACCCTCCATTTTCCTTTTGACAACCCAATATTATTTTTAAATACATTTTTTTTTTCTTTCATATAAGATGTAACTCCATTGAATGCTACAGACATTTCTACGATGCACTGTGAAGCAACGCACTGGAAATGTCGCTAGCATCCAAGGGGTTGCCAACAAGCCTCAGAGGGTTGGGAACCTCTCTAGCATTCAAGAGGTAATATTCTATCAAGGTGGGATATCTTCAACATAGATTTGAGATTGTTACAACAATTCGTATAAATTACTAATATTTTAGTATTGTGGTTCATTTAAATCTTTGAGAAATGAATTGCAGACCCCCTGTCACTCAAAGGGTTAAAACGTTTTTGTACGAAAATGGGGAGGCTAGATAGGCCAACTGGATGTCATCTGCCATCAGATTCTACATTTCTATGAATAGGACAGTGTGGTGTGATTACGCTAACTGCAGTGACACCTAGTGGCACAAACAAGGTAAAGCACAGGTTGTTGGCATGCAACAGACACAAAGTAGGACATGTTTGTTAATAGAGAAACTTTACTAAGACAGTAGAAATATAAATCACTTGGGTGTGAGGGGTACATGGTGTTTAATGTGTGAAGTGGTGCTTTAAGATGCTTTGAGGCGCTAGGTGAACTTGTGAATGGAGGTCCCCAGATACAGGCCCATTACTATCTGTGGGAAAAGCAGCCACATTGGTGTGTTGTGCACCCAGAACAAGCTCTCTACTTTCTGATCACACTATTAAAATTGGTTCCTTGGTGAACATATAGGTCCTTTGGTAACTCTGTGAAGCCCCTGAGAACGTTGAGTAGCCCAAACATTAACCCTTTGAATGACACAAGGGTATGCAATGCATTACAAAGCTGCGTGTGGCATGTATACTCCTCTGGCAATCAAAATGTTAAAATGCTCCAGCAAGTGTGAGGATGACTGATGCGCTGATACCTATACCTTGGCCATCGAGAATCATTTTCTCTTTTATCCACTGGGGGACACAGGGACAACAGGGTTAAAGGGATAGTAATACTTGTAACAAAGTGCAGCTCCGAGTCTTCTTTGTACTTTTTATCCCACGTAGTGCTGTATTTCAATAATGTAGTTCAACTGCAATAGAATGAGAAAGGATCCCCCTCCCACCAGTTGTGGAATCTTGCCCTGGGACCGGACGGATAACAGTGAGGGACAATCTTCATGCAATAAGTATAAGGAAAACCCCACCCCTTGACAAAGGAAGGCAGGATTTCCTTATGCTCAGTGAAGATTGTCCCTCACTGCACTCCATCTGGACCAACCTGGAGAGGCAGAGTGACACAGGGGAAAAGGGTGGGAAGGGATCCTCTCTCATTCAATTGTGTTTGAACTACAAGCCTGATAGTACTGAAATGCAGCGTTATGTGGGACAAATAGTATAAAGACGACTCAGAGCTGCACTTTGGTTACAAGTATTACTATCCCTTTAAGGTCCCCCCCACCAAATGTGGACAGAAAACCCATGATAAATTGTATGAATAAAAAGGGGCATATGTATAAAGTAAAAAGGGAGCAATACAAAGACAAACCAACTGAACTACGGGGAACAAATAAAAATCCACAATAGTTTATACTGAACGTTTAACCCCCTGAATGCTAGAGGTCTCCAGTGTATTTCCCAGAGACTAACACTAATTAGCAGCTTGCATGAACAATCATGGATCAAATGGACATGGACGGATGCCTACATATCCATAGGAGGGGCACTTTAACCCTTTAAGAACCACAGGGGGTGAACAACGCACTAGGTAGCAAGGTGAAGCACACCTCGCTCTGGTCCTTAACCCTTTGAATGCCAGAGAGGAATTCGATGCATAGCTTTACAATGTGTTGGATGCCTGTTTGGCACTCAAAAGGTTTAAGACTTGTGTACAAAGTAAATTATTTTCACAGACGCTGTTTGAAAGTATATTTAACCCTTTGAGTGCCAGAGGGGCATCCAACACATTGATTTGCAATGCAATGGATACCTCACTGGCACTCACAATTAAAAGGGTAAGAACAGTTTACAATTTTAGACGATACTGGCCCTTTAAAATGCATTACCAGGATCTGCACTTGCCAGAGACATGTGCAACACATTACAATGCAAAGGGTTAAACTGGATCTGTCCCCTTAAAGGGACAGTACTTTTTCACAATAAAAGCAGCTCCAATTAATCTTCATTGTATTTGGGCCATGGAGAGTGTTATTTCAATACTGTCAGAGTTCTAGTTTAGGAGTAATTGAATGATAACGTATCCCCCTTCCACCTAGTGTAAGCCCCCTCAGATGTGGAATCTGGTCTCTTGACCGCACAAGTTGCAGCAAGGGACAATCTTCTTACTGTGATCATAAGGAAAATACTGCCCCCTTGACAGGTTTTGCCTTATGCTAACTGAAGATTGTCACTCTCTGAGATCCATCCAGACAATCTTCAGTGAGCATAAGGGAAAAACCTGTCAAGGGGCAGAGTTTTCCTTATGCTCACAATAAGAAGATTGTCCCTTGCTGCGATCTGTCTGGTCAAGAGACCAGATTCCACATCTGAGGGGAGGCTGCTTACACTAGGTAAAAGGGGTGGGAGGGGGATACTTTATCATTTAATTACTCTTGTACTACAACTCTGACAGTATTGAAATAACACTCTCCATTGCTCAAATACTATGAGGATTAATTGGAGCTGCTGCTTTTGTGAAACGTTACTATCCCTTTAACTTAAGTTTAGTGAATTTTACAGATAATTAAAAACAATCTATAGGTTGTGATAGACAGGTTTGGTAATAATATTAGGCACAAACCACTATTTATTGGTGGCATAGTCTGACACATTATGCTAATTAGCTTCTGCTCTGGGCTAATATTTCCACACACTATGTTATAGATGAATCTAGGCAGAGCCCACACACACTGTCATGAATGAATCTAGGCAGAGCCCACACAGAGCTCATTTCTCATAACACACCAAAAAAACTAAGTTTGTCCTAGAACATAACTAATTATCATAACGTGTAGGGGATTAGCATAAAGTGGCAAACTGTGTCCATAAAATATAAAGGCTGATTCGTCCAAAATGATTCAATTTGCACAAAAATGGCTAGTACAATATATAGACAGATTTTCAGAAAGCAAACTGAACTAGTTTAAAGGGATAGTAATGTCCCAGAACATGTTTTTATCATTTTGTAGGGATTAAAAAGTTGAGTTTAACGCAAAAAAAACGTATCACTCAAACCGCTATGGTTTGAGAGATATCTTCATTCAAAGTTTGACGTCTCCTGCTGTCAGCTGTAAAGCTGTCAGCAGGAGATCCATGTTGGCCGACACGGAGGCTCTTCAGCAAAGCTGGAATTGCGTTTTTTAAACAGAATGAATGCATTGCAATGGTCTACTAAGTGTGCTTACAAACCAAGCACACTTGGTATACCATTGCAATGCAGTCATTCTGTTTAAAAAACGCAATTCCGGTTCTACTCAAGCGCCTCCGTGTTGGCCGACACGGATCTCCTGCTGACAGCTTTACAGCTGACAGCAGGAGACGTCAAACTTTGAATGAAGATATCTCTCAAACCATAGTGGTTTGAGTGATATGGTTTTTGTGTTAAACTCAACTTTTTAATCCCTACAAAATAATAAAAACATGTTCTGGGACATTACTATCCCTTTAAGGATGACAGGTCCATTTTAAGACACACTGATCTAATCATGAAACCATCCTCAGCATTCAGCATATAAGTAACAGCTCTAAACACATGGTGCTTCGCTGTACCTAGAGGAATTGCCATTGGAATGAGACATCCTTCCAGTGGAGCAGACACGTCGGGGGCCTTACTGGAGGGGCTGAACACATATTGAGGATCACACTGGGCTGGTGCATACAATGTACGTGCCACTGGCTTGGTTACAGTTGTCTTGACCTCAGAGGAACTGGTTTGTACTTTTGCAGACTTTAGCTTGACACCTGGAAACAGGAATCACACAAAATGTGAACAGTAGACATGTACACCCAGACTCGGTGGCCACAAGGAAATTGGTGCAGACTCCTGTGAGATTCTCTGCAACACCAAAGAAGAGAAGGTCATCCCTCCTCCCCCAAAATATAAGAAGATCAACATATACAAATAATAGCTAAAGGATAAAGACAATGATAAGTAATGACACTTAACCTTACTAACCTCGTACAGTCTCCAGAACTTTAGGCCTCCTGGGTTTGGACTTGGGAGAAGGGGAATTAAAACGAAGGTACGGTCCTTTCCTGAGAGTGCTGCGGTGCCCTTGGTAAATAGGTTTCCCATATATTTGGTTCAGAATGTCTTCATCAGGTTGTGCAGACTCACTGACCGATTGAGCTACCTAAGTTAGTATACATTATTGTTATAACAGATTGAAGAACACTAAAATAAATTCATATTAAAGGCTAATATTTTGCCAAGGAATGGTGGCCCTATCCACTTCCCAATGTTGGCAGACTACAGATTTCATCAACAATAAAAATATAGGGAGACTCAATCAAGAAAAGGTCAGGTGAACAAATATCAAGCTGTGGGTACCATGGGGCTCAGCACATTGTTCCAACCTGTGCGTGCAGGCCTCAAGTTGCCATCTTGTGCTTCTATTATCTTCTATTATTGTGCTACAACTTGGATCATCCTCAGGGGGCTGAGGGTAATGGGAGTTGAAGTCTAGAGAGCTGGAAGATGCGGAGCCCCAGGTTTCCCCAACCTTGCTTTGGAGCAGCGCTGAGGACCTACAGCTGTTGAGGAATGCAACTGAGGGACGACGGGAATTGTAGTCCTCAATGGCTGGAGGGCTCCAAGTCGTTCACAGCTGCTTTAGAGTCTAACAGTAACCCAGATTTGACACTGATTTACTGGCTGCATGCTGTATCACTGTGACAAGTATGAGGATCTGTAAACCTTCAGCACTTAGGAGTAATTTGTATGTGAGTGTTAGATGGATGGAGGATGACTGATCACTACAGTGTCAAGCTCCTTTATTAGTTACCAGACTCCAATGAGTTCTCACAGGCCAATAAACAATAAAAAAAGTTTCATAATCCTATATTATGTATTTATATTTAAAGGAGCAGTATACTTTTTATGAAAAAAACATCCATTGTAATTCTTTCCCTGCTGAATAAAACTGGGTATTCCTACTTCTGCAATTTTTTTTTATTCACTATACAGCTTAATTAAGCTGTAATTTTTGAATCCTGGTTATCAGGTTGTGGGTGTAGTTCCTATCACGTATTATGAAGAGCTGTAGCTCTCCATAATATGACCACAGACGACACTCTTAACAATTATGCTTTATGGAAACCAGGTGGCGCTGTTGCTTAAAAATGTTTGAGCTGTAATAAATTTTGAATGAAAGATCTGTCAGCAGTAGAATTTCCCTTTTTTCACTTAGCATGAAAAGCATTAACAGATTTTTCATGGAAGAAAAAAAAAAGTTTATTGCTCCATTACAGGGGCAGTACAGAGTCCATATAAGCCCCTTTTAAATGCTAGGCCATGGGAAGGGAGTTTCTATACTTTTGAACTCCTCCTTTGCTCTTCATTAAGTCTACAGTGATCTGAAAAGCTGGGCAATATCCGTGTCAAGTGAGGTGATCTTGGGAGATTATTCTTCTATCTATTTAAAGGGGAACTCCCTTCTATAAAATACAGTACAGATGGAGCTCGGCGCTGACCTCTTTCGGGGAATGCCTTAAAATCACACAAAGCGTACACAGTATCTAGAAATAGTCACACTTGTTTAGTCACGATAAAACTTACTGCATAGAAGATAATATTTGTAAAAACTCCTTTAATAATATATATATTTTACATGCCTCAATATCTCCAACAATGTTGTAGCGGTACAAATGTACATATAAAATTTAAAGTATAAAATTGATACATACATCAGTAACTTGTCCCCACTTGTACAGCCACCAAAATTCCTGGCCAAGAATACTT
Organism: Rhinophrynus dorsalis; assembly: GCA_037306005.1. Taxonomy (NCBI): domain Eukaryota; kingdom Metazoa; phylum Chordata; class Amphibia; order Anura; family Rhinophrynidae; genus Rhinophrynus; species Rhinophrynus dorsalis. The sequence goes on from CM074728.1 coordinate 84,385,707, forward strand.
GCATCAACAAGTGTTGGAGATATTGATGCATGTAAAATATATATTAACCCCTTAGTGACCGGCTGCGCGCACATGTGGCCGTCACTTAACGCCTGGCTAAGAATTTTTTTTTTTTTTTTTTTTTAATTAGTCGGGAGTCCCCGAACAGCATGCAGCCGTGTGGGGACCCAGACTTCCGGGACGTACATGTACGTCCTCTGTCACTAAGTGACAGTTTTTGCGGGACGTACATGTACATCCATTAATCAGGAAGGGGTTAAAGGATTTTTTACAAATATAATCATCTATGCAGTAAGCTTTTATTGTGACTAACCAAGTGTGAATGGGTATATTTCTAGATACTGCGTACGCTGTGTGTGATTTTAGGGCATTCCCCGAAAGAGGTCAGCGCTGAGCTCCATCTGTACTGTATTGTGAAGTGTTCGTGGGGAGTGTGTGTGAACTCCTAATAGAGCGATACGGCTGCAAGACTTTGGGGTACAGAAGTCCCTTTGAGACCTTCCACTGTGAGAGAACTATAGCGTCTCCATATATTCCTAATTTCACCTCTATAAAAGTTCTCCTCAACGTGATGTTCTTTTGAGTTAATCTGTAATTTTTTTTTTTTTTTTTTATTTGATGCAGGACATCCAGAGTTTTAACATTTTAAAAATGAGCTGGTGACATTGGTTCAGGACAGGCTGGGGTACAGCTCTGTCCAGCAGCCTGTCAATCTTCATCTCTTCCCCTCCCCAGCAGTACCTCGTTCCCAGCTCCTACTCTGATGGAGGCTTCCTCCATGTGAGCTGGAGCTCTCTCATTGGCAAGCCCACATAGAGAAATCATCCATCATCAGAGGAGGTGGGAACAAGGCCCTAGTGGGGAAGGAAAGAGAAGAAGATCGACAGGCTGCTGGACAGAGTTGTACAGCAGCTTGTCCTGAACCGACGTCAATGGCTCATTTTTTAAAATGTTAAATCTCTGGATATCCTGCATTAAATTGGGAAAAAATAAAAGGACAAATTACAGATTAACTCAAAAGGAATATTACGATGAGGAGAATTTTTATAGAGGTGAAAGTTCCCCTTTCAATCAGTAGAAGCCCCATGTTAGTAAGTCTTCCATCAATGTGTTTCTATGCAGAGGGGCAATTTCCCTTGAGCACTTCAATCAGTGATGACATCACCCAGCCTCATAGATCACCGTGAACTGCAAGGCTTATCAGAGGGCAACAGAGGAGTATAGAGTGATGGGAACCCTGTTTAACCCCTTAAGAACCGGTGACGGTCCTGGCAAGTCATGGGTTTTGCAATTACAGCGCTCCTGCAGGAGAGCTGTAATCACAAGGGGAGTCTGAAACTGACTGCTTCCAGACTGGAAAGAACTGCTAGAGATGTCTCCATCATATTGTAAAAGCAATACCCTGGAAAGATTTCTAACATTCAAAGTGTTAAAAGATCCATATAAATCAATAGGAATATTTACTTGTCCCTCTGGTGCAGTCTTTCTGTGAGGTGGCTGGAAGGGGAGTCAAGTTCCTAACTAAATTTAGTTTGTTTACAGTTGGAAAGTATTTAAGAACCCCTTAATGACCAATGATGTGCCAGGACCACCACAACTGTCCTGGTACGTCATGATCATGGCATGCTGTGATCACCCTACAGGTCGAAAAAAAAATGTGTCAGTCCTCCAGCGCACCCCACCCCTGGACAGCAACTGATTGCAAAGCAACGTACTGCATATTCCTCTGGCACTAAAAGGGTTAAAGCCCTTTCACACTGGTGACACCAATGCAATGATGCTGTATTGATGATTTTACCAGTTGTGAAATTGACTATGTACTGGGCCATGAAATAAACAAACAGTGCACAAAAGCAGAAAAAGCACACAAAAATGATGGTGGATTAACCCTTTGACTACCAGAGAGTTATCCATTGCAATGCATTGGAAACCTCTCTGGCACTAAGAGAGTTAAAGCAGTGTTTCCCAATCTGTGTTCAGTGGAGCCCCTGGATCCCTGTAAAAATACAGTGGGTCAGTTAGAATACATTAGATAATGAAAAACCAGGGCAAGAGGCTGGAGTGACAGGTGGGTATATGTACAAAGAAAGTGGGCAAACCACCTGCAACATAGAGAACAAATATAAATGTCCTCAAATGCCCAGTGATAATAATTGGGTTTTTAAGCCCTTGAATGCTAGAGTAAAAGTCTGAAGTATTGCAAGGACATCATATGAGCCTGTGCGAGCTATTGAAAAAGTAAAATATTTGCATAAAGCAGAAAAACACTGGGACATAAAAAAAAAAAAAAAAAAAAAAAAAAGGTTATGAAGAAAGTGCTATATCACTCAGCGCCTGTGTTTTGGGGAGGAAGATATTAGTATATATTTAGTAAAAGCTAAAAACCATACATGAATGAATATCAGTGAATCTCACTTTTGATCTGAAGTCTTTCTTCGGCACAGTTTGTGAAACAGGCTCTTTTTTGGAAAGCGGTCCTGCAAGTCTGCCCTCACTTTGTTTAGGTTGAGTCTTGCCTGAGGCTCTAGTGGAAGGCTTTGTACTTGTTGCTGTAGTTTTTCCCAGTGCTTTGATAGCTTTCTCTGTGTTCACGTCCTTGGTGCTCCCTGCTTTCCTTCTTAGTACAGAGTCTTGAGGTCTGTGACTGCATAACTTTTTTCCATTGTCTTTTCTTGCCATTTCCTCCTACAAATAAATAGGTTAAATAGCTTAAAGTAACAATAAAGTTTTATTTTGAAAAATATGTTACATGGTTTCTCTTGCTGACGGAAACAAGGCTATGCCCACTGCTGGGCATTTTGCCTTTTTTATAGTTCTTTATTATTCTGTAATTTAGTATATTTTTAGTTATAAATTAGAAATACATTTATACAGAACATTACTGCTCCTTGACAGCGGCAGTTCTCAAAAAATGTTGTTGTGGTGGAAACTTTTGCTTTTGTATGAAGTCTCAGAATGACCGTAACAAGCAAGCCTTTTAACCCTTCACATTCCAGAAGTATATCCAACACATTGCTAAGCAATGCGTTGGCTATCACACTGGCACCCAAAGGGTTAACATAGCATTTCTCAATGTTAGTCATCAGAATGCACTAGCAGTGCAGGTTTTTAAGATATCCCTGTTTGCTAACACTTGTGTAAGTGGTTCAGGCATTCGGATTGCTCCACCTATGGCAAATCAGGGATATCCATAAAACCAGACCTGTTGGAGGGGGTTGGGGTGACCGGAGGGCCACAGAAGAGAATCACTGCTTTAATCCCTTGGATCCTAGCAAGATTTCCAACACAGTTCATCAGAATGTAAGACATGCCATACAGTTCATCTGTAAATGTGCTGATGTACATTTAAGGAACAATCCTTCTCACTGACAGCAATAATATAGGTATGGTCTGATGACATCACTAAAGAAACTCAAACACCATCTAATGAGAAACTCCAACTTAGCTTAATGCGGCCAGAATATTTTAATGGCCATTACGTATCAAGTCCTGTGTGTATTGGGTCTCCAAGATGAATATTTAACCCTTTTGAGTGCTAGAGGGGTATGCAATGCGTTGCATACCCCTCTGGCACTTAAGGGATTAATTAATGCTGGATATCATGTCCATGAATACAGACATGACTCTTCCCACTGAAATCTTATGACCTAAGAAGACGTCAGTAGTGAGCGTTTGGGGCCTCGAGTCCTGCAAAAATCAGTCATGTCCGCCTCCATGGATATGATATTCAGCACTCATTAAAGACAGAGTCTGAATCCAAACAGAACTGATTCGCAGAGACCAATACGATTTTTCTGCCCAGAATGAGATAACAGGGGGTTCATTATCAGGAGGTGTAAGTGTAAATTTAAGACAGTGAAGAGCAAGAAGATAGGACCCTGACCATTGTGGATAGAAGTGTTACCATAACATTTACCTGGATCTCCAAGCTCATTTCTGCAATCCATGAATCAACATCTTTTCTAATTCTTATTTTCTCTGCTGCATTACTGAAAAACACAAAATATTTTCAATTACTACCTCTGGTTACCATCAGTGAGCAAAAAGGAGGCCAATGTCCTAAGAAAATGGTGCAATTCTGGAGAAACCAACTGTTCCATAGTGGACCATTATATACACATTATACAGACCTCAAAAGCGGAGCGAAGAACGAGTGGTCATCCATTAAGGCTACAGGGAAAGATGCTTTGACTAAAACAAAGGCAGGGTTTCTTTACAGTAAAGGTGGTAAAGTTATGGAATTCTTTGCTTCGGGATGTTGTACTTGCAGATACTGTAACTGCTTTCAAAAAAGCAATGGATGTTTATCGAGCACAGAACAATATTGAAAATTAGTACAGTTTGCTTCAATGCAGATAGGTTATTGATCCAAGGAAATATCTGACTGCCATTTGGAGTCAGGAAGGATTTTTTTAACCCACTTGGGGTAAATTGGAAATGGCTTAATTTTTTTTGCCTTCCTCTGGATAAACAGGGGTGTTTTTGCATGGGCTGGACTTGATGGATGCATGTCTTTTTTCAACCTTGTCAATTATGTTACTACCTTACATTTCCCAAATCATCACTATTTTAAAGGGGGATTTTTAAGTTTTCATACTTTCAAGAGGTTGAAAGTCCCATTTAGATCAATGGGGAATTTTATTTGTTCCCTATGGTGAAGTTGGTGTGCCCCAAACCCAAGCCACTTTTTCTTAGTAAACTAGCCTCACAGAATTACATCTTAAGAACAGATTCTCATTCCAGTGAAAACCTCAATTCTAGAGCAGAAGCAGGCAGCCAGATACACCACAAAGGCCTCACATATATAGACCTCACTCCTTTAAAAGGCTACACGTTACGGTTTAAAATTCCATATAGGGATGGGGAACAAAAATAATGGACAAATATCCCTTAGATGTTTCACAATGCACTGGAGACTTCTCTAGCACCCAAGGGGTCAAGGTAGAACATATATTGTAGAGGGGTCAGAACAAATCAAAACACTCTCTAACAAATGCAAAAACAAAAAGGAAAGAAAAATAATAATACATCCAGGGGAGGTCTGACCCTGGCCTCCTACACTGAGGACATCTGAAAAACTGAAGCAGACTTCATCTTCCTGTGGGTTAAAGGGATAGTAATACTTTGTTTTATCTTTATTTTATTTTGTAGCCATTAAAAAACATGAAGAATGATATATGTCTTATCTCTCAAACCTTTATGGTTTAAGAGATATTCACAAGCAAAGTTTCCCCCTCCCACCCCTTTTACCTAGTGTAAGCCATCTCTTCTCAGATGTGAATCAGGTTGTAAGAACAGACAGATAACAGCAAGGGACAATCTTCTTCCTATAAGAACAATGAAGGCCCTTCCCCCCTTGACAAGTTTTTCAGGTTTTTCCCTTATCTTAATTGAAGATTGTCCCTCTCTGCAGTCTACCTGGGCACCTCCCTTCTGATGTGGCTGAACGGGGGGGGATACTTTGCTTGTGAATATCTCTTAAACCATAAAGGTTTGAGAGATAAGACTTATATCGTTCTTCATGTTTTTTTAATGCCTACAAAATAAAATAAAGATAAAACAAAGTATTACTATCCCTTTAAGTCCATCAGAGTAGTGGCCAGGTCCTTCTTTAGTTAAAGTGTTCTGCCTCTAAGTGGAGGGAACTTAACCACACTGGTGATGCAAGAGATGGTGGTCATTAAGAACTGAACTTGGACAGCTTTGCTCTAGCATGTCTATATACTTAACTAGATGTGGGCAAATTGCAACCTTCAAGCTGTTTGACTGCAATTCCCATTATTCGTGGCCAGCTGTTGACTGGATGAGGAAGATGAGAGTTGTAGTCCAACATCCGTTGGAAAGCGGTCATTTGATCAGATTTCTCTTAGCACATCACACGACTATCATAAGATGAGAAGTGCACTCCATTGTTGGCTGGTGAGGGCTCTTTGAGATGGAACCAATCAGCAGTTGGAAAACGACATGTTGTGCACTCCATTTCTAGAATTAGGCATCTTAACTACTGCAATATAGAGGATACCTGTTTGTAGTTAGAGTATTGATAAGGGAGTACATGGAAGCTCCATCTTTTGCTCGAATAATCGCTTCCAAGTTGGCTTCAAGGACCTTCTTATTGCTCTGCACTTCTCTTAAAATCCGTTCTGCATCCTCAACCATCGACTTTTGTGGATTAACAGATTTTAGTAAGGCGGGCTGAGGCTTATGTAAAACACTGGAGAAGTAGGACAGGCTGGACTGCTCCCTGGGCTGAGAACAAATTACACAAAAAGAAAGAAAACAATTTACTGTTACATCAACAGACACATTCAAAAGGCTCCCCATCCTATATAATAATTCGCTAAAACGTGTGTAACGCCACAATCATGCACAGTAGAGACTGCTGCACGTGCTGCAGTCATGCGCAGTAGAGACTGGCAGTGACGAGGCTGATACAGCTCCAAAGGAACGTCTTGCTCTGTATCAGCCGCGGCGCGGGCAGTCTCTACTGAACATGACTGCACCGCGACCGACTGCCAGTGGCACTGTGGCCCGTGTAACGGGCTCTTCAACTAGTAGATGATATTTAAAGGCACCCTATCACCTAACAACAAACTTGGTGATTTTGAAAGATCATTCAAAATCAGATATATGTTGTATAAGACATTTTCTCTTTTGTACAGTGGGTAACCCAGGAACCATAGGGCTAACCCTCTGAGTGCCAAAGGGGTGTACAATGAGTTGCGTTGTACAACCCTCTGGCACTCAAAGGGTTAAGGTCCAGCTACTAGAAGGCCAGTCACTTTAAGAAAAAAGCCTCTCCCTTGGAACTCCTGGTAGGAGAAGATTTGGGACCTGGAAGGACTGATACATACCTTGGATAGGCAGGGGTTAAGCATGGCAGAGAGGGAGTCTGTTCCTCCAGATACTTTTTTTCTTAAAGAGCCCTGCCTCCTAGTGGAGGGATATATACTCTATGGTAAGTAACACAAAAATTCTCCTTTTAAACTTATAAATTAGTTTTTGATCTACTTAGATTATGCTAATCAAGGTACGTCTTCAGGCACTTCCTTATACCTTAATTAGCATGATGTACATTGGTGACTGGGGGACAGGGTTAAAGCGCAACTACCACCCAACAAAATCTTTAGCTTAACTAAGTCCCCATCTGGAGACAAGCTGCTTAGTAGCACTAGTCGCCAGAATTATTACCTGATTTAATAGATTTCTGCTCTGTTCTATGGCTGACAGTAGCACGGAGTGCAGACATCTTGCCATTGTGACGGCCGCGCGCCTGCGCTGTCAGTCCCTTTTGGAGCCGGATGGCTCCTAGCAACGCCTCTTAGACCCGGCTGGGACTGACAGTGCAGGCGTGCAGACGTCACAATGGCAAGATGTCCGTGCTACTGTCAGCCATAGAAGAGAGAAAAAAAATATATTAAATCAGGTAATAATTCTGGCAACTAGCGCTAGTGCTACTAAGCAGCTTGTCACCAGATGGGGACTTAGTTAAGCTAAAGATTTTGTAGGGTGGTAGTTGCATTTAAAAAAAAAAAAAAAAAATCAAAGTTGTTTTAAGAGACAGGGTGATGCTAAAGGAGCAGTAAAGTTTTATTATGGGAAAAATGACAGCACCACATACATTATGTGTGAGTGTATATACATACATAGTACATACTCCCTGACGATAGAAAGATCTCTGTCTAAACAAACTTAGGCTAATCCTTAACCCTTTGAGTGCCAGATGAGTAGGCAGTTCATTGCTTTGCATACCACTCTGGCACTCAAAGGGTTAAAAACTAAATCAAGAATCCGCTATTTAAAGAATATCTCTTATATGAGACACAAATTTTGTTAGGAAGGAAAATAACATTCTAAGAGACAACGATATATGCACTGCCCCTCTATTCTGTGATTTTTCCAGACTTTAACCCTTTGGAGTGCCAAAGGGGTATGCAACACAGATCAATGTGTTGCGTATACCTCTGGCGCACAAAGGGTTAACCATGCAAAAGCCTGGGTAACTCAGCTGGCTTAGCCCCTCTTAATAATATAGTTGCATCACTACTTGGTGGCATAGGCCCAAGTACAAAAAATAATGGCGAAATATTTTAACGCTGTCATTGCCATCGTACAACCACAAATGCAGACATAACTTCCCCACATGCAGGATTTACTCCATGTGACTCCTGGAAGAGAAACGCACTGCACTGTCTGTCACCATCTTGGCAGTTCAGGCCATACAGGAGTGTAAACTGTTCATCCCATATACCCCACCACACTCATTTTTATATGCTGTGGATTACGGTAATAGTACTGCACCAGAGACCCTATCATTTGTAGCTGATTCTCCTGTAGCTCTTTGCAATCAAAGTAATAATAAAAAAAAAATAATAAATAATATTGCACCATGAGAAAAAACACGAGAGAGAAATTATCATTCTCCACAAAGAGCAGTGTTCTGACAGACAAATATCTTGCTATGATTGTACTATTAATTATTATTATTATTATTATTTTATGGTGTTAGTATTTCTAGTACAGCAGAAATGCACACAAAATGTAGCATTAGAGACATAAAGAATAAACAGTAATGTCCGCTAAGCTTTTACACTTACTGCTCTGGCAAAAGCAGAGTTGGATCATCCATTATAGCAACCTAGGCTACTGCCTAGGGCCCATGGCAATATGAGGGGCCCTGGCTGCCAGTGATGGGTCACAGACAAAGGCCTGCTCTTGTTGCCACTGACATCTTGTGTCTGATGCTCCTTTAGTTGAAAGAGACCATCATCATTCAGTTTCTCCCACTTCCATTAAAGCAATAATACCAGTACCTGCTAGCATCACTTTGTGTCAGAAGTACCTGCTCAGGAGATGTGGGTCTCCAAACTGGTACCTTGCCTAGGGCCCTATGGAACCTTAATTCATCTTTGGATAAAAGAATAAAGTGTGATAAAACATAGCCAGAAAAAGCCCCCTCATGTGCTAGTGAGACACACAATAAAGGATAAAGATGTTCACGCAGCTCATAGGCTCTACAGTGAGCTTGGATAAGAAATACAGACAACCCCCTTTTGGTGAATATCCTTTAAAAATGACACACAAAAGAGCATGTGACATAAAGATGCAAAAACCAGGTCACCTTAATGAAAAGGGCGACATGAGATTCTCGCCCTGCATCAAAAGCATGAGATTCTCATGTCGCTGCAACCCACAAACCTCATCTCTCTTCGCATTTTCTGCACTTGTTAAATTAATTACAAGCATAGCACTGTATAAACCTCTTTCAGATGTAGGTTACTTCTCCCATCTCATTAGAAGTGGTCTCCCCTCAAATGGCCATTATTGATGTATAGTGGGCCAGGGTCTTTCTGAGGTGCTGATAGTCTCAAATCTCCTATAGTATAGAGTTTTTCCCCATTATAACAGTGTTGATATACAGCACACAGATGTGTCTTGTGCTGTAGTTAATACCGTGTTCACACCTCGCTCCAATGTATCTTCCCTATTGATATAGCATATCCAAATATACACATCTGGGTACTAGTACACATACATACCTGTGCGCTGTGCCGGGATCTCTCTTCCCTTTTCTGCTTGGAGAATGACAGCAGACTGAAACTTACTGGGGATGATGGGAGTTGTAGTCAGCTGTTATTCTGCATGCAGAGAAGAGGAGAGAGGCCCGGAGCAGCGCCCAGATTTGTATGTGTATTAGTACCCAAATGTGTATTTTGGATATGCTGTATCAATAGGAAAGATACATTGGAGTTATGTGCGAGCACCATATTAACCACAGGACAAGACACAGCTGCGTGCTGTATATCACCATGGTTATAACAGACAAAAACTCTATACTATAGATCACAAGACTGTTGGCACCTCAGAAAGACCCTGTCCCACTATACATCAACATTGTCCATTTGAGGGGAGACTACTTCTATAGTGATGGGAGAGGTAACCTACACCTGAGAGAGGTTTATACAGTACTATGTAATTAATTTAACAAGGGCAGAAAACATAAATGTGAAGCGAGATGGAAGTTTGTATGCTGAAGAGATGTTTAATGTTGCAACATGAGAATCTCGCGCTTTTGATGCAGGGCAAGATTCTCATGTCGCCCTTTTCATCAAGGCAACCTAGTTATTGCACCTTTATGTTGCACGGACATTTGTGTGCGACATTTTCAAAGTGAACCCTTTTGGTGCCAGTGTCCATCTTCCTGCATGTTTTCTCTAGATATGGTCACTCAGAGTGAAATTTTTTTTAGCACAAGTGTCCTCTTCTCGCACATTTAACTATGGTAAGGAAGCAGATGTATTCTTTAGCTAGAGCAAGATGCCGAGAGAATGATCTTGCCCTTTCTGGTTTGCTTACATAATAAAAATAAAAAGACATCAAAAAAAAAAAAAAAAAAAAAAAAAGAAGGAGCGGTTACCTCCGTTAGGGCACAAAGACGCACAAAAAAAAAACATATAAATGAAAGTGAGTGGAGCGTAATCCTTAGTATTAAGTTAACTCTAAGTGACCTGCCTTCTCGTGGAGGGAGCTTTACCCCATGGTCCCTGCTCCCCTCACTGGATGCAAAAGAGAAATTGGGCTTTTAAAGGTGAACTATCACCCCACAAATAGTTTCCCCCAAGAATTACCCATGTGGCAATTAGCTGAACAATAGTACTATTCGCCAGAATAATTACCGCCTTATAGAGAAATCGTACTGCTGCTGAGACTGACGACCAGGCAACAGTGCAGACATCTTGGCTTAGAGACATCTGCTGGCCTGCATTGTCAGTACCGGTCTCCCCTAGGAGGCATTGCTTGGTACCTTAAGGTACCGGAAGGGACTGATGGCACAGGCAAGCAGATTCCTCTAAAGCGATGTTGCCTGTCCGTCAGTCTCGGCATCAGTAGGATTTCTATACAAGGCATTAATTATTCTGGCAAATAGTACTATTGTTCAGCTAGCCGCCAGATGGGTCATTTTTTTGGGGAAGCTTTATTTGGAGTGTTAGTTCCCCTTTAACTCTCTGAATGCCAACAAGGTCTATATTGCATTGCTTTACAGTAGGAGTAATCCCACGCATTGCAATATACATTCCATTTTGGGAGGAAAGCCATTACTGCATTATCATTCTGGAAATAAAATGGTGAGGATAGATGCTTTAACTCCTCAGATGCTAGAGTGGCCTCCAAAGCCTTAGTTTGCAATGCACTGTAGACCTCACCACCATTCAAGGGGTTAATATAAAGCAAGAACAATTCAGATAATCCACAATCCCAAAGATCTGTTTTTTCCATTTCATAAACAGCAATAAAATGTCTAACAGAAACAGATGCCAAGTTGCAATGTCATCTAGTGAACAATGTGTGGCTCCCCATCAGTTACTAATCCCAATACTTGGGAATCAGACGTACCTTTATTTCATCCACCTGAGATTTCCACTGCTTTGCTTCCTGTAACAAGGAGTGAAGAGTAAGAGGGTGTTTGAGATTCACGGTTCTAAAGGAACAGCAGGTATTGTGTGTATTGCACTGCACTGTTCTAAAGGAACAGCAGGTATTGTGTGTATTGCACTGACAGAGTTTGTGTTAGACCAACCCAAACAGGACTGGATACTCAATATAAACCCCATTTATAAATATGTTGGTACTTAACATCCTTTCCACTTGTCAGTGCAAACAGGTTCCAAAGTAACCCTCAGCATTCTAGAGTAAGGGCAGTAAAGATACCAAATTGCATGACTCCCAGAGCTAGAACACTTAATAAGGTAAAGTTCAGGAAAGGCTGTAGGGGTAAATGAGAGGACGGAAGGAGCCTAAATGACCTTTTATTTTAAGTGTCCTGCTTCCAAGTGGGAGGATGTTAATCACATGGCCCCTGTGTCCTCCAGTCGGATGTAAGAGAAACTGGGAGGTTGTGATGGCAGATGCAGCTGATAGGTTAAAAAAAGCAGCGGATACCTTTGCAGCTAAGCATATAAAAGATTATAGAGAATGACAACTTTATCACATCAGCCTAAATCATGAGCCTGAAGGCCATGTCCCACCATCTGCTATATTACAATTTCCATCATCCTCAGAAGGACATTGGGCAGCTGAGGATGAAGGGAATTGAAGCTCAACAGGCTGAAAGTCACATGTTGCTCTCCCTGGGTAATTCATATATATTTCTCATGGAGAATCTCACCTGAAGCATCCCATTCATCTCTCGTTTCAATTTCCCCAGATCATACAGCACATCGTTGGCCTTCTGCACAGCTGTATTAGCTATGGAACTTGTTCCCACTGAAATGCTTTTGGGTCCAGTGGCTGGATCCATCAGGCTGAGGTCGAAACTGTACATGAGGGGGAAAAAGTATCAAAATGTCTGGTTGCCTCTCTTTTCTCTGGAAACATAAGGAGGTGCAGAACCACAGACTCTGAAACACTAATGGATGAGTTCTACACTCTTTTAAACAAAACTCATTGGAAGATCTGAAACACAGGTGACCGCATGATAATATTTTAAAGGAAATTCTGATTCACAATAAAGCCTATGTAAAATAAAGTAATCATGCTTCCTTTAAAGATATATATCAACGAAGAGAGGACACTGATGCGTTGAAAAGCTCTTGCATTTATAGATTTTAGTATCAAGTGAATTCACTCCCGTAGTAATACACATTTGCACTTGGCCATTATTCCCTGCCCACAAATCTGACATGAAGAGAACTATAAATTAGTTCCTGACTTGTATTTGGGAGTGTTCCAGCTCACGACAATCTAAACTGAATGTATAAACAGTGAGCATGCCAGACAGGTTCCAGAATGTGCCAACAATTCAGTGCTTTTCCTTCATTTGTATGTCTGGAAGGACTCCAAGAGACTGCATCGTTCATTTGCTCATTCAAGTGGAATTGATAATACTCTTGGTTGTCATGGATACTGCAATTGCACAATTAATTGCAAACTGCATTGACTGTCTGTTAGACTTTTATAGTTTATTTTAATCAGTGCTTAAATGGATCGAAACTGAATATGTTCGATGTCAACTACAGATAAGAGAATGGTGGTAGAGCTGGTCATTTCACACCTCTGCTGAAGTTTTACATTACATACACGACCCAGAGTGTTTTGTTAAAACAATGCGTTGCTTACCTCTCTGGCACTCAAAGTGTTAGAGGCATAGTAAACCCCAAGACTAAAATAGTTCAACTGAAAGGTCATTTTGCCCTAACGCTACTATTCCAATAGCTCAGAGGTTAATACTTACCAAGTTGCTCACCAGATCCTGTGTATATAACTGCAGGTTAGAGCAGTGTTTCTCAACTCCTGTCCTCAGGACCCACTAGCAGGCCAGGATTTGATGATTTCCTTGTTAGAGCGCAGGTGAGTTAATCAATGTGAATGAGCCTCTGATCACCACACCTGTGGCCTGTTAGTGGGCCCTGAGGACGGGAGTTGAGAACCACTGGGTTAGAGTGAAGGCTCACTCATCTTACATCTTCAGTGATTTACAATATGGGGTTTGAGGAGGGACAAAAAAAAGCCTCATTGCTCAAACCCAGTACCACTACTAGTGCGTGTGCACAAAATGGACATCCGTTCTTTGTGCACTCTCAGTAGTAGTACTGTGTTTTAGTAGGAAAAAGTTTGTCCCTGTACAGATATCATATTAACCCCTCTGCGTGCCAGAGGGGTACACAACACATTGCTCTGCAATGTGTAGTATGGCCCTCTGGCACTCAGAGTTAACAGTTGCCAGTCAGGTAGAAGAAGAAGGAGGAGAAGTGAGCGGTGAAACAGGGTGGGAAGGAGGAGACATGTGCAGCATTTCAGAAGAATCAGCCTCTGCCCCCAGAGACCTGGTAATGAACTGTAAAAACCAGAGTCAAATCCGGAGAGTTCCCAGGTATGAACATTGTCAGTCAGTCCTGGATGTCATGGCCATGGAGGCAGACATGAGAGCTGCAGGCAGTAAACTTTAAGGACCAGAAGGCTGCATGACTCATTGTGAAGCAATGTGTTACACAAACCTTTCTGGTCCTTAAAGTGGACCTATTACCCTACGACATGTTTAGTTTGTTTAGAGAAATTATATTGACATATAGGTTGTACTGGCCGTTTTTCTGTAAAATAAAGTTTTTGAGAAATTAACCTGTATGTTCTGACAGTAAGGCGAGTTATAAGAATTCCCTGCAGAGAATGCCAATCAGTTCTGTTCGAAGCTGAACCGACCACTGTCTGTGCTATTCTATATCTCTCCAGTGTGTGGTCTCTGCCTGCATTCACTTACAGCACAGTGAGTGTGGGAATACTGGTCCGTCACAACCAAATTAGCATAAAGTGCCAGGCTGTGCCACAAACAAAAAAAAAGATTAATTTCTTAAACCTCTGAGTGCCAGAGAGGTACCTCTCTGCCACTCAGACGATTGAAAACCATTTATTTATGTAACAAACAAATAGCCATTACACATGAGATGCAGTTTTTCTTTCTCTTGAAAATGAACTATAAAGTGACAGGTCAACTTAAAAGGATCAAGATTACCACGTGTTGTTGGAGCAGTTTGTGTCCTGTGGTCCTGCTAGAAACTATCAAGTGAATATGCTATTGCTTGAACACAGACACAAATGAAATATTAATAGAGGCCATTATGATTTTCTGGCCATAGTAAGGTGAGGGTTAGTATCAGGGTGGTGTTACGTCACCTTTATCTATTAGGAGGTTGAGCTTTAAAACACAAGAGAAGGGGCGTGCAACACATTGGGGGTTATGCACTAAGGTGTGATAAAGAAGGGATAATGTAGACTACGCTAGTGATATCACTTCTCCAATTGAGCCAATGCACTAAGATCACTGCCACTTAAAATCCAAATGCATAGGCCTCATAGAATAACATAGGAACTGGAGAAGTGATATCACTGGATAAGTCACCTCCACTTTACCACATCTTACAGCATATCCCCCATTATTTGAAATGCCCTATGCACCTCTCTGGTAATCAGTGTTTTTGTTTGTTTGGTATTTTTTTTTTAATTATCATTATTATTATTATTATTATTATTTAAAGGAGCGTAAAAAGGAGCAGTACATTTTTTTTTTATGAAAAACTACATATTGTAGGGGTTTTCCTATTGAGTAAAATAAGGGTACTCCCACTGCCGAGCAGGGGCGGGCTGGCCCGGGGGGCAGGGGGGCAATTGCCCCCCGGGCCGCGGGGCCACTAACTGTAATGGGCCGGTGCATTGACATAAATAAATATTTGTCAGTGGGGCCGGACATGTGCTTGCTGACTGCTGGGCAGAGTTCATCAAAGCCCAAATGGCAGTGATTGGTGAGCCAAACGGAGCCACGCTGCTTTATTGCTATTTGCTGCATATGATGGATGAAATGAATGATTGATAGCCTTCATGTTGCCCAGGCCGCGAGACATGTAGGCTATCCTCATTCACTGATGTCGTACCCAATAGAAACACTGGCTGCTGCCTCAAGGCAGCGCCTCAGTATTTCATTGGATGATGCTGGGCTGTATGACGTCACGCACAGCGACGCAAGCGGGCAAAGAGGGAGTGTGGTGTGCATCTGGTCTAGACTGTGAGGAGCTGTCTGGGCTGAGGCTCAGCTCTCAAAGAAGAAAAGTTTGCTGGTGGCACCATGGAGCAGTGGTAAGCAATAAGCAAAGTAACACTTTTAACTCTTTGAGTGCCAAAGAGGTATCCAACGCACTGCGCTGCAATTCATTGGATAACTCTCTGGCACTCAAAGGGTTAACTCTGCTCTGTCCACTCCTGTCTTTTATATTTAAGAATATTTCATGGGCACATCAGTGTTGTGTCAGAGGAATAACTGGGGCATCTCAGCAGGTTAGGTTACATCAAGTAGGGACATATTGTATATCATCTTTTTCTGATCTAACAATATTTCAGAGGTCTAAGTGTCAGATGGTTTTGAAAGTTCACACCTAGGGCTATTGTCCTCAAGCTGTTGTTGGACTACAATTCTTATTGTATTTGAGGATGATGGAAATTGGACTTCATAAAGAGCTTTAGGGTGACAGCTTGCCCACCCCTGCAAAAGGTTTGTGGAATATGTGAGGTTTACAACAGATACATTTATTATTATTATTCTTCACTGGTCAAACAAGGATAAATAGGCCACCTAGAAACGGGAAGATATATTTATAGGTAATGGGGGGGTGGGCAGTGCAAAGGAGGTCTCTAAGTCTAGTATTAAGATTTACAAAACAATATATTCATAGTGGTCAAAAACATATATGATATAGTAGAAAAACAAAAATACAAAACAAACAGATAAGAAAACAAAGGCTATAGAAATCAAAATAAATTTGATAGGAAGGCAAGTTTGCATTAAAATATACAAGAGTGTTCTTGCATACAGTCAGAAAGTAACATTGGGCTGTAATATTCACTCCTGTATGAGATGTGCTTTCTTTAAAAAGTATGCATGGGGAAAACAGCCAATGAAAGCTTACCCAAGCAGCATTACAAATACACAGGGGCGGGCTGGATGATGGAAATTGTAGTTCAAAAAGAGCTGGAAGGTGACAGCTTGCCCACCCCTGGGCTAGACATATGGGATGAGTAGTAATAATGTCTCATTACCGAGGCCATAATGCTTTGTCCCTCTCTGACAGGTGAAAAAGTGTTCATGGGAAGGGGGTCCTCTCTGTTTGTCTTTGCCATACAAAACTGATGGGAACTCTGTGGCCCTCCAGCATCCTCTGTTACACTACAACTCCCATACTCCTCAGGTGGGCTACATAGAGCTGAGGATGATGGAAGTTGTAGTCCAACATTGCCGGAGTATCACAGGTTGCCCACAATTGCTGTCTATTGACTCATCCCCCTACACAAGTAATAGGAAGTATGTATCCCTCCAACTCCCATCATCCTGAACTCGGCAACATTGGCATAAAGTTGATGGGAGTTGTAGTCCAACACAGCTGGAGGGTCATGGGTTGCCCACTGGTTTTAAACTCTAATTTATTTTCATGCACAAGTAATGGGAAATCTGTAGCCCTTCAACTGCTGTTGGACTACAATTCCAATCATCTGCAGCTACCCCAACTGGCATAGCTGGGAAGTCTCCAGATTTGTCCCGGAGACTCTGGTTTTCACACTGCTTTACCGGGTCTCCAGGGCAGAGGCTGAGCCTCTGGATGTGGGGAGTTTCTACCGAAACTCTTCCCACTTCTACTCTTTCCCATTGTGTTCCTCCTTCCCCAGCCTTCTTTTACAGTTTTTTTCACCACTATTAAGCACTGCCTTTTTTGATGAGATTCGCGCCATTTTTTTCACCCCTTCGGCACCACAGGACTCAATTAAAAACACACAGAAAGCAGCCACATAAATATTGTCACAATAGATCCCCTATACAAAATAACCATAAATAGGACATTTGTGTAGGAAACATGCATTCTGCCTATAAAGTGCTAAGTGCTTATATATAACCTCCACACAACTCATTGAGGAGACATGCATTGCGCACGCCTCGGGTACTCAAAGAGTTGCAAAGGGGTGGAGGATTGGAGTGATTGTAGAAATGGGCCACTTGAGTAAACTTGCCCCCCAGGCCAAATGTTGCCAGCCCTCCTCTGCTGCCGAGAGATTTATATTTCCAGAGTTATTACAATTTAAACCCATGTTTTTTTACATTAGCAGTGCCCTCTAGTGGTCAAATTATAATTAGACTTCCTGTTAGATTCTAATGGAGAGGAAAGTCAGAAAAGTCAGAGACATACAGTTCTCCATAGAATGTGATAGAAACTGCTGAGTCACTTCCTGTCAGTTAGAACTTCCAGGAAGTAAACACAGTAAATTCACTTCCTGATTATTTGAACTGCTGTAATTTTTGAATAAACCATCTGACAGCAATGGGAGTGACCTTGTTTTTTTCAGCAGGAAATGCTCTGTAAAATATGTGTTTTCATTAAAAAAATGTCTACTGCTCCTTTAAATGTTAGTAGCACTTTAATATCTACTGAAAAACAAATGTGGTTTTAACATAGTACAGGGGTGTCCAAGTTCAGTCCTCAAGCGCCACCAACAGGCCAGGATGTAAGGATTTCCCTGATTAATCACAGGTGAGTTAATCAGAGGATCATTCATTGTAACTGACTCACCTGTACTTCATCAGGCAATCCTTAAAGTCTGGCCTGCATGTTGGTGGCCCTTGAGGACTGAACTTGGACAGCCCTAACATAGTACACGTAAGATATAGGAGAAGTGAATACATTTGTCTAAAATATAAACAGGAAAATTGACTGTCACTAACAACTGCCCCAGCATATGAATAGAACAGTAGTAGGCATTCTATAGAGCAGGGCTGTCTAAGTTCAGCCCTCAAGGGCCACCAACAGGCCAGGATGTAAGGATTTCCCTGATTAATCACAGGTGAGTTAATCAGTGGATCATTCATTGTGACTGACTCACCTGTGATTAATCAGGGAAATCCTTACATCCTGGCCTGTTGGTGGGCCTTGAGAACTGAACTTGGATAGCACTGTAAATCTAGAAGTTACAGGTGTATTGTTTAAGTAGGTATATAAACAAAAGGCATATAGTGCAGCGGTATTTACCTGTCATTATAAGGACGCCTGTAGTTATCAGCCAGGTTTCCTCGTGTGTAATCTTTACTGGCCGATTTAAGGATTGCAGAGCCATCCCCCAAGATCTTCTGCAATAATATCCCCTTTCCTGCAGATTAAAGAATTTGGAAATGGAGGATCTTTAATTTAATTCTTAGAGCCGTTTGTTCAAGAGAAAAGTGGAGGAGTTCTGGTACAAACCATTTGCACCATAGGGAAGATCTAAGAAATTCCCAAAACTCCCTTTGATTGTGAAGCAATGCATTGGAGACGTCTCTAGCATTCAAGGGGTTAAAGTCCCCATTTAAATGAAAGGGATATTTTATTTCTCCCCTATGGTATCTTTTTAAAATGTCGGACGCAAAACAGTATGTGACTACTGGGCACATTCATCATGTCACCCACATAAAAAGGGCAACAAGAGAATCTTGTACTACAAGGAAGCGCGAGATTCTCATGTCGCATTAAGCAAGGTCACCATCAATATATGCAGCAGGGTATTGCACTTAAACGCCCATCATCCTTACCGAGGATGATATCTCTGCATGCCCCATCTTACGCAACTTTCCAAATAATAAGGGGATCAAACAGCACTTATTGAGTGTCCTGGTATATCCAAGGATGGCACTTCACCTCATCCCAGTCTTGCTGAGCGCTGCCCCTGCAGTAAGTGCCTTTTGATCCCTTTATTACTTGGAAAGTTGCATAAGATGGGGCATGCAGAGATATCATCCTCGGTAAGGATGATGGGGGTTTAAGTGCAATATGTTACTGCTGTACACATTGATGGTGACCTTGAATAACATGACATGAGAATCTCGCTCTTTCCTGCAGTGTGAGAGTCTCATGTCGCCCTTTTAATGTGGGTGACATGATGAATGTGCCCAGTAGTCGCATGCTGTTTAGCATGCAACATTTTAAAAGGATACCCTCTCCTACAGTCCAAACAGTTTGCCCCAGAAAGACTCCACTGTTTCCTTTTAGACATATGGCCCTAATTGAGAACATTTGTATCACATTAACCCTCTGAGTACCAGAAGGTGTGCATTGCACAAGCTTCCTGAACTCAAAGGGCTAACCTTCTCCTCCTTCCTACCCTGTTTTGCCTACTTCCTGCCCACTTTATGATACAATGATGGTAAGCCCTGCCACCCGATTAAGCAGGAGTCACATCACTTAAATCTCACTGGTTGCAACACATGAGCTCTCTCTCCAGGGGCACAAGAGGACGAACCTTCCAGGTATGCTTAGAACTTCAAAAGTATTATACTCTCCAGAGATCCAGGGAGCTTACTTCCTGAAAGTTTAATCTGACAGGAAGTGACTCAGCGGTTACATTCTAAGGAGAACCATGTCTCTCACCTCTCTCACAGAACAGCAATCGGAAATCTGGCTACTAGCGGGAAAAGTTAATGTAAATAAATAAATAATTTAAACATGAACAACTCTGGATAGATGCATGTTTTGGATTTCTTTGGCAGGAAAAGCCATATATGTTTTTTTCAGTTAAAAGAAAAATTACTGCTGCTTAAAAAGAGAACATCGCCTAATAATGAACACCCACCCACCTTCCTTACTAATGCCAGAAATTCCTAATGACCCCAATGAACTCTATGCTTGTTCTTTGGTTCAAGAGAACATCTTCAGTCAGTCCTGGGTGTCATTTAGGATTGCCACCCAGACAGTATTTTACAGGCAGGCCGGTAAAAAAGTGTCTTCTTTCCAATGTTAAGTCTATGAAGGGAATGCCTTGACCGGTATTTTTTTTTAAGAAAAGGTGGTAACCCTAATGTCATGTCCACGAGTAGATATATACAGTTGATAGCAAGACCACACTATATGAAACTCTGCTCATTAGCATCTTAACCCTTTAAAGACCAGAGGGGTGCACGACACATTGCTTGAAGGGTTCTAGGCTAATACAATATGTCTGCTTTGGTTTGAAAAAACTGTCAGGAACTGTCAGGTCTTCTTCCATGGACATGCAGGACTGACCGATGTCATCTCCTAAACCAACGGGCAAGACTCAAAGGGGTCATTAGCACTTTCTGAACATAGTAAGGCAAGAGGGGGTAATTAGTTCGAGTTTTTTTTCTCCTTTAAAGGGATAGTAATACTTAATATATAGCAAATATATATATTAGTGTTTATCCCCTGAGTAAAACTAGGGTACTCCCACTGCTTAGAGGTGTTTTATTAAAAAGTTATTACAGCAGTATCACAGTGGCCTGAAATTGTACAGTGGCGCTGTTGCTACACCATCCTATGGAGATTTATGGTCAACTGAGCACAGCTGTCCATAGGATGGTGTAGCAACAGCGCCGCTGTACAATTTCAGGCCACTGTGATACTGCACCAAAAAAACTTCAAGTCTGAGCTGTAATAACTTTTGAATAACTCACCTTTCAGCAGTGGGAGTACCCTTGTTTTACTCAGGGGATAAACCCTACAATATATATATATATATTATTATTGTTTTTTTTTTTCTACATTTTAAGTATTATCATCCCTTTAAAGTATCCTATATACACATACATATAAAAGTCTAGGACTCATTGTATAGAGGTCAGCCTGGAGCAGGTGTAATCCAGAGCTGTCACTGAAGACACTGGGCTTTATGCACAAAAGAAGAGAGGATCAATTCTGGGGAAAACCAACCGCACCACAGGTAACAAATATACAGTCTCAATGGTGTAACCCTTTGAGTGCCAGTGGTACACAAGGCATTGCTCATCTGACACTCAGTGTGTTAAAATGGGCTTTTAAAATCACTTGAATGCTTTTGTGCATAGAGCCCAATTCTTAAAGGGACATTTATTTAGAGGTGTGTCTTATACCATCAATGTTCTATCCAATCCAATGACACATTGTCAGGATTTAGAGATAAAATGTTGATAATCTATAGAGACTGTGGGCAACCTGCGGCTCTATCAGTTGCTGGACTGCAAATTCAGTCATTCCCAACCAGCCACTGGCCCACCCTGTTCTAGAAGTAAAGATGGCTGTTTCAGTTACACACCTAGATCCGCAGAAGTTGTGGGCTCCTTCACGTTTTCCTTCTCTAAAGCATCCGTCTGTGGGACTTGCACATCCTTTGATATAGGGACTGGAGCAAACCTGCGAGGAGCGGGAGTCTCTAGAGGAGATTTGCACAACTGATTTGTAATTTCTTCAACATGTGGCACTTCAGCTTTGGAAAGAGAGAGGGGAAACAAAAACATTCAGGCTTCCCCCAAAATCCATAATATATTTCAATAGCAAGAGAAACCAACATTTCCTATTTCTATCAGCACCACCCACAGCACTCACCATCCCCCTGACATATGCTTTACTGACATACCTGGGAAATCTGCATTTCTGACAAGGAGACTCTGATTTTTAATATTTAATTACCAGGTCTCCATGGACAGGTGCTGATTCTTATGGCTTAGTGATTTCCACTGTAACTCCTCCCACTTCGCTGCCAGTTCTGGTTACTCTCCGCCCTGTTCTTCCTTCTCTAAGCCCATTTCAAGGAAACCCCACCTCCCTCATCTCAATCAAGGCCACCCATTCAAGTCCCACTTATGATATGAGTCACATAATTTGGATGCGCCAACCCCCAGACCTTAGTGGACATCTGGGGGCTTGGGACAAGAATGTTCCCAGATATGATTGAGCCTCATTACTTGGTGCCATTTGTTCAAGTCCCATTCCAGTGCATTGTTCTACCATCCTCATTCCTGTCCTATGTTTTCCCCAAGTCTTCTCCTCTCTTAGTCCTCACTCCCTCCTATCCTGTGTCACCCCACAGGTCTTCTCCTCTCTTAGTCCTCACTCCCTCCTATCCTGTGTCACCCCACAGGTCTTCTCCTCTCTTAGTCCTCACTCCCTTCTATCCTGTGTCACCCCACAGGTCTTCTCCTTTCTTAGTCCTCACTCCCTCCTATCCTGTGTCACCCCACAGGTCTTCTCCTCTCTTAGTCCTCACTCCCTCCTATCCTGTGTCACCCCACAGGTCTTCTCCTCTCTTAGTCCTCACTCCCTCCTATCCTGTGTCACCCCACAGGTCTTCTCCTCTCTTAGTCCTCACTCCCTCCTATCCTGTGTCACCCCACAGGTCTTCTCCTCTCTTAGTCCTCACTCCCTCCTATCGCGTGTCACCCCACAGGTCGTCTCCTCTCTTAGTCCTCCCTCCCTCCTATCCTGTGTCACCCCACAGGTCTTCTCCTCGCTTAGTCCTCACTCGCTCCTATCCTGTGTCACCCCACAGGTCTTCTCCTCTCTTAGTCCTCACTCCCTTCTATCCTGTGTCACCCCACAGGTCTTCTCCTTTCTTAGTCCTCACTCCCTCCTATCCTGTGTCACCCCACAGGTCTTCTCCTCTCTTAGTCCTCACTCCCTCCTATCCTGTGTCACCCCACAGGTCTTCTCCTCTCTTAGTCCTCACTCCCTCCTATCCTGTGTCACCCCACAGGTCTTCTCCTTTCTTAGTCCTCACTCCCTCCTATCCTGTGTCACCCCACAGGTCTTCTCCTCTCTTAGTCCTCACTCGCTCCTATCCTGTGTCACCCCACAGGTCTTCTCCTCTCTTAGTCCTCCCTCCCTCCTATCCTGTGTCACCCCACAGGTCTTCTCCTCTCTTAGTCCTCACTCCCTCCTATCCTGTGTCACCCCACAGGTCTTCTCCTCTCTTAGTCCTCACTCCCTCCTATCCTGTGTCACCCCACAGGTCTTCTCCTCTCTTAGTCCTCACTCCCTCCTATCCTGTGTCACCCCACAGGTCTTCTCCTCTCTTAGTCCTCACTCCCTCCTATCCTGTGTCACCCCACAGGTCTTCTCCTCTCTTAGTCCTCCCTCCCTCCTATCCTGTGTCACCCCACAGGTCTTCTCCTCTCTTAGTCCTCACTCCCTCCTATCCTGTGTCACCCCACAGGTCTTCTCCTCTCTTAGTCCTCACTCCCTCCTATCCTGTGTCACCCCACAGGTCTTCTCCTCTCTTAGTCCTCACTCCCTCCTATCCTGTGTCACCCCACAGGTCTTCTCCTCTCTTAGTCCTCACTCGCTCCTATCCTGTGTCACCTCACAGGTCTTCTCCTCTCTTAGTCCTCACTCGCTCCTATCCTGTGTCACCTCACAGGTCTTCTCCTCTCTTAGTCCTCACTCCCTCCTATCCTGTGTCACCCCACAGGTCTTCTCCTCTCTTAGTCCTCACTCCCTCCTATCCTGTGTCACCCCACAGGTCTTCTCCTTTCTTAGTCCTCACTCCCTCCTATCCTGTGTCACCCCACAGGTCTTCTCCTCTCTTAGTCCTCACTCGCTCCTATCCTGTGTCACCTCACAGGTCTTCTCCTCTCTTAGTCCTCACTCGCTCCTATCCTGTGTCACCCCACAGGTCTTCTCCTCTCTTAGTCCTCACTCCTATCCTATCCTGTGTCACCCCACAGGTCTTCTCCTCTCTTAGTCCTCACTCCCTCCTATCCTGTGTCACCCCACAGGTCTCCTTTCTTAGTCTTTACTCCCCATTGAAGAGGAAAAGTGACTGTGGCTCTCCAGCTGTTGTCATACAACTCCCGGTTTCAAACATGAGATTTGTAATTTAACAGCTGAAAAGCCACAGGCTGCAAACCTTTGCAAGAAACATTAACTTCTCTTAATAATAAACCTCCATTTTACTTACTCTATGCATAGACTCCTAAAGGACACTATAAATCAATTCTGCAATTAGTCTTTAATTAGCAGTGATTAAATCCATAAGGTCAGACATGAAGAAGAAAGGAACCATTCTGGAATCCTAGAACAGAGATTGTGCCTCTGTAGACATGATAAGCAATACTATTCTTACTGAATAAGACAATGATAGTCCCCACTGCAGGCAGCTGAAGCCATTCAGTTAGGAATCGAGGAAGCTATTGCCATCACATTCAATGGAGAACTGTAGTCAGTGGCTCACCTCTCCCATAGAACGCAACAGAATAACAGACTGAACACAAGGTGGCTATAACAACAATCATTTCTAACTTTGGAACAAAGCATTTCTCAGCAGCGGGGGTTACCTTGTTTCACTCAACAAGAAAAGCCAATATATAATTTTTGTCATGGCTTTTAACCCTTTGAGTGCCAGAGATGTATCCATTTCATTGTGTTGTAATGTGTTGGATACCTTTGTGGCACGGAAAGGGTTAATTGCATTAGTAAGAGCAGGCCTCCTGGTAGGAATCAGGACCCCTCTCTCCCTATGTCCCCCAGCTACTGAGCTCCAAGCCGATTTCATTTTATAAAGATGTGTAAGAGGTGTGTGGGCAGCTTGGTTGAGGAGGCAGGGGGCCTAAGCACTGTAAGTGGCAAGAAACTGGCTAAGCAGTGGTTGGTTGAGGGAGCGGGGGGGGGGGCATCCTACTCAGCCAATCAGTGTTTGGATTGCCACGCCCCATGACAGTAAACCAGAAACACACACACACTATTATATATATATATATATATTACACACACATACACACACACACACACACACAGAAAAAGGAGGGCAGCTCCAGTGGGACTTGATAAAGAGATATTTTATCCAATAATGGCAAAACTATAGGTCACTGTTTCAGTCCGACATGGAACTTTATCAAGAAGTCTTGATTTATTTTTTTCCATTACAAAAAACATTCTCTACAGTCTCAAAAAAAGAACAAAGGGTTGCAGACCTTTCTTGCTGAGTGTAAGGGATGCAGTCTTCCCAGGGTGATGGAGAGGCACGTGTGGTGGAAACACAGCGGGCACGTGAGAATTTACTGGAACCGCGGGTTCATGAGGACATTTGCCAACTTTGATTGCAGAGCTTATGAAGTGAGACTGACACACCACACACATGGTTACAATAGATATAAGAGTTTCAGAAAAACATATACACTCAACTTATTTATACAATTCTAGACTTCCAGCCAAAATGAGATTGGTATCAGCAGACAGCTGGAATGTATTTACATGGACAGTGTGTGCTGCACAGTGAAATATACAGAAGGTTTGGGCTGGATATCACACAGATAACATTACAGGGATTTTAACCCATGAGATTCTATAAAGACATCTTTGGAGTCAACCCTTTGAGGGATAATGCGTTAGGCACCTTTCTGACAGTCAAATAGTTAAATTATCTAAATTTAACCCTTTGATTGCCAAATCATTCTCCCCTCTGGCACTTAAAGTGTTAAAAAGAGCATATGAAAGAAGGAAAAATAAATAATAATAAATTATAGCCCTGATTTTATATATATCTATCTGTCTCTCTCTCTCTCTCTCTATATATATATATATATATATATATATATATATATCTATATATATATATCTATACATACATAGATACATACACACAAAATTCAGCCCTGGTGGGTATGCTATGGCTTGCAGTGGTGAGTAACTTTTCAGGTCTGGCTAGTATCAAAGGACTTCAAATTTTAAGCCCTGTGTATATATATATATATAAAATCATCTTATATAATAATTTGCTAAGCGTGTGTTTGTCAGAAGCGTCATGCACCGTAGAGATGGCTGCGCGCGCTGGCAGTACAGACTGCCCACACCGTGGATGATAACTGAGCGCACCGTTCTGTATCAGCCGCGGCGCGGGCAGTCTCTACTGTGCATCACTGCACCGCGGCCGTTGCTGGGTGGCACTGTGGCCAGTGTACACGGGCTGTTCAACTAGTATTATATTATATTATATATGTATATTTTTATCCTGCCGAGTAAAGCCAGAGTACTTCCACAGGTGAAAAATGTTTAAAAGGGACAGTAATGCCCCCCAAAAAATATTTCCAGTTTTGTAGAGTTTAAAATAATAATCAATATGCTCCAAACCCTCTCTCTCAAACCACTAAAGACTGAGTGCACTGGTTTCTCTTTTTTTTTTTTTTTTCCACTGCAAGGAATGGGAAGGGTGGAATTTTAAATAAAGATTACAATAAAATCAGATTGTTTTAGAGACAGTGACTGGAATCCATCTCTCTCAAACGGTTTACTAAAGTATAAAACCAAATTATTTTTCACCCGCGATCTCTCAGTAACTCAGCTGGAACTTTGATTTGAACATCAATATCAGTGTGTGTTTGTAACCATTTAAATGTCATTTATATGCAAGGAAGAAATTGAATTGAATGCTCAGGAAATGAAAGCTGTCTTTCGCCACATCCATACAAAGGAAATTAGCACACAGGATGTGTATCAACATAATCACAGAATAATATAAGGCACGGAAATGAATCCTGCAATGGAAAGACTGGAGCCAGACCAACTGACAAACACAAAGGATGGGGAATGCTACATCTCTGCCAGTTCCTAACGATGTGATGGGTATCTGGCAGAGGGTAAAAGAATTCAAAGAGGAAAGGGGAAAGTCGGCAATTAGTGTTATTGTTTCTGCCAGAGACCTGCTATTCAGTATAATGGGATATGAAGACTGAAATGGGCACCTTTACATCAAACAACGCAAAGTGGTGTGGTGGGGGGGTCTGTAGACATTGTTAATTCTCTGGGTGCCAGAGGGATGTGCATCATATTCCTTGGTAATGTTCTGCACAGGCCTCTGCCATCTATCATGAATACAAAAATCTCTGTAATAATGAGAAGTAAACACACATTCCTGTTCATATTACATCACTGTACTACACACTTGCTTATTGGTGCCAAAATATTTTGCTATCGAATTTTAAAAATGAGAGAACATTCACCTCTTAAAAAGTTTTTAGCATAGGTTTAGTTATTAAAGGGATAGTAACACTTCGTTTTAACTTTATTTTATTTTGTAGGCATTAAAAAATCATGAAGAATGATATAAGTTATCTCTCAAACCTTTATGGTTTATGAGATATTCACAAGCAAAGTTCCCCTCCCCGCCCCTTTTTCCTAGTGTAAGCCATCTCTTCTCAGATGTGAGTCTGGTTGTATGACAGTACAGATAACAGAAGGGGACAATTTTCTTTGTATGAAAACAATGAAAGCCCTTCCCCCCTTGACAAGTTTTTCAGCTTTTTCCCTTATCTTAATTGAAGATTGTCCCTCTCTGCAGTCTACCTGGGCATCTCCCTTCTGATCTGGTTGAACAGGGGGGGGATACTTTGTTTGTGAATATCTCTTAAACCATAAAGGTTTCAGAGATAAGACTTATATCATTCTTCATGTTTTTTTAATGCCTACAAAATAAAATAAAGTTAAAATGAAGTATTACTATCCCTTTAAAGTAGTATTAAAAAACATCCCCCCCCCCCCATTTACGTACTTTTAAAGATTTTAATCTTCAAGCTGTGCCGGTCAGCATAACGCAGCACGCTGAATCTTCGGCACAGCTCTTCTTGACTTCTTAATTCTCCCCCCTCCCAGCTGCCTCAGGAAGCGCGTTCATGCGCAGCTGGGAGGGAGGTGAAGAAGATTAAAGCGGAACTACCACCCAATAAGTATATTGCCCCACATAACTGCACATCTGGTGACTAGCTGCTCTGTAGCTCTAGTCACCAGAATTATTACCTGATTAAAGAGAAATAGCTATTCTTTCTAGACTGACAGCAGGATGGAGCGTGGTCATTTTGCCATAGTGACGTCCACACGCCTGCGCTGTCAGTCCCAGCCGGGTCTAGGAGGCGTTGCTAGGATACGGCCAGCTCCAAAAGGGATTGACAGCACAGGTGCACGGACGTCACTATGGGAAGATGTCTGCGCTCCGTCCTGCTGTCAGTCTTGGAAGAATAGTGATTTCTCTTTAAATCAGGTAATAATTCTGGCGACTAGCGCTACTGAGCAGCTAGTCACCAGATGGGCAATAAAAACTCTTCCTAATACTACTTTAATAAATAAACCTATGCTAAAAACTTTTTGAGAGATGCGTGTTCCCCTTTGCAATGAGTTCCGTACCCCTCTGGCATTCAAATGGTTAATAACAAAACATCACTATCCCTTTAACACATGGTCCCAGGGGGAATTATGCATGAAGCAAAAGATGAACAATATTTGTAGCATACCAACAGCAAAACCTCCCCCCCCAAAAAAAAGAAGCCAATTCCACTGATTTAAGGGGGAACTATCACCCCACATAAAGTTAAATCCCAAGAATTACCCATCTGGCGAATAGCTAATCAATAGTGTTAGTCGCCCGAATAATTATCTCCTTATAGAGAAATTCTACTGCTCCCGATACTGACAGCCAGGAAACAGCACAGACATCTTTTCCGTACCTTAAAGGGATAATAATACATAGTTTTTATAAATCTTAAATTTGAAGATATTAAAAATTTAAACTAAAATGCCCAAAGTCCATAAACCATAAAGGTTTGAGAGATATTCACTGTCAAAGTTCCGCCCTCCCTCCCCTTTCCTTGACGTTAGCGTTCTAGCTGACTGCAGGGGAATCCGGTCCCGAGACAGGCCGAGGCTCTTCAGCAGAGCCGAGATCGAGTTATTGAAACAGAAATCCTTCACTAACCTCCTTAACCCTTTGCGTGCCAGAGGGGTATGCAACACATTACAAAGCAATAACTCTGGTTGCTAGAGAGATCTCCAGCACATTGACCTGCAATGTATTGGCGATGTCTCAACCATGTAAGTGGTTAAATAATTGCCTCTAAATGGGTATAAAATGGATGACAATTCAGAATATGGGTGTGGCCAGCGGAGTTGAGGCACCCCTCAAAATTTGGAGCTCTAGGCAATTGTCTACTCTACCTATTGAAAAACCCTGCCCTGATCTGCTTTTGGTATTTATTTACTTTTTAAGAACAATGTTAACATTTTGCAACTGTAAAATTTCACTGTCCAGCTATAAGCTTGTTTTGCATTGAAACGGTGTTTTTGTCAGTATCTGAACAGTTGCGATATGCAAAGTCTTACTGTCTTTAAGTTTAATCATTCCAGGTTATTGCTGAAAAACACATTTTTGGCAGGGACCAGCGGACAGACAGCGCAGACATCTTAGAGGAAATGTACCTCTGAGTCTGCGCTGTCTGTCCCATTCATTGCCAGCATTGGTAAGTGGAGTTCCTTGGTGCCTTAAGGCACCGGAAGGGACTGACCGCGCAGGTGCACAGAGCTTCTCTTGTAAGCTCTGTGCAGCCCGATGCCTGTGAATGAAGTGTTTTTTCAGCAATAAACTGGACTTATTGAGCTTAAAGACAGTAAAACATTGCAAATCGCTATGTTACAAATATATTGGGGGGCAATGTTATTAGCATGAAAGTTCCGCTTTAATTGTACCTAAGAGGAACAGGCCCACAAACATGTTGATTAACATTAAATCTGGGGTATTCATTTCCCTTTAACCCCTTAAGGACCATGCGGTCCGGGGGCACTCTGTAGGACCAGGACACATTTTTTTACATGGAAGCAGTATGTAATCACAGAGCGGTATATAGCCGCTCTCTGATCACAAACATCTATGATGTGCCACGACAGCAGAGACGGCCCTGGCACGTCAGCGGGCATTAAGGGGTTAAGAATTGTGTAGTGTAATACAATAAGATGCAATTCTGAAGCAAACAACTGCATCACAGGGGAGACATGAAAATTCTCATTGGGTTAAACTGCACTTTTAACCTCTTGAATACTAGAGAGCTCTTTGCAATGTGTTGGATACCTGTTCAGCATTCAAGGAATTAAAAAGCTCCATTTAAATCAATGGGAATTTGAGGAGTGTTTGTCAGTCACCTATGGTGCAGTCAGTTTGCTTTAGAATTGCACCTGTTTTGCTTATTGGAATCACATCTTCAGGATCATATACAGCTAGCATTAAAGGAGCAGAAACTTTTGTTATCAAAAAATATATATTGTAGGGCTTTTCCTGTTGAGTAAAATAAGGGTACTCCCACTGCTGAGATATGCATATTTCCATTACGATTTAAACACTTTTTTATTTTTTTATTACATTAACAAAGCCCTCTAGTGGTCAGATTCCAACTGGTTAAATTCCCTTAAATTCTATTTGAGATGAAAGTCAGTAATAAACAGTTCTCCACAGAATGTGATCGATACTGCAGAGTCACTTCCTGTCAGTTAGAACTTTCAGGAAGTAAAAGCACAGTAAATTCACTTCCTGATTATTTGAACCATTATACCTATTGAATAAAACAACTGCCAGAATCGAGAGTGTCCTTGTTTTACTCAGCAGGAAAAGCTCTGTAATTTAAAGGTTTTCATTTAAAAAAAGTACTTCTCCTTTAAGTCAGTTTCATACCTGCATCTCAAGTTGTTGCTGTTGAAGCTTTTCCAGATGCTGAAGTCTCTGTTCTGTCAGTTGGGACAGCTGCCTTTCCAGCTCACTCACTCTGTCCCCAGGATACTGTCTTTCTGGTGGTTCATTCTGGATCTTGCGCTGTTGCTCTGCGAGATGTTGCAGCTGCCTGTCAGCCTCCTGGAGTTTGTTCAGCAGCTGGGAAACGGAGTTTACTTGGGCCTCCATGTCACTTTGCACCTAGGAGGCAAAAGAGGAGAGATGACACAACGTTATCAGCTTAAAATCTCTAGAACTGAACCATGCATAATAAAAATGGAGGGTAAACCAATATTTCTATACAGCACATTTCTGAAAGGGCCACATGTGATAGAGCAATATGGGGCCTTATTTATCAAGAGGTGCAATTCTGGAGCAAGCCAACTTTACTGTGGGTTTGAAAGGAAACTTCTGTAAGTTCCCATTGATTTTAAAAGGGTTTTAACTCCCTGAATGCTAGAGAGGTCACCAACACATTGAAGAGTTACCAGGACAGATAAGCCAATGAATAGTATACCCAACAGAGAATACGATTTTGCTTGGGTTGGGATGTTCTGTCCCCCAGTGGACCAAGAGAAATAGATTTTTAAGCAAGTACAAAAATCCCCTTTGCACTTAATCCATTGGGGGCACAGGGACCATGGGGATGTCACAAAGCAGTCCCAATATTCTGGGTGGAAGAAAAAAAAAGAAGTTTAAAAAATTGAGTCTTGCAAAAGCAAGAACATTAACTCTTCAGAGCTCTGTAATATTACTGTATGAACAGAAGACCAGGTAGCAGACATGCTAAGTTGATATTCTTAAGACTGATACTTGAGGATCCAAGCAGTACTCATGAAGTGAGTTGACCGGAGAGCTGCTGGTCTGGTTTGTAGAATACAAGTTCGTTGTATAGTCCATTTAGTCCAGGAAACTATGGTAGCTTCAGATTCAGGTCTGCCCTTTCTGCATGTTGAACACAACAACTAAGACACCCGACCACATTCAATGTGCGTACCAGTTTCTCCTTCTTGGATTGGGACACAGTATAGGCAAATAGGCAATATCAAGTCTTTATTAACCTGGAAGTACATACCACCTTGGTTTGGAAGTCTAGAACAGTTATCAGAATTGCTTTTTCTTGATGAAAGGTAAGGTGTGGAGATGTACAGGGGAGGACACAAACCTTTATAGAAGACACTGAAGTAAGGAAAACAATCATACAGGCAAGGTTTCAGAGAGAGGAGAACAAAGCATTTTATGAGACCTCAGGAAGTATGTTCAAGACCCCCATGCATGAAGTCTGAAATCTCCGCAATCTTACACTGGAACACTATGGATAAGTTAGATATATTTACTGTCAGAAATATGTACTTTAGACTCTCTCCTCCTGTTTGAAGGACATTTTGAAGCAAAAGACAATTTGAAAAAGTGGTCTGACATCTTTCACAATAGCTAAAATAATTTCTCTAAACTCTGAGGGATCTTGGAGGACACTGGTTTCCTTGCCTTCTGCATGGACTGGACTACACTTTCAGATAATTCTTTGAGCCTTAGCATTGAGGCTTTAAAGTTCCAGGCCATTAAAGAAAGATTGACTGACTCGGGTGACATATGGGTCCTTGAGTGCATAGGTCTTGTAACAATGGAAGTCTGCAGGCCTAAGCTATTGAGATATCTAATAGAGAAATTAACCACACCTGTCATGGACAGGCTGCTGCTAGGAGGATACGTGTTTGATCCCATCTTAGGTTTGTAATGACCTTGGGAATCATGGCCAGCAGAGTAAACAGATACGATAAAGGTATCATCATGTCTGCTTCTAGCACCCTGGGGTCTCTTGTAATGGTACAGAAGACTGGTAGTATGGCACTGTGTCAGATATATTTTCTTGGGAGTTCCCATTTTGCTACCAGTGATTCAAAGACAGTTTGTTTTAGCTCCCACTCACTTGGTTCAATTGTCATCTGACACCCAGCATTCTATGCCTAGGGTGTAAATGGTTAACAGTGTTGTAACATTCCTTCATAAACAAAATAGGATCTTCTGGATCTCTGACCAGGCTGCTTTAGAACTGTTTCCCCCTCATGATTTATATATTTGACAGCAACAGCAAATGAGTCTGCCATACTGTAAATTCTGCTGGTACAGTCAAAAACCAGGGACTGCCAGATTGCTGTTTACAACTAGATATGACGGTTGTGGACTTCTTGCTTCACCTTTGAAGAGGTTCCATATGTAATTGGTGCAAGTGGAACTGAGAGAATATCTAGGAACTGTAGAAGCCAAGTAGCAAAACTGTGTCGAGAATTTTCCCTGAAATGTGGGCAGAAACCTATGTAGAAGACCTGTGTATCATCATAGTTCTGAAAGAATAGCATACACAGGGCTCAAAATTTCCACTCGCTACTAGCCAATGGCGAGTGAAAATTCAGCCCTGGCGAGTAGAAATTCAGCCCTGGTGGGTATGTTATAGCTTGCAGTGGCGAGTAACTTTTCAGGTCTGGCTAGTAGCAAAGGACTTCACATTTTAAGCCCTGGCATACATATACAACAAAAAATATCATCCATAATTTTAGGACACATAATGGTACCAGATGTGTATAATATCATAGTGCCATTTGGGAGAACAGGATACATCTAACACACTATAAAACGTAATTGTGCCATCTATGAGAAATATGGCATATGAAGAACATGTGTAGAGCACAAACAGCACATGAATAACATAAGTGTAATCTGGGAGAACAGAACACGTACAGGTATAGGACACATGTACGGCATAACAATGCCATCCCTGAGAATTAATCTAGTAATAACTATATACACAAAACATTAGAATCTCAAAACTATCTCATCTATAAAAGAGAGTACAGAATAGCTGAAAAGTGACTAAAACTGTGTCTGCTCCCTGCTAGACAGATGCCTAGTTCATGAAAATCCTTTACATGATACATATTATAATTGGTAGTTGGCTTCTTGGTAATAAAGTGCATCACAACTTGGTACTATAGAGGAAAGCAGAGAGGGGAGAAAAAGACCACAAGCTCCCCTGTGTATAGCAATTATGCTTCAATGGACACCACCAACACTCTTCAATGTGCACACTCACAAAGTATTGGCTGGAAAAAGGCTTATATCTACCCCAGCACTCTATCAACTGAGGAATTAATGCTGCCCTCAAATGCAGCTTAAAACTCTGAATTCCAGATCACAGACGGCTGCTCCCAAGTTGCACGCTCCCACGAGTGGAATCAATGATCCATAACACCCAAAAAGAAAAAAAGAAGAGTCTAATAGTGTTATAATGTTAAAAATAAGTATGAGGTTATATCCATAGTAAACAAAGCTTACTCACATTTGTGTATGGTCAGACAACTGTTGGTCTGACAAATATGCACGTAAAGACCTTACACCCGTCTCCACTCGGGTAACATACAGATGACCACCACTCCAGACACGGCAGCTTGTTCCAGTTGAAGCAATATACAAAACTTTTAATTGATTAAAAATGAATTAAAACACAGATACACTACCATAGTGCCCGTGATTCTGCCTATGTGTTATCGGTCAGGTTCCCATTGCTGAACAGGCAGCTGCATTGCTGGTCGCTGCCGCCTGACTGCTGGCCTCTAGGTTGTGGGCACGCCTCACTAACATCACGCTCGCTGTTTTGAACCTTCTGCACTATTGGCCGATTCATATCCCGCCTTATATGTGGCCAGAGGACTGAGCTTCAGTGCCCTTTATTGGTGTATCTGCGCATTGCTACTGTTATTCTTGTTTGACCCTTGCTTGGCTTCTGATTATCCTTTGGTTTGATCCCTGGCTGACCCAGGCCTTGTCTGACTACCACTCTGTATATGACCCAGGCATTGTCTGACTAACTTCTCAATGTATGACCCAGGCCTTGTGTGACTACCTGCTCCGTGTATAACCTAGGCCTTGTCTGACTAACCGCTCTGTGCTTGACCCTGTCTTAGGCTGACTACCCGATCTGTAAGTTCTGTGGCTCTGGCTGACTATCTGTTCCGGTATTTGACTTGTGGCTCTGTCTGACTACTCGCTCCATGCATTCCCCGGTGTTGTCGGACTTCCACACTGTCTCTTCTGTAGTGGCTGCCTCTCGCTCCATACAGCTTAGAACCTTCAGTACCTCCCTGGTATTGTGGTGTCTGCCTAACTTCTGGCAGTCTCTGGATTAATCTCACTGGGTATTGCTAGGTCACTCTACGCTCCTGGCTGCTGCCTACGGGTCACCCCAGCCTTGCTCCTGTACCGATCACTAGCTCTGTACTCGCTCCATAGGACCATAGGCAGGTTCTACCACCCTTGCTGCTTTAGCAATCCATGGGCAGAGATTGTAGCTCAGTGTCGGATCCTCGGTAGTGGACTGTACACTGTCCTCACACCTGTCCCTGGGAAAGTTTGGGAAGTGTATTGGCTCTTGTATTTTATCTTAATAAACTGGTTAAAATTCACCTGTACCAGTGTTGTGTGTTTATTATCATAAGTGTACCGTGACATACACTGGCATATACGCTTACGCATTTCACAGCAACAAGACTGCTTTATCAAAGCACTCAAGCTAATTGTTGCTTTTCATTTCTTGATTGGCTTAACTGCTTTGATAAAGCGGTCTTGGTGCTGCGAAACGCGTAAGCATATAAGCCAGTGTATCAGTGTTTTAATTCATTAAAAGTTTTACATATTGGCTCAACTGGAACAAGCTGCCGTGTCTGGGAGTGGTGTTCATCTGTGTATTACCCGAGTGGAGATGGGTATAAGGTCTTCACATGTATATCTGTCAGAAAAACAGTTGTCTGATGATACACAAATATCTGTGGGGGTTGTAGGGGTCCCAGGGACTGCTTCCACTTTATTATAATAGTATGGGACACTGGATCCATATTTATATATTTTAACCTGCACACTCCCTTAGGGAAGGCAGAGGAAGGAGCCCAGGATTATTCTTATGTACTTTTATAGAGTAATATTTTGATTCAAGGCCAATATCAGGATGGAGATATGGGGGAATATTTTTATTCTCCCAAAATGTGTTTAAGGCCATTTTGGTCTTACATTTACAAAATCTTGTTTCATATGTGACACGTTTAACCAGTCCATTTCCAGACTAGCTGGAATGCATTGATTGCAGGGTGTTCCCATATAAGCCAAGGAGAGACTGATGCTGGGTAAGGTTAAGTTAGTGGGGGATGGAAGGGTAATCCAACTTTACTTTTTGGACAGTTAACTCTGATGTCAGACATTTTGCAATGCACTGGGGACTTGGGTGACTGTACAGAAGGTGGTTGGGTGCACATGTGGACAATGGAGGGGACTGTGGGTTTACTTTAGAAATATTGCCTTCCACTTAGCGAGCATCAAAACAGCGAGATTAGAATGTCACCTGCCCCATGCGGGTGAGATCAGAATATCACCTGCATGAAAAGGGAGATAGTCTCATGTAGTTGTTTTGATTGTCGCACCTTGCTGACTAGTGCTGCCATACACAAGGACAATGTGTAGAGATAGATGCCCCACACAGGGATAAAGAAGGAGTTACATTAGCAAGTAGTATTTGGGACCTGTGTCCCACACTGTGGACCAACTTATTTTAGAGACCGACGAAGCAGAATCATACATGCGGTCCCCGCCTTCTTCTCAATAACAGAACCTGGAACACTTACACACAGTCTGCCGTCCAGGTATGATGCTGCTTCTTCAGGTCTCTAAAATAGGTTGGTCCACAACGTGTGACACAGGTCCCAAATACTGCTTGCTAACTTAACTCCCTTTTATCACTGTGTGGGGCATCTATCACTACACGCAGTTCTTGGAGATGTATGGCAGCAGTAATCAGCAAGGTGCGATAATCAAAACGGCGACATGAGAATATCTTCCTTTTCATGAGGGTGATATTCTGATCTCACCTGCATAGTGAAGTTGACATCCTGATCTCACTAAGTAGAGGACGATATTTCTAAAGGATACCGGACTGTGACGGTCATGGTCATTTACAGCCGAATAGGCCTTTCTAATGGTCTTGGCAGCCCTGTCTGGCTGCAAAACGTAGTGTTGCAAAGACCATCCTGCTACATTGTAACAACAGAACAGCTGTTTGCTAAAGGTACTAAACTGCAAAATTCAGGATCCATACAGGATGGAATGTAAAGAAAAGAGTTGACCAAAGGAAAAAAAGAAGCCTTTTTCTGACTCTGTAGCCAACAGCATTTCCATACAATTGGCATGGAATCCAGCTCTTAGCTCTTGTCTTGTATTACAAACAAAAGTAACTGTATCTGAACATGACAGAATACATGTGTACTAGAAAATAATATTAGGATCATATCTTAGAGATGTAGAATATAATAAATATTTTTACATGACATTCAATGGCATAGCAACAAATTTCAATTTTAGGGTCCACTTTTAAAA
Organism: Rhinophrynus dorsalis; assembly: GCA_037306005.1. Taxonomy (NCBI): domain Eukaryota; kingdom Metazoa; phylum Chordata; class Amphibia; order Anura; family Rhinophrynidae; genus Rhinophrynus; species Rhinophrynus dorsalis. Next base: position 84,422,910 of record CM074728.1, read on the forward strand.
CGTTGCATGCATAATAGCATGTGGCTACACCCCGCTTTCAGCATGTCACCATAATGAAAAAGATGACATGAGAATTTCACCCTGCATAAAAGCGCGAGATTCTCATGTTGTGCCATGAAAGGTCGCCTTCAGTGTTTAGGTATAAGCAATGAATTTATAAGCAGGGGAGATCGAGAGAAAAGGAGACAGAATACATTGATCAGGTTCTCTCACTGGGCAGCAGGGAAAAATTGGTTTAGCGTGTTAAACCCAAGAAGCTCAGCCTGACTGAAGTCTTCCAGCAACCACAGGATGATGGGAGTTGTAGTGTAACACCGTAAGGCATTCCATTAAGCAGTATTGTAACTACAGTGCAGTGTAGCTGCCCAGAGAGAGAACCTGATCAATGTATTTGCTCTCCTTCTGCTTAGAAATTCAATGCTTATAACTAAACATTGAAGGCGATCTTTCATGGCGTGACATGAGAATCTTGAGCTCTTATGCACGGCGAGACTCTCATGTCACCCTTTTCATTACGGCGACATGCTGATTGTGGCGTGTAGCCGCACGCTATTATGCGTGCAACATTTTAAAACGATACCCATTTTTAGACGCTACAGTAAACACCTATGAATAAATATGTTAGAGTGTTTGTCCTGCCAAGTAAAAGTAGGGTATTCCCACTGCTGGCAGCATGTTTCATTCAAAAGTTAAAGTAAAGTCAAACTGGTAGTGATAGTGCTAACCAGATACCAAGAATAACAAAACTGCAGTTTGATGTATAAAAAAAAAAAGCCTTGAATTATATGGAGATGTGTCTAGCATCAAAGAGGTTATACGGTAACAATGTTTCAATGAAAAACCTCCCAATTGCGGGAATACCTTTGTTTTACTCAAAAATGAAAAAACCCATGACATTTTTAATTAAAAAGTTTACTGCTCCTTTAATAACTGGAAAGTTACCTTGAGAATAGGAGCAGCAGCTGCTATAGCTGCAGCAGTGGCAGCAGCGACAGTTGTAGCAGAGTCCACGTCAGTGCAGGGTTTATTAAGCTTGTGTGCACAGGGCTCTTTTCTCACTGTTGCCTTGTCTTCCAGCAGTTGCACCCTCACCTTCTTAGTCACCGGGCCGCTCTGTGATCTGTAATTACACCCATGTTACATGCAGCTTATTGCATCAACAAATTCCTCTCATTTCTATAACTGTTGTATGTGAAATCTATTTCTATTTACAAAGCAAGATGGGTATATAGTGTGTGAGGATGAAAAGATGTTTCATGTTCAGTCTCTGCTTTGTCCCTTATCTACTGATCAAAAGGAAGTCAGTCAAATAATTGGCTTTATAAATACACTCAAGATCCTCCCTAGATCGATACAGTGCCTGTTATAATTTGACCTGCAAAAACTTTTTAATGAAGCTTCTCACAGAAGTTGGTGTATCCTTGTTTTATTTAGCCCTTTGAGTGCCAGAAGAGTGTGAAACTCATAGCTTTGCGTATCCTTCTGGCATTCAAAGGTTAATAGGGAAAGGCAACAATATGTGCTTTTTATAATAAAACTGTACTGCTCCTTTAAAGCCACAAAGTTACCAGAGGAGTCAAATTTGAAGATTTGTAAATCTCGCATATAACCCTTTGAGTGCCAGAGGGGTACGTACTCATACGGTTAATGCCTAGAGCAGGGCTAATCATTTACTGGACTTCCAGCACCCACCCAAATATTTATGTTTGTATGTAATATATCTATATATCCAACTATGAAATGGAAACATGTATTTTGTGAGTTGGTTTGAACTGTAATATTACTCAGTGAATATTTAGGCCTAGTTCACAAGGGCACCTTTGTTGCACGATGCTGCAGCAACAAAAAGGCGGGTTATGCACTAAGGAGTGCTAAAGAGGCGATAAACTGGAAAGGACTTCTCCAGTGTTATCACTTCTCCAATTCCTATGTTATTCTATGGCTCTAATGCACTAAGATTTCACCAGCTTTGACAATCTTAGTGCATAGGCGCTATAGAATAACACAGGAACTGGAGAAATCATCTCCACATTATCACCTCTATCACACCTTGGTGCATAATGCCCAAGATGGCACAGAAAATTGTTGTCTCTGAAAGAGTCACCTGTGACCAGCCCCATAGAAAACAATGACGTCTGTTCTGTAAAATCTGTTGTAGCAATAAAGGTGGCAGTGTGGACTAGGCCTTATGATGAAGGTGTTATTAACTTAAAGGGATAATAACGTTTCAAAATGAAAGCAGCTCCAATTAATCTTCATAGTATTTGGCCCATGGAGAGTGTTATTTCAATACTGTCAGAGTTGTAGTTCAAGAATAATTGAATCATAAAGTATCCCCCTCCCACCCCTTTTACTGATGTAACACTGCTCACCTCAAAACAGAAAGGTGGTGTCCAGGTGGCTTGCAGAAAGGGACAATCTTCAATTAGCATAAGGGAAAAACCTGTCAAGGGGGGCAGGGTTTTCCTTATACTCACGTAAGAAGATTGTCCCTTGCTGTGAGCTGTCTGGTCTTAAAGGAATAGTAATGTTTCACAATAAAAGCAGCTCCAATTAATCTTAATAGCATTTGGGCCATGGTGAGTGTTATTTCATTACTGTCAGGAGTTGTAGTTCAAGTAATTGAATGACAAATTATCCCCCTCCTGCCCTTTTTACTGATGTAACACTGCTCACCTCAGAACAGCAAGGTGGTGTCAAGATGGATCGCAGAGAGGGACAATCTTCAATTAACAACCTGAAAAACCTGTCAATGTGGGGCAGGGCTTTCATTGTTCTCACTTTAAGAAGATTGTCCCTTGCTGTGATCTGTCCGGTCAAGAAACCAGATTCCACATCTGAGGAGAGAGGACTTACACTAGGTAAAAGGGGCAGGAGGGGGATACTTTATCATTCAATTACTCTTGAATTACAACACGAACAGTACTGAAATAACACTCTCCGTGGCTCAAATACTATGAAGATTAATTGGAGCTGCTATAATTTGGAAATATTACTATCCCTTTAATATGAATTTACCTAACAAATACTTTTTACAATGTAAAAAAACAGATGCAGTGAATCAATGGCTGAAGGTTCATCAGCTGACTACCACTTAAATGCTAACAAAAGAAATGGAAATTTTATCTCTCCCATGTGGTATGTTGATGTGCCCCAGAATTGCACCTGTTTACATTCCTACATACAGCCCCCAAGTCTTGAGACACTGGCACCCCATTGGGGGTAATTTTATTATCGCTTAGGTTTTATTTTCTCCTGTATTTATTAACCCCCGTAATCATCAGAGGGGTGAGCAACATATAATGAAGCCATGAACTGCAGACCTCTCTAGTCCTTAACCTTCTGAGTGCCAAAGAGGTTTCCAAAGCAATTTGCTGGATGCCTCTGGGACACGCAAACAGTTAAACTGATCCCTCTAAGAGATGTATGTTTCTATGTAGAGCTTTAAACCTGTTTACATATAACACAGACACTTACCTTTTATTCAAAGCTGACAGCAGCACTTCTTTCTGACCAGTAGCAAACTGAGAAATCTGAATATCTTTACCTGAAACACAGAAATCTCATCAGAATACATAATAGCAGCATCCAATAATCATCCTATTCTTTGGCATAAATAAAAAAAAATTGTCAAGAAATACACTGGACCTTATGTATAAATGCAAAGTAGAGTAAATCTACGGTAAATCAACTCCACCGTAAGGGGACATGCGAAATTTCCCCAGTCTGCATTGATATCAATGGTGTTTTTTAACCTCTTGAATACTAGAAAGGTATCAAAGGCATTGCAAAGCAGTTCATTTAGACTGCTCTCTCTTGTACATGTATGTGATCTCAACACTGTGATGTCATACCTTTGATCAATAAACTCTTAATAAAAAAGAAAAAACATTAAAAAAAAAAAAAAAAAAAACCTCACTCTTGCATCCAAAGGGTGACACAGGGTCCATGGGGTAAAGTTCCCTCCACCAGGAGAGGTTTAAAGGGATAGTAAAGTCTGTTTACATTCTAATATTGTAGCTATTATAACAATAAACTAAGTGATGTAAGTCCCATCTCTCAAACCTTTTTGGTTTGAGAGACATACGAAAATAAAGTTCTCCCTTCCCTCCCCTTTCCCTGACATGAGCTGTAAAGCTGACAGAAGGAGATCTGAGTCGTGCGACTCGAGGCAGCTCTGCAGCAGAGCCGAAAGAGAGCGATCTAAAAAGAAATACTTCATTGGAACGGTCTACAAAGTGTGTCTGGTTTGCAAGCACACTTTGTAGGCGGTTCCAATTAAGTATTTGTTTTTAAATCGCACTATTTCGGCTCTGCTGAAGAGCCGCAGGATGGTAATGGGACTAGGATATCCTGCTATAAGCTACAGCGCTGACGTCTGTGAAAGGGGAGGGAAGAGCTTTATCATCGTATATCTCTCAAACCATAAAGGTCTGAGAGATGGGACACGCATTGCTTCGTTTGTTATAGTAGCTACAATATTAGATTTTAATGTAAACAGACTTTACTATACCTTTAACCACTGGGAAAATCTGAGGTGGATTTCACTTAAAGGGATAGTAATACATAAATATTACTAATCCTCATATTGTAGGCATGTTAAAAAGAATGTAATTGTCCCCAGTGTCATCTCGCAAACCTTTATGGTTTGAGAGATAACCGCACACAAAGTTCCCCCCTGCCCAGCGTTGTAGCTGACTGCAGGGGAAGCCTGTCGTACGACAGGCTTGCGGCTCTGCAGCAGAGCCGAGATCGCGTTAGTAAAAAAAAATTATTTCACTGAAATGGTCTTCTACGTGTGCTTGCAAACCAAGCACACGTAGAAGACCATTTCAGTGAAATAATTTTTTTTTTTTACTAACGCGATCGTGGCTCTGCTGCAGAGTCGCCTGATGCAAATGAGACCGGATATCCCTGCAGTCAGCTACAACACTGACTTCAGGGAAGGGGGGAACTTTGCGTGCGGTTATCTCTCAAACCATAAAGGTTTGAGAGATGACACCGGGGACAATTAAATTCTTTTTAACATGGCTACAATATGGGGATTAGTAATATTTAAGTATTACTATCCCTTTAAGGACCGGAGCAAATCTGACCTTTCTGACTATGTCTTTGTTCAACAGTGTTTTTCCTTCTAAGCACTTTATTTTACACATGCAAATTATATACCGTTTGTTTATGCACAAATTTGGCTTTCATTTGATACCGCACTTATATGGATAGCCCACCATCCTATATAATAATTCGCTAAATCGTGTGTAACGCGCAGTAGAGACTGCCCGCGCTGCGGCTGATACAGAGCTGGGCGCTCCAAAGGAGCGTCCAGCTCTGTATCAGCCGTGGCGCAGGCAGTCTCTACTGCGCGTGACTGCCCCGAGACCGGGTGGCAGTGACACTTTTTCCCACCCTATTTTGCCACTTTTTTATTGATGACATTTGGCAGTAAGTATAAATGTATTACATGGCTCCACAACAATCAAACTCCCAATATTGTTTAGCAGGTCAGAAATTGACATGCATCCAGCCAGCCTCCTGCACCTGCAGTGAAGGGGTTAATACCCCCAGCTGCTGCATTATTTTTTCCACTAGGTGTCTCTTCTCTGTCCCTTACTTTGATCACAGAGGCAGTATGTAAAGCATACTGCCTCATTCATTCAGAATGCCGGTACATGTGATCGCTGCTGCAGCAATCACATGATCCGGCACAACTGACAGGGGCTGAGACTGAACACTCTGTTACCAAAGAGCTCAGTCTCACTCTGGATTGAATGATAGCAGCGTGCATGGAGGCGCGCTCCTATCATTTAACCCATGGCGGTCCTGTCCTAAACAAGATTCTACCCATGACGGTCCTGGACCATCATGGGTCGTTAAGGAGTTAAAGAGTGAACATGAATCTAAGAGATAACTCCTCCCACTGTCCTGCCCCACTTTACAATTAAGGTTCCATCCACTTGTCCGGGTTTGGTTTTGTTTTTAAGTACCCTGAAGGAGGCAGTAGGGTTTTTTTGTTTCCTATATTTATTGCATTTAATTTTATTGTCTTTTTATGTTTATTATTTAAAGGGTTAGTAATGTCTATTGAAAAGTATTTTGCTGAGTCTTCTTTATATTAAAATTAACACAGTGCGTTGTAAGTTCTGTTGTGTAGTTGAAAAGTTATGAAGAGAGAAAGATCCCCAGCCTGCCCCTTCTGGCCGCCTCCCACTGAATTTGTAATCGGGTCGTGCGACTCGATGGCTGAAGTGAGGGACAAACTTCGGTAAGCGAAGGGAAATCCTGCCCTCCTTCGTCAAGGGGGCCAGGAATTCCCTTATACTTACTTACTGAAAGGGACAGTAATGTCCCATAAAAACTTTTCATACTTTTATAGAGCTGAAGAAAAGAAGAAGAATGGTGCAAACCCTATCTCTCATACCGCTATGGTTTGGGAGATATAGGCACTGAAAGTTCGTCCCTTTATCCTGATGTCAGCTTTACAGTTGACAGCAGGAGATTCGAGTCATACTACTCGAGGAGGCTCTGCAGCAGAGCTGAAATTGTGATATTGCAAAAGAATTACTTCATTGGAAATGTCCACAAAGTGTGCCTGGTTTGCAAGAACACATTGTAGACATTTCCAATGAAGTAATTCTTTTGCAATACCTCAATCTCGGCTCTGCTGCAGAGCCACCGGCTGGTCCCTGGACCGGAATCTCCTGCTGTCAGCTAGACGCTGACATCAGGAGAATGAGAGAGAGGGGTGAAATTTCAGTGCAAATATCTCTCAGACCATAGCGGTTTGAGAGATAGGGTTTTCACCATTCTTCTATTCTTGAGCTCTACAAAACTATAAAAAAAATTTTATGGGACATTACAGTCCCTTGAAGTCTGTTCCTCGCTGCAGCCGTCAAGTCGCATGATCCAATTACAGATTCAGAGGGAGGAGGCCAGAAGGGGCAGGCCGGGGATCTTTATCTCTGCCTAACTTTTGAACTACACCAAAGCAAGAACTTACATAGCGCATTGTGTTAACTTTAATATAAAGAAGACTCGGCAAAATACTTTTCAATAGACATTACTTTCCCTTTAAGGGGTAGAGGAGAGAAGGCTCTTGACTGAGAGAAGAAGTATTTTATAAGATATCCGGAGTTTAATGGGCAGCCACTAGAGTGACTGGCGGAGGAGCAGGGACAAAGCAAGATAACAGTAAGAAATCGTGCTGCAGCATTCTGTATGGATTGAAGTTTATGGAGCTGGGAGCTAAGAAGACCAGAGACAAGAAGGTTACAGTAGTCCATGAGGGATAGGATAAGTATTTGTGTAAGAATTTTAGCTGTAGCAGAACAAAGGAAGGAATGGATTTTTGTTATGTTAGGCAAGAGAAAACAGGATTTGGTGATAGCATTAAGATGAGGAGAGAGAGAGAGCAGCATCACTTATCAATGTTAGGCACCGTGCTTCTTATACTAGATTTATGGTAGTGCCATTTACCGTCACCGGGAAGGGCAATAATGGACCAAGTCTAAATGGAATGAGGAGTAGCTCAGTTTTTGACATGTTGAGTTTGACGTGTCTATGAACCACCCAGTCTGAGAGGCAATGTGAGACTTTAGACTGAACATTAGGAGTCATTTGAGGTGCAGATAAGTATAGCTGGGTGTCATCTGCATGAAGGTGATATTTGGGTTTGAATGAGTTCTACATATTATATAATCACGGATGACACTAGCTACGATATGTATGCTATCGTCTTTCTGCAATATGATGTTACACATCTATATATCCATGTGTCTTATTTGTGAACTTTTAACACAGATAGCACAATTCTGTCATATATGTCTCCTACAATCAAAGATCACCATACCTGGGAACTTTGTGACTCATATCCTCCAGGGAAACACACAGGGCTGGGTATAGGCATGTTCATATGATGCTATTTGTGTCATAATGTAGGCGCGGCTTAAAGGGAATCTCTTACCTTCTTCAACATCAACTTCTTGTACTTTAACTTTGTAGAAGCTGTTGTTTTTAAACAAGTAGTTGCTGAGATAAAAGCATTTAAAGTTGTCCTGTGATGTCAGTTGTTCTCAGGCTGCAGATACAGCTCCAGCCCTCACCCTGTCAATCTTGTTCTTTTGCCCTCCCCTTGTAGTGGCTCTTCTCCTCCTCCTCCTCCTCCAATGACGGAGGAGGACTGCATCTGACCTGGCAAGCTCTCATGCATAAGCGCGTCCAGGTCAATGTGTATGTATACGCGGAGCACATGACCTTTATAAAGAGTGCTAGTACTCTTGCCTCTGACTTAGGCAAGCAGACTGGCACTCATTATAAAGGATGCACTCTGTCTATGCATACACATTGACCTGGACGCGCTTATGCACGAGAGCTTGCCAGGTCAGATGCAGTCCTCCTCCATCATCGGAAGAGGAGAAGAGCCACTTCAAGGGGAGGGCAAAAGACCAAGATTGACAGACTGCAGTCTGGAACTGTACCCACAGCCTGAGAGCAGCTTCTGCAAAGTTAAACTACAAGAGGAAGTCAATGCTGAAGAATGTGAGAGATCCCCTTTAAAGTGTTAGTAATGTCCCAGAATAAATATTTATCATTTTGTAGTACTTAATAAGTTGAACTAAATGCAAAAAACCCTCTCTCTCAAAGTGCTATGGTTTGAGAGATATTCACTGTGAAAGTTTGATGTTTCATGCTATCTGCTGTAAAGCTGACAGCAGGAGATCCATGTCGGCCGACAGATGAGTCTCTTCAGCAGAGCCGCAATTGCTTTATTTAAAACAAATGACTCCATTGCAAAGGTCTACAAAGTGTGCTTGGTTTGCAAGCACACTTTTGCAGACCTTTGCAATTATGTCATTCTTTTTAAATAACGCAATTGCGGCTTTGCTGCAGAGCCGACAGTTCGTCCCTGGACAGGATTCCCCTGCAGTCAGCACAGCACTGACATCAGGGAAATGGGAGGGAGGGGGGAACTTTGAATAGGAATCTCTCTCAAACCACAGCAGTTTTTTTGCATTTAGTTCAACTTATTAACACTAAAGATGATAAATATTTATTCTGTGACATTACTAACACTTTAATCAGCGTGACAAGGAGGACAAGGCTAGAGTTAGGAGTATCCAAATGATGCTATCACATTATAATGTGGGCATGGCTTAACCTACTTGGAGGGCTGAGTGCCATATTAAAGTTAGGACTTGCCTATGATGGGGTATCTTGTCATGGTGGCAAGCTTAGCATACTATGATCATATGTGACTAAAACCTCATCTTTAATATAGTGGCGAAATGCAGGCAATATGCCACAGAGTAAGGGGTTAATAATGATAAAATATGGATGTGCACCAATATTTTGTGTCATTCAGACCTGATATAGCCTATAATTCATTGTGAATAGGTGTAAACTAAATGCAGAGCTACAGTCAGGATCAGCAAATACAGGTAACTGTAGATACTATGCAAAAATATGTAAACAAATATTCCTGGCTTCTCCTAACCAGGTACTTCATTTAAAGGGATAGTAATACGTCATTATTACTATCCCCCATGTTGTAGCCCTTAAAATTCTGAATTCAACGATACCAGCGGCATCTCTCAAACCTTTATGGTTTGAGAGATATCCGCTTTCAAAGTTCCCTCTTTTTGTCTCTTTCTCCAGACGTCAGCGTTCTAGCTGAGAGAAGGGGAATCCGGTCCCGGACCGGTGGCGGCTCTGCAGAAGTGCTGCGATCTTGTTATAGAAACAGAAATCCTTCACTAAAATGGTCTTCCACGTGTGCCTGCAAACCAAGCACACATAGAAGACCATTTTAGTGAAGGATTTCTGTTTCTATAACAAGATCTCAGGACTCCTGCAGAGCCACCATTTGCTCACTGAGAGGATTCCCCGGCTCTCAGCTAGAATGCGGATGTCAGGGGAAAGGCAAAAAGAGGGAACTTTGAAAGCAGATATCTCTCAAACCATAAAGGTTTGAGAGATGCCTCTGGTATAATTGAATTCAGAATTTTAAGGGCTACAACATGGGGGATAGTAATAATGAAGTATTACTATCCCTTTAAACACATTATGAATGACATTTTCTATATATAATTCCCCTTTAAGAACTTACATTTCTGTTTATTGCCCTCTTGTGTCTCTCCTGTGACCATTTTCAGATCAGTACCATCTTGCAAATGCTTTGTCACACACGCCTGTTAAGAAGGGGGATTGACTATTAGTGATCACAAAACGGCATACTTTTAAAAATCTTTTTGACAGGGGAGTAAAGGCTCCTAATAAAGCACCCCTACTTATATTAATATGGATCAAAATCCAAATAGCCCCTAAGAATATTGACCTTGTGCCCTTGATCAAGAGATAACGAGGGTTAATCACTAAGGTGTAATAAAGAGGTGATAAAGTGAAGATTACTTCTCCAGTGATGTTACTTTTCAGATCCTATGTTATTCTATGAAGCCAATTCACTAACATTTCTTAATTTCTGAAGATCTTAGGGCATAAGCTCCATAGAATAACACAGGAACTGGAGAAGTGATATCACTGGAGAAGTAATTTCCACTTTATCACCGCTTAGTACATAACCCCCAACATGTTCAATCAGCCCTGGGTGTCATGTCCATTAAGGCAGACATGAAAGTTCCTGGCAGCTTGGAGGAGAGAAGACAGAGAGGCCATAGCCTAAAACTAGAGGGACACAGGTTTAGACGTAATGTAAGAAAGCTTTACTTCACTGAGAGGGTAGTAGATAAGTGGAATAGCCTACCAGCAGAAGTGGTAAAAGTTAATACAGTGACAGAATTTAAGCATGCATGGGATAGGCATAAAGCTATCCTTAACATAAGAAAAGACCAAGGACCAAAAAAGGTTTGAGGTTTTTACTGTAGGAAAATGGGCAGACTAGATGGGCCGAATGGTTCTTATCTGCCATCAAATTCTATGTTTTCAAGTTGAAGCAGGCAGAGCGTTTGACCCTATTTAACCCTTTGGCAGAGTTTGTATCCTGTTACCAACTGTTATGCTCACCTCCATGGACATGGCAACCAGGATTGACTGATAGTCTCTCTTGAATCAAGGAGAAAAGTACACATTTGGAGAGGCTATTAGTTACTTCCCCTTTAATAAATAAGAAAATAGGCAGATGGGATGGACCAATTTGTTCTTATCTGCTATGAAAATCTGTTTGCATGTCAACAAGGTAATAGACTCCCATTACCATTGGCGGTGGCGACTCTCTCATAGAAGAAGGAATTTTGTGTTGTTCAGCGATATTGACAGCATCTAAAACAGTGGATGTTTGTATTATATTTCAGATTATGAATAACAGTCTAGATCATACATGTCAACAATGTATTGCAAAACCACCCTGTTCTCAGCAAAGATATCGTCACAGCCAGCTTTAAAATATAGTGCAAAAGGATCAGGCAGTTACACATATACACAAATTGTGGAATTCCTTGCTCAAGGAGGTGGTTATGGTATACACAATGGATACATTTTAGCAAAGATCAGATACATTTCTTTCAAAAGAAAACATACAGGGTTTTACTGTGTATAAGTAGGCAAAACATGAAGGTCTGATAAAGACAAACTTATTTGTAAGCAGGAAAGCTATATAATTCTCATGTCACTGGGTTATGAGGCAAAGGTTGAACTTGATGGACTTGTGTTTTTATTCACCCTAATTTACTATGTTACAAATAAGTATCTTTTAAAGTGTATATATTTTCCTTAGCAGGCATGTAAATGGAGCCTCTATCAATATTTATTTATTCAACTAAATGTTCAGGCATTTGGTTATAAACACAATTACATGGATTTAAGTTAAGCACATCCTTCTAAATCAGAGATGCAAAGGGCCGCATGTTCAAAAAAGTGGAGGAGTTCTGGGGCAAACCATTTGTATTATAGGGGAGAGCTAAACATTTTTTTTAAAAAAAGCAATGCATTGAAGACCTCTCTAGCATTCAAGGGTTAAACCCACCATTTAAATATGTGGGATTTTTTTTCATTCTCCCCTACAGTACAAATGGTTTGCCCCAGAAATCCTCCATTTTCTTTTGAACACACAGCAGTTATAAAAACATAATGTAGAAAAGAAAAAAGGAGAAAGATTCAGCACAAAGGTTTCTTTGTCTTTTGGTCCAAACACTGTTGAAGCTGTGGTATACACACCGCGAAATGCGTTGACATAATCACATGGTCCTTTTTTCATTTTTTTTTTATATAAAAATATTTTGATAGAAAGAGCCATTTGACCAAGATTATTTTATTTACTTTGATATTTTGGGCGAATACAAATAAGTCGAGTGAAAACAATTTGGATCTTTTCCAATTCTGATACAATATTGTATTCAAGTGGAGACGGAAGGGATTTCCAGGAGCCTGAACATTTAGTTGAATAAATATATATGGATAGAGGCTCCATAAGAGAGATAAAACATTGGCCTGTGACCACTTCATCTTATATAATAATTTGCTAAAACGTATGTAATGCCGCAGTCATGCGCAGTAGAGACTGCCCGCGCTGCGGCTGATACAGACGGAGCGTCCAGCTCTGTATCAGACAAGGCGCAGGCAGTCTCTACTGTGCATAACTGCCCCGCGACCGGCTGGCAGTGGCACTGTGACCCGTGTAATGGGCTCTTCAACTAGTAGTTACATATTTTGTTAGCTTCATGGCAAATTTTCTATGAGTGTTCCAGTCCTTTCTTTACTATTATAAATACACACTAGGGTTGCACCGATGCCAATACCAGCATTTGCACGAGTACTTGTACTCGCGCAAATGCGGCTGATGCCAGCACCGATACCCTGTGTCAGGGTCGGTGCTGCAGAGAGGGAGCCCGGGGAGCTGCTCACAATGCTCCCCGGTCGCCTCTCTCCCTCCTGCAGTGTCTAAGCGTTTCCGCGGGTTACCATGGCAACGCTCCACCACTGACCTCTGCCGGGGCTCGCAAGAGAACAGCGAGCACCCAGCAGAGGAGGGTAAGGCAGGAAAAGGGGGATCAACAGAGGAAGATGGGGCATGAAGAGCTGGTGGCGAAAGAGGCAGAGTGGGGGGTCAAGAGGGAGAAAAAGAGGCAAAAGGGACTAAGGGAGGAAAAAAGATGCAAAAGGAAGAAGGATCAGGAGACAAAAGGAGGGGGCCAAGAAGTGGCAAAAGGTGGGGGGATCAGGAGGGAGAGAGAGGCAAAAGGGTGGGATCAAGAGTCAATGAGGGGGACAAAGGGGGATCAAAAGGGAGAGAAAAAGCCAAGGCAAAAGGAGGGAGCTCAAGAGGGGGAGAATGAAGTAAAAGGTGGGAATCAAGAGGGGGAGAAAGAGGCAAAAGGGGAGAATCAAAAGGTGGTGTGTGTATGTATGTGTGTGTGTATATAAATTTGAAGTACTCACCGATACTTCCAAGTACCTAAAGTGTATATATATATATGCTTTAGGTACTTGGAAAACTAGCAAATGACTGCATAAAAAGTATCGGTAATTGGTATCGGTGATTACTTGAAAAAAGTATCGGTACTCGTACTCGGTCTTAAAAAATTGGTATCGGTGCATCTCTAATACACACACAGTATTTCAAAATATAACTGTTATTCATTTAAGTCTTCTAACTCCAAGTGCCAAGGGGTGTCCATACCTGCCAACATTTCAAATGACCAAAGAGGGACACTTCTGTTTTAGGTGGGGTTGTATGGGTGTGGCTGTTGGGTGGGAATTACTGAGAATTTTTAGGTTATTTCATGACCTATTGACTCCTCTTTGTGTATCTGAACAAATGATTTAGCGCAAGACCAAAAGTATTTTATTTACACAGAATAATTTATAAACACATATACTGGAGTTTAAACAAACATCAATGAGAGTTTTATTGCTGTGGAGAAATGTGATACAGTTATATACACACCCCACAGGGTGGGAAATGGGGATTTGGGTCTCAAAAAAGGGACACTTGGGAGGTACAGGTGTCCAATATTTTGCTTTGGCATTCAAATGGAATTAGTCTAGAAGAAAGGTTAGTAGCCTACAGCCTTCATGGGATCAACATTTGAGTGAAACCACAAACTTTCAAACTACAGGAGAATTCAAACAAAAACCCTGTAAAAAAAAAAAAAAAAAAAAAAAAAACCCTGTAAAAATGGAAAACTTGCAGTTTAAAACACATACTAGTCCAGTTAAGGTATATCACATTTTACATCACTCTGCTTTCATATTTTAATAAAGGACCACCATGGATGTCTACAGGGGAGGGCTGGCCTGGGGGCAAGGGGGCAATTGCCCCCAGGCTGGTCATGAATATGGGCTAGTGGGCCACTGTCTCACTCAATTTCCCATTTGCTGCTGTAAACAGAGTAAACATAATTTAAGGAGCTACACGAGTATTGTAGCTCCATTTCAATTGTAAGCTCTGTGGTATCACTAGTGTTGCTCCATTTCAATTGTCATCTCTGTGATATCAATTGTGTACTACCATTTCAGTTATAAGATCTGAGGTATCACTTGACTTAATCCATAACATTGATGCCAGCTATAACATTAACAGAAGGGGTTAGGCTGGGACATTGGGCTGGAGCGGTAATAGCAATAGGCCACTTAATTGTACTTGCCCCCCAGGCCAAAAGTTGCCAGCCCTCCCCTGGATGTCTATTTCTGCAGGAGAATTGTGATACTGAACAAAGCCTACCTATGTCAAATATTTAAGAACTAGTTGAAGAGCCCGTTACACGGGCCACAGTACCACTGCCAGCCGGTGACGGGGCAGTCATGCACAGTAGAGACTGCCCGCGCCGGGCAGTCTCTACTGCGCATGACTGCAGCACGCGTAGCAGTCTCTACTGTGCATGATTACATTGTTACACATGTTTTAGCGAATTATTATATAGGAAACTGCAGCACTCCAGACTTGAATGCAAACAACCTTAACACACAGCAATCAATGACAAATATTTTCAAATTTCCTACTTATTTAAATGGGGCTTTTAACCCCTGGAATAAAAGAGGTCTCCAGCCCATTGCTTCACATTTTACAGTGCCACCTGTTGTCCAGACAGTTATTCAATTGCATTCTGAGGAAGAGGAGAACCACTGACCATGGTTCTCTGTGGAATGTGATAGTATCATCACCATCACTTCATAGGTTTTAACTGTTAGGTCGTCTGAATAAAGCATTTGCAGGCAATGAGGGGACACTTGTTTAACACACCAGGGGGATATGAACTAAGGTGTCATGAAGAGGTGGAGGAAAAGTTCTACAATATAAAGTCTTCAGCAGGCTAGGAGGTGCTGACTTAAACATCCAAAGCTCTTATGATGTACCAATTTAAGTTCCACTATCTCGATAGAAACTGAGCACTGTATTCCCTTATGTTCTCTGTATGTCTCCCTTTACCACTTCCGATTATAAACTTTTGAGCTGGGACCCCATTTACAATGTTTCAATTTCCTAAGCACTTGTCACCCTATATTATCCAAACCCTTAAACTGTAAATGCTGTACCATGAAACATCAGTCATAATAGTGAAATTGGCTGCATGGGTGCTTTTATTTTATTTACAATGGACTGAGCTCCAAATGCACAGACTGGCTACAATTCAGTATGCATACCTGGAGATACTTACAGCTGGGTGAAGGCAAGAGCTGAAAACGTATAGACACAATCTGTCCAATGCATCATCACCTCAGGCTACACCTAAACATGATGGATTTTACAGACCTCTTTAAAGCATTGCTTGCAATAGGCTGGAGACCCCTCTACAACCAAAGTGGTTAATATTTACAATTTAAAGGTGCATAAAACCCTAGTAATGAAAACCTGAGTAAACAAGTGTACACTCAATACTAGAGTTGATTCTTTCAAGAGAGTTACAAAGAGAATATGCCATTTTCAGAAAACGTTTCAAGATGTTTGCTGACAGTTGGCACTGTTGCTACTGACATCTATGAAAAGTATGTGTCTGTGGTACTCAGCTTTTCACAGGCACAATTAGCAACAGCACCACCTAGCTGCAAAAAAAATCTTGAAATAGAAAGCTTAAAAAAATGCAAATTTGCTAAGTAACTTTTGACTGGCCTCTCTCCCAGCAGTTAATGTATACTTGCTTTACTTGACAGAAAAAGTCTTGCAATATAAATATTTTCATAATAATGGTTTACTGCCCTTTAACATGGCCCTAACAAAAAGGTAACAGTCACATTCCATAAATATATATATTTGTAATAATTATAAGAACTCTGCTTTGTATCAGAAATATATTATTGCACTCCCGTTTTTATACCTGCCATGGCATTATTTAAAGTGAGTTTGACAGCAGGGTACTTATTTGCTGGTAAAGCAGGAGGAATGTAAGCAGCATCTTGTTTTCTCAAAGCAAAGTCTGTGAAAGGTGCAGGTATCTCTCGAAGCCTCGTTAATGAGATCTGTACCCTGCTACCCTCAGAGTTAAGGGTATTGTCTTTGGAAGCATCAGGGATGACCCTTTCTGTTTGTCCGCTTTTCATCAGTGACCCTGATGGAGGTTCTGTCATGTGTTTTACCCCTTTTCCCAGCACCCACTCCGTGTGATTCCTCTCAAATACCCCCATGGAGTTACTGTGGGGGCCTGTCAATGCCTCACCTTTGACTATTTGTCCACCTCCCCCCACTGATCTACCATGAGGATCTGTCATTACCTGATTAACTCTCCTCATAACTTCACATGTCCTCTGCTGTCCGCCACCCTCCACTGATCTACCATGGAAACCTGTTAATATCTGGCTACCTCTCCCCAGTATCTCACTGGTTTCGCCTGTCCCCTCCTGCCCTCCAGTTCCCTCTGAAGGCACGGGACACCCAGCTCCTGTCTGCCCGTTTCTCCGCACACCTGCTCTGCCCTGTGTCCCTGTCTTACTCCCCTGTGCCCGGTGGATGCTAGTAGAGCGGATCAGCACGTCACTAGCCGTGCTACTAGCCTCTGAATCCCAGCTGATGTCCCTGCCTTCCTCCGCCATCCCCTCGGCCTGTCCCCCAATACCCGATCGGGACGCGGTGACCTGCAGCAGTGCCTCTTAATCCAGTGACTTGTAGTCCCTCCAGCCCTTCTGAAAGCAGATGGAAAAGGACCAGCTGTGTTTGTTTGTTGCTGGTTGCCTCCAAGCAAAAACGGTCAAATTGTCCGTTCCCTAAATCAACCCGGGCGGAAACAGTTTGTGCTCCTGAAAGGGTTAGACACATTGGAAGCTAAATGGTGTTACTTCACAATTTGATTGAGACCACTAGCATTCAAATGGTTTATAAGATGTATTTATTAAGTCCATGTAAATGCTACAGTGCTGCACAAATCATACAGGATGAAAAAAAAACAAAAAAAGACTCCATAACTAGGAGACATTGTGCACAAGGTCACACAGGGTCTAACCCTAGAAAGTGGAATGTGACCTGTATATGAGAGTGTGTGTAGCTGTCTCTCTCTGGAAAAGAAAAACAACCGTACAAAGTTGTTAACTATTTGCGCAGTATATTATACACAGAAATTGGCAGCTGAGCTAAATAATATGCACCATAAGTGACACATAAAACTATTAACCTTTGAAGGCAAATAAGCGCATTTCTCCGGAATTTCCACGCTTTCACTCTTGTGCCTACGGCATTTTGTATACAATGTATGTAGTAATATGCATGTTGATAAGCAGCTGAAGATGCAACTCTGAGGTGGAACTTTATATTAAAGCATTGTTTCCTGGGGGCTGTTGATAGAAAAGCACGAAAGGCGCTTGGCAACCAGAAGTAGATCTAGCTGACAATTCGTGTACAAAATATTCGCTCATAAGGGAAAACAAATATCCATTGTTAAATTCTCACGAAGCAGAATTAATATATGCTATACATTGGTGTGATCAGTATGGGTGCTTTTTCTATTCTTTAGAAAATCCATGATGCACTTAATTAAGTAATAAATTGGCGAATGTGCAGAAGTGAAGGTAGTCTCGTGTTCGCCCCGCCCACGTGTTTCTACTGCAGGACAAGGAGAACAGAAAGGAGATCAGTGAGTATTGAATGAGTGAGCGCTGTAATGGCACCTTTCCTCTGCCAGGCCCTGCTCTATAATCATACAGTCATTATAAATTTATACCGTTATGTAACACTCACTTCAGCGAGAAAGGAACTTTGCGTGGTCTTTGACACCTTGCCTCATTGTGTGTTACATAATACGAGGTCTTAATGCTTGTGATAAATAGAGCCATTTTGTAATATTTATTTTTCACTGCAGTATGTATGTTTTCTCAGTTTATATCTTGAATACACCGATTTTGAGTTACAATAGGAAATTTAAATGAAGTGGCAAAACAAAAATAGAAACAACTACTAAGGACCTGTTCACAAAGGGTTAACATATAGTGAAAGTGGTTGTTGAAAATTAATTCTAGTTTACAGTAAATGACATCTCATATGTAGCATATAGCATTACATTTTCAAATGTGTGTGTGTTTTTTTTTTACCAATATACATATGTAACTGCCTTTTTAAGTTAATTAAAATGCTAATTGTCTGCATGGATTTATCCTATAGTATATCATATCTGTGCTAACACTGTACCACGCTTTAACCATGTGAATGCTTAGAAAACATAAAAAATATCAATGACCTTAAGGGGAATTATTTTTCCCAAGGTCAATTAAACCTTTCATAGTAATATTGTTAAAAAAATTTGTAGGTTTAATCAATTACAATTTAGTAATTCAAAATTAAAATGTTCTGTAAGGAAAGTAAGTCTTATTTATTAATGATGTATGCTGCATATATACATATTACAGTGCTCTCTTTTAAAATAGAAATATTACTGTCCAGTGTATCATATGTTGATATTCCAAATCTAGTTTATTGTCAAAACACTACATTTTGTTTTAAATGGTAACTTTAATTGAAAAACAGTAGTGTTTTCCTCTAGCACTTTGCATATCATAGTATGCTAGTGCTAATACACTGCCTCAGTATGATAGTTTCCATAATGACCACTGCACCTGCTGTTTTTACTATATACTTCCCAATTGTTCCTGTTTCCTACCCTGGTGTCCCTCTTATTTGGAGATCAGAATGTGTATAGCATGTATACAAGTGTATTACATTGCTCCACAGCAATAAAACTCACATTAATATGTTTAAATTAAGAATATGTGATTATAAATGATTCTGTGCAAATATAATACTTTGGTATTATTCTAAATAATTTATTCAGTTACATAAAGAGTTGTTAATTGGTCAGGAGGTAACCTAAAAATGCTAGGTAATGCCACAACCACAAGTCGTGCCCCCACCAACACCACCTACAACAAAAATGTCACTCAGTCCATTATACTGTTGGAAGGGTTCTTACTACAGGAACAAGAAGAATCTTTTTTATTGCAGCCCTTTTTATGCTGTATTCATTTGTGCTCATGCTCGTAACAAAATGACAATAGTATACCAACTAGTCGCTATATAAACTTACTTTTTAGACAAACTTGTATAGGGGTGATAGATCCCCTTTAAACTAGACTGCAGGCCACATTTTCCCATCCCTGGATTAAAGCAAAAGTATACTTTCTGGTGCTTGTGCAATTTTTTCCATATTTCCTGTTGTGATGCAAACCATGCCCCTATGGGTTATTTTTGAAAACCTAGTGTGGGGAGAACAGAAGAGGCATTGAAGGATACAGGAAATCAGTGAGTATCTTGGAGACACCTGGAAAAGGGTCTCAACTTGGCAGTCGAGTAGGTCTCCTGTGTAATAGTCTATTGTTTAGGAAAGGGAAAAACAAATAGATACAAGCGGTTGCAACAAAATTCCAATTGAACAGATAACTGTCAGATACAGATATTCTGAATAGAACTCACCTGTGTTGGTATGGGACGGTGAGTCCGGAGCTGCCCCAAACAATCACAGTATGATTTCAGCAAACGAGAAGACACAGGTAAGGAGCGCTGCACGGACACACCAAAGCTTCGTGGACCCAATTAGACTTCTGTCATCTTAAAATCCGCTTTATTTTTTCATTTTAAAAGCATCGGAAAATACACAGCAAAGAGAAAAATATCAGAAGATCACAATGATGATGATCCGCCTAACATGTTTCGTGGGAACATCTCCCACTTAATCATAGGCTCATGATTAAGCCTATGATAAAGTGGGAGATGTTCCCACGAAACATGTTAGGCGGATCATCATCATTGTGATCTTTTGATATTTTTTCTCTTTGCTGTGTATTTTCCAATGCTTTTAAAATGAAAAAATAAAGCGGATTTTAAGATGACAGAAGTCTAATTGGGTCCACGAAGCTTTGGTGTGTCCGTGCAGCGCTCCTTACCTGTGTCTTCTCGTTTACTGTTTAGGAAAGGGGGGGGGGGGGATTTATGAGGCCTCCATAGGGAAATCTTAAGCCCTTGAGGACCAGAGGGGTGTGCAGTGCAAGGAAATGAGTTGGATACCCCTCTGGCACTTAAACTGTTAACATTTTTTTTCCCCGTTTACGCAGTAACCTTGTGCCAGAATTGCTGTAGTTCTGCTTCGTACGTCAGCCTAACTCCCCACACACCTCTGGTGCTTAGAAGGATAAAGACCATATGCTTCTAGAAATAGGCTATGGCTAATATGCACAAAGAACAAAAATGGAGCAAACTAACCACCATAGGGAACAAACAAAAATGTAAACAAATTACCATTGTTTTAACTGGAGGTTTTTAGCCCCTAGAGAGATCTTCAACATTCAATTGGTTTAAACCTCCATTTACATTAGAGTGTTAATTTGGTGTACCACACTCTCTCTGAGCCACATCTTTGTGTACACTACCCTATATTTTCGTTGTATTTTGGAATTAAGATGCAGAATCTCTTAATTTAAGTAAAATTAAATCTTATGTAGATGTGTGTGAATATTATATGAAATCTGCATCATTAACTAGTGCTCTCTTAAACCTTTGATGATGGCAGTAGACTTAAAAGGATAGTAATGTTTCACAATCAAAGCAGCGCCAATTAATCTTCATAGTATTATGGCTATGGAGAGTGTTATATCAATACTGTCAGAGTTGTAGTTCAAGAGTAACTGAATGATAAAGTATCCACCTCCCATCCATTTTATTGATGTAACACCGCTCACCTCAGAGAAGGTGGACCACAAAGAGGGACAATCTTCAATTAGAATAATGGAAAAACCTGTCAAGGGGGGCAGGGACGTGCACAGACATTTTGGGGGGCAGGGGCTCAAATGAAAAAAAGGACACTTCGGACTGATTAATAATTTTTTTTTTTTGTTGTTAAAAGGGTATGAGGGCACTTTGGACAAAAAGGGCAGGTGCTCAAGCCCCCTTTGGTGTCTATGTGTGCACGTGCCTGAAGGGGTGGGGCAGGGTTTTTATTGTTCTCACAGTAAGAAGATTGTCCTTGCTGTGAGCTGCCTGGTTTCAAGATCAGATTCCACAACTCAGGGGATATGGCTTACACTAGGTAAAAAGGGCAGGAGGGAGATACTTTATCACTCAATTACTCTTGAATTACAACTCTGACAGTAATGAAATAACACTCTCTGTGGGTCAAATACTATGAAGATTAATTGGGGCTGCTGTTTTACTATCATTTTAAGCTGCTTCATATAACTATTATACACTTAGTGTTCTTTTGAGAGCCATAATGCTACTCCCAACAGAAACCTCTTTTCTTAGTATGAATTTATACAACTAGTTTCAAGTCCATATCCAACCCATGTTACACTCTGGCATTTGCACTGATTGTATCATACCCAGTAAAACAAAGATGCATGGTCCAAAACATCTGAGATGTGACACACAATATATTTGCTGTTTTAACAGGTGAAGGGTATATAACCAAAAGGAATTATGGCATCGCAGGTCTCAGAAAATGATCAGATTAAACAGGTAACCATAATACTATTGTAGTGATCCAGTTATATTTTATATTATATATTGTTTTTTAATATATTTGACAATTTACACTGAAGATGGATCGTTGAGTAAAATTTCTCTCTACTGGGGTGCATTTGAGTGCATGAAATAGGCTCTCTGAAACTGCAAAGGCAAACCACATGCTTAGCGTTATGGCGTAGGCTTCTTTTGTAAGCATTTGTGAATTTCTCATTGGGAAAAATATGTCTAGGTGTACCTTTTTAGATAAGTACCACCTCCTAATAATACATGCACAAGCACACCTTACTATGGCAAAAAAAAATCCTAATGGCCCGTGTGAATTTTACCTTTCTGCTTTTAGCTCCATCAGTATCTGTGGAGTCAGACATGACAGTTGCTAGATTATTCACTCTACCTTCTACAATTTAGGAAAACAAAATGCAAAAAAACCTTCCAGCTTCTGTCATGTTCATCTCCATGGACATGATACATAAGTTCTGATTGAAGAGGTTATTTCTCGAGCCAAGGCCACAATTATTAGGGGCCATTGATTTTAGATTGTAAGGTAAGTGGGTAGTATTTTGAGGTGTTGGTTCTCATTTCAGGGGAGCTGGCTGCCTTGATTAATCCTTTAAGTACTGGTGGTTTGTGCAACTCATTGGTCCATAAAGGGTTAAAATGAAAATGTAACCACCTAACAGTAAATCTATCTAGTTCCATAGATACAAATCTGTATTTCACAAAAGCCACACAAGCAAAAATTACATTATCTGGATTATGAGGTGCAAAGGTGAGCGTGCAAGAAGACAAATTATAGCAAGACTAGTGTAAAAGCCCATGTACACGGGCAAAGTTCCGGGTAATGTTAACCCTTTGAGTGCCAGAGGGGCACGCAATGCATTGCTTTGCAATGTGTTGCGTACCCCTCTGGCACTCAAAGGGTTAAGAGGCCAATCCTGCTCTGCATCCTGCCGCTGACCCAGTTATGCACTGTAGAGACTGCTCCCAGCACAGATCTCCCAGCATTCTGTGCTCTCAGCATTCAGTACATTCGGGCAGTCTCTACTGCTCATGACTACTTCTGACAAACATCCTAGCAAATTATTATTATATACTAGTTGAAGAGCCCGTTACACGGGCCACAATGCCTCTGGCAGCCGGTCGCGGGGCAGTCACGCGCAGTAGAGACTGCCCGCGCCACTGCTGATACAGAGCTGGATGCTCCTTCGGAGCGCCCAGCTCTGTATCAGCCGCGGCGCGGGCAGTCTCTACTGCGCATGACTGCCGCACGCGCAGCAGTGTATACTGCACATGTCGGGCGTTACACACGATTTAGCGAATTATTATATAGGATAGGATAGGATTGTAAATGTGAATGTAGAAATTTAGTGAGTTTCTTTGAGCCATACACACAAAAAACAAAAGTGGAGTAATTCTTACTCAACCTACACTGCAATGTTGGGAACATGCATATTTTCCCATTTATTTAAAGTGATAGTAATGTCTATTTAAAATGCATTGCCCGAGTGTTCTGTATATTAAAAGGAACATATTGCACTATGTCTAAGTGCTTACCTCTTTGTAGTTCAAAAGTTATCAAGCCCTGAAGATCCACCACCTGCCACTTCTTCCCATGTCACTCAGAAGATGAGGGCTGGTCGGGACGGCTGCAGTGAGCGACAAACTTCAGTAAGCAAAGGCAAATCCTGCCCTCCTTCGTCAAGTGGGGCAGGAATCCCCTTATACTTACTAACTGAAGTTTGTTCCTCACTACAGCCGTCAAGTCGCACAACCAGATCTCATATTCCATGGGAGGCGACCAGAAAGGGACGGGTGGTGGATCTTCAGTGCTTCATAACTTTTGAACTACAAAGAAGTAAGAGCTTAGACATTGTGCAATCTGTTCCTTTTAATATACAGAAGACTCAGGCAACACATTTTAAAGAGACATTAAATGAGGCTTTAAACCCCTTAATTATTATGGAGTTCTCAAATGTGTTGGAGTCCTCTCTAGGATTGAAAAAGTTAAAAGCCCCTTTTAAATAAATGGGAATGTTGATTTGGTCCCTACGTCATTTGGGTCAGTACTCAACAAGTGGTGTAGTTGCATAGTAGATTAGGTTGAAAAAAAGACACAAGTTCAACCAGTGGCGTAACAATAGGTTGCAGGGGTCGCAACTGCGACCGAGCCCGTCACTCCAGGGGCCTGGCAGCCCCCTACTGCCACTGCCAGCATTAAGAGGTTTGCCGATGGGAAGTTCACAGTGATCTCCCCACTGGCAAGGCTTGAGCAGCTTCTTTGTCGTCCCTGGCGGTCTAGTAATGCAGAGTGCTGGGAGATTACATCATCTCCCAGCGCTCTGCATTACTGGAGGACAGCGTGGCAGCTGCATATAGAGGTCTGTGCAGAAGGCAGCACAGACCTCTCCTATCATGCCGCCGGACCACCAGGGATGATGAGGCCCCCTCCTCCTGAGCCAAGTAGGAGGTGGACAATGGGGGCACATTCGTGGAGGTGGACAGTGGGTTCAACGTGGTGGAAGGGGGCCTATTTATGGTCTACGGACAAGAGCTGTCCATAGGATGATGTAACTACAGCGCCACTGTACAATTTCAGGCCACTGTGATATTGCACCTACAAAATTCAACATTTGAACTGTAATAACTTTTGAATAAAACACCTTTCAGCAGTACGAGTACTCTTGTTTTAGTCAGGGGGATAAACCCTACAACATTTTTTTTTCACATTGTAAGAATTACTATCCCTTTAAATAATTGGCAATGTTAATTTCTCCCATGAGGATGATTTTGCTCCAGTGTTGCATGTCTTTGCCTTATGGAACACAGGCCTAGATCCTACCTGTGATGGCTCCTTTTTATGTGTTGTCTGTAGTACTCAGTAACACTAGAATTACTTGCCTAGGATAAGTGTAGCTTTATTTCGTTATACACACTCATGCCTGCCATTTGTTTTTAATTTGAATCCTTGAGGGCAAGACATAAAAGCAGAAATTAAATCGTAACACCCCCCACTTACCATACTATAAGCATAAAATCCTAATGGCTATTATGAATCCGTTCTACATGGATTGGTTCTCCAGAATTAATTTTAATTACTGTAAAATCTCTGGCATAATACCCCCCCCCCCCTTCAGTTTAGGTGAATTAGGGGGTGTTGTATCATGCATGAGTTAAAAAAGAACAAAAAAAAAAAAAAAGTAAAGACAAACCACAATTTCTACTATCTGCACCTCCTTCTACCCATCTCTGAGCCATCCCAATGCAGGTGGCATGTTTAAATTTGCCTTCTCCTTCCTTGGTTACCTCTCTCGTCCTTTAAGTTACTGACAGGACATATTTTTCAGTGGAGTCTACACATTGAAAGAAACTGATAGGATGGAAGATGTAACCAGAGGCAGGCTGCACATTTAAAAATGTTGTTGTACGAGGTGGGAAGAAAGAGAGCGACAGGCTAGAATCATCAGTGTTGTCTCATATGTAGCTACTTCTTTCTTAAACAAACACCACACAAGAATAATTTACACCTGTATATTGTACACAGATGTGTATTATACCCAATATTTTATGGTAGTTTGGATTTGTATGTCCATAGAGGCAGACAAAATGCTCCAATACACCAATCTACTCCCAGTGAAGACTTTATAGGAACATTCCAGAACATTATATAAAAATCTGTTTCTTGTTTGCTGTCTGCTGCAGGAAGGCAGGAGGGTGGAGTTTACCTGCACCCAGTTAATTGCCATTGGGGCAGTGATTTCGCCATGAATGGAAGGGGGTGGGGCCAAAGCCCCTGGACACTCCTGGCAAAATTTGCTGCAAGGAGATTCACAGGGGCAACGATTTTCACATGAATGTATGAGGAACAGCCCCCTGCCTACTCTTGTAAAAATTGGTGTAACAGGACTCACATCCACTGAAGTCCAGCGCTGCAGTAAGACTCACCAACATCAATATTTAGCAGATCCCAACATGCACAGGGTTTAGAATCCAACAGACAAAGCCATGCAGCATTTTCAAGTAGGTTACATAATACAAATCTATTTGTAATGAAATTGTGCTGCTGTTTTGTGGACCTGGGTTCCATAACCTCACAATAGAGTAAGGGTTTTAACTCCAGGTTATACTTGTATCCCCAGTGGAAGTTTATGCTGTTCAAATGTTCCTTATTGTCTTCATTGTGCAATACTCATGTGTTGCAGAAGTGGTGCTTATCTCTGTTGCTGGAATAAATGAATAATTTGGGTTTCATTGTGCTTTATTTTAATTATAGTTCAAAGAATTTCTTGGAACATATAATAAACTGACAGAAAACTGTTTTCTGGACTGCGTGAAAGATTTCACAACGCGGGAAGTTAAGGCAGAAGAGGTATGTTTGCTTGTTAATTAATTGAATTGATTCTTGATACATTTAGACACCTATGGAGGACTCTGTAAAGCTATGAACACATCCCTTAAAGGGATAGTAATACTTGAAAATAATTGTATTTTATATTGTAGCCCTTAAAAAAAAAAAATGAAAAATGATATAAGCTTATCTCCCAAACCTTTATGGTTTGGGAGATATTCACATGTAAAATATAGTAAAATGTTCTTTTCCTGGCTGTTTCAGCCAAGTCTGCCATCTAGTGGACAGATTTGGAATTCGGTCCACAGAGCAACCGGCAGCTCTTTAGCAGTGCCGAGATCACGATCTTTGAAAAGAACTACTTAATTGGAACTATCTACAAAGTGTGTCTGGCTTGAAAGCACACTTTGTAGACCATTCCAATTAAGAAATTCTTTTTAAAGATCATGATCTCAGCACTTCTGGAGAGGCACAGCCGGTCCCGGGACCGGATTCCAAATCTGAAGGGTGGAGCAATGACGTCGCTCCAGGGGAAACTGTACTTCTGAATATCTCCATAAAGGTTTGGAAGATAAGACTTATATCATTTTTCAAGTTTTTTTTAAGGGCTACAATATAAAATAAACTTATTTTCAAGTATTACTATCCCTTTAAAAACTCAACATTCATGAGAAGTTCCTGCTGTAGGGCTTCTGTGATTATTCCTGGGCTGCAACAACTACCATATACCATGTATATGTATTTGGTTTTTAAAGGGATGAGCTGGAAAGGCCAGAAACATGTAGCATTTAACTTTTTTAGTGGCAGAAGTGTGGGCATACCTATGCCTTCAAATGATTACTTTCCAAGTTATTAAATTGGATCACACACACACACACACACACACACACACACACACACACACACACACACACACACTGCTCATTAGATAGAGCATTTAGCAAAAAAGTTTAATATGTTAGTCATTTAAAAAAAAAAAAAAAAAAAAAAAAATTATCTGAGCAAAAATTCAAGTTTAAAACATGCCCAGCAGCCTACTTCCTGCTTGCAGCACTGCCTCTGCTCCTATCCCACTACTCAGCATCCTCCAATGACGGATATTTCCTTTCTCTAAGCTGGAACAATCTCATTGGCAGAGATCGATATCTAGCCAATGAGATCACACCAGCTTAGAGATGGACATCCTCCATCATCGGAGGATGCTGGGTAGTGGTACGGGAGCAGCCTCTGTGCGGCAAGCGGAAGTAGGCTGCTGGGCACCTTTTAAACTTGAATTTTTGCATAGATAATTTTTTTTTTTTTCCAAAAATTACTAACATATTAAACGTTTTCGCTAAATGTTCTATTTAATGAGCATCAGATATCTATATGTGATAGATCCACTTTAAACCTTTGCTTGCTAGAGATTTTTTTCCCAAGCATTGCTTTGGAATGTATGCAGAACATTTCTACCATCTACTGTTTATTGAGATATAGTATAGTTGGAGTAGTGTTCTCCTTTGAGTGCCAAAAGTTTTTGTATTCTTATTTGTCTATTTATTTTACACTTTTTTAGCGTGTTCATGAGATAGTCACTCATTGTGAAAGGCCAAGTTCTAAAAGGGGTGCAAACTATTTATAAAAAAGAAGTTTAAAAAAAAAAAAAAAAAAAAAATTGGTTTACTTTTAAAAGGAGCTCCATCAGACCCACACTCAGGTCAAGCAGATTATCAATAATGAAGACAGTTATCCTCAATTTATAGTGTGAATTGTGACCAACATTTTGGTCCCCAACAATAGGACCTTCATCAGAGTGATACTAATGTAACATAGTGAGGCTTATGTTTTAAGAAAAGTGGAGCTGTTCTGGGGCGAACGACATGCACCCTAGAGGAAAAAAATAAAAATCCCTGTTAACTGGGGATTTTACCATCTTGAATTCTAGAGAGGTTTCTAGTAGTCACTGTGTTAAAAGCCCTATTTAAAATGGAATTTTCACCCCCTATAAAGTCTCCCTGCAATAATTAAGCAGGTAGCAACTAGCTTTATAATATGTTACCTCTGAAATGTAGCTAATTATAAAGAAATCCTTTATTGTAGGAGACTGATGGGCAGGTTAGTGCAGTCTGTTCTCCTGCGCCACCAGTCCCTTCCCGTTACCATGTGGCACACTGCAGTGCTTCTCAATGGAGACGGGGACTGACAGCGCAGGCAAGATGTCTGCTCTGATTCCTTGGCTTCCAGTCTCCTACAGTAAAGGATTTCTTTATCATGGGCTACATTTCAGAGGTAACATATCTATTATAAAGCTAGTCACTACCTGCTTAATTATTGCAGAGCGACCTTATAGCGAGTGAATGTTCCACTTTAACACAACAGGACTTTGAAAAATGCTTATTTGTACACTATGGTGCAGTTGATAGACTCCAGAATTACACTGCGTTTTCTCAGTACATGAGCGTCCGTTAGTTTTATAGCCTATTGTGAAAGACACCATAAAGTGCGCAAGCATCCCATTCTAAAGTGGTGACATCCCCAACTCTTTGTTGATGGTTACCCATATGAAACAGACTTCAGATGGCACAGGCATCAATTATGTTGTCCTTGGGCTGGATTCTATTACAGGGGCTAATATAATCACTGCTTTTATCTGCAGTTTTCCCCATAAGCTTCTATAGGAAAATGTTTTGATAAAACAGCAGTTAACATTTACCACCTGCAATAGAATCTGTCCCCTTAAGTTTTTTTTTTTTCTTTCATTTGTATTTTTTTATTTGTAGATTACCTGCTCAGAACATTGTCTACAGAAGTATTTGAAAATGACACAGAGGATATCCATGAGATTTCAGGAATACCACATACAACAGAATGAAGCTTTGGCTGCCAAGGCAGGACTTATTGCTCAGCCTCGATAGCCAATATATAGTAACCGCGCTACACGATCCCAGAAGCTCTGCCAATGTTTTGCGCCGTAATGGAGAGTTGTAATAGAGAGTTATGGGTGTGTCCATCTGACCCCAAAAGAAGTTGATGATTATGTACACAGTTAATGATGGAGTCGGCTTGGACCAGTCATTGGAAACCCTTCTTTGGAAGAGACAGCATTGCTTATGAACATGTACTAATTCTTGGGAGTTAAAGTTCAGACTTCTAATTATATATAAATATATATATATAAAAAAATCTCCACTTATAATTTTCCTCTATCATAAAATTAAAATGTAATCTAATTATGCGTTGTGTGGTTTAAGTTTTGATTAAATATTTCAGTTATGTTCGCCCAGAGTGGTGTGCAACGCATTGATCAGCAATGTGTTGTTGATCCCCCGGGAGTGTTAAGGGTTAGTGACAGCTTTTTTAGACCAGTAAAATTATACCTATATCCAGGGCTGTCCAAGTTTAGTTCTCAAGGGCCGCAAACAGGGCAGGATTGAAATGCTTAAGCAAAAGTGAGTTAATCAGTGGATTATTCATTGTGACTGACTCACCTGTGCTTATATCAGGGAAATCCTCAAATCCTGGCCTGTTGGTGGCTCTTAAGGACTGAACTTGAACAGCCCTGCCTATATTTATAGGAGTAAGGGTCAATTATTGATATGGTCTCCTAAGCAAATCCCTTTCAGTTTATCCAGTAATCTCTTGTAAGGCACAGTATCAAAGCTTTAGGAAAATCCAAGAACACTACATCCACAGCTATACACTTATCCAAGTTACCACTTAACCTTTTAGAGATGAGAAGTAAATTATTTGACGTGATTTATCCTTCACAAAACTGTAATGACTTTTGGGCCTAGTACACACACTGGCAAACCTTGATGCAACATGCTACAGCAACAAAAAAAGGCCCCTGAAAACTATTGTAGCTAAAAAACGCATCCACGTGAACTACCCAAAGAAAACAATGATATTTATTCCGTGAAACATGTTTCAACAAAGTTGCCAGCGTGAAGTAGGCCTTACTGCTGATACTGTGGGTCATCACATAATCCTGAATACAATCTGTTAGTAACCCTTCAAGTATCTCACGCACTATGGAAGTTATACTTACAGGTCTTTTTTTTCCAGCTTTAGATATTGGTTCCTTTTTAACCCTTTGATTTCCAGCGGTGTACGCAAAGCTTTGCAAAGTAATGTGTTGCCTACCCCTGTGGCACTCAAAGGGTTAAATAAGTGGACTACATGTGCTTTTCTCCACTCACAAGGCACTATGCCTAAATCAATAAATATGAATTAAAATGATGTTGCTTTAACTGACCCAAGTGTCGCAGGAACCTTTGGGCAGACATGTTAAATGTGTGGCCCATGGGACTGAGTGTGAGGCCCTCCACAAAGAAACAATTTAAGTGGCCTGTAGCCTAGTATTAAGGGGTTAAAGCAACATTTAGATCACTCAGAGGGTTAATTAATTCACCTGTGTACTCCAGTAAGAGAGAGAGAACAGACAGTGTATGGGCAGTTCTGTAGATAACTGGACTAAGGATGGGCTGTCAGTGTATTGTTATTCCCAACATTCCCAGATATGATATAAATCTATATTAATAAAAGTAGAAAGCTGGAATGTGACCAAAATTCTCGGTCCATTGCAGCCACACGCTGGACAGCAGTAAGGAGGAGATAGCCTAAACTCCTCCATACTGCTGCTACAAGACACACTCTGGCATGAATTTGGCAGTGTTGCCAAAATTTCTGCGAGGCATTAGCCATCCTTCCAATGCATCTTCTGTCCTCTGTCACCACTCAGATACAATGACTTTGAATCCCTTACTGCTGCTCTCCCATCCTTTTCACACAATCCTCATTGTTCTGAAATGTGTGCCCAACAATGACAGGAATATCTGTCGCTGGCAGAAATTGGGGAAAAAAAAAAATTCAGACCTCCTGGTGGGGCATCAATACTCCCTTCTGATGACACCCCTCCCCCCCCCATTAAAAAAAAGTTACACCACCATACATGGTACTTACATCAAGTATGCCCAGCACTGGAAAGCTTTCAGTGCTGTTCCTGCTCCTGTATTCCTCAACTCCCGTGTTCTAAAAAGGAGGGCTGGGTCCAGAGGTTGCCAGCAGAAATGTTGGGTGTGACTACTAGAAAGTTGCTGTCGCTATATCGGCAGAACGCTGCACCGGTCTGCCTTGCTTATCCTTTGAGCTGCGGTAAGCCTCTCACATCTGGTCTGGGAGCAGTGGGGTGCACATGAGGAAGAGAAATGTGCTTGTGCCCCAGCTGGAGGAGAACAGGTGGGTGACCATGGAGAAGGCTGTCAGACTGGGGGTACCATCTGACACAGATATCACCTCCCCATACTGTGTATGTATAGGGAGGTATGTAGAATCCACTCAGCCCAGCCTGGGATACCCTTTCTACGCAGGGCAGAATCTGGAACTAACAGACCTCAGCTTCCGCACAACCGCTTAACATATTAAGGGCCTTAGGCATGAAAAGATGCGCAATTCTGCATCAAACCAACTGCTCCATAGGGGGTGGGAGAAGGTATAACAATTCCCATTAATTTTATTTGGGTTTTGAAATCATCAACTACGACAGAGGTCTCCAGCACACTGCAAAGTACCCCCCTCCAACTCCCCTGTGACTACACCCCTGTCACCACTTCATACATGCCCCTAATTGATGGGTAGCTATGACATGAACCTCAGCCAGGTCACCTGTGTGTCAGGATTCAATCCATGTCCAGCAGCTGAGGCGTAGCAAGCAGTGGTACCTTACATTGCAAAAGGTGCGAGTAGGAACCTGATCAGCCTGGGAGGAATCACTGTATGTGTAATTTGCCCACTCCTAAAGCACACAAACACAAGTAGCCAATACTGTGGCCCTCTTTTGGGTGAAAGTTTGAGTATATGGCCCTCTAATGTATTTGACATGCTTGGTGTATGCCATCAGGTCCAAGAATTTTTTTTTTTTTTTTTAACCATACCCTTTTCATGTATCTTTTGGAATTTGGCCCATATTTATAAAACAAACTGGGATTAACCAACTGCACCTTAGGAGACAAACAAAGTACTAAATTCCCATGCACTCGAATGGAGCTTTGTAACCCCTTGGATGCCAGAGGTCACCAATATATTGCTTGATGCACTGGTAGGACATTTATAAACACACAGGGCTGGAAAAAAGATCAATGATATTTACAAAAAAAAAAAAAATATATAAAAATGTACTAGATAGGAGATGAAAAATGAACAAGACCAGCCAGTAAGCAAACAGGCAATATTATCATATACAATGAAATCCATAGAGCCACACATGAGCCTCATCGCCTGACATCAAAAGGTGGCATCAGCTTTTAAGGGTATCCACGGGGCAGAAATATCTGCATGGGGTTCACCAGGGCGGTACTTTGCCTTTGAGCTACAATGGCCACATTAATACTTCACCTGTGCAGCATTTTCTTAACCCTTTGAGTAGTGGGATCGTAATGTTTTGTTATTAAAGTACAACAGTGTCTTCTTCCGACATTTTTATAACAATGTGTAGCAGCAAAACCATATAAAAATGTAGTTTTACATTTATTCTCTAATAAAGGTTTTCCCGTCCCACCCCTTTTACTTACTTTAGCAAACCGGTGTAGTCAGACCTCGACAAGGGACAAATCTTCATGCAGCATAAGGGACAACCTGCCCTCCTTCGTCAAGGGTGCAAGCTTTTTTTTCCTTCTACTAAAAGGGACAGTAATGTCCCAGAAAAAAAATCTTTGTAGTGCTTAAAAAGTTCAACTATATGCAACAAATCCTCTCTCTCAAACCGCTATGGTTTGAGAGATATTCGGCACTAAAGTTCTCCCCTCCCTCCCCTTTCCCTGACGTCAATGCTGTGCTGACTGCAGGGAAATCCTGTCCGGGGACCAACTGGCAGCTCCGCAGCAGAACAGAAATCGCATTATTTAAAAAGAATGACTTAACTGGAAAGGTCTACAAAGTGTGCCTGGTTTGCAAGCACACTTTGTAGACCATTCCAATGAAGTAATTTGTTTTCAATAACGCAATTGCGGCTCTGCTGAAGAGCCTCCTCTTGTCAGCTTTACAGCCGACAGCAGGAAATGGCAAACTTTCACAGTGAATATCTCTCAAACCATAGCGTTTTGAGAGAGAAGATTTGTTGCATTTAGTTGAACTTTTTAAGCACTAAAAAAAGTATAAAGTTTTTTTTTTTTTTTTGGGACATTACTAACACTTGAAAGAGGAAAGATTGTCCCTCTCTGCAATCTGTCTTGTCCTGTGACCGGATTCCAGATC
Organism: Rhinophrynus dorsalis; assembly: GCA_037306005.1. Taxonomy (NCBI): domain Eukaryota; kingdom Metazoa; phylum Chordata; class Amphibia; order Anura; family Rhinophrynidae; genus Rhinophrynus; species Rhinophrynus dorsalis. The sequence goes on from CM074728.1 coordinate 84,456,368, forward strand.
TGTGGGGAGGCTGCTTGAGGTAAGTAAAAGGGGTGGGAGGGGGAAACTTTATTAGAGAATAAATGTAAAATGGCAAAGTTTTATAAGGTTTTACTGCTACACATCGTTATTAAAAAGTAGGAAGAAGACTACTGTATTTTAATAACGATACATTACTATCAATTTAAAGAAGCAGTAAAACAATTTTTATGAAAATGTATATGCTCTAGAGCTTTTCCTGTTGGGTAAAACAAGGTCACCCCACTGATGTCAGCTGTTTTATTCAGAAGTTGCAAAAGTTCAAATAATTGGGAAGTGAATTTACTGTGCATTTATTTCCTTATAGTTCTGACAGGAAGTGACAGGCAGTTTCTATCACATTCTATGGAGAACTGTAAGTCACTGACGTTCCTCTTGATTAGAATATAACAAAAGAACCAATTGGAATTTGATCACTAGAGGACACTGCTACTGTAAATAAACACAGGTTTAAACTGTAATAACTCTGGAAATATGCATCTATAGAGCACGCAACCACACAGTCTGCCTCACAATGTTAGACACTCCATTGATGATTAAAAACATGAAAATGTTATTATTAAAAGTAAAAAAAAAAAAAAAAAAAAAAGTACTTATCCATATCCGTGACTCAAGTTACATGATCTCCTCAGTTATCCGGAGGGTTTAAACATCAATGCGTTTCGCGTGTTACTCCCTTAATCATGATGGCTACATCTAAGGTGCTAGCGTTCACTTTTAAATTTAAAAGTGAACGCTAGCACCAGAGGAGGCGATCTGAGGAGATCATGCAACTTGAGTCATGGATATGGATAAGTACTTGTTTTAAATTTGATAAAAAAATTGTCATGTTTTTAATCATCACGTGAGTGTCTAACATTGTGCGGCAGACTGTGTGGTTGAGTGCTTAATTGTTATGACCTGGGAAGGTCATTGTTCTACCTGGCACATGTTTTCTGCTATCCGTTTGGAAGGACACTGTGGTTGAACTACAAGACATAACGGTAACTCCAGAGACGCTTAAAAGTTTCTCCAGTTGTTTTCATTAATATGCATCTATAAGCAGTGGCAGCACCCTTATGTTACTCAACAGGAAATGTCCTACAATCTAGGTTTTAAAGGGATTGTAATGTTTCATAATAAAAGCAGCTCTAATTAATCATCATAGTATTTGGACTTTGGAGAGTGTTATTTCAATTCTGTCAGAGTTGTAGTTCAAGAGTAATTCAATGATAAAGTATCCTCCTCCCGCCCCTTTTACTGATATAACATTGCTCAGCCAGATCAGAAGGGAGGTGCCCAGGTAGATTGCAGTGAGGGACAATCTTCAATTAAGACAAGGGAAAAACTTGTCAAGGGGGGCAGGGCTTTCATTGAACTCATAGGAAGAAGATTGTCCTCTGCGGTTATCTGTCTGGTCTATGGACTGCATTCCACATCTGAGAAGAGTTGGCTTACACTAGGTAAAAGGGGCAGGAGGGGAAACTTTGCTTGTGAATCTCTCTCAAACCATAAAGGTTTGAGAGACAAGATTTATATCGTTCATGTTTTTTTTTAATGCCTACAAAATAAAAAAGATAAAACAAAGTATTACTATCCATTACTACTGCTTTAAGCCTGGGGACTAAGGCTGACATATTGAAAAGAAAAGCAGTAATTCTGGTTTAAACAAACTTGCCATAGAGGGACAAACAAGTATTCCCAAAATTACTATGGATTTCAAGGAGTCCTTCTAACAACCCCTTGAAAGGATTCACAATGTGTTTGATATATTTACCTATCAAGTTAATGCCCAATTTAAAGGGGCAGTGCCTACTATATAAAAGAAAATAAAAAATATATGTATATCATTTTTTCCCCTTAATAAATACAGTATTGTGGCCACACAATAAGAGCCAGAGGGGTGCTCAATATGTATTGCTCACCCCTATGATCATTATAGGGTAAAAAATTAAATATATAAAAATAATAATGCACAATTGGATTTTTTTTTTTTTTTTAAACATTTTCGCCATCACATGAACTTCAAGGAGCTCTAAATTAACTAATTTTCCTCTTCCTTCTCATTCTTTAACCCTTTAAGTCCCAGACAGTTATCCGACACATTGCAAGGCAATAGGTTGGATACCCCTCTGGCACTCAAACGAACAAACCTCTCTCATTGAATCAAAATATCAATCCACTAAAAGGTACGTGGACTGGGTGGGGGGGTTTAAGTAAGGAAAAACTTTCCTCATTGTCACAGCAATACAAGAAGCTTGCTAAATAGTTATAGGGCCAGATTTCTGAAAAGGCAGAGAAGACAATTGCCTAACACCCTATATTTTAAAGGGGAGGAGCCTCAGCAGTACTGGTCATACCCACATTCTTAAAAGGATAGTACTGTTAGACAATAAAAGCAGCTCCAATTAATCTTCATAGTATTTGGGCCCTGGAGAGTGTTATTTCAGTAGTCGTAGTTCAATAGTAATAGAATGACAAAGTATCCACCTCCCGCCTCTTTTAATGATGTAACACTGCTCGCCTCAGATGGATCTCAGAGAGGGACAATCTTCAGTGAGCATAAGGGAAAACATGTCGGGGGGGGGGGGTTTCCTTATGCTCACATAAGAAGATTGTCCCTTGCTGTGAGTGGTCTGGTCTCCAACGCATTGAAGAACGAACTGTAGATCACTCAAGCAACAAAGTGGTTAAAGCCTTTTTAATTCTTGTTATAGGCCAAGGGTATTTTCTATATCAGGAAACAGTAGATGGGACTGGGAGCAGGGTCATGTGAGGAGTGGGGGTGTGACCGTGGGCAGAGTTAAGGATACCTAGAGTGCCTTGCCTAAGGGAGCATGGGATGTATCTGTATGCGACTAAGATGGAAGGAGAAAAATAAACACAGGACTGATTTTCACCCCCTTAACCCTTTGAGTGCCAAAGAGGTATCAAACGCATTGTGTGCAATGCATTGGACACCTTTCTGGCACTCAGAGGGTTAACATGCTTCTGCAGTTCTCAGAGGCAATGTTGTTTAGCCCTTTCAGTGGCAGTGCTGGATAATGCACTGGACTCACCATTGGCATCTAAAGGGTTAAAGCAAACCAAATTTTTTTTTTTCCCCCTCTTTATTTCTTCCCTTATGGTGCTGTTTGTTTGCCCCTGAATGACTGCTTTTCATTTGAACGCAAGGCCCTAAAGAGTTTCTGAATATATTCTGTTCAAAGCTGGGAAAAAAAATAAATAGTAGAGAATAAGCTAAGTTTAAACCATGGCCTTTATTGATGCTCTCAATTGAGCGCTGTTTACATATACAACTCTGCGTTGCTATAAAAACAAAACAAAAAAAGAAAAAGAAAAAAAAGAAAAGAAAAACCTAAACAAGAAAAGTGCATATTACATAAGTACTTTTTCTTTAACCCCTCTGGCAGCCAAGGAGTTAAATCATCTGTGCTGGAAGGAATCAGACTCACAAGTTCACAATGCGGCAAAATAAAATACATTTAAATTTTAGTAATGCTACTCAGTGCTAATGGTTAACCTCAGACTATCTGCTCTTGTGAATACAATATCCTGATTTACAGTTTAGGGCAAATTTTCTGCCCTGTTCTCTGAACACCCCAGGCAGACCAGATGTTATCCATTTACTGCCAGTGAGGCTAGCGAAAGTGCTGCCCCCTCTGGCAACAACTTGGGTTACCAAATATTTTAGCAATGATTTTCTATGTGAATGTGAGATCAGCTGGTTACCCAAAAACACAGCCTGGTTGGGGTATCCCCAGGAGATGGTTGAGAAACAGAGTATCCATATTAATAATCTACAACATATTAAACACAGAAGAAGGGGGTAAAAAAACCCTTTTAATGTACAAACATGAATAAAAATTGTTTAAAAAAATCACTTTTGTACATAATGTATATGCAAAAATCTTTTAAATACAGGCTTCAGGAAGGATTATTTACAAAATGTAAATTGGTCTATGAAACAATTCATAGTCCTCGCATACATAGCTGCTTTACTGTAATGCTGCATCTCAAATTCTAGGGGTGTCATATGTATAATGATAATAGTGGGGAAATTATGGGGCAAAAACAAGTGCACCATTTCTAACAAGTACAGATTCCCAATGACTCAAATCATACGAATAGCCCCCTAAAAGGGGCAGTAAAAGGTCAGGGGAACTACCGTAACTTTCTAACCATAGTTATCTGGTTGGTGTGGGAATACAGTTCCCATAGCTTAAAGCTTTTGTCACCTCGCTGTCTCCGCCTATACTGCTGGTCTCAGTGATCTGCAGGGCTGGGAGACATCAGTGCTTCTTGGAAGTACATGTCTTGTCTATTAACCCATCGAGTGCCAGAGGAGTACGCGATGCATTGCTTTGCAATGCGTTGCGTACCCCTCTGGCACTCAAAGGGTTAAAACCAACTGTTCGTTTCATTGGAGAGAACCGTGACAGACAAAATGGCAGAGTTTTAAGCTGTGGGAACTGGAGTCTCATAATTTCAGGTAAATGCCAATTCCCCTGACCCTTTACGGCACGTGATAATGCTAAAGAGGTCTCCAACTTATTACGAAATAATGTGTTTGAGATATCTCTAGCATTTAAGGAGTTAATTTCATAAATATTTTGCAGTTGCTTTTCTCCAAAATTGCTCTACTTTTTCTTTATACATAGGCCTCTAAGAGTACATAAAAGTGGAAAATGACTTGGGACGGGTGACCTCAACAGAAAGTTCCTGCTAAGAGTTAAGTACAAGGACTGCCAAAGTTTCAGACAGGAATATGAGAATAGCTTTTCAGTGTTGCAGAGCAAAGCGCAAAGATCACTTTAAAGGAGAACAAACAACTAATAATAACCCCCACTTAGCCTACTATAGCCAGAAAATCCTAATGCCCCCTATGAATATTGCCTTTGTTCAAGAGATGTCTTCAGTTGGTCCCAGATTTCACGTATATGGAGGCAGACATGACAGTTGTACACACAAGAAAAACTCCAATAACGTACATGGCAGTCTTAACCCTATAAGGACCAGAAGTGTGTGCAAGACATTTCTTCATAACGTGGGGTGCACAAGTGTGGTCCTTAACGGGTTACGTAGGCTCATGTTCTCCATCTGCTACAAGGGGAACTCTCATCTCCATTAACCCCTTAAGGACCCATGACGTCCTGGCATATCATGGGTTGGTGTAACATAAGGACCCATGACGTGCCAGGATGGTCATGGACATGAGGGCTCCTCGCTCGGCTGCACGCCATCTGGGGAGTCCTGAACTGGATCAAAAAATAAACTAGTCCGTGGTCCTTAAGTGCTGTTCTTTTCTGAATGTTCCATGTAATCAAGTCTTCAACCAGTTTTTATTTATTCATTTTATGTAGTATTGACGGAGATATAATCTTCTGTAATGTAAGCACGTGACATCAGTTCAAGGTACAGCTCTGTACTGCAGCCTGTCAATCTTCGCTTCCTCTCCTCCCCAGTTGTTCCCTGTTATCACCTCCAATGATGACGGAGGAATCTAGCATGTGAGCCGAAGCGCTCTCTTGCACATGAAAGCACTCCAGCTCACATGCTGGATTCCTCCGCCAGAGGAGAAGGTGACAATGGGGAACTGGGATGGGGAAGAGGCGAAGATTGACAGGCTGCGTTACAGAGATGTGCTCTGTCCTGAACAGACATAACATGCTTACATTACAAAGATTATATCTGTCAATACCATACAAAAATAAATAAATAAAAATGGGCTGAAGATTTGTTGACGTGGAATATTCAGAAAAGAATGACTTTAACCCCTTAAGGACCAGCACGATCCCGTGCGGCCGGCACTTGCGGATCATAGGGCATTTTTTTTTTATTCTCTCTTCCGGTTCAGGGCTTCCGGAGCGGCGTGCAGCCGCGCTGGGAGCCCTGAACTCCATGCCGTGCCAGGACCGTCATTGGTCCTTAATTGCTGGACCGCCGTGACGGTCCTGGCACGGCAATGGTCCTTAAGGGGTTAAAGGAGGTGACAGTTCCCCTTTCAGATTGAAAATATTGCCAGTGATTGACATGTCCACCTCCAAGGACCCGACATCCTGAATGATTGAAAAGGTTATGTCTTGTCTAAAGGCGTAAAGCAAAGTCATACGGGTCATTTAAGATTTTCTTTTCTTTAACCACATTAGAGAAAGTGGGGCTCATTAATATCAGTTGTTAGTCCTACTTTAAAGGCTACAGTTGTTTTGGAAGAGAACTAAGCTAGACCTCTCATTTTTTTTTAATTTTATTAATATTTTAAAAAATACATAAAAATACAACATCCAATGTCTGAATAAATATATTTAACAAGTTGCAAGATAATACCTTATTTTACAAAAAAAAATAAAAATAATAATAATGGAAAAAAAAAATTCAGCTTTAGAAATCTTGTTAAATAACTTCACTGTTGTCATATATTTTCTTTTTGTCTTTTGTAACAAAATAAAAACTCTGAAAATTACATAGAAAAAGACAAAATATTTGTCAAGGGATAAGATAGTCAACTGAAAACGTTCACAATTCCACTGTAAACATTAATAAACAATTAAAATATTTGCATAATTGTGTGCTCTAAATTCCTGTAAAAAGTGGAAGACTAGTTTTTAGATGTAGTTTTCAGTCAACTACACTCCCTTTCACAATGTATTTTGTCTCGTTTACAGCTTTAAAACTGGGCACTCTGCTTATAACACTTTGGACTTTGGCAGTTCTGTATATAGCAAGTGCTTCCAAAAAAGAAGACATTAGAGCGGAGGTGAGGCCATCCAGCTGTTGCTTACTATAGTTCCCTACCCCTCCCCAGCCATCCAACTGCTGGCTGGAGATGATGGGATTTATAGACCACGACAGTCGGACTCCAGGTTGCCCACCTCTGACTTAGATATTAAAGACAAAATGCAGCCAAATTAAAAGTGCAACTGCTAGCACTTCAAGGGAGTAGACAACTTTTTAATTAACAAAATTATATATATATATATATATATATATATATATATATATATATATATATATATATATATTTCTAGTAAAACAGGGGTACTCCAACATCTGGGACATTCATTAAGCCTCTGAGTGCCAGTGCAATTCATTGGATATATCTCTGGCATGCAAAGGGTTAAAATATTACAACTCACATTTATTTATTTATTTTTTTAAATACAAACTGCAATTTGCTATTTTGGTCACCAGGTGGCGGTGTTTCTATTACTACGGTGAGCATTTGTGACTTAAGCTCTTCCGTATAGAGTGCATTATAAAAAATAAAAATATGCCCATGGGACACAAGTTGGAGCAGATGTTAACAGTTTAAAAACGCATTACTAAAAAATTTTGAATGAAGAATCTCCCAGTTGTTTGGGTACCCTTTTTTTTTTTTTGTAACTCAGCATATATATATCGTAAGTTTCCTACCCCTTTAATTTTGCCAGCACTCTTAAGGTGTTTTGTAGATATACTCTTAAGGTTTTGTTACTTCACTTGCTTCCATATTTTTGCTTGGGGATATTTCATGGGGCTCCCGAAGTTTTATCAAGAGGTTTGTCAAATTTGTAAAAGTGTCATTCTTCGGCTTACACAAAATCAAGAACGAATTGTGGCACTCTGACTGCTAGTCTCCTATTCCTAGTAATCTTATTTAATAAGAATAAAAATAAGGTATGAAATGGGAATTACGGATGCAATCCAGCAGAGGGTAATGGGGAAAAAAAGTACTTGGCAATGTCAAACCGGTTGAGTGCTTCATGTGGTTGTATTTTGGGGGTTAAACATGTCCATGGCAGCAATCTGCTGGGAGAGAATCCAGGCTGGTTATCACCTGCACTCTACAGCAAGTGTATTTTGTGGGGGAGAAGAGGAGGAAGGGCTCATTCCTGTCTCAGAAGATGCTGAAGACATAGATGCTCCTGTGATAGACACTGTGGACACACAAGAAACAAAAAAATTAGCATTACTACATACAAGGCTGGAGATACCTTCCAGGCAAGGTACTTAAAGGGGAACTTTCACCTCCTCATTATCCTTATTGTATCCCTTCCTTTGTGTCCCCTCTGTACAGTGCGGTCTTTCTTTTTGCCTACAAATCTGTTTAAATGAAGAAAAAAAAGATACTTGAATTGTGTACCTTATGACGTTAGCAGCCGCGCACCGTACGGTGCAGAAGACACTCCCACAGCCTCAGCTCCTGTCACTTGCCCCAGCATCCTCCGATGACGGAGGCGTTCTGTTAGTAAGCTGGAGAGAGATCTCATTGGCTAGATATCGATCTCTACCAATGAGATCTCTCTCCAGCTTACTAACAGAACGCCTCCGTCATCGGAGGATGCTGGGGCAAGTGACAGGAGCTGAGGCTGTGGGAGTGTCTTCTGCACCGTACGGTGCGCGGCTGCTAACGTCATAAGGTACACAATTCAAGTATCTTTTTTCTTCATTTAAACAGATTTGTAGGCAAAAAGAGGGGACACAAAGGAAAGGATACAATAATGATAATGAGGAGGTGAAAGTTCCCCTTTAAGGCGCCTTTACCACTGCCCATGGTCACATTCCCAACAATCACATTGCCTCGCACACTGCTTCCTGGCACAGAAAATACTTTTGTCCTGTAACAAGCAAGGACACAAAAACACCCAAACAAACAACCTGTTGCTAGACAGCTCCAATACATTGCTTTTGCAACGAGTTGGAGATCTTGCAAGCAGCAAGGGGTTAAAGACTAGCCTGTAAAGGAGTACATAAACTGGTCCAGAGATGCAAAGATTGCTCTGGCCGCACCCACAATTCAGAATGTGGGTGTGGTCAGCACAGTTGGGACAGCTCTCGATTTGGACCTCTAGCCAGATGCCTATTTGGATGTCCTGCTCTGAGCATATAAAATCTAGGAAAATAAAGTGTTGTGGTATGCATTACTCTTTAGATAATAATAATAATAATAATAATAATAATAATAATAATAAAATTGTACACAAAGATTATAATTGGACTTGTCACCTTCATATTTGAAAGCCTCATTAAAAATTGGCTATGTGTCGTGTTAGCCAATAGACCAGCAAATGTACAGGTAAGGAGATATTCACTTTGTACTGTATGCCAATATATGCCAACTACAATACCCGTGTGGTACAAGTGATATTTCATATCCTAATTAAGCTTTTCAGTGACATGTAATATGTTCATGAAGGTTTTCCGTGACACTTCACATGCAAATTAATCACTGTGCTGAACCAGGAGACTTTCACTTTTCCCCTGAAATAAAAGTGTAATTTCCTAATCAATACATACGGCTTGAATTTTGTTTAATAAGACACACAGGCAGTTTTGAAGGAAGTTTTCAGATAAACTCAAAAATGTCTCAATGTGATAGGTCCAACTTAAAGGGATAGTAATGTTTCATAATAAAAGCAGCTCTAATTAATCATCATAGTATTTGGACTTTGGAGAGTGTTATTTCAATTCTGTCAGAGTTGTAGTTCAAGAGTAATTCAATGACAAAGTATCCCCCTCCCGCCCCTTTTAGTGATATAACACTGCTCAGCCAGATCAGAAGGGAGGTGCCCAGGTAGATTGCAGAGAAGGACAATCTTCAATTTAGGTAAGGGAAAAAGCTGAAAAACTTGTCAAGGGGGGCAGGACTTTCATTGTTCTCATAGGAAGAAGATTGTCCCCTTCTGTTATCTGTCTGGTCTATGCACTGCATTCCACATCTGAGAAGAGATGGCTTACACTAGGTAAAAGGAGCAGGAGGGGAAACTTTGCTTGTGAATATCTCTCAAACCATAAAGGTTTGAGAGATAAGCCTTACATCGTTCTTCATGATTTTTTAATGCCTACAAAATAAAATGAAGTATTACTATCCCTTTAACCCTTCAAGTGCCAGAGGGGTGCCCAAATGTGACATCCTTCTGGCACTCAAAGGGTTTAACCATTCAAGGACCAGATGGGGGAAGCACATATGTTGTGTCAATCTCAAAAGGGGGAGGAAGGCACATCTGCTCTTCTGCCATTGTTTAAGAGAATAGTCTACTGGATATCATGTCTGTTGGCATTTTTTTTTTTCAAACTGAAGCAAGCAGAGTACTTAGAATTACCATGTGCCGTCAGCAGTGTGTGTGAGGTACGGTTTCCTGCTAGCAGCTGTCAAGTCTACCTCTACTGACATAACATTCAGGGCTTATTGAACAATATGGGGCATTAGGATTTTCTGACTATAGCAAAATAAGTGGAGAGTTATTATTGGGAGATGTTAGTTCTCCTTTCAGTGTAGTAAGATAAGGTGTAAAGGCATTGTTCACAAGTGCTGTGGTGACAGTATCCATGCATTCGCCCCAAAACTAAAATGAACTGCATCTTATGACACTGTTCAGTGATGGGGAGCCCGAAGTCATAAGAAAAGTTCTTCACTGCAGCCTATGGAGCAGCCAGTGCATGACAGCTGTAAGGGTGACTGATTTGTGGTTATACTGTTTGTGACAATCCAATCACTGACTGGCCCACCTGAGTGCCAGCCAATGAGCAAATGCAGATTCATTATTGTCTCACAGGCAGAATGCAGAGCACAGGAGAAACCGGAGTGGTAATACTGTCACCTCGTTGGTGTCACTCGTGCAAGCAAGGCCTTAGGAATTTGTTTATCAGATTGTGAGATGACAACCAGACACGAATACAGGAATAAGTTAATAGAAATGTATTTAAACTGGCATAGTTATGAAACACTAGTTACCACTATTTAAAATGTGTCTAGGAATATCCAAAATGCAATAAATGTTTTTGGATAGATATACGTATATATTTTTATCATCTCTTTAGATCAGTCCTTTATCCTAAAAGACAGAGATAGCCATTTGTTGGGCCTCCACCTATTGGGGACTACAACTCCGTTCATCCCAACCAGCAGTTGTCACATAACCTTTTTATTTTTATATCCTTGGGACACAATTTTTTTGAAGACCTCTCTAACAATTAAGTGGTTAAATGGAACACATATAACAGTCAATGTCTCACCTTCTCGGTCCTTCTTTTTTAACCGTTTTCGCCTCCTGTCAATAGTTGCTACTTCAGACTTTAAAGACATGTAGTATTTCCTCATCTCCTGCAGCTTCTCCTGCAGGAAGACTATCCTCTCGGTGCCACTCATGTTATCCAGCTCATCTATGAGGAAGAAGGGAGGAGCAGTGTCAGCACGGCAAGGCTCACCTAGTCGATATTTTAAAACCAAATATATTGAAACTGTAACGTTTTCCCAATTCCCCAAATAAAAGACATTTTTCAGGGGGGATTTGCACTTTTCGAATAGACAAACAGCAATTTAAATGATCTTTTGAAACCTAGATGACTCTCACACATGGATTTTTCAATGCACTGCCCAGACCTCTGGTATTCAAGGGGATAACACTGCCAATTTAATCCTTTGATTCCAGATGGGTATGCAATGCATTGCAAGAGCAAAGAATTGCATACCCCTCAGGCACTTGAAGGGCTACATCAAACGGAAATTTGGGAAGATGCATTTGTCCACTATGGTGCAGCTGGTCTGCTCACTTTATCAGGAAGAAAAAAAAGTGTACTTATTTAACCCCATGAAAGCCACATAGATCACAAACACATCTTAGCATCCAAGGGTTAAAGACGGCTGTCACTTAATACGTTCCTCAGGGCTCACTTGCGGCATAAAGTGATAGTAATTGCTGGATATTAATGTAAGATTGATTTTTTTTTTTTTTTATGATGACGTGTACCTTTGTAATAGTCCAGAACATTATCGTTTTATTTTATATTAAAGTGTTCCCCTTCTCACCACTTTTCTATACGTCACGATGCCTCCCCTAAGAGCAGCACGCCTGTCTGGATGGATCGCGATGGGGAACAGTCTTCTGTCAGCATAAGGAAAAACCTGCCCTCCTTCATCAAGAGGGGCAGGATTTTCCTTATACTGACAGACAGACAATTGTCCCTCTTTGCAATCTGTCCGTTCCTCTGACCGGATTCCAGATCTGAGGGGAGGCAGCCTGAGGTATGGAAAAGGGGCAGGAGGGGGTCATTTTAGTATAAAATAAAACTAAAATTAAAACATTATGGACAGCTGCAAAGGTACACTTCATTATAAAAGAGGATTTTAGTCTTACCTGTTAAATCCTTTTCTCTTAGTCCATACAGGTTACTGGTAACTTTGGGTAGGCGATCTGCCCCTTTAATTGTAGGCAGGAACAATTCTAGAATTGTATGCAGGGGGTGGAGCCTACCTTCCCTCCTTGGCTGCAGCTAGCCAACCAGCTCCAGAAAGATTTGAGACACTAACTACTGACTAGATACTGGAAGGGAAAGAAGACTCCTGTGAGCATGACCCCAAAGGAGGAGGTACGTGGAGCTTAGGGAACCTTCTGGTTCGCCGGACGTGTCTCATTCTGAAAGGAACGACAATACTGGTTAAGCTTAAAGGGGAACTACCACCCCGCAAAATCTTTATCTTAATTAAGCCTCCATCTGGCGACTAGCTGCTTAGTAGCGCTAGTCGCCAGAATTATTACCTGGTTTAAATGATTTACGACTTATTCCGAGGCTGACAGTAGCAGAAAGCACGGACATCTTGCCATAGGGACGTCCATGCGCCTGCGCGGTCAGTACCTTTTGGAGCCGGCCGGTGTTTTCTTCCTAGGAACCAAGGGTCGAAGTGTACTCTTACCCCCTGTGGCCTCACTGGCCAGATCCTTAAGATGTGGTCCAAATAAAGAAGTGCCTTGAAAATTCAAGGAGAGCAACACTTTCTTGGAAGCAGTGTCAGCTGACCAGATCTTGAGCCAAAGGTCTGATCAGGCAACCACTGACATGGTGGAAACCCTAGCCACTAAACGGATGGCATCAAATAAGGCAGCAGAAACATAATGCTGTGCCTCAGAAATGTTGGCAAGGAGATGCAACATATCCGAAGTAGGAGCACCCTGACGGACAGCCAGGGTGAACTGTTCAGTCCAGACCGCAATGGCCCTGTTCACCCATGCTGCAGAGAATGCTGGATGTATGGCAGTACCAGCAGTGGCAAAAATGGACTTGAGGGAGAACTCAAGTTTCTTGTCAGTCCAGTCCTTCAGAGCAGACACATCAGAAACTGGCAAGACAGTAGACTTAGCCTGGAGACAGGAGCATCCACTTTGGGAGGATTAACCCACTGAGCAAGCGCTGCCTCAGAGAAGGGATAAAGCTAGGCAAATTTCTTGGACACAGAAGGCTTCTTGTCCGAAGATTTCCACTCTTCAGACACAAGCCACTCAAGAGTGGGGTTAGGTGGAAAGCAAGTAAGGGGCTTTGTAGGCCCCTGAAACACAGAGGGATCAGAAGGAACCTCCTGAACCAAGGGAATGTTAAGGGTATGCAAAACAGCCCTGATCAGGTCCTCAGCCGAGGGCTCAGGATCAGCCTCAAAAGGATCCCCAAAAAACTGAGAGGAGCCCACAGCAGAACATTCCTAAACATCTGAATCCACCAGCAGTTCCTCCTCAGAGGAATCTGATGCGTCAGGTACTCCCTGAAATTTTGGCAGGGAAGACTTGACAGAGGAGGAGTTCTGCCAACAATGGAAGACCCCCTGTAACTGGGATGGAAAGAGTAGCAAGGTAGACTTAAGGTCCCTGATGGCAGCCTTGAACTATTGCACCCAAACTGGCTCTAATGCACAGCTGGAGGTCCCTGGGAGACTCTCAGGGACATCAGAACATGCTGGGCATAAAGGACCTGAGAATTCTCTAGGTAACCCTGAATGACATGAGGAGCAATGCACAATAGGGGACACAGAGACCCCAGCATCCTTAGTCTTAGGTCTGGCCCCAAGCTCCAACGGTATAGACATTCTCACAGTGTCAAATAACATTACAGTATAAGAAATCACCCAATTACAGTGTGTAGGATTAAAGTTTCACCCCAGAAATCGCTAAAACAAACTTATCTGGCATGCGAAGGGTTAATCAACAGAGGAGAGAAGGAGAGTACAAGCCTTGCATAGGATACTCGTTATGGAAATGGCACAAAATGTCTGCCGCGGCGGGAGCCAATCAGAAACGAGCATGTGAAGCAAGCACTCATGGGAAATGTAGTTTTCCCAGAAAAAGTACCCACAGTGACCAAAGCCCCCTGAGCCCCCCACCACACTGGAAACATGAACCGGATGACAGAGCAAAGGCAGACACGAAAAATGACCCATCTCTGAAGTCGCTAGGTTAAGTGGTTGCAGAGATATGTCCCAAACTGTACAGTCCCATAGGAGTGAATGGAGCAATGGCTCCTATGCGGTAAAGTGTGCCTTTACTCAAATTTTACAAAATTGAAACCGTAAAATAATGCATGAAACATCACTAGAACATGTTAGGATACCCAAAAAACACTGAACCAGTAGGAAAAGTGTCAGAAACACCCCCAAAAGATGCAAAACCAGCAGCTAAACAGTTAAAGTACCACATAAACCTGCTCCAGAACACCCAACAGACATACAGATAGACCCAATGAGTGCAGGAGTGTGCAATAGGAACTCCAAAGGTGAACCCCTGTGCGGAGGGGCACTGTGGGACAAGTGGACCTGCAGCACTCAAAAGGTTGCTCACCTTTCCTGCAGATCTTCTGTCTTCAGACTACCATGTATTAAGAAGGAGCCTCTGTGGGCAACTCCTGAGGAAAGAACTTGTAGCCAAGATTTTCCCCCCAGGGCTTAAGGTCCACAAAAAGCACCTGGTCACCAAGCTAGTCACATCTAAGGGCATTGTCAATTATGGTAATCCGCCTAATGGTGGTATTCCATTCCTAACAGAAAAATAATAATAATAAAAAAAAAAAATCTCTAAAACTATAGCAGAATTGTTCTCTTGCCTGTGTCTTCACCAAGGAACAAATCTTTCTGGAGCTGGTTGGCTAGCTGCAGTCAAGGAGGGAAGGTAGGTTCCACCCCCCGCATACAATTCTATAATTGTTCCTGCCTACAATTAAAGGGGCGGATCACCTACCCAAAGTTACCAGTAACCTGTATTGGACGACAGAGAGAATGATGTTGAAGAATCAATCTTACCTTTATATCCAACCATTACGAGCCCCTTAAAATCAGCTCTGCCAAGAGTTTATCCAACATGCTTCATGGGAATACAATGAAGATATCAACTGACTACATATGGTGTTAGCACAGGGGTGGGTAAACAGGGCAGCTGGGGATTATGGGAATCGAAGTTCTAAACGGCTGGAGCATTTCTGGTTGCCCACCCCTGGGTTAGAATGTAAATGCACAAATTGAACTTAGGAGTAAAAATACAGTAAATATACTGAAAACAAGAGATGGAAGAAAAAGATTTCCTTACGGAGCTGTAAGGTCCATTTGTACACCCTAGGAGACGAATGCTGATGGTGGTGATGGTGATGATGGTGGTGATGATGCTGCTGCTGCGGCGGCGGCTGCTGCTGCTTCTCTCGATGCTTTGTTTTTTCTCCATCTTTACTATGCGGAGAGGTGATTCTGACTGGGGATCCTATGATCTTCTGTGGCTTGGACACATTAATGAGTTTCACTGGAGAACACTTACTGGAACTGTCCAACACACACAGGTCTTCACTGTCACTGCTTTGACCTTCAAACAAATGTACAGAAGGTTTAGCCTTGGAAGATCTAAACATTATTTGCCTCTGTAGCTTGTGGCAATCAACACTTAAAAAGACCAGAGGGGTATTGCAAAAGCAATGTGTTGCACACCCCTCTGGTCATTAGAGAGTTAATATTCATAAACTATTTGGAATGCTTTGGAGACCTCTTTAGAACGGTATTTGTTGCTTGTGGTACAGTTGGTTTGCACCAGTTTCCTTAGTACATTAGCCTTGCTGTCTTATTTCATGAGGACACGGACGCTGAAGTACTACTACTGAGAACTGCAACAAGGCTGGGGCAAACCAACTGCACCATAGGAGACAAATAAAAAAAAAATCCCATAGACTTAAATGCTGCATTTAACTGCTTGAAAGCAAAATGGTTATCTAGTGCTTTCTGAAGAAATTGTTGAGACCTCTTTCACACGAGGGGTTAAAATCCTCCATTTAAATGAATGGAAATTTGGATACATTTTTTGTGCATCACCAACAAAGCAGTTGGTTTACTCAAGTGGTTCTTCCATTAGCCACACTGTATCAATAAAATAAAATCAAATTAACCCTTTGAGTACCAGAGGGATACACAACACAGTGCTTTGCAACACGTTTCGTACCCTTCTGGCGCTCAAAGCGTTAAAACAAAATCAAGTCACACACTATTACAGTTTCCCCCTATATCAGTATATGCCACAGTGGGCAATTTTGCTTGGCCTTAAAGGGATAGTAATACTTGCAAATTACTAATCCCCATATTGTAGCTTAGTTAAAAAGAAACTTATTGCCCCCAGAGCCATCTCTCAAACCCTTATGGTTTTAGAGATGATAGCGCTCAAAGTTGCCCCCTCCCTCCCCCTTCGCTGACTGAAAGCTGACTGCAGGGGAAGCTGTTGCACGACAGTCTTATGTGCATCAGGCGGCTCTGCAGCTGAGCTGAGATCGCGTTTATAAAAAAGAATTCTTTCAATTAAACTGTCTTCTACGTGCTTGGTTTGTGATTGGTTTGCAAGCACATGTAGAAGACCGTTTCAGTGTAAGATTTCTCTTTTATAAACACGATCTTGGCAATGCTGCAGAGCCGCCTGATGCAAGTAATAACGGTTATCCCTGCAGTCAGTGTTCAGTCAGGGAAGGGGGAGAAAGGGGGGGGGAACTATGAGCGCTATCATCTCTCAAACCATAAGGGTCTGAGAGATGACACTGGGGGCAATAAGTTTCTTTATAACAAAGCTGCAATATGGGGATTAGCAATTTGCAAGAATTACTATCCCTTTAAGGCCACAAATCTGTGCAGTACTGTGGAGGGCTGCATGTGTATTGTGAGGCAGATGTGCTAAGGAAAATGGTGCAATTCAGGGGCAAACCAAGTGCATCATAGATAAAAAATAAAAATCTCCTGAATTTGTACTGTATTTGACATCTCTTCATCATTCAAGGGGTTACTTGCCAATTGTGCAGTTGGATTACTGTCAAATTGCAGAAATTATAGAAGATTATTTCAGCCAGACTGGACTGCTTACCTATCCCATTCTTATCACTGTTAGATGAAGCACTTATTCGCTTTGGGTTACGCTTTTGTTTCTTCGGTAGCGTTCCAGTGTGGCCATCACTCAACCGTTTAAGACCTTTAGAGGAAAAAAGTATAGAAAATGACTCAAGATGAATTATAATTATAGTTAGAATAATAGTTCATGGACAACAGTTGTACTTTGTGCATTATTTAAAACTTTAATGACAAGAGAAGTGTGCAGGGCATTGTACTGCAATATGATGTTCACTCCTTTGTTCATTAACCACTTTGAGCACCAGACAGGTATTCAGTGCTCCAGCTTACATGGAGAAATCCTCTGTCATCAGAGGTGCTAGTTGGGGAGAGGGAACAGAAGAAGATTGACAGGATGCATGAGAGAGTTGACCCAAAGCCTGTCCAGAAATGACATCACCGCATTAAATTTAAAAGCAGATTTAATTGTAGGCAGGAACAATTCTAGAATTGTATGCAGGGGTGGAGCCTACCTTCCCTCCTTGGCTGCAGCTAGCCAACCAGCTCCAGAAAGATTTGAGATACTATTAACTAGATAGTAGAAGAGAAAGAAGACTCCTCTAAGCATGACCCCGAAGGACCCCCACAGGAGAGCCAAGCATGGTCCCTTGACAGGATGGGAGACCAGTAACCTGTATGGACTAACAGAAAAGGATTTAACAGGTAAGACTAAAATCCTCTTTTCTCTGTCGTCCAATACAGGTTACTGGTAACTCTGGGATGTCCAACCATTGAGTTTTCCAAGGTAGGAAGGTCAACTAGACATGATGGTAGATCTTGGAAGACACAGGTTTGCAGGCATTGAGGACAGTAGCCACCACACCAGAAGAAAACCTTTTCTTCCTCAATACTGAGGATTCAATTTCGCTAGACGACGAACATCCTCCTTCCACAGATAAACCTGTAGAAGATCCGGACAGCAATGGGGCCAGAATGGCTCCGCCACTGACAGATCCAGAAGCTCCAGAAACCAAGCTTGGCGAGGCCAGTATGGAGCAATCATAATGACTGCACAACGTTCCAGTCGTAATTTCCGTAACACCATGTGCAACACTGGGAGAGGAGGAAAGATGTAAGCCAGAGGGAATAACCAGGAAATGGACATTGCATCTGCCGCCAGAGCTAGAGGGTCCCTCCATTGAGAGCAGAACCTTGGAACCTTCCTGTTGTGTCTTGTCGCCATCAGGTCGATGTATGGAAGACTCCAGTTCTGAACAATGAGGGTGAACACCGGTTCAGCTCCAACTCTCCGCTGTCCACTGTGTTTCGACTGAGGGAGTCCGCCATGATGCTGTCTACGCCAGGAATGTGCACTGCAGATATGGCAGGAATGTGTTCTTCTGCCCAGGACAAAATAGCCTTGACCTCTAACCAAGCAGCGAGACTTCTTGTTCCGCCCTGCTTGTTGATGTAAGCCACGGCTGTGGAGTTGTCGGACTCTACCCGGCCTGGACAGTCTTCCAGCTGAGATGTCCAATGACAAAGGGCATGAAATATCGCCTGAAGCTCCAATATGCTGATTGGAAGGAGAGATTCATCCGGAGACAACCGACCCTGAGCACTCAGGCAACCCAGAACCGCTACCCAGCCGGAGAGGCTGGCATCCGTCGTTACCGTGGTCCAGAAGGATACCAGGAAGGAAATGCCCTTCAGCAGATTGGAGAGGTCGAGCAACCACAACAAACTCAGTTCCACATAAAGAGGAAGGGACACTGACATCTTCAGAAGGTGCAGCTGACCCCTGCACACCTGGATCACAAACTGCTGGAGTTTCCCTGGTGTGCGCCATGGCAAGCGGTACCGCTTCTATGGTGGAAATTAATTTCCCCACTAGAGATGACAGCTTCTTGGCTGGAACTGGACCTTGAGCCAGGATCGCATAAACCCTGTGGGCGATCTGGTGAGCCACCTCGTCCATGAGAAACACAATGTTCTGGGTATCGAAGAGGATGCCCAGAAAGACCAGACGCTGGGATGGGACAAGATACGATTTGTCCAAGTTGATCCATCAGAGATGGGTGAGAGCATGAATGCATTGCTGAACCTGCTGATGAAGGGGCTTTCAGAAGCAGGTCGTCCATGTATGGAGTAACTCTGATGCCATCTCAGTGGAGGACGGTCACTAAGGCTCCCAGGACACGGTTGAAGACTTAAGGAGCTGTAGTCAGACCAAATGGAAGAGCTGAAAACTGAAAATGTCCCCAGTCACAGGCAAATCGGAGGTACTGCCAGCTCTCTGGATGAATGGCAATGTGTAAGAACGAGTCTTGAAGATCCAGAAATGCAAGGAATTCCTCCGGGGACATGGCAGCAATCACCGTTTGTAGAGACTCCTGGTGATAATGAGTCCGGCTCACAAAGGAATTGAGATCCTTTAAATCCAAAATGGGACGACAACTGCCGTACTTCTTGGAGACCACAAAGAGGTTTGAGAAAAAACTCATACCTCTGTCCTGAACAGGAACGGGCTCTAGAAAGTCCTTGTCCAGAAAAGCCTGAACAGCGCCGAACAGACGGCGTTTCTCTGCGCCCTGAGATATATGAGAAGAAAAGAAGCAAAAGGGAGGACGAGAGACTAAAGGGATCCTGTACCATTCCGTCACCGCCTGTAAAACCCATGGGTCCGTCACTGAATCCTCCCATATGTTGTGATAGTAACGCAGATGCCCACCCACAGCAGAGTGTGGACCCAGGTTCAGTGAATCATGCCAAAGACTGCTTAGAAGCCTTGGGCTTGGAGGAGACCTTGGGCTTCCATTTGCTGTTTGGGCTTGGAGGAGGTACGCGGAGCTTAGGGAACAGTCTGGTTCACCGGACGTGTCTCATTCTGAAAGGAACAAAAATACTGGTTATGCTTAAGTGGTGTTTTCTTCCTAGGAACCAAGGGTCGAAGTGTACTCTTACCCCCTGTGGCCTCACTGATCAGATCCTTAAGATGTGGCCCAAACAAAGAAGTGCCTTGAAAAGGCAAAGACAATGCTTTCTTGGAAGCAGTGTAAGCAGACCAGATCTTGAGCCAAAGAGCCCATCAGGCAACCACAGAAATGGTGAAAACCCTAGCCACCAAATGGATGGCATCAAATAAGGCAGCAGAAACATAGTGCTGTCCCTCAGAAATGTTGGCAAGGAGGCGCAACTTATCCGAAGTAGGCACCTGAAATACATCAGAAGGGTCAGAAGGAACCTCCTGCACTAAGGGAATGTTTAGGGTATTTAAAACAGTCCTGATCAGGCCCTCAGCCGAGGGCTCAGGATCAGCCTCAAAAGGGTCCCCAAAAAACGGAGAGGAGCCCACCGCAGAACATTCCTCAACATCTGAATCCACCAGCAGTTCCTCCTCAGAGGAATCTGACACGTCAGGTACACCGTGAGGCTTTGTCAGGGAAGACTTGACAAAGGAGGGGGTCTGCCAAGAATGAAAGACCCCCTGTAACTGGGAAGGAATGAGTTGCAATGTTGACCTAAGGTCCCTGGTAGCACCCTTGAACTCTTGCACCCAAACTGGCTCTAATGCATGGCTGGAGGTCCCTGGGAGACTCTCAGGGACATCAGAACATCCTGGGCATGAAGGACCTGAGAATTCTCTAGGTAACCCTGAATGACAGGAAGAGCAATGTGCAATAGGGGATAGAGACCTCAGCATCCTTAGTCTTAGGTCTGGCCCCAAGCTCCAATGGTATAGGCACTCGTAGTCAAATAACCATACTGTATAAGAAATCACCCAATTACAGTGTGTAGGATTAAAGTTTCACCCCAGAAATCGCTAAAATAGACTTATCTGGCAGGCAAAAGATTAATCAGCAGAGGAGAGAAGGAAATCGCACAAAATGGCTGCCGCGGCAGGAGCCAATCAGAAACGAGAGCGCGAAGCAAGCGCTCATGGGAAATGTCGTTTTCCCAGAAAAGTACCCCAAACAATGCCCGAAAGCCCCCTGAGCCCCCCAACACACTGGAAACATGAACTGGCTGATAGAGCAAGGGCAGACAAGTAAAATGAGCCATCTCTGAAGTCGCTAGGTCAAACGGCTGCAGAGATATGTCCCAAACTGTACAGTCCCATAGGAGTGAATGCAGCAATGGCGCCTATGCAGTAAAGCGCGCCTTTACTCAAAGTTTACATAATTGAAACAGTAAAATAAAATGCATGAAACATCACTAGAACATGTTAGGATACCCAAAAAGCATTGAACCAGTAGGAAAAGTGTCAGAAAACCCCCCAAAAGATGCAAAACCAGCAGCTAAAGGGTTAAGTACCACACAAACCTGCTCCAAAACACCAGACATACAGATAGACCCAATGAGTGCAGGAATGTGCAATATGAACGCCAAATTAAAAAACCCTGTGCGGAGGGACACTCTGGGACATGTGGACCTGCAGCACTCAAAGGGTTGCAGATCTTCTGTCTTCAGACTACCATGTTTAAAGAAGAAGCCTTGGTGGGCAACTCCTGAAGAAAGAACTTGAAGCCAAGATTTTCCTCCCCAGGGCTTAAGGTTCACAAAAAGCACCTGGTCACTAAGCTAGCCACATCTAAAGGCATTGTCAGTTACGGTAATCTGCCTAACGGTGGTACTCCATTTTTAACAGAAAAATAAAAAAAAAAATCTCTAAAACTATAGCAGAACTGTTCTCCTGCCTGTGTTATCTTCACCAAGGAACAAATCTTTCTGGAGCTGGTTGGCTAGCTGCAGCTAAGGCGTTAAGGTAGGCTCCACCCCCTGCACACAATTCTAGAATTGTTCCTGCCTACAATTAAAGGGACAGATCACCTACCTAGAGTTACCAGTAACCTGTATTGGACGACAGAGAAAAGAACCTTATAACCAGGCAGGCACCGGCAGAGTTCTTGCAGGAGGCGCTTTATTTCAGCTAATAGTTCCCCTTTACTTTTATTTTATGGTAACTAAATCAGCAGCTACTGCCTTTCTTCCCCATGTCAGGGTAGATACATGGAAATATAAGTTTCGCTGATATAGGAATGCAGGGAAAAAAACACACAGAACTGAATGCATTAAGGGTCATATTAAAAATAAAAAAAAGAGCAAACAAACTGAACCATAGAGGAGAGATACACATTACTGAAATTCAGATGTGTTTAAACTGGGCTTTTAAACCACTTCATTGTTAGCATTGGAGCCCTGACTACCATTCCAGGGGTTAAAAGTACAATTTGAATCAAAGGGAATTCTACTTGTCCCCTCCTAAGGTGAGCCACTACCATTCCAGGGGTTAAAAGTACAATTTTGAATCAAAGGGAATTCTACTTGTCCCCCACAAGGTGAGCCAGTTTGCTCCAGAACTGATGCCTTTTCTTTTTTTTTTTTTTTTTTTGCTTCCTGTCCAAATCCCTTAGGGTATTAGTTTTCCTTTTTAGGTGTTCAAGGGACTGAGACTCACGAAGAAGCAGACTACTGACAGGGCAAATCTGAGAAGTTATGTTTTGAAGCGGGTTAACATGTAGGAAGAAATATGGAGTTACATTGGTGACAGCATGAAAGCACAGATCTTAGCCAACCAGAACAGCAATGCTAAGGAGTGACTCTATAGCACTTTAAGGACCAGAGGGATGTGCAGTGAATTGTACACTCATCTGGTCCTTAAAGAGTTAAAACACGTAGTGCTGGGGAAGGGATGGAAGGTAAAAGTAGTAACATATTGAAAAGAAATGACCATTAAAGGGTTAGTAATGTCTAGTTAAAATTATTTCTCCGAGTCTTCTTTATATTGCAGTTAAGAGATTGCGCTATATTTAAGTCCTTACTTTGGTGTAGTTTAACCCCTTAGTGAAAGCCGCGTTCGTACGCGGCTGTCACCTTAACGCCCAACGAACATTTTTTTTTACATTTTTTTTTTCCCCCAAACAAGTCCGGAGTCTCCGAGTGGCATGCAGCCGCATGGAGACCCGGACTTCTGTGACTTACCGGGTACATCCTCTGTCACTAAGTGACTGTTTCTGCGGGACGTACCTGGTAAGTCATCCGTCGTTAAGGGGTTAAAATTATGCCGAGATAAAGATCCACCACCTGCCCCTTCTGGCCACATTACCAGAAGCTGCAGTCTGGTCCGGACGGCTGCAGCGAAGGACAAACTTCAGTAACCAAAGGGAAATCCTGCCCGCCTTCGTTAAGGGGGCAGGCAGGATTTTCCTTATACTTACTGACTGAAGTTTGTCCCTCGCTGCAGCCATCGAGTCGCACAACCCGATTACAGATTCAGAGGGAGGCGGCCAGAAAGGTGCAGGCTGGGAATCTTTATCTCTGCATAACTTTTGAACTACACAAAAGTAAACACTTAAATATTGTGCAATCTCTTAATTTTAATATAAAGAAGACTTGGAGAAATAATTTTAACTAGACATTACTAACCCTTTAAGGGGTACAACCTTAAATTCCAGCACAAAAAATATTGAAAACAAAAAGATATAAATTTTTAAATCAAATACCTTTTTCGTGCAGGTCTGTTTCCTGTGCTGTTACGCTACAATTGCTGGAGGTGGTGCTGGCTTCAAAGCCATTAGCAGATTCACTCTCACAAAGGCCTTCTTGGGATTCCTCGGCCACACTGTCCACCTCAATAGTTATGTCACTTTCGCTCTTAATGCTGTGAGACTCATCATGACTGAGTGCAAGTGGAGAAGCTGCAGAATAATTAAGAGGCTGAACAGCAGGGGGCAGTGTGGGTGGATGTACAGTTTGTGCTTCAGGCTCCACAGCCTCTGTTATCATGTCCTCTACCTTGTCCTTCTCATCAAAATCATCCAGATCTACCTCATGGCAGACCAGGGTTTCCGGTCCAATCATGGGCATCATTTCCTGTTCCTCTTTGTAGGGTATACTAGCGATTTCATCCAGTGGCATTTCCAATTCCTCAGTCCTTGTGCTCTGCACATGCTCCAGCTCGGACGTTAAGGAGGGCATTTCCTCATTAACATTCGGAAGCTGTTCTTCTTCTTCAAGAATGGTGTCAAAGTGTTCCTGAGTCTCAGTGCTTTCCACAGGTTTTTCCTCTGCCACAATGATGGGCAGCTCTAGGTCACAGTCTGTGCAATCTTTCTTCTCTGGAGAAGGCTGTTCCAGTGGTTTCCTCTTAACGCCTTTCTTCTCCTTTGTTGGCGAGTCACTTGGAAGATCCACTTCCTTAGTATCTACAGGCAGCTCGTTGGTTTGTACTGGGGGCAGAGAAGGACAGTCTAATGTTTCTGTTTCCTCTTGTGGCTCTACCAATGGGTCTTCCTGAGTTGCAGGCAAACTATTCGTATTCTCTGGAGGGGGATCTTTTGTTTTACTCCTCCGACCCTTTGGCTTTGGTGAGGTTTCTATCTCCTTTATTTCTTCTATTTGTTCTGTTTGTTTGAAACTGTTGTTTGAAACCTGAACAATCTGTTCGCTTTCCTCCACTTCTTGTTTTAGGGTTTCTGTTGGCTTTGCTGGACTCATTTCCAGTTCTTTTGGAACAAAGGCAATCTGGGGTGGTTCCTTCTCAGGGCTCTTCTCTACCAAACTCACTATTTTCTCTGTTTCTTTCTCTTCCTTTGGCAGGAATTCATCCTTTATGGACAGCTTTTCTGATAAGTCATCAGATTCACTGTCGGACGTGCTTGAATCTGTAACAAACAGAAACAGGTGATACACCAATCTAATTTATTAACAAGCACAACACTCCGTATCAGTACATAGCAAGCATAAGATTGATAATGTTTTCAAGTGTACTGCCACCTACTGGAGGGACATTTACCCCACAACCCTTGTGTCCTCAAATAAGACACGAGAGAAACATTAAATGCTTTATGTGACGCTAAAAAAAAACATGCACAAACACAAGATTGGAACAATTAATCTGCACCATGGGGAAAAAAAATTGTACAGGTGCACTGTTGCTACACCATCCTATGGAGATTTATGGTCTTGGGACCCGAGCTGTCCATAGGATCGTGTAGCATCAGCGCCACTGTACAGTTTCAGGCCACTGCGATACTGCACCTAAAAAATTCAACTTTGAACTGTAATAACTTTCGAATAGAACACCTTTCAGCAGTGGGAGTACCCTTGTTTTATTCAGGGGGATAAACCCTATAACATTTTTTTTTTTTTACATTTTAAGTATTACTATCCCTTTAAGGTAATGGAAGTTGCTGCCTGCACAGGTGCACAGAGCTTCTCTTGTAAGATCTGTGCCCTGGATGCCTGCAGAAGAAAGTGGATTACTTCAATAACACTGACTTATTAAACATAATACAAGTATGCCTTTGCCTATCGCTATATTACTAATGTATTGAGGTGCAATATTATGAAGCTGAAAGTCCCAATATAAACATTTCCATTGTCTTAAATTTGGCTGTAAAACCGCTGAATGCTAGGTCATTCTCCAACACATTGCAAAAGGTTAAACGGCCCATTAGAATCGCTGGAAATTTAGAATATTTATGTATGTTCTCCTATGGTGCAGTTACTTTGCCCCCCACAAACGTACCACTTTTTAACTTTATGTATGTGGTCTTATGCAGAAAAACACAATATGTAATTTCCAGTAACTTTAAGGTAAAATCTTTGTTGCTCAAGCAGTATGTCAATATAAAAATCTTTGGTGTGATGCCTCTGGTACTCAGGAGTTAAACGGTACTGTTTCTACATTGGCAACACCTCTAGGATATGAGAGTTTAATTGCCATGTATTGGTGTATATGTGCAATTTGGTTGTCAATTGTTGGACCTCCAGTTGTTGGAAACTACAATACTCATCATGCCCAACCAGGGAAACAACTGGTTGGAGATGATGGGAGTTATAGACCTCAATAGCTGCAAGTCCAACAGTTGACTACCGCTGTACCAATACATTGTAAACTAACTATCTCTCTCTCTCTCTCTCTCTCTCCAATACACGCACATCTTCATGGATACACGGATGTCACTCACCATTGGTAAATCTGTCTGACTCATCCAATCCAGAGCTCCTCCTCGTTCGTCTCCGAACTATGCCTATTTCAAAACAAATGCAAATAATAGAAATTCTCATGTTTGCCAATAAAAAACTGAATTTGAATAATCAATTTGTCCTATAAAACTATGTATTCTCTTCATAATATTGCTATTTGTATAATTTGAACACAAAATGAGTCTCATTGCTGAACTATTGCCGAGGTGTTTATTTAGTTTTCTGCATTAAAACCTACAGACAATTAACAGTACTGAACCTCCTTGCTGGGGGTACTTAACTCCTTGAGGACTAAAGGGGAGTGCAACGCATTACACTGCAATGCAATATACACTCCTCTGGTCATCAAGAGGTTAAAACAGATGAGTTCCAGTTGGAGCTAGCAAGTGATGTAAAGGAGATGGTACAAGGGAGGGTGCCCTGTTTCCCAGTGGGAGGAGTTTAAATACAAATGGTCTCTGTGTCAATAAGATTTAAGAGAAATGTGCGTGTGTGTAGGCATGGGTGAGTGTATGTGTGCGTTTTTTTAAACCGTGTAATCATACTGCAGAAGGAAAGTAGTGAAGAGTACATGTGATTAGAACCTAGCTGCAATAGTCTAAAAAGGTATCACGTTTGAAACACTGGTTTGTTTCAAGATGTATTTTACTCTAATCAGCAAATAAATTACCTTCTAATCCATTAGATAAAGGAGAACTATCTGGCAAACTGTTTCGCACATTTTTCATGGAGCTTTTGCCCTCGCTGTTTGGAGTTTTTGGCAAACCACAGGTCTGGTTAGCCTGAAGTGTTGACTTCAAGGGAGGACGTCCACGTTTCGATTTCTGCTTTTCCTCCTCTTTCTTCTCTTCTTTTTCAATTTCATCTTTATTCTGAAGATTATTAAAAAATTGATTTCTATTAAATTTTGCCTTTTGCCCATGTTCTGTATTATGGCAGATGTCATAATGTACCAGCAAACCACACCACACACCCCACACACTTGCAGCTTCAGTATCACAAGACACAATCACTGATAACACAGTGGGTAACCAGAGACACCCCCCCAGCTGCTGGTAGACTTCTACTCCCATTATCCTCAGCCACTCCACAATGGGAAATGTATTCCAAAAATGTAAGGCATTAGGATGAGAAGAGTTGTTGTCTAATATGAGATGGAAGGAATCATGTCACTCACACCCCTGAGGTTGATGTAAAATAACAAACAAGGAAACTGCACTATAGGGGATGAAAAATTCCCACGGATTTAAGTAGGTCTTTTAAATGCTAGACAGGTTTCCATTGCATCTGGACACCTCTCTAGCAAGCAAATTATAAAAAGACCCATTTAAATCAATGGCATTTTGGGGAATGTTGAAATGTGTCTGCTGTGGTGCTCAGTAGGTTGGTGTAGAATGTTTCCAGTACTTCTTAGTGTTACGCTCACTGACATGGAGCTTTGATAATCAACAAACACCAAATCCTAACATATAGGTGTCAAGTTCTAAAGAAAGGTGGAGCAGTTCTGAGCTAAAGCAACTGCACCATAGGGTAGAATTACAAATTCACCAAATTCCAAAGTATTTAAAATTGGGCTTTTATCTGTTGAATACTAGGTCTCCAACGCATTACAGGGCATTGCTCCACAATGCAATAGAGACAATTCACGCATTAAACGGATTAAAATCCCCATTTAAATAACTGGGAATTTTCAACTCTCCTATGGTGATGGTGGGTTTCTCTAGATTTGTGTCTCTCTACCTTAGTGAAGAAGGCCCTCCTTAGCCCCTGGAGTGCCAGAGGGGTTCACAACTTCAGCATTCAAATGGGTAATAAATTAAGTGGGGTCTAGCAGGGAATGTAAAAGCAATGGTAGCAATACTCTTTTTGTAAATAATAAAGACTATGGGTGCAGTTTGAAACAAAGAGGAGGCGTGTCTGAGGACCAGCCCACATGAGCGTCAGCACATATTATTGGCTGGTGCCCAAGTGGCTCTGCAGTCATACCAATGTTCCTAGAGAGAAAGGTCCACTGTGCAGCCCTTCCTTACTGTAGAGCTTTACAGCTTTGCCTCAGGTGGGTCACCCAAAAGCTGGGAAAGCTAAAGATGGTTTAGAATTGCAACATCTTACTTCTACTTTTTAATATTTTAACACTGTGTGAGTGTCAAAGGGGTATCCAAAGCAGTGTAAAGCAAATCAGATTATACGGTCATGTATACATTCTCAATTGCAGAACCTAGTACATGGAACAATGTCAAATAGCAATTAAAATAATAAAATATAGTATCTGCCGCAATTACTTTTGTTTTTTTCTTTTGTTTTCTCTTTGGTCCACCACCTTTGTCAGAAGGCCAGATGATTCTGTCGGCTTTTACCCATTCATCATATCTGGAAGAAAGTAAATTTCCCTTCCACTTAAACAAAACAAATAATTTATAATATAGTAATAGTCTCAGTCAAAATATGCAGGAGTCTTTGAAAAGGTGCCATGTCACAGTCAAATTCAAAATCTAGTTTATTGTATTCTTAAAGACAAATACTTTGCTTTAAAGGAGCAGTAAAATATATATTATAGGGCTTTACAGGTTGACTAAAATAGGTGTACTTTCACTGCCATGAGAGGCATATTATCAGAGTTATTTGAGTTTAAACACATGTTTTTGTTTTGTTTTTTTCATTAGCAGTGCCCTCTAGTGGTCAAACTCCAATTAGTTTTTCTGTTACATTTTAAAGGAGAGGAAAGTCAGTAACATACAGTTCTCCACAGAATGTGATAGAAACTGCCGTGTCACTTCCTTTCAGTTAGAACTTCCAGGAAGTAAATTCACCTCCTGACTATTTGAACTGTTAAGAATTTTGAATAAAACTAACGGCAGTGAGAGTGACCTTGTTTTACTCAGCAGGTAAAGTCCTTTAACATATAGGTTTTCATATAATAATAAAAAAAAAAAAAAAAGTGTTGGAAGTCCTAACATATTAGGATGGTGTTATTGCCACAGCAATCTTTGGAGAGCTACTGTCAGTGACAATAAGCCTCTGTTGGATGTTGTAGTAACAGTGCCCATGTAAAACTTCAAGTCATGGGTATTCTGCACCCAACAAAAAATACAAGTGTGAGGTGCAATCACTTTTGGATAAACATCTCTGCAATGGGCAATTATGTTATACAATATGGCTGCAGGGATACAAAATGGACAGTATTACAGTTCAATATAATAATTGTTTTGCAATTAAACTGCAGTTTTCTAGTGTAGTCACCAAGTAGTTATGTTTGAATCACAAACTATGGGAAGTATAGTCAACGACACACGCTCACTCTGAGGGCAATAGAGATTATATATATATATATATATATATATATATATATATATATATATTAAATAAATTATATATATATATATTATATATATATATTATATATATATTATATATATTATATATATATATATAAAATCTCCCCTATATAATAATTCGCTAAAGCGTGTGAAAAGCCACGTCATGAGCAGTAGACTGCTGCGCGTGCTGCAGTCATGCGCAGTAGAGACTGCCCGTGCCGCGGCTGATACAGAGATGGACGCTCTCTGCATCAGCCGCGGTGCAGGCAGTCTCTACGGCATGTGACTTCCCCGCGACCGGGTGGCAGTGACACTGTGGCCCGTTGTTACGGTGTCTTATACATAATCATACAGTCAAAACTGTGATAACACATAAGGAATCATTTCATTTGAATGTCAGGGTTCTATAAAATAACCCAAATCTAAAGTGTACCTGATGGCAACTGCAGCCTTAGTCAGACTTACCTGACATTCCAGCCATAGTAATGCACTAGGTATATCAGCTCTCCTCCATCCAATTCAGTGCTCTTGATGTTTGCTTCATAGATCTTCTGGGTTTTCCCACGTCCATACTTTACTTTTACTTTAGTGCCTGCAAGGTAATCTCTGTCCTCCGAGTCTTCATCTCCTTCACTATCCCCTTTATGCTCCCCTTCTTCTCTACTGTAAATGACAATGATCACAGTGCTCAGTGATCCTTCCTCATAGTGGATGCCTACTCCACATCTTTTTGATGTCCACATCCCCTAAATCCAATAAGGACAAGCAATGCTTTGCACACCACTGTGATCCTTAAAGGGTTCAACTGGAATTGTTACCTCTCCACATTCTCACCTCAGTGGTAACATCCATCTAGACAGGATTTCCCTTTTGTCCATTTAAGCAAATTAGCTAGTACTGACCGACAGGAAGTGACAGTCAGGAAGGAGATTAGAGTAGAATGTTAGTATTTGGCTGGCATGTCAGCCACTACTGTCTAATTTGCATAAACTGACAAATATAAATGATTATCTCAAACTTATTTTCATTAAAAAAATGTAAATATAGGTGGTTTTGAACACACTTTCAAAATCACCTAAGTTGTTATAAAGGTGTTACTTTTAAGTTTAGCCCTTAACCCACTGAGTGCCAGAGGAGTAGGCAACACATCGCTCTGCAATGTGTTGCGCACCCCTCTGGCACTCAATGGGTTAAGAAACAGATGGGTGCCACTTGTACCAGGAAGGCAGAGGGAGAAGTCCTGCTTGTCATGTGTCATGCAGTGTTATCTTTATGTTGTTGTATAGTAATATCTCCTTGCGGACTGAATGGAGCACCTCTTGATTACAGCGATCAGGGATATATCCAAGAGAATCTATATTCTAAGAACTTTAAAGGTTAATATTTACACAATCTCCGGTGCAGAAAATTTTGAAAGTTCCAGATTTCAACCATAGAGTTAAGAAGTGGTCAGTCTTTTTAACAGCATCTATATTAAAATAGCACCGATAACATTTGGTGCTTCAGTCCACAACAAAATAGTAGGCTCTATGCACGAAGAGTAACTGGATTAACTCCAATGCAAACCAACTGCACTAAATATAAATCCCAACGACTGAAATGGCCCATGAATGCTAGCAGCCTTCAATGCATTTTGATGCATGTCACAATATGTTGAAGACCACTAACTTTGAAAGAGTTAAAAGCCCAGTTGAAAATAATGGAAAATTGTATTGCTCTCTATGCTACAATTGATTTGCACCAAAATGTATGTACTTTTATCTGTGTACAAGGCCCTTAGACTTACCTGTCACTCCGCTTCTCATCATCTTCGTCAGATTCTCCATCTGACTCCTCCTCTTGCTTCCGGATCCTCCTCTCCCCTCTCATTCTGCCCTGTAAGCTCCTTCTTCCTGGAGTGGTTTCGCTGTCCTCCATTTTGTCCACCTCATCCTCAATATCTTTGTTTTCTTTGTTGCTGTCCTTCCTTTTGTCGCTGTCCTCAAGATCCTTCATGGCTGGAATCGCATTGCAAACATGCCTCCGTCTTCCCTGAGGAAAGGAGCAATTTTATTCAGCTGATTGCATTTTCTATTGTTAACCTTTTAGATGCCAGAAACATCTCCAATGCATTGGGGACATCTGTAACATCTAAGAGGTTAAGGAATGTTTGGAAGGTCTGGAAACTATTGTCAATAATGTATCTCTCTCTCACTCTCTCTCTCTGGGTCATATTCAGGAAGCTAAGGAGGAGCAATTCTGGAACAAACCAACTGAATCACATTGGGAGGGGGCGTGTTTTGTATACCCCTCTGGCACTCAAAGGGTTAAACCCAATGAGAATGCTGTGAATAGGTATTTGAGCCTTATGGTTTAGTTGAAGTTAACTAGGCACAGACTTACTCCACTTTTATTCAAGACTTTAGAGCACTGATTCTCAACCAGGGTGCTGGGGCACTTTAGTGTGCCACGTACCCCATCTTTTGTATAAAGATTTTAATACAATGTGAATACGGAGTTTCAGTTGTATAGTACTGGAAATGTTTCTGCACAATTCCTGTTTCTCTTAACGAGATTGTGAGACCTAAATGAACTGTATATTTATTCATCTCTGTCCTCCATTACTTGCTGGTCAAATGACCTATAAAATGTTAGGTGTGCCCTGAATCTTCCAGACTGCATGTTAGGGGTGCCTCGAACAAAAAGGTTGAGAACCACTGCTTCAGAGTCCCACAGTGGTATCCAAAGCAATGCCTTGCAACGTGTTGGATATCGCTCTGGTAGGCTTCATGAATAAATTACAATTTTTCAGGTGCTGCCTTCACACCAGTTAGAAGAAAACATACCCGCGGTGATTTAACTTCAATTTCCTCTTTCCCATTTTCACTACTGGAGTCTGTGTCATCATCCTCATTCATTTTCTCCTCTACCGGGAGAATTTCGGCTTCTTTTTTGTCACTGCTTTCCATTGGTTTCTCCTCTTCCTCAACTACTTCTACAGGTTTAGGATCATTGTGATGAATAGTTCTGAACTGAATATCTGCAGAACGGCAATACTCCTCAAACCCATAAAGATACCTGAAAGGAAAGGAAGAGAGAGCGGAAATGGTTATATATTAAAAAACAAAATACAAAAAACAACTTTCACATCTTTGACGTGTAGGTGGAGTTGCAGAGATATGCAAGGTCGAGGATGGGAGGAGCCAGAATGTATTTAAATATCCCGCCTATTACTGGGAGGGGCTTTACTCCATAGTTCCTGTGTTCCCCAAATGGGTGCAAGAGACACATATATGTGTTTTAGGTATTAAATCCAATCCTAGCCTCTTGGAAAGTAGAGGTCTTGCTTTGCAAAGCATTGAAGATATGTGCACCACCCATCCAATGGGTTAAAATAAAATGCTCAAACCATGAAAGCCTTATTGACTTTCTAATACGGCTACAAAAAAAAAAAAAAAAAAAAAAACCACACATACGAAGCACTACATTTGTGTTATTGATCGAAATTAGGCAAGGATCCCTATGTTTTACAGCAAATCATATTTGTATTATTTAAAAGAATTTGCAAGAAGGATGGATTAGCCATTTCTGAGGACACAAACGATGCACGTCAGCACATGCACGTTCCACACACTCTCACACACATATGCATTCTCACTCGTATGTAAACTATGGGAATTATGCATAAAAACAAAGTACAGCTTTTAGGGCAACCAAAATGCACCAGAAGGGTCAAAATAAAAAACAAACAAAAAGTCCACTCATATATGCAGCTTTTTAACCACTTGAATGCTAGAGAGATCTTTAACATTTTGAAAAGTCACATTTAACCCTTTGAGAGCCAGGAGTATCCAGCACATTGCAAAGAAATGCACTGGACAATGCTCTGGCACTCTAAGTGTTAAATCAGCAGAAACTGTATTTCTCTCCCATGGTGCAGTTAGTTTGGCCGACTGTGCTTAAAGCCCCATGTTTTAGAATAAACATTTGGGTGCGAATCAAACAAACCCATCTTTAAAGTTATTAAAAATGTCAGACACCTTCTACAACACTAGAAGAGTTGGCCCAAACGCATCACTTTCCAGGCACAAGGAATACTCACTTTTTGTATGCGGTTTTTACATTGTAAGAAGCAGCTGAATTTAAAATAGGAATTCCAAGGTCCATATAGATTTGCTTCCACACAGCACCACTTTCAATCTGCAGGAAAAGTACAGGGATGAGTTTACGCGCAAATCCTCCCACTTTTTTTTTTATTATTAATTATTATTATTATTATTATCATACAAAGTTTACACTTACATTGTCACAACCTCCCTGATGATACACAAGTCGAAAAAGTTTGAAGAGATTTAAATCTTTGTAACCCAATACAGGTGGCTTGTTGATTGGTGTACCTAATATAATGAGTAATAAAAAGAAAAAATAGAACCAAAATGTTACACATGAATCGTTACCCCAGGCTTAACAAAATGTTTGACTAATTTTACCACAATGGAATTTGACACCTTCAGGGTAGCAGAGATCCAGAGCTGAACAAAAAGTAAACTATTGTCACTGCATGAATTCAAAGAGATCCCACCACACATCCATCTTGCACTTAAAGGGTCAATGGTTATGAGATTAATTTCTAGGCAACACATTGTCCACCACGCTGACAAATGTGTTAATCCAGTGACAGGCAACAAGATTTAACTTAAAGGCCATGTATGTGGCCCTCAAGTACCCCAAAGGGACACACGTTACAATAATTCTAAATAGGAGTAAAAAAAAAAAAAAAAAACACACATTTCTTTGCAGGACATTGAAGACCTCCCTAGCATCTATGGGGTTAAGGTGGAACAGTATAAATGTAATGGAAGGTAAAAGAAAGAGAATGATCCCTTTTGGGCAAAAAAAAAATAGGGTGTGTGGTGGGGGCGTCTGCATTGTGTGTGTGGTGTGCGTGTGTGTAGGAAATTCTCTCTTCTATCCACTGTACCACAGAATAGACTGGGGGCCGCACCACGTCTCAGGGGCAGCCTGTTGCCCTCCACTATGTTAATGGTCAATGTCCACTAGCATCTTATTTTGCCAGAGACAGACTTGTTAATGCAAGATGTTTTGCCGCACTGAAAGCCTGGACAATAGGGCAAAAATCAAGCAAATAAAGGGTGTCCACAGTTGCATACAACAAAATGTCTTCCCCACTGCATGTGAAACAAAAAGGAAAAACAATAAATGTTTCTGGCTATGGCGCGACCATTGAATGTGCATTAGAAAGCAAAATACACTGGAAAATTCAATGGGAATATGTGGAAATCTCAATTTTATCCCCCTAAGGTGCAGCTGGTTTGCTCTAGATTTGAACCTTTCAGCCTGATGAATACGGCCCTATATAACAGGTGTCAACAAACTATGGCCTTCCATCTATTGTAGGATGACAATTTCCAGTATCCTCAGGAGGCCATGGGCAGCTGTTGTAATCCAACATCAGCTGGAGGGCAACAAGTCAACCATCCCTTGGCTATACTCTGGCTTTATGTCCAAAATTCCCAATGAATTAACATAGGATTTCATTTTAGATAAAGTAGCCTGATAACTTTTTAAGTAATAAAATCCAGCTGTATATCACAAGCAGTGCTGCTTATCCGATAAGGGCAACTCTGCTTCAGACGTCTGAAATTGGAAGTATTTAGAATGTTAGGTCATCGTGCCAAAACATTCCAAAACAGTTACAGTAACAAGATCAAAGAAACACTTCTAGAAAAGGTTTCTGAAAGATCCATTTCCCCTTTGCCATAACACGTGGGAGCAATGGATACATTCTCTTTAGAGATAAAAATGCCATAATGTATGTTAACCAATTGTACCAGTATAATTATTTACATTGCTTATTTTTGTACTGTAATTTCATCTGTCTCTCAATGTAAGCCTGCTATTACCATTCCTCATAAAAAGTAAAATAAACACTATTTGTTGGCGGGCTGAACCCAAATTGTCAAAGGTCAACTTGTTCAAATTTAGGACTTATTACATTGCAGCAGAAGAAAAATTCCCCCCACAAAAAAATATCAGTCTCCAGGAGATTATTCTCAGTTCCAGCCATCGCAGTCTAGCCGTGCACCATCGCTGGGAGACAAAGAAATAACAGATATTCAGAAAAGGTCAGTGCGGTGATTACATCGCCTGACTGTACAGTTTCTGCTCTGTGCTGATCCAGATGTTCCGACTGCACTGTTCCAGAGGAGGGCGTAGGGGGGAATCTTATTCAGGAGCCCAAATTTCAATGTACGTGACAATGTAATAAACTTGATGTTGCACTGGGGAGTCTTCTGAATCAAACAAAAAGCCACACCAAGAAACTCAACTGGAATGTAATACAGGCATTTGCGTGTTTGAAATACATAAAGTGGGATTTGGGAGGGGAGAAATCATGTAAAAATGTGGTGCTCAATGGTTCCAATAATTAAGGTTCTATATGCAATAGTTTAGCCAAAGTTCCCACATCTTCGCTTATAATAACTTTAGAAATATCTGCACATCCCACTTGCGGACAGCCTGAAGCCCACTATAATTCCCTTCCACCTCAGCTGCCAAAAGGAACGGGAACTGTAGTCTAAAGTCATCTGGGCCTTGGTTGCCTACACCTGGCATACACCTACAGCACATGAAAAGTATGGGATATCAAAGCATTCAATGAACTTCTAGCAAAATAGATTTTTAAAGAAATACTTTACATTTTTTATTAACAGTGTTATTTTATTAGCACCTATCCTATATAATAATTCGCTAAATCGTATGTAACGCCCAACATGCGCAGTACACACTGCTGCACATGTGGCAGTGCCTTCGGAGCGCCCAGCTCTGTATCGGCCACGGCGCGGGCAGTCTCCACTGCGCGTGACAGTGGCACTGTGGCCCATGTAACGGGCTGTTCAACTAGTTAATATATAATTTTACATGCCAGCTTTCTTTAATTCAATGCGTTTACCTTGCATCAGCTATAATATGTCTCTCTTCCTTCCTTCCACTTTCAGTGATTGGAGTGCCATCTACCTGCAGTCTGTAGACTGGATGGGCCAACTTAGCTGTCAAATTCAAAATCTGCCATGCAACAATATGCACAAAGAATCATGGGTATTAAGTGAATATGTTTATATATGTGTGTGCAACCATTCATGAGACTTAGTTTTTCAACTGAACGGAGACTGAAACACACTCACTTCCTATGATCCATTGCAGATATTGCTGTCACAGACTATATTTGCAAGTTACAAGTCAACCAGGGTGCCATAGCACTTTGTTGTGCCGCAGACATCAAATAAGGGTGCCCCATGTTTTCTATGAAGACTGACAAAAAAATATGAATATGGTCTTAAAATGTAGAAATATGGAAACGGTTATGCACAGTATGTTTAATTTTATTACTATGATTGTGAGACCTAAAAAATATCTGTATATTTATGAACTGTTACCTTTATTATGCCCTAGAAAAATTACATTAAACATATGTTAGGGGTGCCCCAAAAGTTCCAGGTTGTGTTAGGTAGAACCACTGCAACAGAGGGCGGTCTCATCAATGAATAGTGGGGAAAAGATATTGGACTGAATTCAAAAACACTGAGTTAAACAGAAAGAAAGCACAAGGGCAAACCAAGAGAGAGTATTCTGTTTCTCAGTAACCCCACCACCATTTCTGTTCTTTTGCCCTAGGAAGATCTCACAAGACACCAGACATTAGCAGCCCAACCTCATTCACTCCAACTGATAGATAATAATTCCCACCATCCTCAGCTGGCAGATGATGGGAGTTGTATTCCAACAACAGTTAAAAGAATGTTGGTGGGTCACTTCACGTCTACTACTGGTAAAACAAATTGTAAAATAAAAATAAAAAATAAATATTTTGGTGTATTTATCCTTTATTTTTGGAAATCCCTTTTCCCAAACTTTTGCATTTTCCTTTGAAGCTATCATGTAACAAAAGTTCAAATAAACTACCAATATAACAAATGTGGGGACCCCCACCCCCGACCTTATTATTCATTTAACCTATGTGAAATCAGACTATGAGGAAATAATCTCAAACTGTGAAAACAGACTAAAACACCACACCTAAATAATTACTAGGTATACACTATTTCTGGTTACATACTCCCATCTTAGATGGAACGTAATCCTTTTGAAGCTGGAGTTGCCCAACATTGTTCTACCCAGTTCTCCAGGAGAAATGCAATCTATTTAAACTTGTGATGTTGTTTACGGATGAGTGGATGCATTCTAAACAATCGTATTTACAGCAATAGCATTGCATTGAGATATACTTCACCTCTGTCTTCCATAAACTTGTAAAGCTGCTGAAGGAAGTTGTCCCTTTCCTCTGGGTCTGCCTCCTCTTCAGGCTGAAAGAAAGTCAAAAATGAAATTTTAGAATAGGGACCTTTTTTGTTTACGAAAAAAATACCACACAATTTAATCAGAAAATTACACTGGCCAATTTATTTATATATGGTTTGTAAGAAGTCCTATGAATCAAACCACATCAGAATATAGTTGTACATGATCTACACCTGACATGCTGTGTAACCATTATGGGATATCTATAAACCTGGACCTGTTGGGTGCCCTGCAGGCTAGAGCTGAGAATCACTGCGTTAAACAGACTTCAGAAGTTTGAATGAGATAGAGCCCAGCCTGTGATTGACAAGGTCCATTAAAACTTTCTCAGGCTAGTAATATGGCCCTGTTCAATTATAGACTACAACAAAGTCCAAATGCAAAAAAACATTAAGAAGATATAACAAACTGCTGTATGAAGGACACATTCCTAAACAAGTCCTTCTATTAAAGATATCAAGAGCATAGTTCCCCTAAAGAACCAGCACAATTATGGGGAAAATCATCTGCACCATAGAGGGCAAATTAAAATTCCCATTTATTTAATTGGTGGCTTTAACCCCTTCAATACAGAGCAGTCTAAATCTCTCTAGCATTCAACACGTTAAAGTTCCTTTTTTTTTTTTTTTTTTTTTTTTTAAATCAATGTGAATGTTTGGGATTTTTATATTTCTCCCATATGTTGCAGCTCCAGAATGACTCCAGTGTTCTCCTTTAAATCAGCTGGGCTTTGACCCATACACTTGCTGTACAGGCTTGTGGTAGCAAAACCAAACTCATCAAGTTGGTTTTATATTGAAAGGGAGAAAGTAAAATTAAAATTGAAGTTGAAACAAGAAGACTATAAATGGCCCTTTTATAAACATCTTTTGCTTAAAATTAGAGCTGCACACTACCTATTAACACTTTAAGAACCAGTGGCGTATGCAATGTATTGGTATGTATTTGAGAAAACAATTAAATACTTTAACAACTACTGTTTCCCTTTAACTACTTGCATGCTAGGTCTCCAACAGAGGCATGGATTACATTGCAGTTGATAACTTTAGCAAGGGTTTCATCTTCAGTGTCATATAGGCAAGATTCACAATTTCAGAGATTTGTTTTCTTATAACCATATACTTGTATATTTTTTTTTTCTTATAGCGATTGTGCCAATTTGGCTGCTGGGAATGGAAGAACTGTATTACTCCATTATGGGTTATTTAACCTCCTCCATCACCACAAGGGAAATCTGCAAAAGGCTACCAAGTTCCTAAAGGGTTTATGTATAAAGAGGAGAAATTCTGGGGAAAGCAAATTAATAATTGGAGACCTCTCTAGCATTCAAGGGGTTATAAGTCCCATTTAACCCTTTAAGTGCCAGAGAGGTATTTGATGCATTGAATACCTCTCTGACACTTCAAAGGGTTAAAGCAACAGGAAATTTCTATTTGCTCATGTGGTGCAGTAGGTTTGCCCCTGAATGGCTTCACTTTAGCACATTTGCAGTTGCCATAATGTACTCAAACAGCTTATTCTCTGATGCAGTAATTAAGAAGTCTTAACTCTATTTTACTGGTGCCCAAACCCTACCTAAGGGCTGGAAAAAAAAATACCAACGAGGTTCACCAATCAGAGCAAAAACAGATATTGTCAGCAGATGTACAGTTATTAGTCAGAGGGCAAGTCTGCCCCATGTAGAGGAACCAGGGGCTGTGCTGCGAGTCCCCAGCGGATCTGCTGAGTACAAGACAGGTGTTAGACTGCAATGCAGGATTCGATGAACAGTAGGTCAGTCTAGTGGGCCTGCAACAATTTGGGGCAATTCAACTGCAACATGAGAGGAGAATGACATATATCCATTGGTTTAAACTGAAGTTTAAACTACGTGAATGCTAAAGAGGTTTCTCAGTTCTCTTCTAAGCAGAAGGGACCCCCCAAAAAACAAACAAAAAAAACAAAACAAAAACCCTGCTCTTTAACTCTTTGAGTGCCAAGGAGGTGTCCAACACATTACAATTTTCTTACTCATCTCCTGGATTTTATTTTACCAGTCACTGACCAGTGGAAATTTGCAGCCTTGTAAAATAGTTTATTAATCAGGAGATTAAAATCCATCTCCACAAAGAGAACAGCATCATTTTTAACCATCTTCTCGCTTGTAATCATTTCCAGCCCAGTGAATTGTGTATTATATATTTAATTACTAGTGTCCAATCATGAAGGAAAAAAAAAAAGGGGGTGAGGGGAAGAGATCGAGTGAAATCAGTCTAAGGATGATGGAGGATGTAGTCCAGCAACGCCTTGAGAGGCAACCGCAGGCTCGTGGTGTATGCGCTCTGTCCTACTGAGTGGTCAGTGCAGCATTAGCAGTGAAAGTCACGCGGAGATGAGCAGTGTGAGGAGACATTAACTGGCAATGACAAGTACAATAGGAAGTAGACAGGAGACATGGCTGGGTACATCACATCCTATCCTGCACCACTACAAGTAAGCACAGCAACTCTATTACACAATAAAACCATGACCACACAAGCTAGGGATGCTCACGTGCCAAACAAATAATCAGACATGAATAGCAGTCACAGCCATGTTCAGATCACACAGATATCCTAAGAACAGTACAGTGTGCTAAGAAACAACAAAACACCAACAGTAGAAGTAAAACAGTTCATTCAAGTATAATGCATACATTAGTAGATTCCCTATGGTCAAAGCACTGCAGAAATACATCCTAACAACAACAGGAAAGATTACGACCAGAAGCTAAAAACTAGCAGCTGCAACTTTGAAGCTATTGGGTAAAACCAGAGTACATTTGATGCCTCCCAACAAATTCTGCAAACAATGGATGGACCTCCAGCTATGAGTTTACTGCAGCCACACAATACAAACCTCATGTACTGAGGCCCCAAACCCTCATGTTATCACAAGAGTCTGTATTCTTCTCTGCTGCCACCTAACTCCTCAGTGCACTAGGAAGCCTGACTTACAGCTTCTATTACTCAACTGCATGGCCATTTACACTGAACGCACAATGCACAAAGATGTAAGGCGCCACACCGTTTAATGATCTGCAGATTGAGGGCTAACACACACAAAATTGTTCCCACCCAACACCAACAGGCCAGTCCTCCTCTGCTATGTATTAAAAGGATATGAACGAGGAACCACATGACAGACTGCATTCATTGTCTGCTCACATTCCATGCACTACCTCTCCATGCCAATGTACTGGGGGGGCTGATAGACTCTCCTTATAGCAGAGCACTCAATATTATCCCTTTCAGTGCCAGACGACTGAGCAAAAGCAATCCACTGCACACACCTCTGGCACTCAAAGTGTTAATGGATCTCACTTCTCAGCATATTTGCAGTACTTCAGAAGCTGCACAAAAATTCAGACACACAATACAACCATCCAACTAACATAAAAGACAGCCCAGTGCTTACTCAGCCAGGAGAATTAACGTGCCGTGATGCTTACCTACTAACAAGTTTTCCCTTTTTAAAATATAAAGGAATTGTTCATGCATGTCCACGCTAAGCAGGAGGGCAGGAAGGCTTGTGTCTGGGTGGTTTTCAAACGGGGCCTGCTTTGGGTCTCCCTCGCTTGTTCAGGGTATCTACACGCTCGCTGCCTTCCCTGCATTCACTCCCGAGTGAGAAAAATCAGACATTACATGAAGAAAAGAAGGAGCAAAAAAAAAAGAAAAAAAAAGAAAAGAAAAAAAAAAAAAAAAGACAGCCCATTTCAAAGCATCTGGTGAGCCTCCCCTGGCAGCTTGCCAAGCCTCTGCTCAACCTTCCTGTCTCGGCAGAGCATGCGTGCTCCTACCCAACACCATGTTTCCATGGAAACACTCTAGGCAGCCCCCAAGTAGGGGGAGAGGAGCGTTGTGTTTTCACATTAGACAAAAAAGCCATCAGCAGTTATGTAGGAAAAGGGGGAATGCTTCATCCACTTCAACGAGACACGATAATAAACCCTTGAGTGATCTGCAACGTGGTAAAGTTCCCTCTGCTAAAAACAGCAACGTAGTCCCCGATTCCAATCAAGCCAAATTAAAACCCTCAATTAAAAACAATGTGTTTATGCAGAAATGCCCTGCCCTCTGGTTCTTCAAGGAATGTAACATTGCTTCCAATGCATTTCACACCCTCATGGTCCTTCAAAGGTTAAACCTAATTTAAGTTAAACAAATATTGATGCTAACATTTTACTTGCTAAAAAGTCTATCCTCAGGTGCTACAGTATATGTTTTAACCCCTTGAGTGCCAGAGAGGTACGCAACGCATAGCAGAGCAATGCGTTGCATACCTCTCTGGCACTCAAGGTGTTAAGGACATCGCTGCTTGATTACAGGTGGATTAAAGTGATTTAGCAACCGGTTGATCTGCCTGCACTCAAGTAGAGATAGCATGAAAACATGCAACGTTAGTAACATTGGAGGAGTGGCTGTACCCTCTCCTAATATATAACAAGGTGAAAAATAAATAAATAAAAATATATATAAAAAATAAAATCACAAGCTCCAAAGGTTTTACATCTGACCTCTAAATTTGAGAGTATTTTATAGAAAATAACGTATATGTAACTTTTCACTGTCTCCTAAAACTCTTAGTTGACCTCTACGATTCTCTTTTAATTTACATTCTTGTCTGCTCCTGATGTAGGGTATTGTGTATATTGTAGATAACCAGACTGGCCATTTCAGTGGATCTCCTCACTGCCTTAGCAGATGGTCACATACAACAGTGTTAGACACAGTAGGAAGGGGTAAGTGCAAAGGAAAATGGAGACCCCCCCCAGCTTGCAGCAAAACAGCACAAGCCATATATCATAGCTCTAGCAAAATCTGTAATACAGAAGTGTATGTAAAAGTTTTCAAACTAAGTTCCCATCTAACAGTTACATTTTATTAGTTGCTTCAACCCCTTCAACAAAAAATCTCCCTGTTGCACTGCTTCAAATTGTGTTGAGAGGTTTCTAGAATCCGAGGGGGTTAAAGAGCAACAGAGTTATTTTGTTTTATTGAGGTATGGTGGAAGAACAAGGGACAATAGCAGCAAGCGATACAAAGACCTTTACTGCCCAAGCAGTTACATCAATATTAACCCCTTCCCAATCACAAAAGCTAGCAAGGCAATGCAAGGCGTTTACACTTTCAACAGGTGCAGAAGTTAAAAAAAAAGTTGTTTTCTCCAGTACGTTAGTTGGTTACAATTAAATCTGGGCCTAGAATACGAAGTCCAAACAAAGTATACCATACTAGCTGAACAGCACGTGTACACGGGCCACAGTGCCAGGCAGCAACGGCCGCGGTGCAGTCATGCACAGTAGAGACTGCCCGCAACGCACGAGTGTCACGGAGCGGGGCACTCTGAATTCACACCGTAGTCCTCTCTGCGCACCATCTGAATTCGGAGCGCCCGGCTCCATTATCAGCCACGGTGCGGGCAGTCTGTACTGCACATGACTGCAGCGTGTGCAGCCATCTGTACTGTGCATGACAGCTTCTGACAAACATGCAATAGCAAATTATTATATAGGACTAGTGTAAAAGCCCGTGTACACGGGCCAAGGTCCGGGTGAGGTAACCGGCCTCTTAACCCTTTGAGTGACAGAAGGGTATGCAATGCATTGCAAAGCACTGCAAAGAGGCCAGTCCTGCTCTGCGTCCTTCCGCCGACTCAGCACAGAACTCCCAGCATTCCGTGCATTCGGGCAGTCTCTACTGCACATGACGGCTTCTGACAAACATCCTAGCGAATTATTATATAGGATGAGTAAAAGAAATTCAAAGTTCAAAACTGAAAAGATTACACAATTAGATTTGTGACACAAGGCAATCAGAAGATAAACAGCACTGCAGGTGTGTGCTAAACA
Source organism: Rhinophrynus dorsalis (assembly GCA_037306005.1). NCBI lineage: Eukaryota > Metazoa > Chordata > Amphibia > Anura > Rhinophrynidae > Rhinophrynus > Rhinophrynus dorsalis. Next base: position 84,499,986 of record CM074728.1, read on the forward strand.
AAACAAAAAAAATTACGTTAACCTTTTGAGTACTAGAGAAGTAGGCAACGCATTGCTTTGCAATGCGTTGAGTATCCCTCTGGCACTCAAAAGGTTAAAACATACATTATAGTTCTCATTCATGGCAATTAAAGCATGAAAATGGTAGGTTATAGATCAGAGAATCGTGCGTACAGAAAAGAACAGAATGCTATAGCAATAGTGTCATACGGTCCTGAGTAATCAAAACTTTGCCTGCATTTGGGCATCTACACAAAACCCCACCTGTATGAAGTACTGCAAAAGCCTGTGCATGAGTGTTGTATAGACTGGCATTCAGGCCACCATATAAAAAATAAATAAATAAATAAATAAAATAAGGATTTTTAGTTTATGCTGAACACCCTGTGGCACAAATGTACACTTTGAGTGTCACATAAGTGTCCAGTGGATATTGCAAAGCAATGTGTTGGACAACACTGACATTCAGTAGGTTAAGAAACCTTATTATTTGAATTCCGATCTTGAGAAATTACGAACAAAGGAAATCTCTAAAAAAGGAATGTGTAACATGCATAATTATAAAGGACTAGTGGAAAAGCTCGTGTACACGGGCCAAGGTCTGGGTAATGTTAACCCTTTGAGTGCCAGAAGGGTACACAATGCATAGCTTTGCAATGCGTTGCGTACCCTTCTGGCACTCAAAAAGTTAAGAGACCGCTACCTCACTTTTCCACGCGATGCAGTCTTCCGTTGCCTCACTCACGCGATGCAATCATGCACAGTAGAACGCGGGCAGTCTCTACTGCGCACAACTGCATCGTGACAAACATCCTAGAGAATCATTATATAAAAAGGAGGATGTGTGCTAGTTTACATACTGTGATAAAAGTCGTTCATACTGGTGACTGAGCTGCGGCAACACTACTGCAGTGAAGTTACCAAGAAACAAGGCACAATGCACCATATGGCAATATTCATACAGTGTGAGATATGATGCCAAGTTTTACCACAATTTCAGTTGCTCCAACATCCTGCCAACTAGCAACTGTTACCAGGGAGTTGCAGCAATGAAGTTCTGCATGGAGGCCTATGGGGCTGCTGTGCAGGCTGTTTAGACTGGTGACTGAATCACTGTCATGTTGTCTGCAAACAATGGCAATATTCATACAGTGTGAGATATGATGCCAAGTTTTACCACAATTTCAGTTGCTCCAACATCCTGCCAACTAGCAACTGTTACCAGGGAGTTGCAGCAATGAAGTTCTGCATGGAGGCCTATGGGGCTGCTGTGCAGGCTGTTTAGACTGGTGACTGAATCACTGTCATGTTGTCTGCAAACAATTCAGTTGCTCACTGGCTGGCCCATGGTGGCCAGCCGGCTGCCTCCAAGTGTATGTCTCCCAATGTTTTCACTTGCAGGGGGACCTCTGTGCACAGAATGAGGAGGATACAAAGATATTCTGTGCACTTACTTTTCAGACTGCACAAATCTGAAAAATGTATGTACCAGAACGCCCTGTGAAAGGCCATTCATTTTACACAATATAAGGAAAACAAATACTGAAATGCAAGTTAAAAATACACAAATGTAAGTTTTAACGCGCACTTAAGATACACGATCATGTATATGCAGTTTTCAGCAGGATTTAAATTAGGATTTTAAAGGGATAGTAATGTTTCACAAAAACAGCAGTGCAAATTACTCTTCATAGTATCTGTGCCATGGAGAGTGTTAGTTCCATACGGTCAGAGTTGTAGTTCAAGAGTAATAAAATGATAAGTAACCCCCTCCTGCCCCTTTTACCTAGTGTAACACTGCTCACCTCAGATGTGGAATCTGGTCCTGGGACTGTGAATATAAGGAAAACCCTGCTCACCTTAAGAGGTTTTTCCTTATGATCGCTGAAGATTGTCCCTCTCTGTGATCCATTTGGACAGTCTTGCTGCTCTGAGGTGAGCAGTGTTACATCAGTAAGAGAGGCAGGAGGGGGTTACTTTATCATTCAATTACTCTTGAACTACAACTCTGACAGTATTGAAATAACACTGGCCAGTGGATCATGTATATGCAGTTTTCAGCAGGACAAGGGAAGCAATTTCCTTTTTGCACTTCTATTTTACTGGTCAGGAGGGTATATTATTGTTTCCCGCAGCCTGCTGAAAAACACACCACATCCAATATTGGGCATCTTAATTTCTATCCAATTTTAGACACTTGCACATATTTGTTGGTTAAAACCTAGACTTCTATAGAAAGTTGAGTAGTCTAACCCTGGCTTATTTACCTCCTAACACAGTCACTGGCAGTAAGGTACATTGTGCTGGAGACCACAAGCATCCAAAGAGTTGACACTGTATCAATATCAAAAGTACTGGAATGCTAGTTTGTGTTGGTAACATTGCTACAATATTGCACTACAATTTCAGGTAACCATTACCAATCTTGTTCCACTGTCTGTCTGCCATCACAGAAAGTGTGTTCAGTGGAATTGCTTGTCCTATCAGTTTTGCACGTGCAACCCCCATTTGTCAGCCCAGTATTTAAAGGTTACCTTCTCATGTTTAAATTATTATAGCATTCACACCACAATAAATTGGAGGAAATCTGTCTAGCATTCAAAAGGTGAAAAAAAAAAAAGCCACACTTAAAGTAGAACCATCACCCTAAATAAAGTCCCCCTCCACAATTAGGCATACGGCGATATGCTCAGAAACAGTGCTATTATCATGCATTATGAAGAAATCCTTTATCTGAGACTGACGGCCAGGCTTCTTGCTTTAGAGGCATCTGAGCACTGGTGCCATCAGCTCCTTCCTGTTACCTTAAGGTACAATGAAGGAGAGTGGGAAGGATAGCGCAGGCGTGCAGATGTCTCTATGCCAAGATGTCTGACTGCAAGCCTGGCCGTCAGTCTCAGAAGAACAAGGAGTTCTTCATAACGCAGTACTTGAGCTCAATAATAGCACTGTTTCTAAGCATATTGCCATAGATCTAACTATTTGGGGGGGGGGTCGATACTTTAACCCTTTGAGCGCCAGAGGGGCATGAAATGCATTAGGTACCCCTCTGGCACAGAAAGGGTTAAATCAGTGAGTATTTTGTAAAGTTGTAGTTTAGAACGTTTACATCTAAACATGCTGCAGACACAAACCAAATCTGTATACAACAATCTATCCAAGGAACCAATCCATGTACAAAATCAGGTCACATGGAAGGAAGGGGCCATCACACAATGATGTACAAAGAGGAAATGGAGAAAACCAGCTGCAATATAAGAGAAAATAAAAAATCCACTCTGGTATAATGGGAATTTTAACCAACTAAACACTACAGAATCGGAGACCTCCATAAAAAAAAAATGTCTTTGGATTTAAATGAAGTTTGTAATTAATCCCTAGGAGGGATCCAGCACATTGTGAATCAATACTTTGGACTTCTCTACCTTATAAGGAGTTTTAACCCTTTGAGTGCCAGAGGGGTACAGAATGCATTGCAAAGTATTTCATACCCCTCTGGTACTTAAAGGGTTAAAAAAAATCCACTGGAAATTTTGGAAAAAACGTATTTCTCCCCAAAGTTGCACTCTGTTTCTCCAGAACGTCAACTCTTTTTCTTTGTACACATGGTCTAACACGTCACATACTTTTCTTCTCAAGATCAGGTTGAAGATATTATATAACAAGGCAACATTTCAAGTTGTATTTTCAACACTATATTAAATATAATTTTGTTTTCACATTTTCACACTTATCCGGTTTCTCTCTCTTAAAAAGAATTTAACCCCTTAGATGATAGAAACATCTGCAAAGCATTGCTTCACAGTACCTTTGACAAATTTATAGTAACAAAGGGTTAAAACAGACTGAACAATACGGTAAAGATTCTAAATGATGAAAGCGTTTGATTAGCCTTCGCTTCAAAATAATATCAGGAATGAAAAATTGTTCCAAGAAACCAAGCCTCTGCACCAAGCTAAAGGGGCCATATGCACTAAATGGTTGGAGAAATTCTACAGCAAGCCACCTATGCAATAAGCTTACGTCTAACCCAGTGAATGCTAGAGGTCTACAACGAGTTGCTAAGTAAAAGCACTGGAGCCCACTAGCATTCAAAAGGATTAAAGTGGAACTTTCACCTTCCATAAAGTTAAGCTTATATAAACCTTCAATCTGTAAATTTATTTATTTTTAAATATGTACTGTACGGTCATGGAGATCATTCAAATTTAAAAAACAAAAATTACGGATTGAAGGTTTATAGAAGCTTAAAGGGATAGTAATGTTGCATAATAAAAGCAGCTCTAATTAATCATCATAGTATTTGGACTTTGGAGAGTGTTATTTCAATTCTGTCAGAGTTGTAGTTCAGGAGTAATTCAATGACAAAGTATCCCCCTCCTGCCCATTTTACTGATGTAACACTGTTCAGCCAGAGCAGAAGGGAGGTGCCCAGGTAGATTGCAGAGAGGGACAATCTTCCATTAAGATAAGGGAAAAACCTAAAAAACTTGTCATTATTCTCATATCTGGGAAGAGATGGCTTACACTAGGTAAAAAGGGGCGGGAGGGGAAACTTTGCTTGTGAATATCTCTTAAACCATAAAGATTTGAGAGATAATACCTATATCGTTCTTCATGTTTTTTTAATGCCTACAAAATAAAGTTAAAACAAAGTATTACTATCCCTTTAACTTTATAGGAAGCGAAAGTTCCACTTTAAAAGCCTCATTTTAAAAGGGATAGTATTGCCATGTTTTTACAAAACAATCTTGTACGCATTAAAAAATAAAACTAAATGCCCCCAGTCCAATCTCTCAAACCTTTATGGTTTGAGAGATATTCGAGGCCAAAGTTCCACACTCCCTACCCTATACCTGACGTCAGCAATGTAGCTGACTGCAGGGGAATACGGTCCCGAGACCGCCAGAGGCTCTCCGGCAAACCAAGCACACTTTGTAGACCGTTCCACTGAAGGATTCAATTTTTCAATAAAACAGTCTTGGCTCTGCTGAAGAGCCTCTGCTTGTCCCGGGACCAGATTCCCCTGCAGTCAGCTACAGCTCTGACGTCAGGGAAAGGGGAGGCAGGGGGGGGAACTATGGTCCTGAATATCTCTCAAACCATAAAGGTTTGAGAGATGGGACTGGGGGCATTTAGTTTATTTTTTAATGCCTACAAGTTTAATGTTTGTAAAAATGTGGCAATACAACCCACTGCATCTCAGGCTGGAAATGAAAATGCAGTTTCCATTGATTTAAATTAGGATTTTAAAGTGATAGTAATGTTTCACAAAAACAGCAGCGCCAATTAATCTTCATAGTATTTGGGCCATGGAGAGTGTTATTTCAATACTGTCAGAGGTGTAGTTCAAGAGTAATAAAATAAGTAACCTCCTCCTGCCCCATTTACCTAGTGTAACACTGCTCACCTCAGATGTGGAATCTGGTCCAGGACTGTGAACATAAGGAAAATTCTGCTGCCCTTGAGAGGTTTTTCAGGTTTTTCCTTATGATCTCTGAAGATTGTCCCTCTCTGTGATCCATTTGGACAGTCTTGCTGCTCTGAGGTGAGCAGTGTTACATCAGTAAAAGGGGCGGGAGGTGGATACTTTATCATTCAATTACTCTTGAACTACAACTCGGACAGTATTGAAATAACACTCTCCATGGCCCAAATACTATGAAGATTAATCAGAGCTGCTTTTTTGTGAAACATTACTGTCCATTTAACCAAAGATGCTTTGAAATTTGCCACAAACCTGTAACTACACACCTCTGCTCATCTTAAGTAAGTAACAGGTTATTTATTGATAAATGTTAGGATATGACAAAATGTCTTTGCTGCTCTTGTAACTATCCACATATAAGCAACTATTTTAACACCAATGATAATTAAAGGTACAGTAATGCCCCATAAAAATGCTTATAGTTTTGTAGAGGTAAAAAAAAAACAAAAAAAAAAAAAAAAAAACAATATTCCACACATACTATCTCTCAAACCGCTATGGTTTGAGAGATAGTTGCGTTCAAAATTCCCCCCTGCCTCCCCTTCTCCTGAAGTCAGCGCTGTGCTGATAGCAGGAGATCCCGGTCCAGGGACCAGCCGGCGGCTCTGCAGCAGAGCCAAAATCGGATTATTGGGAAAAAAAAAATTACTTCATTGGAAAGGTCTTCAAATGGTGTCTGGTTTGCAAGTACACTTTGTAGACCGTTCCAATGAAGTAATTCTTTTTTAAATAACTCAATTCCAGCTCTGCTGAAGAGCCTCCTTGTGTCCGCCGACACGGATCTGCTTCCGTCAGCTTTACAGCTGACATCAGGAGAAAAGGAACTTTAGCGGAGGATCTCTCTCAAACCATAGCGGTTTGAGAGATACTATTTGTGGCATGTAGTTTATTTTATTAACCCTTTGAATGCCAGAGGGGCACGCAACGCATTGCAAAGCAATGCGTTGCGTACCCCTCTGGCACTCAAAGGGTTAACCTCTACAAAACTATAAGGATATTTTATTGGACATTCTTGTCCCTTTAAGATAGAGCTCACCAGGTTATTTTTTATGCATGTATTTTGGGAGGCTTTTGCTTTTCCCAAATCCTTGTTTAGTAGATCCCTGAACACAGGGGCTTTTGCAGTTAGGGAAGGTATTCCCCTTATTTTCCTCACAAGGGTTTTGCTCACAACAGAAGTAAGACAGTATCACTGCTTTTGAATGGCATTCTACTAGATAAAAGTTCACTTCAGATTAAGGTGCCTTGAAGTTGGCAGGGAAACTACACATGCTTTTGTCAGCAATCATGTAACTAAACCACACTGTATATTATGTTTAATGAGTCACAGGTTATCCATTAGTAAGTTGGGATTTCAAGCACGGACTCCGGATATGCGGCCGAATAGTCTTAGCTGTTCTCCTAACTATATACATAACAGTTATCTAAATGCTACTGATAAGTAATCTAGTGCTTACCAGTTTGTTTTTTTTTTTGTTTTTTAAATTTAAACCAATGAGACTTGTCTCTCGTATTATAGGTGGTTTGCACCAGAATTGCTCCACTTTTGGCTTGTGCATCTGGTCCTTGGAATCTAAGGCTCAAGGGAATATAAAGTACATGGAAAGCCACTTTTTTAACTCAAAGATAATGTTTATTTTTTTCCCTTTTTTAACTCTCTATAAAGCTTCTCTACAGTAACAGTGTCTAGCATTATTGCTGATGAATAATAGAAGAAAACAATGAACTTACCTCTGTCTCTTCCTCTTCCTCTTTGTTCTGTTCATTGTCACTAATATTAACATCACAATCTTCCTCATCATCCTCCTCATCATCACTACTGGATGATTCAAGGATTTCACTCATGTCCATCTTCCAGCTTTCAGGGACCAATTTGGACTTCATGAACGTGATGGCTTCCTTCACACCTGCAGCACAATTCAATGCACAGTTTTCATTAAAAGTCCATTCGTTTCATATGCAAGAGTATTTATATAAATGTGTAACACGCTGAAGCTGGTGTCCAAAATAAAATGGTGCAGTTTTGGAGCAGGGCAACTCACCACGGGGAAAAATAAAAATCCCAGTACAACTTCTGATTTAAGCAGGACTTTAAACCTCTTGAATACTAGAAGTGTATGCAATGAAGTGCTTCATGATGCATTGGAGACCACTGTCGCATTCAGTGGCAAACAAGTACAGTTTAAAAGCAGACGCATCACCCCACCACACACACCAATTATTAGGCATATGGCGATTAGGTTCTTAACAGCTCTTTTATCAGGCACAAGTACCAAGTTCTGAAGTAATCCTTTTTCTGAGACGCATGGCCAGGCTTCTTTCTTTAGAGCAGTCTGCGCCGTCAGTCCCTTCTGGTATCTTAAGGTACCATGCAATGCCTCCTAAGCCAAGATGTCTGCGTGCTAGCCTGGCCGCTGGTCTCAGATAGAGGATTACTTCATAACTTGGTACTCGTGCCCGATAATCATACTGTAAGAACCTAATCACCATATTACTTTTTTTTTTTTTTTGGGGGGGGAGGGGGTATTAATATAGGGTGATAGAAAACCAAGTTTCACACTTATTTAAAGCTTAACTATGTTGCCATTGGTTGGCTTCAGAACACCACCCTTTCCTTTAGTACACCAGCTCTAATTACAAACAAATAGAGAGCAGTATCTTTACTGCTCCATACATGGTAGGTCAGTTATGGGAACCTACAACCATGCAGCTGTGGCTGGACTACAATCCCCAGTGGCCACATGGGATGATGGAAACTGTAGTCCAATGATAGCTGGAGGTCCAAAGGGTGAATACCCGTCTCGATGAAAAGGTTAAATAAACAGACATGAGAAGGAAATGTAAAACTTGCACATGTTTAACCACACTCAAAGGGTTAACAAAGAATTGAAAAAATACTGCATCTGCAAGATAAAAATATCATAAACTATAACTCCAAGCACAATCATTACCTTGCTTGGCAGAATATTGAGATTTCAATACATCAATATCAAGTTCACTCAGGTCCTTCCTCGCACTTGAATGACTGAGAGAAAAAAATAAATAAAATAAGCTCAATACAAAATATAGAATACAAAAAACAAAACAAACCAAAACAAAAACAAAGTACAGTGATACACAAAGCATTTTCAAAAAGAGTGAACTAACATCATTTCAAAAACCTATTTGTATTAATTCCAGCTGTGTTAGAGGGACTCCCAAAGGAGACCAGTCACGTCCACATAAATGTAATTAAGTGCCAATTAAACCCTTGAGGACCAGAGGGGTGTGCAACGTATTGTGCAGAAATAAGTTGAACACCTCTCTGGTCCTCAAGGGGTTAATTATCATATGTTTATTATGTAACTGATCTAGGATATAATTTGATGGTACTAGCCACTCAAGCACCTTAATACAATAAGCACATGTAAAATGAGTAAAATGCAGCAATTCTGGAACAAAGTGCACCATGGGAAACAAACACAAAGTCCCAGTGATATATATGGCTCCTTCATAGCCCTTTATATCAATAGGAGCTGGGATTTGTTCCAGATTGTGTAGTTTGGTTGCTCCACGTTCCTATGAATCCTAACATTAGGACAGATTTAGGTTATGTTCACCTCTACAAAGGTTAGTGTAAAGTGGACTTTAAACTGGAACTCTCACCGCCTTTGAAGTCCTTCTGATTTGATTCTTGCTTCCCAATAAATTTTAATTGAGCGTTTAAAGGGGGGGGGGGGGTGTAAACAAACAAAAAAAAACAAACAAAACTTTTCACAGAGAAATAGGCTTTAAAATGTAACCTCATGATGTCACTTTAGGACAGCCTGCTCTGTACCGTAGCCTGTCAATCTTCCCCTCCCCAGCTGTTCCCTGTTCCCACCTCCTCTGACTGAGGAATCCTCCATGGAAACTGGAGCTCTCTCACTGGCAAGAGAGCGCACCAGGTGACACTCTGGATTCCTCCATCAGAGGAGGAGGTGGGAACAGCTGGGGAGGGGAAGATTGCCAGGCTGTTGCACAGAGCAGCCTGTCCTGAAGTGACGTCAAAAGGTTACATTTTAAAGAAGATTTCTACATGGAAAGAGTGTTTAAATAAAAACACGGATTTAACATTTATTGGGAAGCAAGAATCAAGTAAGAAGGACTTTAAAAAGGAGGTGAGAGTTCCCCTTTAAATACTGTTTTAAGATGCAGTGTTCTTTATTTTTATCACCTTTCCAAACCCACCCCTCAGTGGGAGCTGCCATCTTGAAATTATTTGTACAACTGTTTCTTCTTATCAATTGTCTCTACATTTCTGGTGGAAACAAGAGAATCTAGCAGCCTTAGAAGGTGGGGAGAGGTGATTTTCTGGACATGCGAGTAAATAATTACACAGTTTTATCAGAACAAAGCTCTGCCAAGATCACAAACCCAAAGACTACTAAATCAAATCTCGCAAACTTTTTATTAAACTTCATAACTTGCTTTTAAAAGTGATCGGTATGCTTTAACACGTGCTTATTTTTAATAACTTTTATTAACCTTTTGAGTGCCAGTGGGGAATGCAATGCATTGCTTTGCAATGCTCTGCGTACCCCTCTGGCACCCAAAGGGTTAAGCAGACATATAACCATCACACCATGAAGGCCAAATATGGACGTTAATCATGTACTTGCTCATTCAGGGATGCAAGAAATTTTTATTTTTTAATTAATTAATTACCAATTTAAATTAGAGCCACTCTTTAAACATAAGGTAAAGAAATCACTCACAATTTTGAATCTACAAAGGATCGAACCAAACACTGGTCTTTTTTAATAGATGCATCATCACTGCAGCTAGGAGATACAACCTGAAACAGTAAGAAACGTGTTTAATTATTTTATTCAATAACTATACAACCATGTGAACAAGCAAAAATAACCCTTTAAGAACTGGAGGGGTGTGAAATCTCACACACCCTTCTGGTACATTGAAGATTCAAAACAAATAAAGGGAACAGATGTTAAGAGGGCCTTGCTTGCTAGAATTAACAATTGAGGTGCATAATCATGAGCTGCAGAGGATCATTTTTTTCAAGTATGTGCTGGGCAGCAGTAACAAGTTACATATTTACACAAAATAGAGAAACAATATAACAAAAAATATATATACAGTTGAAAATTATTTTTAGATGCAAAGAAGCAGTTATATTTAAGGATTTTAGGCTGGGAGAAGAAAATATTTTTTCAGGTCAATTATTTCAGGCTTTTGGATCTTGGAACGAGAAGGCAAATCACCTGGCTTCTTTCTTGTAGTGTGGGATACTCAACGAGTTGTTAGAAGCGGATTGGAGGTTATAGAAAGTGAGCATACTGCTCATTTAGTGTGGAACAGTCAGTTGCTAGCAGTAAGAGGGGTGTTATTATGGGAAACTGAAGTGAGCCTACTGCTCAAGTTGTCTGGTAGTTTTCCAGAGAAGTAGTTATAAAACTAGGCAAAAAAGTGAATGGTACCTCTACATTCTAGTGTTAGCCACTTCAGTTCTTTAAACATATAACAAAGATGGGTAGTTTAATTACACTGGCGGACAAAAGTTACAATGAATTATACTAGGGTTGCACCGATACCGATACTGGTATCGGTGCCGATACCAGCATTTGCGCGAGTACTTGTACTCGCGCAAATGCGGCCGATGCCAGCACCGATACCCTGTGTCAGGGTCGGTGCTGCAGAGAGGGAGCCCGGGGAGCTGCTCACAATGCTCCCCGGTCACCTCTCTCACTCCTGCAGCGTCTGAGCGTTGCCGCGGGTTACCATGGCAACGCTCCGACGCTGACCTCTGCCGGGGCTCGCGAGAGAACAGTGAGCACCCGGCAGAGGACAATAAGGGAGGCTAGATGGGGCAGCTGGTGGTGAAAGAGGCAGAGAGGGGGGCCAAGAAAGGAGCAAAAGGAGGAAGGATCAGGAGAGAGTGAGAGAGGCAAAAGGGTAAGTCAAGGAGAAGGAGGGGGATCAAAAGGGAGATAAAAAGCAAAGGCAAAAGAAGGGGGCTCAAGAGGGGTAAAATGAAGTAAAAGGTAGGAATCAAGAGGGGGAGAAAGAGTCAAAAGGGGAGAATCAAGAGGGTGTATGTGTGTGTGTGTGTGTGTGTATGTGTGTATGTGTGTGTGTGTGTGTATGTGTGTGTGTGTGTGTGTGTGTGTGTGTGTGTGTGTGTGTGTGTGTGTGTGTGTGTGTGTGTGTGTGTGTGTGTGTGTGTGTGTGTACTTTCCCAAGTACTCACCAACACCAATACTTTTTTTTGTGGTCATTTGCCAGTTTTCCAAGTACCTAAAGCATATAGGTACTTAGAAAACTGGCAAATGACTGCAAAAAAAAAGGTATCGGTAATTGGTATCGGTGAGTACTTGAAAAAAGTATCGGTACTTGTACTCGGTCTTAAAAAATTGGTATCGGTGCATCTCTAAATTATACAGAATTTTGAGTTTACCAAGATGGATTTGTGGCGCACAAGCATAAATTATGCCACTATAGTCTATGACTGGCATTACAATCTGTTGAAGTTGAACAATACATTTTCTTACCAGGCGATTTAGGATTTGTTTCTAAACAGATCACCTGTCTATTTCAGGATAAGGTCTGGATGTTAATTTATCAATATGAAGACCAAAATGGAGGTTGGGATAAAGCCACATACCAAGATATTTGAAAGAGTTGACTAAGGCCAAGTTACGATTACGATTGTGCTTTGTACCAAATACCATTGCGTCTGTTTTGTCAGTATTATAAAACAGTTCAGTTTTAGGTAGCCATCTTTCAACATCATAGAAATCATCCTGTAACACTGCCTCAACTTGTGATAAGTCTGACAGTTTAGTGTGGATTATAGTGTCATATGCACACATTTGCACAGAAGATGCTGTGCAAACTCTGAGCAGATCATTTATGAATAGGGAAACCAGAAGAGGTCCGAGAACAGAGCCTTGAGAACCACGCTTGATACTTTGAGTGGAAGGGAAATATTGTCAGCAACAGACATATTGCATTCTGTCTGATAATATAAAATACCTAAATTTTACAGATGTTCGTTGCAAGTACATGATATAACAGTTTTATTTTTCCAAATATATCTCTATCTATAGGCATGTGCATTAAATTTAGAGAACCAGTGGGTGTGCAATACATTATTTCAAAATGGCACAATAAACTAAAATAAATAAATAACGGGAAGACAGTTCAGAAAGTGAACACACATATTGTGATGTTTGAGACTCCATCATACATATGACCCAAGTGTTTAAGTTGCCTTTCCTGGCTCACTCAATATAACTATAGTTTTCTGTGCTGAAACAAAGAAGCTGTGTTGAAATGGAGCTATAATTTGCAACTTAACCTTGATAAACAGGCTTTTTCCTGACCATTCCAGACAAAAGAACTCAGACAGATCCAAACAAAAAGCCAGACAAGTTCTACATGTCAAACTGGACCATGACAAGGGTTCAAGTGCACAGGTGCCAAACAGTGGTATTAGTAAAAAGAATCCCAAACAGTCCCTACTTCTCTTAGGGTAAGGGCTGTTTTGGGAGTTAGCTAATACTAGTCACCATTCATTTTCCATTTGTTACGTATGGAAGGATCAGCCCACTTTTACACATTGGTGCAATTTCTGTATTGCACATAAAAAGTACATTTAGCAATTAACCATAATTGTCTTTCCCCCCTGGTTCTAAAGAGGTTAATAAATAAGTTATATATATATATATTTTTCCTGCTTGTAGTTTTAACGCCTTGAGGACAAGACAGGTGCGTGACACTATGATCATCCTTCTGGAACTCAAGGGGTTGCACTATTTGATAAAGAAATAATTAACTTTTTATAATGTGCATTTTTGTTTTAACCCTTTGAATGACATAGGGGTATGGAATGCATTGCTTTGCAATGCATTCAGTACCCCTATGGCACTCAAAGGGTTAAGGGTCCCTATTCAAGTCCAGGTTCCAATACTTTTTCCCTGCACACCAATAGGCACATAAAACAATTCAAGCCAGTAAATAAGAGAAATATATCTGGCTGTGCCAACGTGAAGAGCTGTAAATTTAGGTCCATGGACAAAGTAAATCAAAACGAACACCCAGATTTTATTTAAAGCGGAACTTCCACCTATTAACAAGTCGCCATGTACTCATTAAGCGTACGGCAACTAGCTTGAAAATACATGTCTTACCTATAAAAAGTGACAAATTCTAAATAAATCTTTACTCTGTGGAGACTGACGGGCATGTTATGGCAGTCTGCGCCGTCAGTCCCTTCCGGTTACCTTGTGGCACCCTGCAATGCTTTACAGGAGACCGGGACTGACGGCGCAGGCGCACAGACAAGATGTTACCTGGCTTCTGATCTCCAAAGGGTAAAGATTTCTTTAGAATGTGGAATTCATCAGCGAATATCTCTCAGACCACAGACGTTTGAAAGATGGGATTTGCTCCACATAATTTTATGCTGTGTTGTAGTTTAAACAAAAACAAAAAAAAAACAAAAAAAAAAAAAAAAAAAAAAAAAACTTGATTAACATTGGATATTATTAACTCTTTAAAAAACAAAACAAAAGTTTAGCCCCTTAAGGACCAAACAGACCAGGGGTGGGGTGCGCTGGAGGACCAAGGCAGGGTGATCACAGAGTGCATTGTAGGAGCTCTGTGATGACGTGCCAGGACTGTCACCGTTCCTTAAGGCACAGACACTGATGATGGTTCTGGCACGTCATTGGCTGTTAAGGGGTTAATATTGTATGAACTAGTACATTTTCATATTATGACCACTAGTCAAAGGAAAAAGAAAAAGTTAGTAAACGTTATCAATCTTTTTCCAGCCCTGATAATAGTAATATAGGAAAAACTTTAACATACCAGAGCTGGATACCACTCTTTAGAAGGGCTAGATTTCACACTCACTACTCTGCCCAGTAGTTCATCACCGATACGTTTTAAATCTTCTTCTTCATCCTCACTGCTTTCTTCTTCTTTTTCATCTTCCGTCCTAGGGCAATTAGGAAAAGTTATAAGGCTTTTCTTATAGATAAAAACAAGTGTACTCCCTTTTCTCTGAGATATTTAACTTTTAAATATATATATTATATAAAAAGTTATAATTATGTGTTGTAGTTTTCTATACTGTCACCAGATGGTGCTGCTCTTATCACTTACAATGGACATCTGGAGTCAGTAAATCAAGCTCTCACCCAAGTACATACTAGATTTATAGACAGATTATATACAATATATATATGTTGCTGCGGCTTAAAATAAAAATAATCAACAGTGCCAATTAAGAGTCCAAAAGGTCCTTCTTTTAATACAATGCACACTATAGAAGAGCGTAGGACACCGACTACAATTCTCCATAGAAACAGCACTACCTGGTGAGCAGAAAGCAATGCTTTGCCTAGCCCTCTTGCCATTAAAGGGTTGATATAAATATTGACCCTTTCACTGCTGACTCCTTAATGTTTGGAGTATTTTATACATATCCGAGTAGATGGACCATTCACTGGCTCCTAAAAATGTTGTTATCTCCCTCAAAAGTATATATATATATATATATATATATATATATATATATATATATATATATATATATATATATATATATAAAATTATATACATAAAATTTATTATTTTTATTTATTTATTTTTTTTCCTTTTGTCCATCCCTGGTTCAACAACAGCTGGAAAGCCACTGCTGAGAAATAGACTGCTACTCAAAGGGTTAATTCCATAACAGCTAGATGTATATACAACACACTGGATACTATTCTTTCACTGAATGGTTAATCATGCTTATTTAAGGGTTTGTTTGTCTTTTTTATTTTAAAATACCCCCCCCCTTTGACAGGTGTACAGACAGAAAGTGTGTAGATCTATGGCGCCTGCATATAAATTCAAACAAAGCAATTCTGGGTAAATGACTTACATCAGATGGAGCACATTAAACCCTTTTGATGCATCACAGGGGGACAACAATTCTTTACATTTCCAATGAGATAAATGTTGCTTTAACCCCTTGAAATCTATGGGGTCTCTAACGCACTGCAAAGTGACCTCTAGCATTCAAGGGGTTAAAAAGCCAATTAGCATTAAAGGGAACTTTTATTTGATCCTTATGGTGTAGTTGGTCTGCTCCAGAATCGTTCTACAGATTTACCTTTATAACACCTGTCCATCTATGTAAATAACCAACAGAACAAAAAAAACATTTGACTGCCAATGGGATATGCAACACATTGCACCACTCCGGCACTCAAAGGGTTAACAGAAGCACCCTCAACATAAAATATTTTACTAGTGTTAAATCCCATGTGCACGGGGTTTGGAGCACTGAGGTAGCGGCAGTACGCAGAGCAGGACCGGCCTCTTAACCCTTCGTGTTGCGTACCCCACTGGCCCTCAAAGGGTTAACATTACCTGGACCAGCTCTGCGTACTGCCGTTACCTCACAGCTCCACACGATTGCGTCGCCTCACTCACACTATGCAATCATGCGCAGTAGAGACTGGCCGAACGTGGGCAGTCTCTACTGTGCATGACTGCATTGTGACAAACTTTCTGGCCTTTTATTATATAGGAGGATTTGTAAGAAACGACTCATTTTATTATTATTAACAGAGAGGGTGCAAAGCAGTACTTAGTGATGCACTGTGTGCTCCTCTGGTACTTGAAGAGAGGTAACCCTTTGAGTGCCAATGCATTGCAATGTGTTGGATACCTCTCTGGCACTCAAACAGTTAAATAAGACAGCAAACGTTAGTACCTCTGTTGTGGAAGCCAACTCTAAAGTTACCTCAATGCTTCTAAAATTACATTCAGTATAATAGGTTGCTGCAGACAAGGGAGTAATCTATGGAAACTTCACAATTAAACAGTCTTGGGCAAAAAGGGATGTTAGACTTGTGTTTGTTCTGTGTGCTTACACTGCTCTCTGAGAAACAAGCACTATTAACCCTAGTACAGCAGGCAAAAAATATCTTCAGCAAAACCTCAAAGACCATAACCTTCTATTTTCACTTTACATATTCTGCACAATATACAAAGTCTCACTGCCTATACTTACTCATCCAACGTAACACTATCTTTGCAGCACTTAGCGCTCTGTATGCAGTCATTGACAGAAAGCGGTCTGGAAACAGATCCAGGGAATTCAATGCCAAGGAGGTGTGGGTGTATAAATAGGCAATTTATCTAGATATTCCATGGGGGCATAATATGTAACGTAAATATAAGAGAATTTTATGTACCTACCAATAAACTCAATTCTTAGGAGCCCATGAGGGGACCATGTGGTTAACACTGCTCCTCTGGAGGAGGATGCACCACTGACAATTAGCCTCTCCCTTTTCAGTTTTTATTTATCATTGCCAGATCAAGTCATATGACAAAATAACCAAGAGGAGCAGAGAAAGAAGGTCACAATACAGAAGACTCAAAGATAGGGCTTCCCTGCCAGAGGAAGTGGACAGAAGTTTTCCACAGGAAGGATGCCCTGTGTAACCCATGGGGTCATCCTAGTGCTAGCCCAAATCGGTAGGGAGAGAAAATTACCCAATAATGTGGAGGTCAACTGCCACCCTGGGCACGTTTATGGTAGAACCAAAGTAACACATAACAAACGGGCACAATAACCAATACCAAAAGGAACAAAAAAATAAATAAATAAATCCAGATTCCATATTATTAAAAATTTCTTAACCCACAAGTGCCAGAAGCACGTTTCTCCCAAAACTCTTCTCAAGTGAAATCGAAACTATGCTGTAACATTTCAAAAAAAGAGGAAGACATACATCCAGGTAGTTGTTTTGTACAATAAATCCATTTACATCTCTGATTCTTGTAAGCCAGGATGAATTGAGCTTTCTGGTGGCATGAGCAGTGATCTGAGAAGGAATAGATTTTAAACTGATCATATAGGCTTGTCTGATGGCAAATTTAACCCAAGCTGAAGAGTGTTCTTCAATGGAGACCCATCCTAGGTCCTTCCAGAATGAAAAAGCAGAGCATTTGTTTGTTTTTTTTTGGATTTTGTCTGATGGACATAATGCCAAGGGTCCGTTATACACCTAGAGTTAAGTAGCACATGTTCATGTGTATTCTTCCGATTCACATGAAATTCAGATACCACTTTCATTAAAAGGGCTGACTTGTCCAAAGCACTTCTTTGTCAGGTTGCAAACTAAGAAATGAGGACTCAAAAGACAATGTGTACAACACCAAGACAATATGCATCAATGTTACAGCCACACGCAAAAGTGTTTTCAGAGTCAACCAGAAAATTAAACAGACCACATGGCTTCAAATGATGCCTCTTGTAATGTTCTCAGTGAAGACTCAAGTCCTAAGGAGGGGCTAACTCTGAAATTAATAGTAAGGTGTACAACTCAGTGTACAAAATCCTGCTCATCAGAAATGTTTACTATTCTTTGCTGGAATAAGAATGACAATATCTGGAATTTTGTGGACTTAAGCCTCAAACCTTTCTGCAGACTATCTTACAGAAATTCTAGCACCCTAGGTAGATCAAATCTTCTTAATACCAGATTTCTTCTCACGTCACTGAAAGAAAATGGACCATACCCTATATGCTTTTTGCCGACGTTGGTTCTCATACCTTTAACAATGGTAACAACACCTTCAGAGAACCTTTTCAAGATGTTGGCCACAAGTGCGACATGCCATCATTGCTAGTTTGTCTTGGGAAAGAAGATGCAAAGGTTTGTCTACACTCAGAATGAGTAAATAGGATTACAATGTCAATTTTGGCTGAGATGGTGCTACAATTATTAAACAGGCTTTGCAGATCTTAAATTTCCAAAGAACCCAGGGTTACCAGAGAAATTAGTGGTAATTTGTATTCCATGTTTATTTTTCACAGTATGCTAATGTTAGGAGATCTCTTGTTCATGTACAAAACTTTGGCAAATTTCTGTTGCCTATTGTTGACATCAGATCGACTTGTGGCATTCCCATCTCTTTAAAAATGCGCCAAACATTGTATGCTCGAGTTCACCTTTTCCTGGACCCAGCTTTTGTCAACTTAGGGTGTCTGTTTTTTGTAGTTTAAACCAGAAATACATACTGCATTTTTGTTTTTTTTTTCTTCCCCCTTTATTCCTTTTAAATATTTGTGAACCTTCCATAGGAGAAAGACTTACAGAAAAGAGGTTTCAAGCTCCAGTCAGTGTTGGACTTGTTCGAAATGATGATCCAACCCTGGTTGAGAAGAATTTGTATTGGATTGTGTGTTTCAAGTGTGGAATGTGTAAGACTTTATCAGAGTACTAGTGTAAAAGCCCATGTACACGGGCCAAGGTCGGGTAATATTAACCCTTTGAGTGCCAGAGGAGTACGCAATGCGTTGCGTACCCCTCTAGCACTCAAAGGGTTAAGAGGTCGCGGTGCACCCTCACTTCTCCACACGATGCAGTCTTGTATTGCCTCACTTACACAATGCAATAATGTGCAGTAGAGACTGCCGAACGCAGACAGTCTACTGTGTGTGACTGCATCGTGACAAACATCTTAGCGAGATATTATATAGGATGGTCCAGCTAAGGTGTTATGTTGATCGCTCGTGTGCAAAGAGAGACTGCTAACATTTTAAAAATTAATCACAAAATGGTAATGCCAGTTCCGAATAAATAAAAATGAAGATGAATTTCCGTAGCTCTTCCCCCTAGGAAGGACGCATTTAAAACTGAAAAGAGCTGTAGCTGAGAGAGGGGGTGGCTCCTCCAGAAGCTTTTTCTTAAGAGGGAACAACATTAATTCCATGGTCCCTGTGTGCCCTTTCCCCCCAAAGGACTGAGGGAAAAACACCACTATTCCTTCAAACATTTAGGGCCTAAAAATAAAATTAAATTAGTACTTTTGGGGCAAACCAAGTATACCATAGGGGACAAATAAAAATTCCCATAGGTTAAAATTTGTCATTTAACCCCTTGACTTCTAGAGACTAAAAGCAACACATTGGTGACCTCTCTACCATTCAAAGGGTTAAAAACCACATTTAAATCAAAGAGCCTTTAGGGAACTTGTACCCTATAGTGAAGTTGGTTTGACCCAGATTTGAACTTCTTCCTGAATATGGTCCAAAACAGTCAAGGAGTTAACTGCATTGTGACAGTCATGTGGGCGTGTCGCTCGAAGGTCATAAAAATGTACTTATGCAGGAAATGTGGGTAAGAACACTCTGTGTCAACACTTCCAGTTTCCATGAATGTTAACGCCAAAGGGGTGTGCCACGCATACACACGTGGCTGATGTATAAAGAATAGCATGGAGTGAAGAGCACAGTCAGCACACCTGTTCACAGGCAGCTCTTTTTAAACTTACAGGGGGCTTTTTTTGTCCTATAGTGTGCAGCTAATGAACCTCACAATTGCTCCCCTTTTCTTTGTGCATATCACCCATTCTGCAGCAGAGGAGGGCAGCATTTGAAGCCGTTTGACTACATTTGCAGCCAACCATGTACTAAAGTGATGGGTAAGCAACCTTTGGCCCTCATCATTCCCAACCAGATACTAAAAGTGCTAAATAATTAAAGGGATAGTAATGTTTCATAATAAAAGCAGCTCTAATTAATCATCATATTATTTGGACTTTGGAGAGTGTTATTTCAATTCTGTCAGAGTTGCAGTTCAAGAGTAATTCAATGACAAAGTATCCCCTTCCTGCCGCTTTTACTGATATAACACTGTTCAGCCAGATCAGAAGGGAGGTGCCCAGGTAGATTGCAGAGAGGGACAATCTTCAATTAAGATAAGGGAAAAAACTGAAAAACTTGTCAAGGGGGGCAGGGCTTTCATTGTTCTCATAGGAAGAAGATTGTCCCCTGCTGTTATCTGTCTGGTCTATGGACTGCATTCCCCATCTGAGAAGAGATGTCTTACACTAGTTAAAAGGGACGGGAGGGGAAACTTTGCTTGTGAATATCTCTCAAACCATAAAGGTTTGAGAGATAAGACTTATATAGTTCATGGTTTTTTTTTATGCCTACAAAATAAAAAATATAAAACGAAGTATTACTATCCCTTTAAGCAAAGGTTAGTTTTCATTTTCTGCCATAATTTAACCTCTATGAGGAATGTCCAAATAACTGTAAAGCAATGCACTGATTGTTTGATTTCTTTCAACACATATCTCAGTTCTTAAGAGTGCTGTTGTGTTCAGTATAAATTACTTTTCTCAATTGGAAAAAAATTACTGTATTTTTACTTATAACATTCACTGTCAATACTCACATTGGAAGAGATGATCTTCTTCCCCTGTTGGATTTCTTTCCAATTACCGGAGTACCAAAATGCTCTGGATTAGTTAATGGAAGTTGGTCCAAGGTCTGTGGTAGAGAAATAAGATTAATACTTGAGGTGTACTTAATATCTGACCCATTCCAGACAAGAGGGGTGAGCAAAAAATTGCTTTCCACTGCAATATGCATCCTTCTTGTCATCAAGGGGTTACAAAAAAAAAAGGGTAGTAACTATGCTGTAAAACAGGTGCTGTTGTACCAAAAGCATCAAAAAGATCTTCTGTGGAAATGTAAGTTCTCCCCTTAAAGGGACAGCAATGTCCCATTAATAATTCTTCTAGTTTTGTGGATGGAGAAAAACAGGAAAAAAAGAAAAAAAAAACAAAAAAAAAAAACAACACAATATGCCACAAATCCTCTCTCTCAAACTGCTATGGTTTGAGAGATATTCGCTTTGAAAGTTCCCCCCTCCCTCCCCTTCGACTGACTCGAGGACGCTCTTCAGCAGAGCCAAAATCTCGTTATTTAAGGAGAACTACTTCATTGGAACAATCTACAATGTGTGCTTGCAAACCAGGCACACTTTGTAGACCTTTCCAATGAAGTTATTCTTAAAAAAAGAAAAAAAAAAAAAAAAAAAAAAAAAAAAAAAAAAAAAAAAAAAAAAAAAAAAAAAAAAAAGGCGATTTCAGCTCTTCTGCAGAGCCGCCGGCTGGTTCCTGGACTGGGATCTCATGCTTTCAGCAGAACGGATGTCAGGAGAGGAGGGGGAAACTTTCAAAGCGAATACCTCTCAAATAGGATTTGTGGCATATAGTTTATTTGTCTCTCATCTACAAAACTAGAATATTTTTATGGGACATTAGTGTCCCTTTTTGACAATTAGAAGGGTGTGTGCAATGCACTGCATAACATACTAGTCTTTAAATGGTTAAGGGACAGTCCAATGTAATCACACATCAGACTTTGGTAACAAAAGTGCGCAAAGCTTCACGCTGAGCTAAGTGTGCCCAATATTTGTTTTACATCTAAAATAGGGGGACATGTATAAAACTGGAGTTCTAATCAAAGTGTTTGTAAGAGTGCCTCAAAACAACATAACTATACGTATAAACACTTAGCAACATTTTATCTAAGTGCTAACTCCAGTTAGTTGACTTTTTTCAAAAGTGCTGTAGAAATGGTCTTGGCAATGTATTTATAAAGAAATTCGCCAATTGTGCCAAAAATAAAGGCAGTTTTATGGAGTAAATCTTAAAGCCAGGTAGAACCTGTACTTAAAGGGATAGCAATACTTAAAAAGTAAAAAAAAAAAAAATGTGTTGTAGGGCTTATCCCCCTGAGTAAAACAAGAGTACGCCCACTGCTGAAAGGTGTTTCATTCAAAAGTTATTAATTTTCAAAGTTGAATTTTTTAGGTGCAATATCACAGTGGCCTGAAATTGTACAGTGGCGCTGTTGCTACACCATCCTATGGAGATTTATGGTCAATTGACCAGAGCTGTCCATAGGATCGTGTAGCAACAGCTCCACTGTACAATTTCAGGCCACTGTGATATTGCACCTAAAAAATTCAACTTTGAAAATTAATAATTTTTGAATGAAACACCTTTCAGCAGTGGGACTACCCTTGTTTTACTGAGGGGGATAAACCCTACAACATATTTTTTTTACATTTTAAGTATTACTATCTCTTTAATGGAATTCTATAATGACAAGTGTGTGTGTGTGTGTGTGTGTGTGTGTGTGTGTGTGTGTGTGTGTGTGTGTGTGTGTGTGTGTGTGTGTGTGTGTGCAAAAAAATTCTATTCATAGGTTTGAATTTTCTCAGAATATTCTCAGACAGACGTATTTATAAACGTGACTTTACTTTTTTATAAATATGACCAGGAGTTGTGAATTTTAACGAAAATTCTTAAGTACACTTTAAGGCAGCTTTTTATACACCCCCCCACATATTTCCTAGAAATATTTTTAAAATTACATTCAACATGAAACAAATAAAGCATTTTATAGCTTAGTATTTTTCAAGTTATTATCTGGTATTCTCACCTCTAGGAATAGAAACATTACAAAACTAACAACCCTAATTATACAGTTCTATCCCAATCTTCTTGTTCCACATTTGCAGGAGCTGAAGCTGCCAGTGGCAGCCTCATTCCCATTTGCTGTTTCTGGGTGCGATATCTGGACAGCCAACAGAAATGATCAGTTGCCTCTCTCTAGAGCTCACAACACTAGCTTGGAGATGAAACAGCCCAAATAAGTACCTGAAACAAAGGACTTCAAAATGTATACCTTAGGCATTCCCAGAGGTGAGAATAGTGATGCTTAATTCGTAAGAGACCTAGCTTTAACACAAACACACAAATATTATTTATTAATCTTCTTTTTAGGTGCCCTTAATTTAAAGAAGCAGTAACATTTGTGTTTGTTTGTTTTTTTAAATGAAAACCACTGTAAAATAAGAGGCCTCACACTGTTGGAAGATGCTTTATTCAAATGTTCTAAACTGTCAGAAAGTGAGTAACCGCTATATTACTTCCTGACTATTTAGAAACATTCTACAGTAAAAAGCTGACTCACATTTCCCATAATATGCAACCAAGTAACCGTCTAAACACCAGGGTAACTGTAGGTTAACTTTGTAGCTGCTATACGGTTAAAAAAAAAAAAAAAAAAAAAAAAAACTGCATTAACTTCGGAAATACACATCTCCTACAAGTGGGAGTACCCTTAAGTTTTTCAGCAAGTTCCATATTACAAGAACAATTTCAATAGATTATTTCTCCTTTGAAGGAGAAACTAAATCTTTAAAAAGCGGTTCTTAACGTATTTAGCAAAAATAAATTGCCTTCATTGGAGTACAAACAACATTGTGTGTGACACAATATCTCAGTTTGATCACATCAATCTGCTGCGGGCAACTACCATACTAATCAGTACAAGTAAAGTTTAATGCGTGGTGTGTGCGTGTGTCTCCACGTTTATAAGATTTGTACACGGCTTCATATAATGTAGGTAAATAGTTACCTCACTCTCTGCAAAATGCCGCTCTCCCTTCAGACACAACGATGTTCGTCTCAAAGTCCTTTCATCACCATCATCAAAAACTACGGCAACACAAAAAAAATGAAAATGTGTTATATCTGAGTACAGCGCTAATGGACCTTTATACCATGCACATAAAATCCAGAGATCATATTTACACATGTAGTAGTGACCAGTCTGTTATCATAAAAGTTATAGCAAATCAGTGTTAACCAAATGTAATGCTTTCTTCACTGCAAACCAGGGGTGGGAAAAAAATATCAAAACTTTGGGATCTGGAACGGTTGTTAAGAAATAAACTAGGAATTTTAGAAGCCAGCAAAGATGGACATGCACACAGAGGCTAATAAAATACTCCCAACAGATAGTCTGAAGTAAAAGTTTTGGAGCCCAAGCTTCCCAGCTGTAAACATATACAATCAATTGAAAACAGAACAACCTTTATGCCAACATAGCTCATTTTACTTCAAGTTTCTTGCAAAGCATTCCACATAAACCCTTTGAGTGAAAGATGGCTGTGCAATGGACACCCCTCTGGCACTGAAAAGGATTAACCCCCCTTTGAGTACCAGAAGGGTATCCAAACGCATTGCAAAGCAACGAGTTGCATACTCCTCTGGCCCTCGAAGGATTAAACAAACTTATGAACAACTTCCCTTCCATTGTTAAGCACGAAAACAAGAAGTGTTCTCTAACACAGACAAGTGATTTCCACGTGGAATCAAAATACCCACTGACACTAAGACTCACGCGCTTCCACTCTTCACTCAGCCATCCAAGCTTACACTCGTATCATGGCTGCTGCAGACAAGTGAACTGTATGATAACATTACAAAAAATGTTTTCAGTCTGTGGTGACAAAAAGCACACAGTTCACTTCTGGCACTATGAAGAGAGACTTTAAAGAAAAGAAAAAAAAAAAAAAAAAAAAAGTATCTGTTTTATAACAACGTTCATAAAAAGGAACATTGCACTTTAGCATTGCTTTTCCTTTAAGAAATCTAACATTTTACCCAGAGAAGTCTCAAAAGCATTTATGGCACTCAAGGGGTCCTGACAGTATACAACACATCCATATGACAGGGTTGGATGCCAAGAGATAAAAATGCACCTTGAAATAGTCACAATGCTCCTTACGAATAAAAGCAAAGCAGTTCTGAGGCAAACCACCAACATCATAGGGACACGTTATGTACTTATCACCTTAAAAAGCAAAAAACTCTAATCAAATTCAGAAGTTTTAACCCACTATAGCTAAAGAGGTTTCCAGTGCTTTGAAATTAAACACCTTATAGAAAAAAGTGACAATGTGATAAGTACACCATCAATTCAAAAGTTAGAAAAAGCCGAGTTAGAGAGAGTAACAGCCAATTACACAACATCTGGCAAAAAAAACCTTCCATCTAGGCTGATTTTCTTCAGGATATTAACCCTCTGATTGCCAGAGGGGTACACAACATATTGCAGATCAATGCAATGTACATCCCTCCGGCACTCAAAGGGTTAATGGAGCGGAAGCCCATTTGGCTTCTGAGATCTAACAGGATCGGTGCCCAGAAGGTTCTGTGATCATAGGATTTTACAGTCTAGTGTTGAAACTGGTGCAGAGTCATTACTACATAAGATCTGCATAAGGTTTCATGGTAAATGTATACAATGATAGCAACAAGAGACTAAGCCTTAGTTCCATTATGATTAGCTTAACCCTGTGAATGCTAGAGAGGTTTCCAACAGGCCATGCGTCTTTTCTAGCAATAAAGCTGTTAAAACAGCCTATTTTTGCACAAAAAGAGATCTGCACATCACATAGGATACAAACAAACAATCGCAGTAGTTCCCAACTCCATTCCACAGGACAGGTCTTCAGGAGTTCCTCATAGGAGGAGCACAGGTAGATGAACCACAGTGCTCCTATAAGGAGAGCCTGAAAACATGAACTGTTGATGTATCCAAAAAAATTGGAGCTGAGAACCACCGATTTATACTATTAATAGAATGGCCTTGTAATCAGAGACACACACACACACACACACACACACACACACTCTATCTCTCTGCATTACTTGTATTCATAATGAATCACAGGTACTCACCCACAGTATACCAGCTTGCATCTGTTAATTTACTTATAATTGCTTCCTGCGGGGACCCATCAGGTGCCTTCATTTCTACCATTGCTCCAACCTAGACACCGAAATGACATTAGGATTTAGACTGAAAAGTGTTGAGGTTTGCACAATATTTTATACAAGTGGTTCCCAAACTTTTTATACCCTGTACCAACAAAACAGGTTGACATACTGGATCAAATAAGTGGCAAATAAAAATGTAAATTATTTTAATTGGGGAGCAAAAACTCTTAAGTGCTACAGAGGCCTCCAGCCTCCCTAGTATTCAAAAGGGTTAAAAGACCCATTTATATTCATAGGAATGCTGGGAGTTTTTCATCAGTTCCCTATTCAGTTTGTTTGCTAGAATATTGTCGAAGTGCTTCTTGGTACATTACAACTGCACTAACCTACCTCAGAGTTCTCATATAAAATACTAATCCTGCACCTTAAACAAGGTCATGTCTGTTAGCACCAAAGGACAAGAGTACACATGGCACAAGTCTAACCCACCTGAATTCAACACAATATGACATCCTTCATTCCAGCATCCTTTAAAGGAACAGTAACCCTTTATTTTTACTTTACATTTTCTGCAAGTGTACGGTAAAATTGCCTACACTATGTTTTTTTATCATTCGTTTTTTATTTAAGACATAACTCTGACATTATGCTACTTGGATATCAGTTTCCAGAGTCTTCTGGTCAACAGACCACCAGAACAGGACAAAATACAAAATTCTCTGCATGCTCTTTTTTACATTATATCACTGACACCGCTTTCATGTTCCCTGACAGAAAGCTCTACATATACCATCCAGGAAGCTCATGTCAAGGACATAAAAAAAGTTAAAAACAAATAGGCGAAGATGGCGAGGGGGGGGAGCAGCAGCAGCACATGATGCAAATAAAAATGATCATATATAAAAATAAAGGGTCACTATTCCTTTAAACATTAATCATTAATAAAGACAGACTAAGGCCAAGGTACAGGTCACTCTCATATGAGCCAATGTTTTTAACATGTTGGGTCCCAGAGAATGCATTGGATATCGCTCTTAACTCAAAAGCTGTAAGATATCAATATTCAGGCACAATCAGTATCTTGCAAATGCTTATAGCTAAGTGTGGGGAAATATTACTGAAGTGTTGAGACTGATGAACAGTTCACATGTGTTGTCAACAAAATAATTCTGTGCTGTTACATTTGTACAACAATACTGAAATAGCTGGAACAATGTTGAAAACCACACTATATAAGCAAAAATCAAAAACAAAAGAAAGCCTACAGGATGATCCCAACTTCATGTGTCAGTACTAAAAGAGAGCACTCAGAACAAGTGGCATGCAAAACAGAGCTTGAGACACCAATGAGAATGCAGCAGATCAGTAAATAGAATGTGACCTTTATGTTGTCAGGTATAACAACCTGAGACTAAAGTCACACAAAGTACTACAATACAGAACTGCTAAAGTGACTTCTTGTGTTTTCTGTTTGCTTGTACTCGCCAGTATTTGAAAGACTGTCACACTTTAAAAGGGAACCCATCTTTTCAGGTCTATTCCTGTGGGAACAGACTTTCTGGAGGATGGATCTTATAATATTCTTACAATATTCCGGTTCCTAACTTTTGCACAGTTTTAATCTTCACCTTGTTGTTAAACAGAAGTCTAAATGCTTCTGTCCAATCGCATTATGGAGCTGGAATGCAGGTTTTTAACTTAACACAATTCATGGGGAAAGATGCACTAAGGCAGGCTAATGGGAAGAAACTCTCCAGTTAGAGAAACACTACAGTGCCTTTGTTATTCTACTGGGCCCATGCACTGAGATCCCTTACACTGGAGCGATTGTACCACATAGACTATGAATTAGAGACTCATCCTTGTGCACAATCCCCATGTGTTTATGTACAGGAATGCACAGATTTACAATGCTCTGCAATCTGGTCCTTCAGCACCTACTGGTTCAGTTGGCCTTTTACTACATTAAAACCATCAACAACGTAAGTTTGTTATTCATTGCTTAAAGGGATAGTAATGTTTCATGTGACACGCAGCTCAGATCATTCATCATATTTAATAGTACTTCCGTCTGATGCTCTTACTCTGCAATATTTGCTAGATAGGCTGTAATTACATGAAGAACTGTACCCCTCCTGCCCCCTTTCCAGTTCGAAAGCTGCCTTCCCTCAGACCTGAAGTCTGGTCACTTGACCGGACAAATCACAATGAGTGACAATCTTCTGTCTTTCAGTATAAGGCAGGTTTTTCCTAATACTGTTTGAAGATTGTCCCTCGTGGGGATCTGCTGGAGGATCTGGGACAGAAATGCTTATGTAGGAAAAAGGGCAGGAGGGGTAACGTTCATCAAATCATTACAGCCTAACTAGCACATTTTGAAGAGTAAGTGCATAGGACAGTAGTACTATTAAGTATGATGAACGATCTGAGCTGCATGTCAAATGAAACAATACTATCCCTTTAAACAATCCTCTGTGTCCTTTAGCCCAAGTTCACACAAATTTGCAATACCATCTGAACAGTCTTGCAATTCATTGCCCTCTATTTCAAACATTTATTTATTTTTGGATGCTATTGTGAACTAGGCCTTATTCTTGCTGCTTGTGATAGCCACAAATGGACCTGATGTTCTAAACAGAGCTGGTGGAACCCTATGGCAAAGCAACTGTACCAAAGAGGACAAAGAAAAAGTTCAGTTGTTTTAATTGGGGTTTTTTAACCCAATAAATGCTCAAGAGATCTCCGATGAATTGTGAAGTAATGCACTCGAGATCCCTCTAGCATTCAGGGAGTTAAAATCCACATTTAAGTGAGTGAGAGATTTGGGAAGAATTACTCAATTTCTCCTTAGAACAGGAGTCTGATAACTGATGGCAAGGGAGTTTAGGAGTGGGTGGAACAATGTAAGAGCAAGAAAACAAAAACCACCAAGGTATTATGTGACTCACGGTTATTCCCCCCCCTTCGTTTTTATTGATCTTTCTTCCAGTTAATTCTATACAAATTAATCTCTTTAAAGCAATGGTTTGCAATCTTTTTTTGTTCAGAGAATTCCATATAAGCAATCTAGATATTTTGGGACATCCCTGCCATTTTAAAGGTAATTTGTCAAGGACATTATAAAGGTTATAACAAAGTTATATATAGGTCTAGAAAGCAGATTAACAAAAACACTTCCACAAATATACATTTAATAAAAATGTGAATGCAGAGTTTCAATATTTTTATAGAAAAAAAAAAAAAGAGGCACCCTAAGTGGATGTTCATGGTACACCAAAGTGCCATGGCTCCATGATGAGCATCACCGCCTTAAGTGATCAAATGGAAAGTGACAACTAAGGTATTGCAATTAATCCGCCACCCTCCCGAGAACAAAATAAACTCCCTTTGAGTACAGTAATTTAACATAAACTAAGGTGGTGCATACTCACCCTTAAAGGTCCTTTCACTTGGTCATCCTGTACAAGTTGTGTGGAGTTATCTTGCTTCAGAGTGACCTGCAAAAGCAATGACATTACAGCATCAGCCAACTTCACTGGGAACACTGGAAAATATCACTGTTTATAAAACTGGAGTGGAAAGCCTGTGATTCTCAGCTGGCCAGCTGAGCATAATGGGAATTGTATTCCCTACAGTATAATCAGTGTACCCATCCATCCTGTAACAGAAAACTCTAAATGACCAGCCAAACCAATGTCTCATTCTTCGCTTTCCCAAGGGGAAAAAAAAAATCCAACTGTCAGGTAACCATCACAGACGTGAATGTCACAGTCTTTAAGATGTAAACATGGTATCTTTCATCTGATAATTTTTGTTCTGCGGAGTTAAATTAGTCAGGTTCAGTGATGTTCTGAAGATTTTTATTTGACTTTGTAAAATATATCACAGATGTGAACAGAGGAATGATCCCAAGGATGGTACCTCACCTGAGTAAAATAAGTGGTCTCTTGCATCACAGTTGCTTATAAAATGTTGACTAATCAAGCAGTATTCAATTGTATATATTTGCTGAAGAGCAATTTTTTTCTAAATTTTACAATTCTAAGATTGTTTAATTATCTCTCATTTAACTGCTATTAACTAGATTTATGGCAAGTTCACACTGGCAACATTACTCACTATTAAAAACTAATATAGTGAGTAATGTAATATATAATGTAATATACTGATTGATGTATCCCTTCTGAACTGTTGATCTTACCTATATGAGCTTTAGTATATTTGTCTACTGACTCACTGTACTTAGGAACTCTATCTGGACCATTATATGTTTTAAATTATTTTAAATGTGATCTGTGAATTTCTGTGTATTCAATAAACATTTATATTTTTGATACATTTTTGGTCACTTGTGTGTGAGTGCCTTTTTTTGAGACTTGCTGTTGGTGGTTGTTTTAGGAGGGAGGGCATTTCTCTTGTGGTCCCTTCTCCTATACTCCCACTATATTAGTTTTTGATAGTTGGTTGTTTTTTTTTAACTCTAGAGTGGACCCTACCATTATGGTATATATGACTGAAGGTGACTTTACATATTCTAGTGCCTATCCACTTTAAGGACATAGTAACTGGCAACATTACAGCACAGTTTTGAAAGAGCTGAATCGTACACACTGCCTGCCCCAATGGTAATATTCACACATGCACTCTGCACTTCGCATAAAGCTCCAGAATGCAGCATGTTGTAATTGGATGCATTCTGTGAATGGCAAATCAAAGCTGCAGCGTGCCTGATCTTCATGGATCACTGCAACTTCCCAGATAGCTTGTGTGAACAACCTCCAATGACTGGTTGTCCCAAGCAGATGTCAGCCATCCATGCCTACTCCACCACTCTGTCCATGAGATGGAATTGAAGAACATTGGAACCAACTAAGAACAGCCTACTTGTGACCTGCACTAAAACCCATATTGCAGTCAAATTGTCCATGTGGTCTTAGCCTTAGTGAGTTGAGCAAATCCCATTAAATGTATAGTATATGTAAAGCTATTAAATAAATTTGCAGCATTTGTGTGCAAACTAAATGCACCACAAGGAACACGATTTTTTTTTTTTCAAATAAAAACAAATAGGAATGTTTGTTTCTTATAGTGCAGCTGGTTTGCCTGAGAATTTCTCTTCACTTCTGCCATTATGAGCAAACAAAAGTGTTAAAGATTCACTATGCTAATATGATAAGTTGACTGAATATTAGGGTTGCACCGATACCAATATCGGTGCCGATACCAGCATTTGACCGAGTAAACGTACTCGCGCAAATGCGGCCGATGCCAGCACCGATACCCTGTGTCAGGGTCGGTGCTGCAGAGAGGGAGCCTGGGGAGCTGCTCACAATGCTCCCCGGTCGCCTCTCTCCCTCCTGCAGCGTCGGAGCGTTGTCACGGATTACCATGGCAACGCTCAGACGCTGACCTCTGCCGGGTCTTGCGAGAGAACAGCGAGCACCCGGCAGAGGAGGCTAAGGAAGGCAAAGAGATGGCAAGATGTGGGGCATCCAGAGCGGGTGGTGAAAGAGGCAGAGAGGGGGGTCAAGAGGGAGAAAAAGAGGCAAAAGGGACTAAGGGAGAAAAAAAAAAAAACAGGCAAAAGGAGGAAGGATCAGGAGACAAAAGAAGGGGGGCCAAGAAGAGGCAAAAGGGTGGGATCAAGAGTCAAGGAGGGGGAGAAAGGGGGATCAAAAGGGAGAGAAAAAGCCAAGGCAAAAGGAGGGGGCTCAAGAAGGGGAGAATGAAGCAAAAGGTGGGAATCAAGAGGGGGAGAAAGAGGCAAAAGGGGAGAATCAAGAGGTGGTGTGTGTATATTTCAAGTACTCACCGATACTTTTTTTGCAGTCATTTGCCAGTTTTCCAAGAACCTAAAGTGTGTGTATATATATATATATATATATATATATATATATATATATATATATATATATATATGCTTTAGGTACTTGGAAAACTGGCAAATGACTGCAAAAATCAGTATCAGTAATTGGTATCGGTGAGTACTTGAAAAAAGTATCGGTACTCATACTCGGTCCTAAAAAATTGGTATCGGTGCATCTCTACTGAATATGAAAGCACATGTTGTAACATTCACATATCACATAAAGAACCAATCACCTGGGGGGAAATGCACTAAAGTGTGATAAAGTGGAGATGTCTTCTCCAGTGCTATCACTTATACAGTTCCCATGGTATTTTATGGAGTCTATGCACTAAGATTCCTCAAGTGGGAGAGAGCTTAGTCCACAGAGTAACATAGGAATTGGGGAAGTGATATCACTGGAGAAGTCATCTCCACTTTATCACACATTAGTGATTAGCCCCCCCTTCCCCCGTATAAATTTCCTATTGTATGTTCTGTATTTAACAGGCTTGTTAGGCAACTGTCAATGGTACTTATTTCTTCCAAGCCAGATGCGTATATACTGTGTAAAACATGATCAGAAGCTATGAGAGAGAAAAATGGTGGTCCTACCTGTTGTAAACAGCATTTATATTATATAATATACTAGCTGAAGAGCCCGTGTACACGGGCCACAGTGCCAGCCGGTCGCAGGGCAGTCATGTACAGTAGAGACTGCCTGCGCCGCAGCTGATACTTCAGAGCGCCCCACTACGAATCAGCTGCGTCACGGGCAGTCTCTACCACGCACGACTGCAACACGAGCAGCAGTCTCTACCGCGCATGACTGCATCTTTACAAACTATTTAGCAAATTATTATATAGGATAGTGGGATGTGTTCTCTGAAAACTCTATAGACATTTCTAAATGTTCTGCTAGTATTCTTTATAAAATGTGAAGTGGAGCAATTTTGAAAGAAAATTGGAACTTTTTTTTGTCCCTTAAAGTAGAGTGGTTTAGTTTCCACTTCATTCTGTACTCTGCAATGCATTGCACACCCTCTGCACGCAAAGTGTTAAAAGAATAGTAACTTTTTATTTTCATTTTACATAATAATCTGCAAATATAAAAGCTGTAAAGTCAAATTATCTACTCCTTTTTAATATCCCCCCCCCGTCAAAACAAATGGTTACAATTCTGTTAACCGTTTCGATGCCAGAGGGAGTCATCCGTTCTGATGGAGAAGACTGAAGGAAGCTAAAGATGAAAAATTTAGGACCAAAGCAAGTGTACCTTTTTTTTGGGGGGGAGGGGGGGGGGAATCCCCTCTGATTTA
The DNA here is from genome assembly GCA_037306005.1 of Rhinophrynus dorsalis. Lineage (NCBI taxonomy): Eukaryota > Metazoa > Chordata > Amphibia > Anura > Rhinophrynidae > Rhinophrynus > Rhinophrynus dorsalis. The sequence goes on from CM074728.1 coordinate 84,533,065, forward strand.
AATGGAGCTGTTAACCCATTGTATGCCAGAAGCAATGCTCTGGAAAGCATTCTAGCATTCAAAGATTTAACAGTCCCATTTAAAAGTAATGGGATTTTTTTTGTCCCTTAGGGTGCAGTTGGTATGCTCCAGAACTACATACAGAAGAGACAAATTCACCTAATAGGTGACATTCAGATGTATTTTTTATCAAAACAGAAGCCTGTTGTGCTAATACAAGTATTAGAAGAGGAATTACAAATTACAAATACCTATATTAAAGCCCTAGTAAAAAAAAAAAAAAAAAAAAAAAAAAAAAAAAAAAAATAATATTACCCCCAGTGTCATCTCTCAGACCTTTATGGTTTGAGAGATAATCGCTTCTAAAGTTGCCCTCTCCCTCCCCCGTAGTCAGCATTTTAGCTGACTCAGGGAAATCCGGTCAGAGATCATCAGGCAGCTCTGCAGCAGAGCCGCGATCTCATTAACTAAAAAAAAAAAAACTTTCACTAAAACGGTCTTCTACGTGTGTTTGCAAGCCAAGAACACGTAGAAGACCATTTCAGTGAAAGTTTTTTTTTTTTTTTTAGTTAACGCGATCAGGCTGTGCTGGAGAGCCGCCTGAAAGTCGTACGAGACTCTTCCCTGCAGTCAGCTAAAATGCTGACTACAGGGAAGGGGGAGGGCAACTTTAGAAGCGTTCATCTCTCAAACGATAAAGGTTTGAGAGATGACACTGGGGGCAAAACATTTCTTTTTACAAGGGTTTTAATATAGGGATTTGTAATACTGAAGTATTACTATCCCTTTAAAAGGTTAGCAATGTTTCCTAATAACTGAAGCTCAGATCATCTTTTAAGGTTTTCTATGAAGAGCTGTATTACAAATCTGTATTCTTTCTAGTTCAACAGTTATTGAATAAAGTGTCCCCCTCCCACCCCTTTTCTTTTTTGCAAGACCCCCTCCACCCCCCACAAACTGCAATCCGGTCATCGGACCAGACAGCGAGGGTCAATCTTATCACCCTGAGCATAAGGAAAACCCTGTTTCTCCTTGATGAAGGAGGGCAGTTTTTTTTTCTTATTATAATCAGTGAAGATTGTCCCTCACTGCTCTCCACTGGACGTTGGTAGAAGGAGCGGAAGGGGGATACTCTATCTTTCAACTGCTGTTGAACTACACATCATACACACTTGTAACACAGCTCTTCATACTAAAAAAAAAGGTTAAAGAATGATCTGAGCTTCAGTTATTAGGAAACATTACTATTACTTTAATTGAGCTTTAGCATGCATAACTCCTTTCAAATCATTTCTGTCATTACCATGGGACATACCTTGACTTTCACCAGGCGTTTTACAGTTTTGATCTTTGCCTCACAGAAGGCACCTCGGTACTTGGCACTAACATCAGTCCCCACTGTCAGGTAGGCAGGCTCATCTGCTGCCTAAAGGGAAAGGCAGAAAATACACTTGAATCACAAAGTAACCTGGAAAACATATCTGTGACCTAGATTATCGCAAGTTAACAAGTAACCCAATGGGCCATATGTATAAAAACAAAAACGCAGAGCAATTCTAGGACAAACCAACAGCACCAAGAGGAACAAATGCAAATTCTCAATTCATTCAAACAGGGCTTTAATCCTGTGTGTGCCAGAGAGGTACCTAACGAATTGCATACCTCTGGCACTCAGGGTTAAACCCCTTGAATACAAGACAGGCCTTGTTTAAAATGACATATTTTGGGATCCTTATGGTGCACTTTGTTTGACCTGACATTGCTCCAAAATATATGTGCAGAACAGAGAAAGCTCAAAAGAGGATGACCGGAAGTTTATATGAAACGCGACAGTCCACAGAGTCTTGTAGGAGCCAAGCAAAGGGCACGTGTATAACATACCCCAAAACATTACACCTTTGAGTGCCAGGGGGTTCCCAATACATTGCAAATAAATTCACTGGGCACCCCCTAGCAGTCAAAGGGTTAAAGTCAATAGGTTAACCACATGAGGAACAGAGTGGTGTGCAACACATTGACCACCATGCAGATCCTCAAGAGGCTAACATTTAGGAGACCAGAATACAAAGCTCCTTCACTTATGCCACTCCTAGTATAGAGACAAAGGGAGAGAAATAAAGAATTTTTCAATATATCTGTAATTTATTATTCATTTTTTACTATTTAAATTATATATAAAATACATGTATAAATGTACTCAGCCTGGCCGCAAGAGCAAGACACCACTCATTTGCAGTAAGAAAAGAAGACTATTCGGTTTATTCCAGAATGTCAACATTTTTTCGGATGTTCCTTAAGGCTGAAAATATTTGGTGCGATAGAAAAGACCCCGTATTCTTCATTTCTTACTTATGATTAGTGATGTCTTGCTCTGGCGGCCCAAGCAGTGTACATTTATTAATATTCTATGTGATGTGATTTCTTTTTAAATAACAAAATACATAAACACAATCTTATACATGTACACACATGTGGACACTACAATAAATTAAGACCATGATAATAGACTCTAAAGAAAATATTTATACATGATTAACACGGTATGACTGTATAGAAAAAAAAAACAAACCTACAGGCTATGCAAGAGCTCATTGACTGTAATGCATTGGTCAGATAGTCACTTTGGAACAAATAGGTCATTTTTAAAGAGCTTTCAAAGTCACATATACATATTTAAGAATGTTTTATTTTGTACAATGATTTGAAATATTTAGATTTGAGTTTATGCAAATGAGCCATTACTAACAGGAAGTGAGTGGCAGTTGTATTGGGAGCACTGGAATGTTAGTATCTGACAGGAATGCCTGTCAAATAAAGTTATATATATCAGACTATTGTTTTAACCTTCTGAGAGGAAGAGGGGTACTGAAAGCATTGCAAAGGAATGCCTGGACACCCCTCTGACACTTGAAGGGATAAAATATAAAGGAACTAGCATAACTACAGGTTGTTTTGAAAGTTTGTTTAAAATCACATTTTTGTTACAAAGTGAACCCCCCCCCATTTAAGATGATTCCAATAAAACCGTTTCTCATTTGAGAAACAGAATTAACAGTGACTAGATGCACAAGCTTTAAAAATAAATAAACCATATCACATGCAGACCAAATCATACAACCAAGAGCTGACTCTTAGATACAAATCTGTGATTACTCAAAAGGATAAACTGGTCTCATGGTAAAACGAAACAAAAGGGGTACCTTAAAAAAATAAGAGACCATTTACACAACAAAACCTATTCAAGAAACAGGACACAAGTTAACAGAAAATTTTAAAAACAGATGTGTGCCAATCAAAATATTTATGATGGGGAAAAAAAAATAATAATAATCAAATTGTAAGAAAACCTCAAACACAAAGAAAATACATTATGACAAACAGTTTAGAAAGAAAAAAAATGAACCGATAAGAGGAAGTGGATTCAGATGTATTAACCCTTTGGGTGCCAGAGACGTACTAAATGCATTGTTTTGCAATGCAATGTGTAACTCTCTGGTACTCAAAGGGTTAAGAGATGAACCGAAATAAACACAAATGCTGAAACAGCAGTTGGCATTTTTTGTATGTTAACTGAAACACAGAAATGCTTTATTTAAATGCACAAATCTGAAGCAAACCAGCAGCATCTTTGGGGAGAAATAAAAATATCCACTGACAGGGAGTCACAACCAACTGGGAAGCAATCCAGCGGAGATCTCTCTAGCTTTCAAGGGATTATCCCTTTGAGTGCCAGACGGGTAAAGCAATGCATTGCAAAGCAATGTGTTGCATACCCCTCTGGCACTCAAAGGGTTAAAATCCCCTTTTAAAATCAATGTGAAATTGGGGGTGTTTTGGGTTGGCAACAATGAAGTTGATTTACTCCAGAAGGACGCCTCTTTAGCTTACTGAATAAGGCCCAAAAGCCTAGAAGTTTCACCAATCTGGTTTGAATATTAAGCATAGCAATTATGAAGACCCAAACGAGCATAACTGCTGTCTGCATAAGTTTAAGAGTAAACTATCCATATATTCATGTTTATAGACGTGCTTTATACATAAACACAGGGGAGTGCAATATATTACTCAAAAATGTGTTGCACACTCCCTTGCCTCAAAAAGGATGAAATAGCTCAGCAAGAGAGGAAAAATAAATGTATTGTTATATGAAGAAAAATAAAATGAAAATGTGTATTTGCAGCTTAAAGGGCAACATATAAAGTTTAACCCTTTGAGTGCCAGAGGGGTATGCAAACCATTCTACATACCCATCTGGCACTCAAACACTTAACCTCTTGTCTGCAACATGGAAAGCACTGGCTGCAGTGCATTCCAGGACTCCTGACATCAAGGAGTTAACAGGCACAACTCAAAGTTAACACTGACACTACTAGAACACAGAGAGAATGATGTACTAAGAGCCGATGCAATTCTGGGAAAAACTAGTCAAATTGCAGGAAAGAAATAAAAATCCCCATTTATTTAATTGTGGCTTTTAAACGGTGAGCAATATACTTATAGGAACGTGGCTCTTATGTGTTTGACAGAAGCAATTACCAAGGTATTTTGCCTTCATACAACAGTCAGATATATCTATTTATATTTTTGGCATTTTATCTGCACTTGCCTGTATTTACTGTGCACAGTTTTACTTCTGTATTTAGATTTCATCTCCACAAAAACAATTGACTTTATTTGTCTGAATGAGATTAGCCATAGAGAGCCCCACCCATGATTCTTGTGGGACATGACAATCTTCATGGTAGCAACATATTCTGTTCAGTTACAGACTATAGAAGCGATAACAATTTAATTAAAAAAAAAAAAAATTAAAGTAGATACAACTGACTGCTGTTTTAAAGGGATAGCAATGTTTCATAATAGAAACAGCTCTAATTAATCATCATAGTATTTGGACTTTGGAGAGTGTTATTTCAATTCTGTCAGAGTTATAGTTCAAGAGTAATTCAATGACAAAGTATCCCCCGCCCGCCCCTTTTACTGATGTAACACTGCTCAGTCAGAGCAGAAGGGAGGTGCCCAGGTAGATTGCATAGAGGGACAATCTTCAATTAAGATAAGGGGAAAAGCTTGTCAAGGGGGGCAGGGCTTTCATTGTTCTCATAGGAAGAAGATTGTCCCCTGCTGTTATCTGTCTGGTCTATGGACTGCATTCCACATCTGAGAAGAGATGGCTTACACTAGGTAAAAGGGGCGGGAGGGGGAACTTTGCTTGTGAATATCTCATAAACCATAAAGGTTTGAGAGATAAGACTTATATTGTTCTTCATGTTTTTTTAATGCCTACAAAATAAAATAAAGTTAAAAAGAAGTATTACTATCCCTTTAAAGGACAAATTCCAACGCAAGTCATTTGCTCAACAAAGAGCTACTTAATTCAATGGCAAAGTTCCCATTTTAATGCTACAAAGTACTCCAAGTTATACATTTCTATGATGGATATTTTTATTTGTCCTCTATGGTGCAAGTTACTTTGCTACAGAATTGTCCCAGTTGTTCTTTGTACATTTGCCTCAGAGAAACATAGCTGACTATGAATTTCTGTTTAAAGCAAGGAATAATCATGACCAAAACAATCCACTGAAAGATCAACAAGATATACAGGAAAAAAAAAATGTAAGGAATATTTGCAATATATAGAGAAAGACATTTATAGTCATAAAATCAGTGGTTTTCCCAAAATGTGTGACAATTACATGTAAAGTTGTTTAGTCTGTTTGTATTTCTACAAAAAAAAAAAAAAAATAATAATTTAACCTTTCAATTACAAAAATGTTATTACATGTGCAGGTCTTTAACCCCTTGGATGCTGCACAAAAAGGCTCCAACACGCTAAGGTTGAGATCTTATTAATTTGCTTGTTTACAAAATATCTTAACATGGAAGCAAAGCAACAAGGCATACAACATTGGGGCATTTTAGTGTGGGAGCAGGGGAATAAATAAATTATGTGGACCACGGGGAGGGGGGGGTCAATGCATTGCGAATCACTTTATTGCACACCCCGGTGGTGTTCATGGTGTTAATATTACATAGCTTGCTTGTGCAGTTGCTTTATCCCAAACTTGCTCAGCGTTGGACCCTTTTCCATATTTTGAAATGTTGCTCTAGACTAAACTAATCCAGTAATAAAAGGGTTCCATAATGTTAATGTACACTTCCTTCCCATCCACATCGTGAAGACTTACCTTCATTGTCGAAGGTTATTTGAGGGATTCCAGCTCGAAGATTTGTCTTTCCTACAACTGCAAAGATGAAAGAAATATTTAGAATACAAATCATATATAAACTGCATCCTACTCAATCACTTTATTGTCAAAGGAGGCTTTTGGTATCAGAGAATCCAGAAAAGAACTGCATGCCTCTCTGGCAACTAAGATGTTAAAATCAGAGCAAAGTAGGCCCCAATGTTTTAGAAAATAATGGAGCAAGTATAAAGAGTCAAAGGTGGAGCAATTCTGGGGCAATGTGGATCAAGTAAAAACCCCTAATGTCTCTAAATAGGGAGAGAGAGATATATAGCCCTTTAGATGTTACATAGAGTTAACAGTGGCTCAAATAAACAGCTCCATGGATTCAAGTTGGGACTTTTAACCTTTGAGTGCCAGAGGAGTATTCAACCCTTCTGTTGCTCAAAGGGTTAACCCTGCAAATATTAGAGGTCTCACACCTCTCTAATGCAATGGTTTCATTTTCTAAATAATGTGCAGTTGTTTTGCCCCACGTTTGCCTTTATACATACGATCCAATCATGTTCATTTGACACCTCAGTAAGAGTGCGGGTTGGACTCTTCGCCCAGTCTGGTTGCTCCCCATGACATTAGGGCTATAAGGAGACTTTCTGCATGCTCTATGGAGTCTTTTCTTGTCTGGAAGAGGAAAGGGATGGTAGTCTGTGGAACTGGAGGCAAATTCCCTGGGTAGATTTGTGTTGAGAGAGAAGGTAAGATGGTCTGGAAGGTTCCCGCTTGGACTCCCCAATCCACTATGTCACGTCGCCATTACTCTCCCCTTCTCCATGTCAGATCTCCCCTGCAAACAAGTATACTCCAGTCCGCCACCTCTCCATTCCCGTGCGGCAGTTTCTTATGCCCTGGATGGAACAGATATGGGAAACCTGAGGCTCTCCAGCTCTTGAGAACTACAACTCCCATCACCCCCGCCGGCTGGCGGGGATGACGGGAGTTATAGTCCACAACAGCTGGGGGGACTCAAGTTGCCCAGCCCTACCCTAGAAGTTAAATTACACCTCACACTACCCCATCCTCTAGTAACATATCTGAACCAGCTGTGGCCCACACTGGGTCCTTCTTCTTCAGGACGGTGATTGCCCCCAAATCCCTCAGAACCCCCTTCTGAACAGCCAAAGAGGATAAAGGAAACAGTCATAAGAGAAATCGGGTGTCTACTTTTCCCAGTAAGTGTAATACCCCCTTCTTGAGCTGAACTGCCTGCCATTCATACCCCGACCCCGTCACATACCTTCAAAGTCTGAGGGGAGACAAGTCAGCGCTCAGTAGAGCCGGATGAACCCCGAGCCGTAGAGCCCGCCCCCCACCGACCTTCCCCTTAACCCCACAGGAAATAAAGAGCAGCATAAAAGGGGGTTGAAGAATGGGGGAAAAGTTTCACTCACACACTCGGCTCCTACAACTCCCCACTTGCACGGAACTGCAAGCAATAAACGAAATAACAAGCTGTTGAGCAGAACCAATCCTTCTCGAATCTCATTGGCTCATTCTCATGCCGTGGGGAGCATTTGGAGAGCAACATTGGTTGAAATTACATGAATTTCCATTGGTTATCTTTTATTTAATACTGATTGGACAGACACGATACAGGTACCAGCAACTCGTGTTATGATTAGTTAGATTTTGCTGACACTGTCTATTGGGTAGTCTAGATAGAAGGCAGTCCCTGCCTGCTCTTGATTAGATATAGCAGATCCGGATAGGGAGATGCGAATTGTAATTGGTTAGCTCGAGTGAAGGAGGGATCCTCACTTGCCATTTCATTGGCTTCTCCGTTTCCTGGAAACGGAACTTAAGCTGAGTTTAGCGCAAGCTGAAAGGACTGCGCAGGAGGGGGTGTGCCTTCTCGCGCGGTCCTCTTAAGTGCGCAAGCGCGGGTCCAAGGTCTAGGCGCCATTTTGTAGCGAGCTCTTTCCCATTTTAAGCTCGGAGGCAGCAGGAGGAGCTCCGGGACGTGAAGGCTTTTAACAATTTGGAGATCTCGTCATATGGTATGTGGAAAGCCAGCGTTGTGAATGCTATACTGCATGCATAGTGTGTTGGATATGGTATCTGCTTGTTTCGTAGTCGCGTTTAAGATAGTAATATTGTAAGACCAAAGGTCATATGAAGGCTGTGACGTCGCTTGCCAATGGAGGACATATTTAATATGACGCTGACGTTGCTGCGGCGTCACAGGAAGTAATGTCTTTTGGTAGAGCGATGACTCCATGTGTGGAGAAAGCATCCGGTTCGGCTTCCCTCTTCTGTTCGTTAACTCTTTAAGTGCAAGAGGCGCTCATAGCCGGTATAGACCACCTGAGGAAATCTGTTGACTTTTAATTCGCGTTTTCCACCAGCTAGGGAGTGACGGGCATTTATGGCAGCTGTAATGTACTAACAACTAGAAGTCCTTATGCTGCTTGGCTGGATTATAGCTTCTATATTCAGTCGGATGTCTATAGCAGTGGTGTGGTAGCTTAATAGTTACTTTATTTTCGGGCAGTGAGCTGGGTCTAAATAAACGCTCCTTTGCATCTCTTTACCTTGTATTTTTCGGACTGAATCAGTCTAAAGATGTGCAAGCTGCCTGCACCTTAGATGGTTGGGCAGAGTTTTATGGAGAAGAATATTTAACCTCTTGTTTGCTTAAGGGCTGGAAGTTTTGCTTCGAGGATCGTTAGATCCCTCTGTAGTACTCGGTGAATTAAAATAATCAGTGTACCTCTTGGTTCTGTTAGTCAGACCCAGAAGTGCAACTCTTCTCTTGTGTTTAAGGCTCTAAATGTTTGTTGTAAAATCTATTATTCATTTTTTTTTTTTTTTTTTAACACCTTGCACAGACGTGTTGTATACTCTTGGCACTCAAAGGGCACGATGGGCACACTCTTGCCTTCAACCATTTGTGTGCGTTCTGTAACCTTCTGGCACTATGAGGGTTAAATGGATAGTAATACTTCGTTTTATCTTTATTTTGTAGGCATTAAAAAAACACGAAGAATGTCTTCTCTCAAACCTCTATGGTTTGAGAGATATTAACAAGCAAAGTTTCCCCTCCCGCCCCTTTTACCTAGTGTAAGCCATCTCTTCTCAGATGTGGAATGCAGTCCATAGACCAGACAGATAACAGCAGGGGACACTCTTCTTCCTATGAGAACAATGAAAGCCCTGCCCTCTTTGACAAGCTTTTCAGGTTTTCCCCTCATCTTAATTGAAGATTGTCCCTCTCTGCAGTCTACCTGGGCACCTCCCTTCTGATCTGGCTGAACAGTGTTACATCAGTAAAAGGGACAGGAGGGGGATACTTTGTCATTGAATTACTCTTGAACTACAACTGACAGAATTGAAATAACACTCTCCAAGGTCCAGATACTATGATGATTAATTAGAGCTGCTTTTATTATGAAACATTACTATCCCTTTAAAGTGTAGGTCATGATTTTCGTTCTCTCCTCCCTGTAGCATAAGGGAGCTGCCTGAACGTGGGTAGGGCTCTAGATGTCTTCCCAACATATGACTTGCAAGTCATCAAAATGCAAAACCTTAGGCCCAAAGCATCCACCCCAATAACTGTCTAGAAATACGAGTTATGATTCAGAGCCCCCTCAAGAATTACCTACGTTGTAGCATTGCTAATCCATCTTGTTTTCTTACAATATTTTATTATCCAATTTGCTATGCTTTGCACACACCTTTTGAACTTCAAAAAGTGCCTGAGGGGTAAGCAAATCATTGCTTACCCTTCTGTCACTCACAGGGGTTAACTTGATGATAAACCCCTAATTTTGTTTATTATGAAGCATGTGCACTAACACCATATTGTATTTGTTGGTGCATAGACCAACAAAAATGGAGAAGTAATCTTTTTAGCAAATCTTTGCACCCAGAAGTCTGTGGGTGCTGTTATGCATTAACATCCTTTTAAATGGAATATACTTCTCGTGTGCTGTGGTCTTTCTCCTTTTATCAAATACCGCACTTGGCACGAGCTTGAGCTGTATGGGGAACATTACTACTTAACAGTATCTAGCAGCTCTTACCAAATGCATGAACTTCAGGTGCCATGCTCTGACTTTACATGCTACCGTTTCAAAGTATTTGCCTTAAATAGCGCTAGATGAAAGCTTCAAACTTTCCTCTATTACACTGTACACAACTTAATTTTAATGGCAAAGTGGGCTATAACAGTTTGAGAAGCAATGTTGACAATTTGCCTCCACTTTGTTGCTCAAAGGGTTAGCCTGTTTGCTACAAATATACCAACTATATAAACAAATATACCTCTTCCACAAGTCACGACCTTGCCATAAATATTTATCAAACATGGCATTCCTTCAAAACTATCTGCTATTATATAAGACTTTGTTTTTGGTGAGACTGCATAGTTTGACCCCTGGATAAGTGTTAAATGGTCATATCCTTGAATCCATACAGCTGTTGCCAGTTGACGATAAATCTCCATAGGATGGTGTAGCATATGTATTTATAGATCATAGAAACCCCCCCCCCCCCCCCCCAAGTAATAACTCTTGACCAAAACCTCTTTCAACAGTGGCAGTGCTCTTGCTTTACTCTGAGGGATGAACACTACAAAGGTGTTCCCTACTCTTAAGATGTTGCTATCACTTTAATGTAATTGCAGTGTCTGTATTCTTGCCAAACTAGTAACTGTTCGTTATACACACTTCTTTTTAAATTAAACCTTTATTTTAACTTGTAGGATCAACAAGATGGAGCAGACTAGCATGTTGTCAGGAATGCTTCCAAGTAAACCGCTTTGAATTGAATGTATTGTGGCGTGCAGAGGTCAGGTAAAATATGCTGTGACTAGATACTTGACTCCAATTATAACATTTAACTGCTGGTATGTTGCTTATTTCATCTCCCCGTTTTAAGCCTTTATTTAAAAAAAAAAAAAAAAAAAAATCCCCTCTAAAATCACCTGATGGCTTGGCTTCTGAGTTGCCTTCATTTGGTGACAACTGCCAGAAAAGACTTCACATAACTAAGCGATGTGCTGTTCATTCTGATGGTTGTAAAATAAAATACTGGTTACATGCTTTTTAATCTCTCTCTCGAGGCACCTGGGAGATCTGTCCAGCAGGCTTAGATTTGCTGCTTGCTCCCTTGGCTGCTTTTTCCATACTGAAGTTGTGTAAGAAGCAATCAAGCAGGTAGCCAAACAGTAACTTTGAATATTATGCTTCTAATGATTTTCTGTAAAAAGCAGTAATGCCTGCCTGCGCAGTATATGTATGACTAGCTTCATGCTTTACACCATTGTGTTTGCAGATAGCAGTATGTAATGGTACTGAAACGTATATAAAACTAAAAGACTTAGGTTTTGGTGTCTCTGTGGTGCTGCTCACTTCAGAACTTGTACATTACTAAGCTTTCAATTTAATGATGCTTAGCCTTTTAAGGACATTGTGCATCATGCCTGGTCCTGAAAGGGTTAAGTGTAAACTTTCATGTCACAGTCCATATTACTGTCTCTTCATTGAGTGGCTAATCAATCTAGTGTTGTATACCACTACCCTATAAGACTCTTTAACTGCTGGATTTTAGTTTGCTGAAAGTGATAAGTTAATTTAAGGACCCTAATTGAATTGTTCAAAGGCTTCAATAAAACTTATATCTTGACTTAATCAAACTGGCTAGTTTGAAGTGTTTGGTGTCTTCTCTTTGTGTGTGGGTTTTTTTTTCTCCTCTTAATTTGCAAATAGCAACAGCCAAGGGGCCTTGTGTATAAAAGCAAACTGGGGCCATTGTATAGACAAATGGCAATATCTAATCTGTTTCACCATGCTGCTTCACAAATGGGTTTGAGACCTGGCATTCAAGGGATTAACACTCTGAGTGCCAGAGGTACTTGAAGGGTTAAAGTTCACTTCTAACTGCTCTTGTCCCTCTGGTACAGCTGATGTTCTCCATGCTATCTTTTACCCTTCTACAGAAGGTCTCAATTGGGGTTAGCTAACCCTGGTCCTCGAGCTATCGGCAGTGCATGGTTCTTGTGATAACTCTGAATAGATTCAGGCCAGAATCTTAGTCTGTGATCCAGCTATCATGAGAATATGATCTGTTGGGATCTCTTGAGGACCAGGTTGGCTACCCTTAGTCTAAGTAATACTATGCATTTTACAATAGAATATATAACTCAGTCTCCAGCATCATTGGTTGTTTAATGAAAAATCTGACCATATGTAAATGTCACTGGTAAAATAACTGAGGTGTTTGTGGTTTTTTTTTTTGTTTTTTTCCCCTACTATGTGTGGTCATAAGCTGGAGACACTTTAGAGCAAGGTAACTGCACCTTAATTGAAATGCGAATTCTACAAATGTCCATTGCTCTTACCCCTTCAATGCTACAGGTCTCAGAAGCATGTTTAGACCTCCCTAGTATTCAAGGGGTTACAATGACTGCATTAAATGCTGCAGTTCTGTTCCTCTGGCCCTTTCATGCAATGTCACTGGTGTTTCACTGTGGTCACTTGCCCTGTGAAATGCAGTCTGTTAAGCTGTTACTGCAGAGAGCAATGGCAGCCCTTTTCTATGAGCAAGGATGAAATCTTTGCAACATTCTCTGAATGGCTGACTTGTGTGGGCTCCAGCTGGTGGGTGGCATTGGTGCAATAACTGTAGTAGTGGTCTTAAACTTAATGAATAAGGCTCATGTATTTCTAGTAACACTGCATACTTCCTAATACCAATTTTTTGGTTTGCCCAATGCAGTGTGTTGGACCTAGCATTCAAGGGGTGTTCCCCGTTCTCAGACTTTGCTTTGTTTTAGTAAGCAGTATCTTGGCTGTTCAGTAACAATTGTGCATTTTAAAGAGGAACTACCACCCCATCACAATGTACTCTCCAAGTATTTGTCTTCCTATCGTTATTGGCAATCCATAGTTGGTGCGTTTTTGCAGTAAACTATCTTTATACTAAATCTCTACCTGATGATGCCTTGCCCCTCGAATCCGTTCTGCACATGACTACTATGGAGCCATTCACCTCCATTGTACCATCTTGCCCATCACTCGTACATCATTGTCGTCAGCACCACGTGACCTGCCACGCTCCTGGCATCAAGCATGGTCAGGTCACTTCAGCCGAGTGGGTGCATGTGAAGCACTCGCTATATAAACCACTGGTCTGTTTCCACTCGGATGAAATGACCTGACCACGCTTGATGCCAGGAGAGCAGCAGGTCACGTGGTGCTGAGGACAATGACTTATGAGCATACCTGGGAACTCTCCGGATTTGCCCCGGAGACTCCGGTTCTGACAGAGCTTTACCGGGTCTCCGGGGCAGAGGCAGATTCCTCCTGATGTGGAGAGTTTCTATTGAAACTCTACCACATCCGCTTTTTCTCCCACTGTTCCTCCGTCCCCAGCCTTCTGTGTGACACCTTTAACCCTCTGAGTGCCAAAGTGGTAAGGAATGCGTTGCTTTGCAATGCATTCCGTACCACTCTGGCACTCAAAGGGTTAAGCCCCCCACTTGTGGCAAGCCCCGCCCCTTTTTGACGCAATTGGCGTCATTTTTGTCACCCACTGCTGAACAGAGGGCTACCCAGAGGGTAGCCCTCAACTGGAAGTTTCCAGGTATGCTTATGAGTAATGGACAAGACAAAGGTAGGTACAGTGGAGCTGAATGGCTCCATAGCAGTCGTGCACAGAACAGATTCGAGGGGCAAGACGTCATCAGGTAGAGATTTAGTATAAAGAGTGCTCTTACAATGCCTTTTCTCCAAAAAACAAAAACCCAAAACAACCTATGGATGGCTAATAACGATAGGAAGACAAAGACTTAGAGTACATTGTGTTGGAGTGGTAGTTCCCCTTTAACAACCTATTAGCAATTGATGCATATACTGTAAAACACAAGCCTCTGTCAAACAGCTGACTTGCCACTGTTCACAGGCTTACTATACATGGTAAGGAAATGAGATGCTTGAAAACAGACTAGTGAAACAAACAAGACCTGTTCAGCTGCAGATTACAACAGCTTCCCAAAGAAAGTCATGTGACCACTAGTAATATGACACTGCAGTGCCCTATGTCATAACTCAGGGCCCTGTGTTTAAAAGAAATCTAAAGCTTGGACAAAGCCAGCTGCACCATTCAGGACATATATATATTTATCAAGGCTTCTAATCCCTTGATGGCTAGAGGAGGTTGCCAGATGGTTGCTTTGCAATGCATTGGAGATCTCAACTTAAGGGGTTAAATGAGTCCTTAACTCGTCAAGGAACAGGGTCCCACCCCATTCTCTCTCCATGCTAGGGTCAGATTCACTGCATTCTGAGCCCCACAAGTGAGTGATTACATGTACTAGTCTGCTGAGGGGCAAGACTGAAACTTCTCCGGTCTTGAAGCAATCTGTTTCCTCCTCGCCACATGATCGCAGCGCACATTTAGGTGCACTGTGATAGTTTAACACATGACCTGCAAGAACTCGCTGGTCCTTAACTCCAGTGTCAGGGGATGTAATGCATTGCTCTGCAATGCATTGTGAACTCTTCTGGCACTTAAGGTGGTAAAGGCCTGAAACTTGTAATGGGCATGTCACTGGTCCTTAAAGGGTTAAATCAAGGAGAACCTCCTGTTGAATGTCCAGTTGGCTTCCTCCAGAATTACAGTACTCCATTTTGAACACAGAATCCTGAGTATACAGCTGAGCCTGTGACCTACCACTTGATAACTTCTGTATGTGCTCTTCTACAGAGAATCACTTCTGGCTTTCTGTGGAGGATCTTTATTAAACATGTTGCATGCATGGTTGTCTTGAAGTGACTGCACTTTTACAGTGAAAAGGGGTTTGTATCATTGTAGCTCAAGAGTTTTTGAATTGTAAAGTAACCCCCTCCCACCCCTTTTACTGATGTAACACTACTCCCCTCCAAGCAGCTGGACTGCAGAGAGGGACAATCTTCAGTGATCATAAGGAAAACCCTGTCAAGGGGGACAGGGTTTTCCTTATGATCACAGTAAGAAGATTGTCCCTAGCTATGAGCTGTCCAAGCAACCAGATTCCACATGTGATGGGGCTTACACTAGGTAAATGGGGGATAATGTATCATTCAATTACTCTTGAACTACAACTCTGACAGTATTGAAATAACACTCTCTATGGCTCAAATACTATGAAGATTAATTGGAGCTGCTTTTATTGTGAAACATTACTATCCCATAACTGTACACTTGCCGGTCTCTTGGCTAACATGTATGTGTTGGGTTTTTGTTTGTGTTTTTTTTTTTATTTCATAAACAAATTCCTGTGAAAATACAAAAGAATTGAGCTTGGAAGTGGATTTGGTGGTTGTGTGGACTAACATTTCATGATTTTAGAAATCCTATGTAGACTGCTATAAAGGCTTAAAAAAAAAAAAAAAAAAAAAAAAAATCCTTCCATATCAAAAGAAATGGCTCTATACAGCACTTGTAAGAATTGCACCTCTATACCAAGCATTGCATAGTTCTTTGCTTGTAAAGCTTTAGGATTCCCATATGTACTGAGTAGTTTGTCCTACTATTCACAATCATGTCTCCCTCCACGCTCCCAGCATTCAGGAGTGATTGCAGATGTTCTATTGAACAAGGCCAAAGCTCATAGGGGCCATTAGGCCTCTCTGGCTATAGGAAGGGACCTAGTGCTTCTTTCAATTTGCCCTTCTAAAGGGTTTAAATGTACCTCTGTCTGCTACAACCGGGGCACACTTCAGAGCTCAGCAGGCACATGGTGATTCTGACAATGTTGGGGGCACACCATGTTACTTCTTACTATTCACAAAGCGTGAGATTGAGTTTTTAACTGTCTTTATACTAAGGCAATTAGTAAGTTGTATGAACTGACTTTTTGCTGCAGGGTTAAACATGTGCTTTCTTGATTTGTGTTGTGACAGCTGAATAAGGGTGATGGGTTGAGCATAACTGCCACCTGTCTGAGGTCCTTTAACAAGAGCTGGTGCATCTGTTGCAATAAAAGTTGTCAGCATACAGAAGCAAGAGAAGTGGTGGTAAACCTTATGAAAAGGGGAGGAGGATTTAAGGACAGAGGTTCCCTGCCTTTTTCCAAAAGTTGAAGTACAGTATGTCAAGACACATGGTGCTAGAAAATGGAGAATTCTGTGACTGTGTAGGAAAGCAAGCTAAGAATATCTTGAAAGCCTTGAAGACTCTTTAAATGAGGTTAACACTCACTCACCTTGCTATGGTAAGAAAATACTTGTGATCCCTATGAATCTTGCCTTTGTTCATGAGCATCTCAGTGGGCCCTAGATGTCATATCCACACACACACGGAACTGGAATAAGATACTTGAATTCCATGACGTTCATATAAGTCATGGGTCCTTTAATGTGTTCCCATGACTTGTATGGATGTTGTGGGTCGTTTAAGGGGTTAAGTATCTTCTAACAATGTGATTTGTTGTACTAAATTTAATTTTACTACTTTTATGTAGCATAAGCTGCACTGTTTGGCTAGCCAGCTCTTGTGCACTAAATGTCCAATAATTCCCAGTGGTACTTGGATCTGAAACTTTAGTTCCCTGCTGCTTAAAAGCAAAGGGCTTACTCCCTTGTGCAACCAACTTGAGGATTGGAGAAACTGGTATTTTCATGCATGCATGTTAACCTTTTTAGTTGCAGTATGTTTGCACACTGCTTTAACAATTCCTTTTATAGCAAAGCCTCCTAATATTTGCAACCCTGCTACTCTGATAGCTTTTATAAACAGTAATTAAAAGGTAAACACACCTTAATTAATCTTTAAGCTACTTTTTGTAAGGGCATCACCAAGGCAGAGATGTTGTCAGTGATACTATGGAAGCTACTGGGGTATGGTGCCTTGCATCCACCTTCGGCTACACCTGTACTACATCCCCCCCCAAACACAGGAAAGTAACACAGTGAGCTGTGGATATCTTCACGTGAGCCATGTTGGGGGCTGCAGTGCTGATCTCAAACCCCAAATGAACACCTGGCTGCATCTTTCGCAGCAAGAAAAGGCCCTTGTTGTCTTTGCAGTCCATGATCAAAGTAAATGTCTAATTATTAGTAATGTGACCCTTTTATGAATGAAAGGGGTGTGCAATAAATTGCAAAGATGTATCTGCGGTCCTTAAAGGGTCAACTGACTTTTGCTAATAAAACTTGATGGCAGATCAAAGCCATTTGGCCCATCTTTTTAAGAGGCTCCATGGTTCCTTAGAATCTCATACCTTTGTGGAATACTGCTTGCAGAGGGGTCTCTAACACTGCAAAACAATGTGGCTACCCCTTTGCAGGTAAAGCATTAAAATATAGCTGAAGGTGGCTGGCTCTGGAGAATGTGTTGACATGATTTGCTAAGTTCCCCTCCCCCTCAGTAAACTGCCTGCTCCCTGATTACCAGCCTTCCTCCTACCGGGGCCAATATTTGATGAGGGGAGGAGAGATGCAGAGCTTAACAGCTCTGCTTTCACTTAAGCAGACAGGGCCATACCTACAAAATAACTGGAGCAATTCTGTGGCAAACTACAACAGAGTAAGTACAAATCACGAACATCCATATGGTGGTTGGTTGTTTGGGTGTGTTGTGTAGCTTTTTTTTTTTTTTTTTTTTTTGGGGGGGGGGGGGGGCGGCGGCATTCAGGGGTTTGAAACTTTAGAAGCTAGCAGGGTTTCCTAGCATGTTTCACAATGATTTGGATACCCCTAGCATTTTTAACCCTCTTGAAGGTCAGGGATGACATAATGCTTTGCACATCCCTCTGGTTTCTGGATAAAAGCTTTTTGAGTGGCATGCAGTGCATTATGTACCCCTCTAGTACTCAAGACTACCCATGAATTTAACCCTGCCTGTCCTTTCCTGAAGGTGGTTTGCTACAGAATTGGCTGCAATTGCTTATGGCTGTATTTAAGATGCTACATCGGGGATACAGAAGTTGCTATTTGAATGCCAGAGGGTTTGTGCAAACAGTTAACTAGGCTTCTCATTTGCTTGGAAAAACCTCTCCAAGGCATTGCTTTGTATTTTATTCTTGGCACTCGAGGTTAAAAGGGCCATTTAAACTAATAGAAAATCTGACCGCCTTTCTGCCAGTCTTGCTTTACTTATATATTTTGCTATACGTGTAACCCAGATCCTGAGTCAGGAAGTGACAGGCCTGGGTAGCTGTACAGAGAGACTAGAGACAGTGGAGATTCCCATCTCATCAGCTCCCTGCCTGGGGAAGGACTGTCCTCACCCACCCCTCCCAGTGATGTAATAGCACTGCCTATCACAGTGTATGGAAACGAGGTTTCCCCCTCCTCCACCCATGTAAATGTGAGAAATCTCACATGCCACAGATGCTTCCCTAGCACCCAGAGCAGGGAAACTGTGTTGTTAACCGGATGTCTTCACACACCTGACCCCTCTTGCTGACTTGTATGTGGCCACTTTTAAGCTCTGTTTTCCAAAGGTCTACAGCTCCTAAGTCTAAAGATGGGCAACACATGGCTGGCTGAGCGTGATGAGGTGGTGTCTAGAAGTTGCAAACACTTTCCCGAAGGGATAAAGATTAGGAACAGTTGGTGGAATAATTGTGAATTTCTTAATGAATCACAGCCAGGTATGTCTTTCTATTAGAGCAGTAATTATTAGGTCCAGTTCTTGAGACACATAACAGATGAGGTGTTAAGGATATCCCTAATTAAGCACAGGTAGATGAATCAAAATTTGCAAGTGTTTACTCAGGTGACTGGTAGCTCCCTGGCACAAAAGGGTTAAATACACTGCTTTGCTTTGCCCTTGAGTTCAGCAGGGAGAGCTTGAAAATCCTACTTTTTGGTGTGGGGCTAACATTAACCCTTTGAGTGGCAGGGGGTACAAAACATGTTTCATACCCCTTTGGCACTCTGAGGGTTAAGAATCACTGCATGGGGGAGTCATCACCACTCATTGCCTCCTGCATATGAATGGGGAGGGCAGGAAAGCTGGTTTTCCAAGGCTAGAGAATAGGTGGTGCAACCAGTGACACTCCCTGCAGTCAGGAGTTGACGCTAGATAATTACTGCAATCTGGCTTGGGCCTTTTCCCACAGGCTTTTTGGGAGCCTCTACATTGCATATATGTGTAATCTTAAACTTTGTGCTTAAAGGGTCCCTCACACACCTTCACATGTTCGTATTAAAATATACGCACTGTGTGCTTTTAATACTAAACGCACAGTTTAGTATTTCTGTTTGGTACTTGCCAGTCTCCTGGAACTGGGGAAGCTCAATTTTTCCCACCACTCTCTCTACTCAAACTTTAACAGCAGTGAGGGTACAGCCACTGCAGACTCAGTAGTGTCATGTCTCCTCCCCCATGACATAATGACTCATTTGTACCAATTGACAGTAGAAATTTGCCATTCTAATGTACTTTGGGAAGTGGAAGATTACTGCTAAAAATACAAGTTTCTTCTGTGCCACTTTCTAGTATGAGTGAGCTGCATAAAGTCTTGCCGCACTGCAAACAGGCACGGACCTCCCTAGTGCCCTACCCCTGTCCAGCATTCTCCCACTAACTCCTAATTCAATGGAAGCCACAAACTACACATGGTATTAAAGCGATGGTAACCTTTCACAAAAACAGCCACTCCGATTAATCTTCATTGTATTTGGGCCATGGAGCGTGTTCTTTCAATACTGTCAGTTGTAGTTCAAGAGTAATTGAATGATAAAGTATCCCCTCCTGCCCCTTTTACCTACTGTAAGCCACCTCCGCTCAGATGTGGAGTCTTCTTACTGTGAGCATAAGGAATAAATACCCTGCCCCCCCCTTGCCAGGTTTTTCCTTATGATCACTGAATATTGTCCCTCTCTGCAATCCATCTGGACAGTCTTGCTGCTCTGAGGTGAACAGTGTTACACTAGGTAAAAGTGACGGGAGGGAGATATTTTATCATTCAATTACTCTTGACCTACAAGTCTGACAGTACTGAAATAACACTCTCAATGGCCCAAATACAATGAAGATTAATTGGAGATGCTTTTATCGTGAAACACTATCGCCTTTAAATCTCACTTTTCAACACTGAGCCATTCACTGGAGGCCCTGTTTGAAATGTAGAAGTGCTGGGCTGTCTTTCAGGTACATTATTTTAACTTTGCTACTGTCACAGCTAGTATAGTCATGCAGGGGGCCACCAGGTCCTCCCTGTGCAGTAAGTACCCCCCAGGGGTACAAGTAGAATAGGTTGAGTAACTAGGATATGGTGCATTTTATTTACCCCCAGAACTCTTCCACTTTTCTTTTTAATGTGGTGGCCCTTTGAGATGAGATTTTAATGCACATTTAAAATACTACATGAAAATATGATAGAAGCAATTTTAGCTCAAAGTGCAAAGCCTATACAAGAGAACATAGCTGAGCCCCATGCCTGCATTGTGGATATGGGGGTTAAATTCTTGGGATACCTATTGAAAACTAGAGCAATACCTTTAAAACCTGGGACACGTGGAATGTATGTGTGTAACTGATGTCACAGAAAATGTTTCACTAGTGATTCACAATGGGATGTGTGCACAAAACAAACTGCAGCAACCAGCATAGCTTGTGAAACTGCAAATGGCAACTTCCTCCTTGAACCTTTAAGTATGGATATAGCTCTTTGTGACTACAAATGTTGCCCTGGTAGAGGATGATTGGAAGTGCTCATTTTGAAAATGAGAGGACCCTCCAATGTGTTCTTCCTGGACAGATATTTCCTGTGTATCTGTTCCTTGTTTTTCTTGTTTGATGCTAGTCCATCAGGAATGATTGGACACCCCAGTCTAAGTTCATAGCTTGCAGTCAACAAGGAGAGAGACTGACAGTTCAGTGGGGAAATATAGGATGCAGATACACTTTGTGCTGAACACCATGTTGCTGGCCCCTGGAGCTGCAGCATGAATTTGGTGTATTAAAAGGAATTGCCAATCCACTTAGCCTGTGAAATATTTTGTGTTTTGCATGGGGTGTGGGCACTGCATTGCGGAGTTACTAGGCCTAGATTTTGAAGAGTGGAGTGCCAGATAGGTATCAACACAGCACAACTCCAGCCATTTAGGGTTGCCACCTCGGCAGTCCAGTTTTATGTTGCCCTGGTTGGCTTTTTATGTTCTTAGAACACTGACAATTTGCAGGCTGCTGGCATATCTAGAACATTATGGTAGTGGCTAAATTCTAGTACACAAAGGACTTAGGGAAGAGAGGGGCTACTTTATCACGCAAAAGACAGACCATTCACATTCCTGTTAAATCTCAAGGGCTTGGACACATAACATTCAAGAGGTAAAGTTCATTTGTTGGGGGGTTCCCCCCCCAACTGCCCCTATGGTGCAGTTGGCCTGCTCCAAAATTGCACCACGTTTTTATAGTAAATGAAACAGTTTTGGCCTTTGTAAAAGTAACCCTACTGGTATTTAGGGTTAACTGGAAGAGTCAGAGTAGTGTGCATTCTTCTAAACTCTCTCCAGCTCCACACCTCCTTCCACACACCCACTGTGCTTGCATGGTATGACCTGCCTACTGATTATGTCACAGCCTCCTCTGATTGGATGGCTGCACAGCTCACTGAAATGGTGGGGAAGTGCCAAGACACTGAGGGAATTGCTGCAGCCTCACATACAGTCCAGTTTCAGCTTGCTAGTAAAGGGGATTTTTATACCTATCTAGGTAAGCTAGGGTGTTTTTTTGTTGTGGGGTGTATGCATCTAATGCAGTGATTCTCAACCAGGGTGCCATGGCACTTTGGTGTGCCACATTTTCTATGAAGACTAACAAAAATGGACTTCTAAATAAAGATTAATAGAAGTTGTTCTGCACAATGTTTTTAGTTTTGTTACTATAATTGTAAAACCTAATAATAACTGTATATTTATGTATTGTACCCTTCATTATGCTCTTAATAAAGTACATTAAGTATGTTAGGGGTGCCTTGAATGCTCTAGTTTATGTGTTGGGGGTGCCCCGAACAAAAAAAATGAGAACCACTGCTCTAATGTATCAGCAGTTCCCTGTGTATGGTGCTTTTCCACCCCACCTTTACCTTATTCAGTAGTCATACACTGATGAATGGGTTTTGAGATTTTTTTTTTCATCTGCCTCTAAACAAACATTTGTGCACCACAAGAGATCAAATACTGAAAACTATACCGATGTACCGGACACTTGTTGTTTTATGAGATAACATTGCACCTTGTAAAGATGTATAGTGCCCAAGTAATTTGTGCAGAAGGTTAATAGGGGATGGAGCAAGAATGAAGAGGACTTATTTAATACAGGAAAAGTAGAACACTTGAGGCACAAATCCTGTAGGATTAACCTCCTTTACATCAGTTCTATGTTGTTGGTCCTTGTACAGAACTGGGGAAGCTTTCTTGGGTGAAGAAACTTACATCTCTATTCCTGATTAATGGTGAAGTCTAACAAAAGGTTCAATAGAATGGAATCTTGTAAGTTGTGAATTGTCACCTCTGCTGCAGCTGATTTGATCCACTTAGTGTGTTTTTTTTTCTCTTCCCTTCTCTGCAAAGTCCTTAGGCCCATTTAACCTTTTGAGTGCCAGCAGAGTGAGCAATACTTTACTCTGCAATTAATATTTCTCTCTGGCACCCTTGGGCAGGGACAGACATACTGGGGACCCAGCAACAGATGTACACTGTCTGATGGACCCCACAGACTGCCCTAGGGGGAAAAAAATGACATTAAGTTTGTTTTTAAGACCCAGCTTTGATTGTGTGCTATTAAAGAGGACCTTACACTGACAAAAAAATAAATAAATAAATAAATAAAAAAAACTTCATTCAAAAGTGTCTGTTTCGGGTTAGCCAATAGGCTGTAGCAGGGCTCAAAATTTCCACTAGCCAATGGTGAGTGAAAATGTAGCCCTGGTGGGTTATGGCTTGCAGTGGCGAGTAATTTTTCAGGTCTGGCTAGTAGCAAATGACTTAAAATTATAAGCCCTGGTCTATAGTATAGAAAATGTTCACACTTATGTGAAAAGGAAGTCTTCTAGTGCAGGACAGTGCTTCATTAACACATCACTGAACCAGTTGGTGTATGAAATCCCAGATACTGGTCATTTGCATACAGTACCAAGTATGAATATATCCTTAACCCTTTGAGTGCCTGTCAGTTATGCATTGCATACTCCTGGCACTCAAAGGGTTAGCTAACAATTGGGTGGTCTTTTGGCTAGTATGAAAGGTAGTTTGGAAATGTTTGATTCCAGTTTCCACACTTCAAAAGCAAAGTGACCGATCCACTTTACAGACAGAAAGCGTGTCGGATAGAAGGTTCGATTTGTCTGTGGCAGGTACAGGAATCTTGAGGCCCTTCAGCTGTTCCGCACCACACTTTCCTCTACCCATGCCAGCTGACTGGCTGAGTTATGACAACTTATTCTTTTATAGCTGGAGGGCCCTGGCTTTATCCACCATGTTGTAGGATACTGTAGTGTGGGGCATAGGAATAGACACCAGGTGGAGTAATTCATAGGTAAACAATCTGCCTTGTATGGGACAAAAAAACCGAAAAATTCTGCCCTCGTGAAATGGGGCTCTTAACCCATTTTATACCACCAATTTGAGACCTTTCTTGCATTGTGTTTATGCCCCATTTAATTTGAATATTTTTGTTCCGTTTAACCTTTTATGCATGGTTTATAGCAGAACTTTCAGATCTTACTAAGTCGCCATGCATTCATTAAACACATGGCGACTAGCTTGGGAATCAATGTCTCTCCCCCCCCCCCCCCCCCCCCCAAAAAAAAAACAAACAAACAAAAAAAAAAACTGATTTCCAAGTTAGTTGCCATGCGTTTAATAAATGCATGGCGACTTGGATCTGAAAGTTCTGTTTTAAAGCGGAACTACCACCTGTTTTCAAGTTTGTCATCTAATTCCCCATCTGGTGACTAGCTGCTCAGTAGCGCTAGTCGCCAGAATAATTACCTGGTTAAATAGAACAAGGTCCTGCGCCAGGGCTGACAGGCAGTAGAGCATACAGACATCTTGCCATAGTGACGTCTTTGTGCTCTACTGCCTGTCAGTCCTGGAGCAGGGTCTTGTTCTGTTTAACCAGGTAATTATTCTGGCGACTAGCACTACTAAGCAGCTAGATGGGGAATTGGATGACAAACTAAGTGGTAGTACCGCTTCAGATTTAGTGTAACAGGAAAAGTGATGCTTGGAGCCATGTCCTTTTAACCCTTTTGAGTGCCAGAGGGGTAGGGAATGCATTGCAAAGCATTCAAAGGGTTAATGTGTAGCACACAACATAGAGCGGACCCCACAAAAACAGCCAGACACCCTGTGATAAAGCCTTGAGCTGAAATGTTTCCTATAATCACTGATCCTAAAATGTTAAATGTGCCAGTCACGTGTCTGGATTAACCATATCAGATTACAGTAAAGCAAGACAACTGGTGACACTGGCACAAGGAATATCTCCCCCCAATAAAACAAACTCTAATAATCCATGCCTGTCCCTTCATATACCTGCACCAAACTGAAGGCTTTACTAGGCATGAGCACCCTTAGGCCTTCTAGCTGTGCTGGATTGCAGCTTCCATCATTTCCTGCCACCCAGTAGTGACAGGAGTTGTAATACAGAACAGCCGGAGGGCTTTAGGTTTCCCTCTGCTGCTAAAATCAGTCTGGAGCAAACAAAATGCACCATAAGGGGAAGAGCAAATTGCAACGGGGCTTTTAACCCTTTGAATGGTAGTGGCAAAGATTGCTTTGGAAGCACAGTAGTCAGTGAGTTGTTTAAAAAGTCCTATTTAAATTGCTCCTGTTTAGCCTCTTGAATACAGCCCAATGGGCCTTTAAGGGGAACTTTAGCCCAGTTAACAGTTATGTAGTGTTCTTCATACAGCAGTCATGTACAATACAACTAGAGTTTATCTTGAGATTTGAATATAGTGCAGTGGTAATAATGGTAACCACTTGGATTCTTTTCACCTGCAAAATGTCAAGTTACCTATAAACCCTTCCCCCATATTCCACGTGATATGTGTATATATTATATATACATATACATGGTCCCTGACTGTGACTTCATTGAAGTTCTGAATGCAGGGAGTTTTGTTTTGACACAGGAAGTCTGGCTATTTATACAGTGTTCCACACGTCTTCCTGCAGCACTGACTGGTCTGCATGCTGTTCAGAAAGTTTTTCAACATTGTGCACACTATTTCCCCACCCCCTTCTTTTTCCACAAGGCATTTGATGTGGGACTAAAAGCAGATCGCTCCCATCAGAGCCAAGAGTGAAGATGGGGGGGGGGGGGGGGGGGGGGGGGGGGGGGGTTGGCTTGATCTTGTCCAGAAGTGTATAATAGATAAAGTCAAATTAAAATGTTACGATCCCTTCAATATTAATACGCACTTGTGTTCCTTATGACCCAGTCATGCCTAAATAGACATCTCTATAATTCAAACACTGATATACCTGACCGCTGTATAAAGGATACTTTCCTATCCTTGGTTAGTGAATTTGTTAACCCTTTGAGTGCCAGAAGGG
Source organism: Rhinophrynus dorsalis (assembly GCA_037306005.1). Taxonomy (NCBI): domain Eukaryota; kingdom Metazoa; phylum Chordata; class Amphibia; order Anura; family Rhinophrynidae; genus Rhinophrynus; species Rhinophrynus dorsalis. The sequence continues at coordinate 84,558,812 of CM074728.1, forward strand.
TATGGATTGCATTGCCCTCTGGCACTCAAAGGATTAAACTCAAGGCAGTGAATTGCAAAGTAAAGGGATCCTGATGCACTCAAGGGGAGGGGGGGGGGCAAATAAACAGGAATGTGTATTTTAACCCACTGAATAGTCACTGATCTCTAGCACCAGAAGCTAAACGTCCAATTTTAATCAGTGGGAACTTGGAGGACATTTTCCCTGTGCTACAGGTTTTGACAGATTAACGTGTTTAAAACCCGCTGGGGCAACATGTATAAAATAAACCCCTTATATGCCAGGTCTCCAACAAGACTTAATATCAATTGGTTAAACCTTTAAGTGCCATTGTGTTATAATAATAATCCTTTATTTATATAATAAATGCCCCTCTCGCAAAAAAAAAAAAAAAAAAAACCTATTTAATAAAGTGCCAGAGATCCATCACAATGCACTGGATACACCTCTGGTACTAAGTGGTAATATGGTGTGTATTTATTACGCCAGGCCTTGCCCTGCTCTTCATGGTACACAAGCCACACAGAATTTCACATTCTAGCTGGCTGGAGCGCACACACAGGGGACAAAAATTCCCACTGATCTGAATGGGGCTTTTTACATATTTAATGCTAGACAGGTGTTGCAGTGAATTGGGGATGAAAGCCCATTTTGAGCAGTGGAAATTCTGGGAATGTCTTGCTTTCCTGTGGTACAGTTGGTTTGTCCTAGAGTTGCTTTTATACAGGACACTTGGCTGGACAACCCTGTTCACAGGAGCTAGTGGGGAATAGTCCAGGAACATGTACAGGCTGCTCACTGCTGTACTCGCTTCCATGGAGACCCTGTAATAATAATTATATTCAATTCCCCTTGAAAAGAGAATACTTTCATACCCCTGTGGCAATCAAAGGGTTAATTAACATGTTGCCCACCCCTCTAGCAGTCAAGGGGATTAAAAGCCACATCTAAGTAAATTAAAAATGTAATGTGGTACTGTTTATTGCACCTCTCTTCATATGGCCTATAAGGCTTCATTTCAAGGCAAAACTAAAAGCACAGCTGGAACAATAAAGCCAATGTGTGTATATCCCCATGTCTGTTCACCCTGGAACGTTTTCCCAGGGATCTAAATGATGCTTAATGCACAACACTATTTTATTTCAAACCTACACCATTAGAGACCTGAAAATCCCAATGACCTAAAGGGGGCATTTAACCCTTTGAATGATATCTATCCAGCGTGTGTGCAAAGTATGTGCTGGATCTATTTAAAAACCATTTTAATAAAGTGCAGCTGTTTAACCCCTATAGTACTGTTGGTATATCCCAGCACTGCTCAAATTCTGTAAAGGCCCTAGTGTCTAATATCTGTGCAATTCTGCACAAAATTGTGCCTTAAAAGAAGTAAAATAAAGAGCACCCAGACCAGACAAAGGTAACGCACACTGGGAAACTATCAGAGCTCTCTCTTTCACCGATCTGTGTAACTCCATGCAGGCAGAATTCTCCCTCTAGTAGCCCTTGTTCTGCTGTGACTAAATGGCTGCATTTTACTCCCTCCCCCCTCACTTCTTTGTAGAGCAAACACTAACTATGGAACTGAGCCAGCTCCTTTTGACAGCAGTTTAAAAGGTGCCTTCCACACCCACTCTGTCTACAGTCAAAGCATATTTTGGCACCATCTAGTGGCTACACTATTTGACAGTTACTGCAGCAGCTGCTAGTCACAATAACCAATGTAAGCAGTTCACTGTAACACTTATTTGCTAGATACATCTGGTTTGTTTTAGCCGTTTGTATCCTCAAAAATAAATGAAATATACCAAATCACGTGAAAACTGATCATTAATTTTGTTGAGTATTAAGCACATGCCAAAGACACTAACCTTTTTAAATGCACAGTGCCAGGATTGTATACGGCCAGCCAATCTTTTAAAGACACATTTACATAACGAACCAAGTAAATTTGAAAGCTTTCAAAACCATGTGTGTGTTTTTGTCCATTTTTAATTACAAAACAAAATTAGATGTGTATATTATGCCAATCATGGAATGTCAGCAGATAGAAACTCTTAGTTCTACATTACATCTCCCACTCACAGATTTCACAGTGCTAGGGGAGGTAGGCACTGTATTGCTGAGCAGTGCTGGTTAATGGGGGAGGTGGGTAAAGCATTGCTGAGCAGTGTCAGTGAGTGGAGGTAATGTAGTGATAAGATAGGAAGTCAGTGCTAGGGGAGGTGAGCAATGTAGGGATAAAACATGAAGTCAGTGTTAGGAGATGTGCAGTGTCAGTGAGTGGGAGAGGTAATATAGGAATAAAACAGGAAGTCAGTGCTGATCTGAATTGGGGAGGTAATATAGGGATAAGACAAGCCTGCAAACTGTTTAAAATAAGCAGGTTCTTAAATCCTTAAGGACCAGCTGTGCGTGTGGTCGTGCTTAAGGACCGTGGAACTTTTTTTAATTTATTTATTTAAGTTGGATCAGATTCAGGGCTCCCCGTATGGCATGCAGCCCTGAATTCTATGACAAACCAGGACTGTAATGGGTCTTTATGGAAAGTTTACCCATGACAGTCGTGGCATGTCATGGGCTCTTAAGAGGTTAAAGAACAAAAGGGCTAAATTAGCTTGTTTGGTAACTTTAATTTTAGTTTACACACTACCATGGTTAAATGGGCAGTTACTTAAAGCAATTTTTTAAATTCATGAAGCTGAAGACTTCCCACCTCGTTCAATCGGACACTGCTGGGAAACACAATTAATAATAACACCCCCCTCCCTGGCGATATTGAAAGGGGGGGGGGGGGACTTGTTGCTACACTACCAGTCTATTGGGTATGCAGATCCTCAAGAGGTCATTGAAAGCTAATTTATCACCTGGGTGTCTATTTCCAACGCAGATGTTTGTCCACAGATGAGCAACACAGTAAGTGTTAAGGGATATTTTACTGCCAGTTTGTCAAACATTGTCCAGGATTCTTTATATTACATATAAAAACAGTATTTTCTGCGTCCAGGTGAAGCCACAATGAAAACCATTTAAGCTACATATTGTCATCATCTGAATCATCCTCTTCTTCTAAAGATTCCTGCGTAAAAGAGATGGGGGATACACATTCAGATACCATGTAAGATTACTATTTTGTGTATATATACATATACACACACACGCACTTACCTTGGCATATTTTTCTGCTTCTTCCCGGATATCTTTTGGAACTATTTCATGCTTTCCATTGGTTACTGTTTGTGGCAAAAAATAAATAAATGTTTTATTAAAATGCAAGTTCACTTGTGAAATATTTAGGATCAATGGGACCAGAAATCTTAGTTTGGAACAGTACACTTTTACATGGGCTTTTATCCAATTTGGAAATGGGAAGGTTGAAGTCCTTCTGGATGTAACTAGTGGGGATAATGGTGATCGTGCTGTGTACAGAAAGCAGCGTCACAGACTGCTACACGATTCACACATTCTAGAAGCCTGTAGTTTGTTACCACTCCTCCTTATTGCAAGAGCTAAAATGTGCCAGCGACAGATTCTCTACTGGGAATTGAAAGTAACAGTAATGTCCCATAACAAAATTATTCTCGTGTTGTAGAGGTTTTTTTTTTTTTGTTTGGTTTTTTTTTTTTGTGATTCGCATCTGAAGTTTCCCCTCTCCTGATGTCAGCTGTAAAGGTGACAGCAGGAGATTTTAGTCAGCCAATGCGAGGAGGCTCTTCAGCAGAGCCAAAATAACATTTCAAATGAACTACTTCATTGGAGCAGTCTACAATGTGTTCTTGCAAACCAGGCACACTTTGTAGACTGTTCCAGCGAAGTCATTTTTAAATTTTGCTATTACAGCTCTGCTGAAGAGCCGTCGGCTGGTCCCAGGACCTCCTACTGTCAGCTAGACGCTGACATCAGGAGAAGGGGAGGGAAAGAGTAATTTTACATGCAAATCTCTCTCAAACAATAAAGGTTTGAGAGATGGTATGTGTGCCAGTTTTTTTGTTTTTTTTTAAATTCTACAAAAATGTTTATGGGACATTAGTGTCCCTTTAAGGCTTATATTAATCTGAAGGCCACCCTCTACTATTAACTGCTTGAGGACCAGAGGAGTGTTTTGCAATGCATTGCACCCCCTTCAGGTCATCAGTGGGTAAAAGTAAGAGCGATAATGAGCACTTTGGTTTCTCTCATCAGCTACGAAAATAATAATCTCCCTCCCTTTCAGAATGGGGGGGAGGAGTGTAAACATAATAGGTTTAAATATTTTCTTTTATTCTGTCTTACTTACCTTCACCCACCCAGCTCAGCTCCAGTTCAAAAGCTTTGTCCTTCACTTCATCGTGGACAATGTAGATTCTAAAAGATGAAAACAATGTCTGGATACAGCTGTAACTTCCAAAAATCCCACATTGTGACAGACCAGGGCATAGTGTAAACACTACTGAAAGCGGCTCCAAACAGCCACATTATGACCAATTCACCGAATGCACAAGTTTGAGAACTGACTGGGATTCCCCTTTTTTTACTGATTTAAGTGCGTCTGCTTTGGTTTCCCACCCCCACTTCAATCCAAGGATAGTAAATTGTTGGTCCTCCAGCTGTTTGACTACAACTCCCAAGTGGCCAACAGCTGAAGACACAAACACTGGTTTATTCCATATTAAAGGGATAGTAATACTTCACTTTTAGCCCTTAAAAATCGGAATTAAATGAGACCAGAGGCATCTCTCAAACCTTTATGATTTGAGAGATATCCGCATTCAAAGTTCCCCCTCCCCTGAATTCAGCGTTGTAGCTGACAGCAGGGGAATCCGGGACCGGCTCTGCAGCAGAGCCGAGATTGAGTTATAGACATACCTGGGAACTCTCCGGTTTTGCCCCGGAGACTCCGGATTTCAGACTGAATTACCGGGTCTCCGGGGCAATGTGTGGATCACTGGGTGGGCAGAGTTTAAATAGAAACTCTGCCCACTTGTGCTCCATCCCGCCCGGTTCCTCCCACTCCCCGCCCTCTTAGATACATTTTGCAGGGGGGGGGTTTGTCAACCCCCACGCACCTAAGCCCCACCCCTTTTATGACACGGATCGCGTAATTTTCCTCCCCCTGGGCACTGACAGGGTTACCCTCCGGGTAGCCCTGTTTCAAAAGTTCCCAGGTATGGTTATAGAAACAGAAATCTTTTACTGAAGTGGTCTTCTACGTATGCTTGCAAACCAAGCACACGTAGAAGACCATTTCAGTGAAGGATTTCTGTTTCTATAACGCAATCTCGGCTCTGCTGAAGAGCCTCTACCGGTCCCGGGACCGGATTCCCCTGCTGTCAGCTACAACGCTGACTTCAGGTGAGGGGGAACTTTGAATGCGGATATCTCTCAAATCATAAAGGTTTGAGAGATGCCGCTGGTCTCGTTTAATTCTGATTTTTAAGGGTTACAAGAGGGGGGGTAGTAAAAATGAAGTATTACTATTACACCCTGGTAACAAAGCAGTAACCAGCCTAGTGTATCCCCTCACTGTCAAATCCTTCACTTAAACATCTCCTCTTGATCTCCATACACAAATGACTGCATCGTTACCTATAATCAGACAACTACTCCTATGCCACCCCCTCTTTTCTAAGGCTTTCAGAAAAGCTCAGCCCTCTTGAAATGTACCCCCTCAAGTTAGCCTACCCGCAATCAAAAAGCCACAGCCGTGAGTACACAATAATAAGTGGGCTCCCTAGGTAACCTCTGGCTCTTCAGCTGTGTTTGGGGAGAAGGTGTTAGGTCTCAGGGTATGAGTGCTATATCTGTCCAAAATGTATTTAGAGGGCCATACAAATTCTCCACCCTACAGTATAGGGGCTGCTTTATCTGAACTGGTAGTCAGACACGCAGCAAAGGTAAATGAGTATGCATGTCATCATTTTTTAGTTTCACTGCAAGTGAGCACCGACCTTACTCATGAAAGTGTTGTCAAACCTCTTCCTACCAACACTGTCTTACCCCCCCCCCCCCCTTAACATTATCACAATATAAGGCCCTAGGAGATAAAACAGATGGGCATGGTCTGTGCTTACCACTGCATCCATAAATCTAATGTACTATAGAAAACTATACAAACCAACAGCACCATAGGGGTGATAAAAAACCCCCACTGACTTAAATGGAGCCTTAACCCCTTGCAAACTAGGTCTCAATCCCATTGAGTAGCAGTTTGTGAAATCAATGGGAATTATATTTTTGACTGTGGTACAGTTACCTTGCATCACTTCTACATAATACACCAGTCTTTGCTTCGAGCAGCAGGCCAGTTGGCTTCCTTGCTATATGGAGAAGGCATGTGGTGATATACTACTCTGCACCAGGACATCTAGGGTCTGGTATGTTTTCAAAAATTATATCAGGGCTTCTTCAAATTTAGATACCTGTTTATACCTAGATCACTGCTTCTATGTGGCTTTTCCCAGGTCATAATGAACAAGATACTACTTAAAGGGATAGTAATGTTTCACAAAAACAGCAGCTCCAATTAATCTTCATAGTATTTGAGCCACTGAGTGTTATTTCATTACTGTGAGAGTTGTAGTTCAAGAGTAATTGAATGATAAAGCAACCCCCTGCTGCCCCTTTTACCTAGTGTAACACTGCTCTCCTCCGATGTGGTATCTGGTTGTAAGACCAGACAGATAACAGCAGGGGACAATCTTCTTACTGTGAGAACAATGAAAACCCTACCCCCCCCCCCCCCTTTGACAGGTTTATCAGCTTTTCCCCTTATGCTAACTGAAAATCGTCCCTCTCTGCAATCTACCTGGACACTCCCTGTTGCTCTGGCTGAGCAGTGTTACATCAGTAAAAGGGGAGGGAGGATGATACTTTGATTCAATTACTCTTGAACTACAACTCTGACAGAACTGAAATAACGCTCTTCAAAGTCCAAATACTATGATGATTAATTAGAGCTGCTTTTATTATGAAACATTACTATCCCTTTAACTCACTAAGGAAAATAAATTCTTACATCTTGGCCTGTAATGAATCCTATACATTATAAACCCTAATGCTGTTGTTAAAACGTTTAATCATATTATGCTCTTGTTACCAGTGTTACAGTAATGAAGAACTTCAGTCAAGAGGTCTACAGCCCCACTGATTGAATCTACCTTGAACACTGAAGGAAAGTAGGGGAAATTGTGCTACAAGTCACCTACCAGACAGGGAACACATTACAATTCCTGTTGATTTAAATGGGGCTATTATTACCTTGAATGGCAGAGGGGGTCACTTCTCTAGTACAATATAGTTTAGGCACCAGTAAAATAAAGTTAGTTTTCCACTTACATTTTTGCTACTTCTTTGACAACGTCTCGGCACGTCATATCTTTCATCTGAGAAATAAAAACAGATTCAAATCAATCTTACTACTAAACACACAATGTGCTATGAAGTAATTGTAAACAGTTGGGAGGTCCTAACCAACTGCAGCATAGGAGAAGAATGACAATTCCCATTGAAATGTGTACTGGAGATCAGTGTAGAATCTAAGGAGTTAAAAACCACATTTAAATAAAGGGGAATTCAGGTAGGTTTTTACTTGTACACAAAACAACTTAAACCATTTGAGTGTGCAACCCAAAGGGTTGAAAAGACCCCTCCATGTCTACCTACGCACCATTAATACTTTATACGCAAATACCTGTTTATATGTGTGAGCAGGAATGCTGACCAGGAGATATCAGTCATCCTTGTTTGAGAAAACACCCCGTCTCCCTCCCACTCATTATCAAACAGTCTCAAACAACTCCAGTGTCATTAAAGGGATAGTAATGTTTCATAATAAAAGCAGCTCTAATTAATCATCATAGTATTTGGACTTTGGAGAGTGTTATTTCAATTCTGTCAGAGTTGTAGTTCAAGAGTAATTCAATGACAAAGTATCCTCCTCCCGCCCCTTTTACTGATGTAACACTGTTCAGCCAGAGCAGAAGGGAGGTGCCCAGGTAGACTGCAGAGAGGGACAATCTTCAATTAAGATAAGGGAAAAAGCTGAAAAACTTGTCAAGGGGGGCAGGGCTTTCATTGTTCTGATAGGAAGAATATTGTCCCTTGCTGTTATCTGTCTGGTCTATGGACTGGATTCCACATCTGAGAAGAGATGGCTTACAGTAGGTAAAAGGGGCGGGAGGGGGAACTTTGCTTGTGAATATCTGTCAAACCATAAAGGTTTGAGAGATAAGACTTATATCGTTCTTCATGGTTTTTTAATGCCTACAAAATAAAATAAAATGAAGTATTACTATCCCCTTTAAGACATTCACTGTCAAAAGATGCGCAACTTTCTTTACACTTATCTGACACTCAAAGGGTTAAACATACAGTTTAAGCAATTTTCTAACTTGTCAAGGGTTAAATCCTTTGAATATCTGACTTGTAATTATAAAGGAAACATAGTATGCACCACAATCTGAGAAATGTGTTGCAAACTGGCAATCAAAGGGATAAACAGAGGGCCTTTATTTGAGCCCATGGGGAAGAAGAGGCTTTGGGAACCCTTATGCCTGATAGACTAGTGGAACTGACGCACCTGGATGGGGGAAAGAAAGTTTTGTTTGGGGAACAACCCCCCCATCCCATGGATCAATTGTCAAGTGCATTTAAACCCTCTGAGTTCCAAAGATGTGAAATGCACTGCACACACACATGGAATGCAGGTGATTAAAGTGCACTTGGAAGGGAGAAGCCCACACAGGGGGCAGATCAGGTGAGCTAGAGGAAGTCACTAGTGCCAGGGGCTTGCATAGTTCAAACAGATGCCAATAGTTAAAAAAAAAAAAAAAGGTAATATTGTAGGATGTTTCATGGTGAAAGCTCCATTTCAGGAGGACCCAACCTATAATGGGAATGGCACATTTTGATCTACATTGTTAATAATCTCTAGATCCAACTCTTCCTCCCCAAAACACTACTAAAATTCTAATCAAAACATTTCCTGTCTTGACTACTGTAACCAATTGACCCTTCCTCTCACCCAACTAAACTCACTACAGTCAGTAATAAACTCCGCTGCTCAACTAATATCCCTCACTCATCGCTTCTCTGACACCAACCCCCTCTGTCAGTCCCTACACTGGCACCTATTAGCATACAGAATTAAATTCAAAATTCTGGTGCTAACTTATAGAGCCCTCACTAACACCACACCCTCCTGTATTTCATCCAAATACACTCCCATTCACCATCTTCCCTTAATACACAACCTTTTGCTCTCCACAGCTTTTATTACATCCTCCCACATACAGGCCTTCTCCCATGCTGTGCCTGAGCTCTGGAATTCCCTCCCCCATCCCATCAGACACTCCCTGAAAGCTCACCCCTTCAGAGAAGCCTATCAACTACCTCCATAAACCAGGAACCACTCCTTCCCTGGACCACTGCACTCAACAGCACTTCTCTCTCCCACCCACTGACTGGCAGTTCGTGTGGCAGGAGAAACTCCTTGTGTCCAACCCACCTTCCTCTAGACTGTAAGCTGTCATGAGTAGGGCCCTCTGATCCTTCTGTTCTCCACATCTGATTGTACTATTCCACATCTCTGTATGTCTGTTCCCTATTGTACAGTGCTGTGGAATTAGATGGCGCTATAGAAATAAATAATAATAATGGACCATGTTGCAGTATCAGCACTTTTGTTTCTTGTTGAAGAAAGCAGCCACTGGATTTACAAAGTCTCCCACAGAAACAAATTTCATAAACCAAAGTAAAATGCCTTATTTTATTCCCTCCAAACCCCTTCTATCATGTTACTCGCCCCATGACATGTCTGATACACAACTGAAGAAACAAACATACACTATTTCACACACATCATTTATTTTGCATAGTACCTGCACTTGGCTATTTGTTCACCATTTTAGGTCTTTACTTGGCTTTCCTCTCCATGCAGTAAACAAGAGACTAAGAAAAAGTGGCCACAGAAAAGTGTTCACCCCCTTAAGGACCGTCCGTGCATGGTCGGCACTCAACCCTTTGAGTGCCAGAGGGGGTACACGCAACATATTGCTTTGCAATGCATTGCGTAACCCTCTGGAGTTAATATCTTAACACCCTGCTGTAGTCTTACAGAACAGGTACAAAAAAAAAAAAAAAAAAATCTTCTTATATGTTGTACTTACCAATTATTTTCTATAAAATATGTAGCATTTGAGAACTTATCCTTTACATCTCTGTGGCACGTTATTCTAATTCCCTGCATTGTATGCTAATTAGTTACAGTCAAAGACAAACTTGGCAGGCACAAAGTTACTTAAAGTGCCACTGCCGCTACCTCACCAATGTTAATTAACCCTTTGAGTGCCAAATGGTTATGCAACTCATTGCGTACCACTCTGGCACTCAAAGAGTTAAAAACAAGTTAAAGAAAAAAAAAATGTCTTGTGCAACTTTATAGACCGTTCTCAACTAAAAAAAAAAAAAAAAAAAAAAAAAAATTCTTAGGAAAAAGGAAACATGCACAAATACACACAAAAAATTAAGTAAGTGCTCTGGAACCACCTTATTACTAGTGACTCATCGGTAACACTGGTTTTATCCAAGTATCACACTTACCTGAAGCTTTTCTATCTCTGTCTTGGCAGCCTGTCGTGCTTTACCAATTGAGCAGCCCCAGTAACCCTAAAACAGAACACAATAAGACAATGTAGCCGAGTCTCTCTTCTCATTTATTTATGGCACATTTTAGAATGTTCCTAGTAAAGGAAAATGAAATATGCTAGCTAGGAGTCCATAGGATTTAAAATGAAAAGTCATTTTTGTGTGGTAAATTTGATATGCAGAATGACTAAAAGAAGAATTTGTGCAATAAAATGGAAAGTCTAAAGCAAACAATGTTGGAACTAGAGATTAAAGTTAGTCCTTATATAATCTGGTTATATGTATCTATCACAGGTTTCCTGAAAATGTTTTGTGAATCTTAACTTTTTAAAAAGTCTAAGCACCACCTTCTGGCTATTTAACCCTTTGAGTGTCCGAGGGGTACGCAATGCATTGCGTACCCCTCTGGCACCTAAAAGGTTAAGAGGAGGAGGTTGTTCCCTTTACATGAAGTGACAAGTAGAAAACAGTGTCTGACCCCAGCGTTCCACCCAATCTGTGTGAAATCCTCACCCCAAAGTCCGCCTCCCTTTTGCTTCCGCCCCCCCCCCCCCCTAAAAACTGCACAAATCACATTCTTAGCAAACAAGATACAGGAGTCAATGTGTTTTAGTCTGTCATCCCCTATACTAAAACTCTGTGGTTGTGGACACTGTGTCCAGTGAACTTGCCATTGAACCCAATCAAGTACTTTAACCCCTCAAATGAAATAGATGGCAAAGCCATAATTTTGAGACCTCTCTAGCACCCAAGGAGTTAATGTATCAATATGAAATTTGTGACAAATGCTAGATGTCTTGGGTAGCAGAGATCAGGTAATTGTATGCATCTAACAAAAAACAAGCAAAGTGTTTAAAATCTACCATGCATACAGTGGTAGTCACAAACCCATACAGTAGTTCTTTATTGTATTCTATATCTTTATGGATTTAAGAATAAAAACTTTGGGGGCAGTATCTTCCTCTAGTATCATTATGAACTGTACTGTTTAATACTTAGACACACAACCACCAAAGTTACACGCTTTGCAGTCCGGTGTTGGTTCTAGCAACCGATTCTCAACTAATCACAGACTTGCACTTTGTATAGGCAGATGGCTAAATGGGCAGAAGATAATGGTAGCCTTTTCTTCCATCGCCAGTCTTAATGAGCTGAAGAACCTGCACCATCTCCAAGTAGGAGTCTGACCAGTAGACTGAACAGGTTCTCCCTGGGGCGAGCACTCTCTGCATATGTGCCAAGTGTCCCCAGGGGTACTTGTGCCACATGTTCAGAAACTTGGATCAAGGGGATAAAATAAAACTTCACATTGATTTAAATTGGGTTTTTAACCCCCTGAATGCTAGAGAGGTCTCCAATGCATTTTATACCTTTCCTGCATTTAAGGTGTTAACCCTTTGAGTACCAGAGGGGTACCCAACGCAGAGCAATGCATTGTGTACCACTCTGGCACTCAAAGGGTTAAAAGTCACATTTAAAGTAAGGGGAATTTGAGGATTTTTTTTTGTTTTACTTATTCTCGGTGTTCTCTAAAATTGCTCTTCGTGTTGTGGATAAGGCCCTAAATGCACCATAGTAAGAGCCTGGCAGTGATGAGACTTACATAGGAAACACCCGACGGATCAACCATGTACAGCTGGGCTCCATCATCTTCATTATAAGATCCTAACATGAAACTACAGAAGAAACAGGACGGTTATCTAATTTCCTAGGACTCCTCTACTGGTAACACAACTCATGGCTGCGGCAGATACTGGTACATAGAATTGATATACTAGTTACAGCATAGAAAAGATACAGAATTATCCATTGTGACACTCACAAAGACAGTAATTTTAGCACTCACATCTTTCCAGACACACCCATTTACCCCTTCTTATTTGATACCCTTGTTTCATGGGTCACGTAGTCACAGAACTACACAGACATCTGAACTGGTGTCAGAACTCTTTGGTCTCATGCAGCAAAATACATAAATAAAAAAAAAAAAAATCTTACACACTGCTAGTGCCAGCTCTGGCATCTCCTACTCTGGCTATACACAAGGTCCTCCACATTCCTAGGTTTCATGAAAGTGCAATAATAAAAGTACCATTGTCACTATTCAGCACTCCACTCTGTGCTTGCACCGGGCATGGAGTGAGGGAAGGTATACTATGGAAGGCACTTTATTACTGCACACTTTCAAGAACCATATGACTGCGGGGAGGCAGTGCCTGAAGATCACACATTGTGCCCTCACCCAAGCCAGCCTGTCCTAGAAATGGTACCTCTATGACCAAAGCAAAAGAGACAGACCATCACTGCAGTGTATTCTGGAGGTTTAAATTAATCCTATAAAAATGTACAACCCTTCTCCAACAGCAGGCTCAAATTAAAGTGCCAGCATAAGTCTCACCAATAGCCCGTCTCTCTGCTCCATACAGAGAGATACCATTACCATGGTCCACTGAGCCTCACTGCACCCCACAACTTCAGGCATTAGATTTGGATATTTGCAAAAAAACCTGACAAAGTGAACCTGTCTCCTACCAGCTTTAGTCACATTAAATGTGTTTGTTTAAACTGCCTATACCTCATGCTGTTTGCCTTTCCATTCAGTTGTGGAATCTAATCTTAACAGAGCCTTGCTTGCGGACGTAACTATGCAGACTTCATGAATGTTCACAAAATCCCCTCCTCTCTGCTTAGGATGCTAGAACTAAGTTTTACACCAGAGGGGAAGATGCATTAAATTTAAGGTAGAGGATTAATCACGCAAAATCTTTTAAGATGGAGGCTACCACCAAGGGGAGTATTGGGAAAGGTGGCTTGTCCTCTTTAAAGGAAAATTTAGAAGTAGCTTGTGTTATATAACTGTGCTTCTAATATCCCACAAGCCTCTAAATATAATTATTAGTAGTAATCGGGAAAGATCCCCTAGTGATCTTACCTGCAGCCAAACGGTCTGACAGCACTATACAGTGTATATGCATGCACATACATGGCCACTCTGTCTGAAAGATGCTGGGGGGACCAAAAAACAAGCAACATTAATCTTCAGAACAGTATTAGAACAAACAATATTCAGTAGCAGTCCAAAAAAGTACCTTTAATGGAATGTCATAGCCATAATTTGACCTGAAATTGGAAGCTTCTTCTCTTGCAATATCAGCTAAAGACCGTGCATCTGCCAGGAGACCAGCAACAGCCTACAATTTACACAACAAACCAAAGCTTTGAGTCTCATCCAATACATGGAATAAGTCAATCCGCTTTCCTGAAGATTTCAGATAAAAGATCATGTCTCAGACTGCTAAATTCTCAGGGGATAAAACAAAATACTGTGATAGAATTCTAGTGCACCATTAACCCCTTAAGGACCAGGCAGACCGGGTTACTTTTACCCTAAAGGGCCACATAGCTGAAACAGAATGCTCTAGTAGTCGGTTTTAGACTCCCCACCTGATCACAGTACGCCCGCAGCAGAGCTTTAATTTAAAAATAAATTCATGAGGTGCAGGACCATCACAAGACAGTCGGGCAGTCATGACACGTCACTGGTCCATAAAGGATTAACAAATCCACACCAGATATGCAAGAAATAATCTGCCATCACATTAATGTCTCTGTTTTGTACATTGAGTGTGTACAAATTTAGAAGCTGTGCCGTTTTTTTTGTTTTTTTTAATTTGTACACAAAAAAAGTTAAACGCCTTACCATTCCAACATGTCTATCAACATTAAAGATGCGTTTGTTAGAACCCTCTTCATACAGTTTAGAAAGCACAAGTTTTTCTACACCAAATACGACTCCATCCTTACACCGGATTCCAATGGCAGTGCTGAAAGGGGAGTGAAATTTAGCACAAATAAAAAACGTATACTGCTGCAACACTACTGTATATGAAAACATCCACTAATTACTTATTTAAAAGAAGCTATGATGAGATGTACAGTTAATACCTAAATTAAGCAGTATATGTATAAAAAGAAACAGGGAATTCTGGGGCAAACAATTACAACATAAGAAACTATTAACACTCTGAGTGCCAGGGGGGGTACAGAATGCTCTGTACCCCTCTGGCACTCAAAGGGTTAAACATTTCAATTCATTTCAAATAATGCTTTAAACCTCCAGAACATATGTATTTATAAAATAAAAAATATATATATATTGTTTTCTCCTCCAACCCTATATAGTGCGTTTTAAAACATGTATGTATAATTACATAGCACCATACATGTACACAAAATAAGCGTATCAGGCTAAAGTGGGATCATTGTATTATTAGAAGGGGAAAAGGGCAGCAAAGGGAATCACACATTGAGAAGGGGGCCCTTCCCCAAAAAGCTTACTATATAATTAGTAATCATGACAAGAGACAGTAGGAGGGGGATTATAAGAGGCGTGAGATAGCTCATGACAATGTAGCCTATTCCAACCTCAAGGTTGCAGGTTCGAATCCCAGCAGGGTCAACTCAGCCCTTCATCCTTCCAAGGTCTATAAATGAGTACTATTGATTGGGTAATTATAACATCTATTATTTCAGCTGCCGCTTTGAGTCCCACTGGGAGAAAGGCGTTATATAAATACTAGTTATAAGTGCAAGTACAAGACTTTAGTAAGGGAAGTGCAGAATAACTTTGATGTGACTGCCAGTGTACACAAGGAGAATATGGTTATTGAGATGCCTCCTTGAGCAGGTAGGTTTTTAGGAGATGCTTGAAAGTGACGAGTGTGGACAATTGGTGAATGGTTATAGGAAGGACATTACAGAGTGGAAGGGCAGCCAGTGAAAATGATTGCAGCCAAGAGATGGAGCAAGTTGTGTAAGGAGAGGACAGAAAACCCTTTAGAACACAGATGAAAAGAAGGGATGTAGCAGCAGATAAGTACAGAAATGTAAGAGGGTGCTAAAGAAGAAAGCGACATAAAAGTGAAGAATTTTGGGAAAAATAGGAGACCTTATGGATAGCCAAGATAGTGATTCAGGAGCAGATGAGTGAGAAGGTATCTGAGAGCAAGGTAGTTATTTCTGTTGGTGAACGGAGAACAGGCTGAGAAAGCTGAGAAAGACGAGAGGCAGACAGATCTGAGGACAGAAGGTTGCAATAATCTAGTCTAGAGAGAGAATGAAGGCCTGACAGAGTTTTTGAAGTTGATATACAGAGAAAGGGACATATTTTGGCAGTATCTTAACCCTTTGAGTGCCAGAGGGGTAGGCAACACATTGCAAAGGATTAACAGAGGTTTTGGTGACAGCTTGCACGTGTGTGTGTGTGTGTGTGTGTGTGTGTGTGTGTGTGTGTGTGTGTGTGTGTGTGGGGGGGGGGGATATAACATGTACGCAAAACTACTGCTTCAGAGATGTCATTAAAGCGGAACTTTCAGATCATACTTAGCTGCCATGCATTCATTAAACACATGGTGACTAGCTTGGAAATAGATGCCTTACCTTTAAAAAATAGCAGAGTGTAAAGTAATCCTTCCTGTTTGGTGACCGGAACCCAGGCTACAGTGCAGACATCTTGTCAGCGTGCCTGCGCTGTCAGTCCTTGTCTCCACTGAGTAGCACTGCGGTGCACCATATGGTTACCAGAAGGTACTGACGGCGCAGGCGCACAGACCGCACTAACCTGCCAGTCAGTCCCCAAACGGGAATGATTACTCTACACTCTGCTATTTTTTTTTTTTAACGGTAAGGCATCCATTTTCAGGCTAGTCGTCATGCGTTTAATGAATGCGTGGCAACTTAGTAAGATCTGAAAGTTCCGCTTTAAAATGTTCTAATCAGCTATGCAGTAGTGTGTGAGAAAGAGATATTATAATTTCCACCACGTGTATTCCTGAGCATGCTTTTCCTTAAAGTGATAGTAAAGTTTCACAAAAACAGCAGCTCCAATTAAACTTCATAGTATTTGAGCCATAGAGAGTTTTATTTCATTACTGTGAGCGTTGTAGTTCAAGAGTAATTGAATGATAAAGTATCCCCCTCCCGCCCCTTTTACCTAGTGTAAGCCACCTCCCTTCAGATGTGGAATCCAGTCCATAGACCAGACGGCTCACATCAAGGGTCAATATTCTTACTGTGAGAACAATGAAAACCCTGCCACCCTTGACAGGTTTTTCAGCTTTTTCCCTTTGAAGACTGTCCCTCTCTGCAGTCTACCTGGATACTCCCTGCTGCTCTAAGTTACATCAGTAAAAGGGGCGGGAGGGGGATACTTTATCAATTACTCTTGAACTACAACTCTGACAGAATTGAAATAACACTCTCCAAGGCCCAAATACTAAAATGATTAATTAGAGCTGCTTTTATTATGAAACATTACTATCCCTTTAAAGGGATAGTAATACTTAAAATGTACTAATCCCCATGTTGTAGGCATACAAAAGAGAAATTAATTTCCCCCAGTGCCATCTCTCAAACCTTTATGGTTTGAGAGATAATCGCTTGCAAAGTTCCTCCCTCCCCTTTCCCTGAAGTCAGCATTCTAGCTGACTGCAGGGGAATCCTGTCGTACGACCATCCGGCAACTCTGCAGCAGAGCAGAGATCGTGATAATAAAAAAAAAAAAGAAATCATTTACTTAAAAGTTCTTCTACATGTGCTTGGTTAGCAATTTTAAGTATTACTATCCCTTTAAGTGCAGAACCTCTGTTACAACCACAGCACCTTCAATACACCAGTTCTGTGGATAATTATGAAAAGAAAAACAAAACAAAGACACCCATGCAGTCCCCTAGATACAGAAGTGTTGCGTGCCTGCCCAAGGCTACAGTCAATGTTCACAAATTTCATAAGTGTTTATTGAAAGGGAAAATTTACACTACTAATTAGCAGCGCTTAATTTATCCAAATAGGTAGCTTTAAAACAACAGTCAGGTGCATGGCTGGAAATTCCCATTAATCTGTGACTCAAAAACGTAGCTTTCAGAGACTGATGAACCTCTCAGTGATATAAATATATCTATTTTGCATTTTATCTGCAGTTATCTTTATATAAAGATCACTACTGGTGTCTGCCTCCAAGTAATTCTTAATGTTAATCCTTGGTACACAAAGAGTGAAGGTGTTCAGAATCTCCCTACTTGATCACAGGTGAGTATTCAGTAACTCAGCCAGTATGACTTAAGATTGCTTAATTAGGGATATAGAAAAAAAAAATTAGTGATCTCCTTAACCCTTGAGTGTCAGAGGGGTAGTTGGCACTCAAAGGGTTAAAACCTGACCTGTTGGGGTGTTCTGACAACTACAGCTAAGAGTCACTGTTCTAGACTGGTGGTTCTTAACCTGTGCCCTCAGTGGCCATTAACAATACAGGACTTGGGAATGTCCCTGGTGTGTTGATCAGTGGCTCATTCAAATTGATTATCTCACCTGTGCTGGAACAAGGAAATCCTCAAATCCTGGCCTGTTAATGGCTACGAGGTGAGAACCTCTGCTCTAGGCTGTACCAGCTATCACCACACATTGGCTTCAATAGACATGAATGGCTTGGAAGGGTCAATAGCCTTTATCAGACTAAACAGAGAAAACTAGGTGATGAAATGCAAATGAAATAAAATTACTGAAATGATATATAACCAAAACCAATTACTGTTTGAAGGTAACTTCCACAGGTAAGTCCTTCTGTTAAAGTAAGCCACATCTACCTAGGTTACAGCTCTTCCAGTACTCAGTCCTAATGAACCAGATTACAATACAATCCTAATATCCCCCTTCAGGAACATGCATTGTAAAGCAAGGAGTTACACATCCATATTTTCAACGGGTTAACATTGTGACATGTAAAAATAAGAGGCAGCCAAGTTATATGATAAGTGTAGTTCTTTTCTTACCTGCTGTTTTCCACTGCTTTAGCTGCATATTCAACCTGAAATACTCTGCCATCTGGAGAGAACGTGGAGGCAGACAGATCATACTAGAAACAAAAAAAATGGACATACAAGGGATGAAAAAATACAAGAAAAGTATAAAAACAGATACAGCCATATGTATGGAATGTGTTAGCTTATAAAACTCACAGCAAATTATGAGAGATCAGTCCTGTCTGTTGTTAAACTCCTAATCTTTGAATGATACACGACACTCATTGTTAACATTAATGTAAAATAAATTACAAAATAAGACATCAAAAGGGTGAAATTTACTTACAGATATTTCCTTTTCTTCTGTGTATCTCCACAGCACTGAACAATGGGTTTTATCCTCCACTTTCAGCTGGTAGGATACTTGTGTATAGCAATGTTCTTTTCCCTCTTCTGTTGTACTGAGGATACTTGTGTATATAATGTTACTCCTCCCCTTCCGCTTCAGTTATTTTTTTTTTAGCCAAGCTGATAGACCTAAGCAATATATGAAGTTAGAACAGGTTAATTACAGGGTAGGTGTGCTGTGGAGATGCACAGAAGAAAAGGAAATATTGGTAAGTAAATTTCACCCTTTCTTCTGTGTATTCCCCAGTACTGAATAAATAATGGGATTTACAAAAGCTTGCAAAAAGGGAGTGGAATTTTGAAAAGACATAATACCATATCTAAGTCCTTCATAAACAATATTAGAATATTATTACAAAATAAACAGTAAAGGCAGATTTTATTTCCTACCCTGATTCAAGGAGGGCTCACCGCCTGCAGTACTTGCCGTCCAAACTTGGCTTCCACTAAGGAGGTTACATCCAATTTATATTGTCTGATGAAGGTAGACACCAAAGTCCAGGTGGCCGCTTTACAAATCTCGGCTGGAGAGGCACTCGCCCTCATTGCCAATGAAGTGGATACTGCTCTGGTAGAATGAGCTTTTACTTTCAAAGGAGGGGATAAGTTAGCCTCCTTCTCTGCGGCCATGATACACTGCCTGATCCATCTAGATATAGATGGTTTTGAGGCAGCTGTCCCTTTCCTTTTCTCTTGGAAGTGAACGAACAATCTAAAGTCCCTAGTCTTATCTAAGTATATAGAAATACCTCTCACTAAATCTAGAGTGTGTAACCTCTTCTCCTTGTCTCCTGATGGGTTATTACAAAAGGAGGGAAGGACCACTTCCTGATTTAAGTGAAAATCTGATATTACTGTACCTCTGAAAGTAGGTTTCATCCTGGTGGAAGGTTAAGTATGGGCCCTGACAAGACAAGGCCTGTAGTTCATTCACCCTTTCAGCAGAGGTGATAGCTGTAAGGAACACAGTCTTCTATGTCAAAAGTGCTTGATGGATATCTGCTGGATGGGTTCAAAGATATGAGAATCTATGAGTTGATTCAAAACAATATTTAGTTGCCCGACCTGATATGGACTGCAGTATTTTTTAACTGACCCTGGAAATGAAGAAGAGTGCATCTTACTGCTCTTATTTCTAACACATTTATGTGTAGATCCCCTATTCTGTTCTCTGTACAATCTTGGAGTTCCGGGTTCCTCCTCATCCTAACAAACTTGCATCTGTGTGAATAATCTCCTAGTGATGGTCTCTTAACGATGTTCCTTTTGTTAGCTTTTTTTATTTCTACCCACCAGGCAAGGGTTGTCTTGACCCTTGGAGGGAGCCGGAACATTTGGGAAGGAACCTTGTGAATGGTCCAATGCTTCAGGAAATACACTTGCAGAGCTCTCGAGTGGTATCTTGCCCATGGGACTATCTGCATTACGGATGTCATTACTCTTAAGGTTTCCATGATCTCTTGAGCTGTCTGAACCATCTTCTTCCTGAAGTCCTGGGTTCTCTTGATGACATTTAGCACTCTTTCGTCCAATAGGGTTGCCATTGAGTTTTTTGTATCCAGTCTTATCCCTAGAAATATCAGATTGTGTTGGGATAACCTGGCTTTTTTTTGATATCTACTAACCAGCCTAGCTCTTATAGATGTGTTAATACTCTTCTTGTATGATGTGCTGCCATTTCTTTGGTTTCTGCCAAGATGAGATCGTCCAGATATGGGATAATCTGAATTCCATCCCTTCTTATGGATTCTAGGGCTGCCGCTAACACCTTTGTACATGTTCTTGGGACAGTGGATAGCCCGAAAGGAAGGCATCTGTATTGAAAATGTCTCCCTCCTATGCCAAACCTTAGGTACTTCTGATCTTCGTTTTTTACTGGGATATGGTGGTACGCATCCTGGGGGTCTATTTTTGTCAGAAAGTTGTTTGGGCAGATCGATCTTATAACGAAGTTCACGGATTCCATCTTGAAGCTTTTCTGTACCAAGTAATTGTTATGATATTTCCGGTCTAGAATAATCCTGCATGCCCCTGCTGTCTTTGGTACTGCAAATAGTATGGAATAGATCCCAGTATATTTCTGCTCCTCTGGGATTTGCTTCACTACATTTTTCTTGAGTAGGAGTTGAACTTCCTTCTTGAAAAGTTTGGCCATCTTTGAATTCTTTGGGATCCTTGAATTTCTGTATTAAAGGAGTCTTTTTGAAGTCCAGCGGATATCCTGTCTGTAGGATAGAGTGAACCCATTTGTCCTGAGTTTCCCAGCAATCTACAAACTTCTGCAGGCGATCACCTACCTGCTCCCGAGACAGGACCCGCTGATCTTCATAAATCTTTCTTGAATGATGTTTTCTTAGGGAACTCTCTTCTAAAGGAACCTCTTGTGCTTTGGCCAAACTGTCTCTTGGATTCAATTTGCCTGTTCTGGTATCTCCCTTGACCTCGAAAGGAATAATTCTTAGATCTATAATGAGAGGAGCGTACTGGAGATGATCGGCTTTTTTGTAGCTTGGGGCAGAAATGCACTATGGCCTCCTGTAACCTTCTTGATTATTTCCTCTAAATGATCTCCAAACAACTTTTCCCCTTTAAGAACAAGCTGATCTCTCTACCTTTTAGAGGGTATGTCCACTCCCCATGATTTTAGCCAGAGCTCCCGCCTTGAGGATACGGACATCGCCAAAGCCTTTGCTGCTAGTCTGACTGAATCCAATGATGCATCGCATAAGAAATTATTTGCCTCTTTGATGACAGCCACTTCTTTTAACAGCCTAGATCTTGAGACTGATGAATCAATCTTCTCTTCCAACGCACTTAACCAAATCATCATGTTTCTGGAAATGGGTGCAAAAGCTGTAGCTACCTTAATACTGTTTCCTATTAAGGCATATTGTTTCTTCAAGATAGCCTCCATTCTACTTTCCATCAGATCCCTTAGAGCTGACCCATCTTCCAGAGGGATAGTCGTGTGTTTTGCCAGACATGACACTGCAAAATCAATCTTAGGAGGGGTAGACCATAGGCTAACATCCTCTTCTTGAAACAGATACATCCTTGAAAATCTTTTAGTTGTGCTAGATCTCATCAGACTTCTGCCATTCCTCCTGTACTATGGTTGTGATGGAATGATGTACCGGGAACGTTGGGTTTGTCTTTTGATTTCCCAAAAAGGCTGTATCCATAACACTGAGTTCTTTTTGCTCCTCTTCCATGCATACCTTTGAACCTTCAACAGACATATTTTTTGTTATCACAGCCCATACAAATTTTAACCTTAACAGCCTTAACGTCTGGACCCCCACTGTCCTTAGGGACATTAGACTCAGCCTTATCTTGACTGGGGTAGACATCCTGACTAACTGGACTAAGAAGAAAGCTAAAATACAGTATTTTATTAATAAACTTTAAAATCTTAAAAGTTTAAGAATTCCTACCTTTCCCATGCTGGTCCTCCATTTAAACAGATCCTGCGTTTCACTGCTGGAGTGCACGCCGTTTGGGCGCTCTTTCTCCATGCAGGATAAATTCTATGCCAGCAACAACTTCCCCCTTCCACGTAGCTTGTTCATGCTGACGACGACGACGCTGCTAACGGCAGCCTGCTGCCCCCAGCAACACACTGTCTGGCAAGAGAAGCCAGGTAGTTCAGATTAATGGGTCACAATAGTGCGATATAGGTACATATTAAAACTCCTATCCAAATACACTATGGAGGAAGGAGAAAATGCACCTACTGGTTGAAAGAAGATGATCCGGGCCACTGAATTCTTTATTTCTTTTCGTCTCTCTTTGTGCCTCACGTCCTCCAGCTGGTAGGACTAAAGCGTAAGGGGAGGAGTAATCTTATATACACAAGTTTGTTCGGTCCTACCATCTGAAGGTGGAGGATAAAGCCCATTGTTTACTCAGTGCTGGGGAGTACACAGAAGAAAAAGATTTAACTCCAAGATTACAGATGCCTCTTCCAACTCGCAGTCCTTGTACCTCTAAATGGCTTCACTCATCTGGGACTGCCATACTACACAATACTCAGACCAGCATTACTAGACCTTTATGTACAATTGAAAAACAAAGCTTTAATCTAGGGGTGCAATTATTGAACAACCCACTGCATCTTAGGCTGGAAATGAAAGTTATGCAGTTTCCATTGATTTAATTGACGACTTTAAAGGGATAGTAATGTTTCACAATAAAAGCAGCTCCAATTAATCTTCATAGTATTTGGGCCATGGAGAATGTTATTTCAGTACTGTCAGAGTTGTAGTTCAAGAGTAATTGAATGATAAAGTATCCCCCCTCCCACCCCTTTTACTGATGTAACACTGCTCACCTCAGAGCAGCAGACTGGCAGGATGGATCACAGAGAGGGACAATCTTCAGTAACAATAAGAAAAACCTGAAAATGTGTCAAGGGGGCGGGGTTTTCCTTATGCTCACAGTAAGATTTTTGTCCCTTGCGGGGAGCTGCCTGGGCCCAGGACCAGATTCCACATCTGAGGAGAGGTGGCTTACACTAGGTAAAGTTATTCAATTACTTTTGCACTACGACTGACAATATTGAAATAAAACTCTACACTGCCCCAATACTATGAAGATTAATTGGGGCTGCTGTTTTTGTGAAAAAGGTGAAATTTAGTCACCAATAAGTTTTCCTCTGTGTCCTTTCACGGCATACTGTGGGGTTTTGGCTCCTCCTTCCAGCTGGGTAAAAGGAAAACTAAATAAATATTGGTGAGTAAATTTCACCTTTTCCTCTGTGTCCAATCCATGGTATACTGTGGGACTTACCAGAGCAGTGCCCCAAAGAGGGATGGGGAAGCAGGAAGCTCAGATCGGGATGGCTGCTTCAAGCACCTTCCGTCCGAACTTAGAGTCTTCAGATGCTTGGATGTCTAGTCTATAATGCTTAATAAAGGTTGAGACAGACACCCATGTTGCTGCCTTGCATATGTCCTCAGGGGAAGCTGCTGCTTTCAAGGCCCAGGTAGTAGACATGGCCCTTGTTGAATGGGCTTTTATGTCCATAGGAGGGTCTTGCTCTGCTGATTCATAAGCCAGCGTAATACAGTCTTGTATCCAGCGGACAATGGAGGGTTTGGAGGCCGCAGACCCCTTGAATTTGCCTCCAAAGTGGACAAAGAGTCTGATTTTCGCAGGAGCCGAGTTCTAGAAAGGTAACACTGTATACACATGACTAAGTCCAGGTTGTGCAGGCGTTTTTCAGTATCATGTACTGGTTTAGGACAGAAGGATGGTAGCACGATGTCCTGATTAAGGTGAAACTGTGAGATCACCTTAGACCTAAATGAAGCCTTGGGACGAAGGACCACTTTGTCCTGATGGAAGACCAGGAAAGGAGAAATAGCCACTAGGGCTTGTAGTTCACTGACTCTCGTGGCCGAGGTCACTGCTGTGAGGAAGGATGTCTTTAGAGTAAGGCGTTTCAATGAGATGCTGTCCAGGGGTTTAAAGTATGGATATGACACCAACTGTTGCAGTACTATGTTGAGAATTCCAAGGGGGAATAGTTTCCCTTATGGTAGGTTTTATTTTAGATATGGATGCAAGATATCTTCTAATGATGTAATGTTCTGCAAATGGAGTGGCCATAACAGCGGATATGGCTGATAGTTGGACCCATCTGTAGGAAATCCAGGATCTTGGGAGGAGATGGTGCACAGAATACAACCTGGATCATTAAGGGAAAGGTTGTCCAGACCTGATAGTAGATTTTCGTGGAAGATGTTCTACATCCTTTGAGGACTGTGTCAATTACTGGTTCCGAAACCCCTTGTAATCTTAAAAGACTGCCGCTCAGCCTCCACGCCTTGAGCTGGAAGAAGGCTGGATCTGGATGATATATGGGTCCCTGTGGTAGTAGATCTGGTGTGATGGGCAGGTCTATCGGAGGTCTGCATGACATTTTCAGAACATCTGCGTACCAAGACTTCCTTGGCCAGTTGGGCGCTATGAGGATTACCTCTGCTTTGCCCTGTTTTAATTTTCCTAACGACCTGTTAGTATAAGATGAGGGAACAGGTAGGCCAGCTTGAAGGTCCATCGAATTCTTAGTGCATCCTGGCCTATGGCTTGAGGGTCCCACCATCTGGACAGATACTGTGCACACTTCTTTTTCTGACTTGTGGCTATAAGAGTCACGTCTGGGAGTCCCAGGCTGCTTATTATGGCCTAGAAGACCCTTGGGTTTAATTCCCATTCCACGGGATCTATTGACTGTTAGTTGAGAAAGTCCTCTTGAACATTCAGGCAACCTGATAGGAGGGCGGCCGAGAGTGACTGCAAATTCTTTTCTGCCCAATATAAGATTTTCAGGGTCAGGGTGTTCAATTGGGAGCTTCGTGTTCCCCCCTGGATCAGGAGGTATTGGACCGTTGTGGTGTTGTCCGATCTGATTAAGACGGATTTCTGCTGAAGGTTATGACTGAAGTGTTTGGAAAACTCTCAAACAGCCAACAGTTCTAGGACACGGATGTGAGGTTTTGCTTCCTGAATTGTCCAGATTCCTTGAACCATGTTGTTTTCCCAGATACCACCGCAACCTTTTTTGCTTGTATCTGTGTTCAAGATTTGCCAGTTTGGTCCTATGAGAGAACGGCCCTTTGCCAGGTTTGGCCGTTGAGTCCACCGTGCCAATTCTGTCCTGGTTGTCTTGAAGACTGGGATTCTTTGGAATACATTTGTTGGTTGTTTCTTGTACTAAAGCAGGTAATTTTCCTGGATCAGGCAGGCATGAACCCTTGCCCAAGTGAGTATCTGATATGCTGATACCAGGTGCCCCAAAAGCCTGGAAAAGGTTTTTGCTGATTAAGCATGCTTTTGGAGAAAGCCGCGTATGTTGATGAGGATTCTTTGTAGTCTTTCTGCCGACAAGGATGCTTGCCCTTGGAGGGTGTTGAATCCCCAGAAAAACTAGATCTTGTGTGGGAGACAGTGAGCTTTTGTTGTAGTTGATAATCCACCCCAGGGATTGTAGCAGGGAGAGGCATGTTCTTGTGTTGTGAATTGCTTCCTGGTCATCCAGATACGGGATTATCCTGACAAGATGTTGTTGCCTGAGGTGGGCCATCACATTGGCCATAATTTTTGAAAACACACGAGAAGCGGATGCCAGCTCAAATGGCAGAACACAGTACTGGAAGTGTCTGCTGAAGATATAGCATCTGAAGTATCTGCGCTGCTGTTCTTTGATCAGGATATGATAGAAGGCATTGCGTAGATCTATTCGTGCTAGGTATGCCTGAGGCTGTATCAACTTCAGGGTGGATGTGGCTGTTTCAATCTTGAAGTGTTGTGTTGTGTTTTGAGATTTAAGTTGAAGTTCTTCAAGTCTAAGAAGAGATGAAGCTCCCCTGAAGGCTTGATCATGTAGAAAAGAGTGAAATAGAAGCCCCTGTATCTCTGTTGAGGTGGGACTTCTTCGATCACTCTGTTGTACATGAGGGATTGAAGAGCTATCCTCATCTGCTAGGCTCTTCTTTTCTGCCTTAGGATGGAAGACGGGAACTAGTAAGAAAGAGGGGGCAGATAGGAACTTCAATGAATACCCCTTCTGTATTATTTCGATTACCCATTTGTCTGGACAGATCTGAGACCAGGCCAGATTGAATTCCTCCAGTCTGCCCCCCACTGGAGGAGAAGGGGGACAGGTGGATTCACTGAGAGAATTGCGCTCTTCTCTGGAAATCTTTCCCATATCCAGATCTCTGCGCAATTTGGGAACCTCTTCGTTGATTGTATCCTCTGCCTGGTTTATAACTGCAGGCGTCCCGAAAGGACTGTCTGCGAGGCTGCCCTGTTCTTCCAGGAAGCCTTCTAGGTTTCTTGTCCTGAGGCAGGAATGGGCTCTTCCCTCCTGAAGATCTTTTTATTATGTCTTCATGTTGGTCACCAAATAGTTTGGCTCCGGTAAATGGCAAGGAGACCAACCTGTTCTTAGAAGATGGGTCTGCTTCCCATGCTTTAATCCATAAGGCACACCACCCAGTTATAGATAGGGAGGATGCTCTTGCTAGAAGGCGAATGTTATCTAAGGAGGCGTCGCATGAATAGTTAATTGCGTCTTTAAAAATCACCAATTGTTTAAAGATGCAGGTTCTGGAGACGGATGACAATCTTTTCTTCTAACTCTGTTAGCCATATACGTAAGATGTGGAATGTAGAAGCCATTGCAGTGGCGGTCTTAAGGTTCTGCCCAAGGGTGGAGAATTGTTTTTTCAACACGCTGTCAGTTCTTTTTTCCATGGGGTCTGTAAGTGTAGTTCCATCTTCCAAGAGCATAGTTGTTCTTCTTGACGTTTGTGCAATTGCAGCATCCACTTTCAGAGGAGTATACCAATTGACTGTGTCTTCTTCTGCAAATGGATACATGCGGTGGAATAGTTTGGATGTGGAACACCGTTTATCTGTCTGCTTCCATTCCTCCTGAATGATTTCCTGGATGGAACTATGTACTGGGAATCGCGGGTTGGATTTTTTGTAACCCACAAATGCAGCATCCATAATATTTAGATCTTTCTGAATATCTGATAATCCCAGGGATTCTCACGTGGCTTTGACTAAATTATCCATTTTATTAACCCTTTGAGTGCCAGAGGTATGCAAAACATTGCGTACCTATCTGGCATGCAAAGAGTTAATGCTAAAGCTGCCAGTCTCCTCAATGAGTTCACCTTCCTCTGCTGACGATGCTGGTGATTACAGATCCACATAGGTGTCATTGTAGTCATCCTGGGTACCAGAGGGCCCTTCATCCGGGTCAGATGCCCTGGGATGCTTCCGTGCTGCCGCTTGCATTGAGGTCTTCAACCAAGACAAGAAGTACTGGAACTGTACTGGCACATTCCCCCCTGCTGCTAGTTGAAGACATGCAGTACAAAGTTTAGCAGGGTCTGCTCACATCCTGCACAAGCCTTAACCTTTGATACAGATTTATCCTCTTTAGAGGAGTCAGATGTCTTGGACTTGTCCATCTTAACCTCTTTGGCTGCAGACATTCTAAGGTTCAAAACAGAAATTTCTGTAATACTGAATACAAAGAATATCTATATAGATATTATATGGTAAAAGACATACCCGGACGCCATCGCATGGAATAGAGTGGAATCTCACGGAATCTTACGTGTATCCCACTGCTAAAAACCATAATGACGCACAGTTCCCGTGTGTATGAGGCACTGAGCGGGCGTGCACTCTTACATGCCGGCGTTCTGGATCTGGAGAGCAGCATGGGGAGAGATGGCCCACCGCCGAGCAGATTGCCAGGTTCAATGCCCTGAAATGACTGTGGATGCTGACCCATTAGGTTAAAATTAAAAAAAAAAAAAAAAAATAATGGAGAGGGAGAGAGAGGCAACAGTCTCCATCCTCCAGATGGGTAGGACAAAATAACTGCAGAGGAGAGGTAGCATGGAAAATTTAAAGAATTGAATTGGTCCTACTCAGCTGGAAGGCGAAGCCACAACCTACAGTATGCCGTGGATTGGACACAGAAGAAATTACTATACCTTTAAACACTGTCAGTGCTAGACATATCCAACACATGATTTTGTACCACACTGGAGACTTGACACTGAAGGTGTTCAAAACCCTATATTATATATATATATATATATATATATATATATATATATATATATATATATATAAATAATTTTCATCCCCCACCATAGTGCAGTTGGTGTGCTCCAGAATTTTCCCATTTTAGCTTGATGGATAAGCTCTTTAGTTTCAAATTTTGACCTTTAATCAGAGTTTTACTTGCAGTTTCTGCTTGTGGATCTGGGTATAACCATTATTTTACAGACAACGTATTAAGAATATGCTACAGTTTTGTCGCCTAAAAATGCAACTCTAAATTTTGCTTAGCAGACACTCTTCGTAAATGTAAAGGAGAAAGTAAAAGAAAATGGGTAAAAGTTTGAACTTGTGCAAATTGTGAATCTTAAGGAAGGTAAAACAAATGACAAGAATGCAGCTATGCAAAAAAAAAAAAGTCTGTTTTATATACATTTATTTTATGAAGCACCAACATATACCACAGCACTGTATACCTGGGAAACACTGTGTTTTCATAAGAGGCCAAAGAAACTCTTTACAATATGTTGCCTTTAGTCTTCAATTGTAAATGGTAAAATCCTTAATGGCACAGCACCCAATTATGTGGGTTAATTAACACAGGATGGCCAAAATTAAGAGGCAATAATTACCCTTCCATGCTTGTGTGTACCTGGTCCAACACTTGCACACCACAGATTAAAGTAGACCTGTCACTTTAGTATGTGCCAGCGAGAGTTACCATCTGTTTAAAGGGATAGTAATACTTAAAATGTAAAAAAAAAAAAAAAAATGTTGTAGGGTTTATCCCCCTGAGTAAAACAACAGTACTCCCACTGCTGAAAGGTGTTTCATTCAAAAGTTATTAATTTTCAAAGTTGAATTTTTTAGGTGCAATATCACAGTGGCCTGAAATTGTACAGTGGCGCTGTTGCTACACCATGCTATGGAGATTTGTGGTCCCGGGACCAGGGGGATAAACCCTACAACATATTTTATTTTTACATTTTAATTATTACTATCCTTTTAAGTGTTATACAAGGCAGTTGAGGGTAAAATAAAAAACAGACTAATTACCTGTATAGTATAACAACTAGCGCTGTTTGAAGCTAAAATTATCACTCATCACTATTAGGAATGACCACAGCGTGCCCAGTTTTCTTTTTGTGCATAAGGCCCAGTAAGTAGTAATATTGGTCAAGAAAAGAAGCTTTAGCATGAAGTGCCACCAACAACTAAGGGTTAATTTCACAAAATTTACATTACAAATAGTAACATATTGATACATCTTGCTTAAAGGGATAGTCATGTCTTTATTAAAGTGCAGCTCTGAGCCTTCTATATTTTTTATAACAGGTAGTGCTATGTATAATTACTTACAATTCTGTAGTTCAAAAGCTATTCAAACTGAAAGGATCATCCTCCCTCCCCTTTCCTGTATCACTCTTCTTTGTTCGGGGGAGAGGGTTTTCCTCATACTTAATGTGTGAAGATTCGCCCTCGCTGCATCCATTCGGTCCCACGACGGGATTACAGATTCAGTGGGAGGCAGCCAGAAGGGGGAACCTTTCAGCATGAATAGCTTTTGAACTACAGAACTGTAAGTAATTAAACACAGCGCTACGTCATAAAAAACGTGTAAGACTCCGAGCTACACTTTAATAAAGACATTACTATGCCATTAATAGTAACGGAACAGAACATAAGGCACCAGGTCCAGTTTAGTCCCATGGCTGTTGGGGTGATAAGCATCCAAAGGATTAAAATAAACAGCTGCTGGATAATGTGTTGGTTAGCTGATCTTACAACCATAATTTGGCTTCATGTAGTAGTGCCCTCTCCAAAATGCATGACTGACAGCTCTGTTTAACAAGAGATCCTGCAAATCTTAGATTGGGGGATTTCCAGCACTGGCTATACACAAAGCAAAATTTTTCAGTAATCTCACTAGCCAAAGATAATTTGTGTCCTGGTTACAAAAAGAACCAGGACCTGCTTATAAATAATGATGGACAGGTTGCAGACTGAAAAAAGGAGACACAGCGAACTTCTGTGTTGTGGGGTGACAGACCAGAGGCACCACACACAACAACCACCAACACCCTCTGGAGTAATTATGGGTCACACCATTTGCACTATGGTGATATTTTAAATGGGGCCTTTAACCCTCCAAGTGCCAGGGAGTAACCCAATGCATTGCAATGCACTCAAAGGGTTACCCCTTTGACTAATAGAGGTCTCCAGCACATTGCTTTGTACAATAACATCTATTATTTCAGCTACCGATTCGGTTAATTCCGAGAGCGTGCGCTGAAAGCGCTTTGAGTCCCACTGGGAGAAAGGAGCTATATAAATACTAGTTATTATTATTATTATTATGTTTCAAACATCTGGCATCAAAAACCACATTCTAATCACACAGATAGCCTCTATGAATTTTACTCTTCTGTCCTTTGAAGATACTATCTCTTGAACAATCGCACCAGGTCTGTTGAGGGGGACATGAGATTTGCTAGTAGTGTTTTGTTGTTGTTAAACTGAAGGAGACATGGTTCTGCTTCATCTTGTAAAGATCAGATGGATGCATGCACAATGAATTACAAAGCAATGCACTATATATCCCTCTTATCCTGAAATGCTTTAGATTTCTATGTGCAGTGGTAGGAGTTTGTTTTCTCGTTGGACCTGCCAACAACTGTCATGTCCACATGAACGGACTTATCTTCAGGCAGCCCTTAATATTACGTCCATGGTGGTGGATGTGACCTTTGTTGGAGGACCAGAGATCACAATCTCTGACTAACGCACATGGTAATATTAACCCTTTAAAGATAAGAGGGATGCACAGTGTACTGCTTTACAATTTGTGCATCTGGTCCTAAAAAGTTTATGTAGGTTCATGAACTCCACCTGCTTAAACCTAAAAAGTGCCAGCAACTCCTATTCTTCTCCAGGAACATGACATATGAATGAAGTTGTTCGCTCTTGAACGAAGGCATACGAGCAAAATCCATAAAGGCCGTTAGATTTGGGGTTCCCAAAGAGAGGGTGACTTGTGGTTCTCAAGCAGTTCTTGAAATACAGCTACCGAGTCGGACTGAGTATGAAGGTAATTGTATTCTCTCTAGCTGTTAATGGACTACAGTGACCAAAGACGGGCTGAGTATGAAGGTAAACTGTAGTCCATTACCAGCTAGATATACCCTGATTACCATCTCCTGTTATAAGCCATTAGCTCTGCCGCACTTTCACTTTCATTTCCAGGCAGTGACTCAGCAGAGCTTGGGGTCCCGCTGCTACAACCAGTGTCACCAGGCCTAGACACTTCACCTACATTAGTAGATGACAGAGCCCGCTCTATATGGTGCTCAACTCGCCCACCACCATCTAGACAATAGACTTCCCAACGACCCCCCAAAATGAAGAAGCCACCTCCTACACCACGGCCACTTCCACCACTGAAAGGC
Organism: Rhinophrynus dorsalis; assembly: GCA_037306005.1. NCBI lineage: Eukaryota > Metazoa > Chordata > Amphibia > Anura > Rhinophrynidae > Rhinophrynus > Rhinophrynus dorsalis. Next base: position 84,590,676 of record CM074728.1, read on the forward strand.
AGAAGAAGCTAAAGTCAAACGCGGACACTCACCCCGGTACCAATGGAACTCATGTCAAACACAGTACTGCACAACCAGGCGGTGAGACGGCACTTTCAATCCTCCAGTTCCTCCGCACGTTCACCTTCCTACAACGTGCCTTCCCATTGCTCAAGGTTAGGCCAATCGGCTGCCGCGACCCCAAACACATGCGCAGATCATCCCTCCCTGAAGCGGAGGGAGACTGTTATAAATATAAAGAAAGATGTTGTCAGATAATCTTACAGCGCCACCTGGTGGCGGGAATGTGGTTCTGCTACCCCTTCTATTATTAAAGTGGGCTGTAACGTTAAAGAAAAGAAAAAAACTTACCCTATTATGGTTAGAAAATACTAATGGCCCCTGTGGATTTTGCTTTTGTTTCTTTGTGCAAGAGATAACATCTTCAGTCAGGTTTGGATGTCATGGAGGCAGAAATGACAGTTGCTAAATTGTTTTGTTTTTTGGTTTTTGTTTAAAGGGAAACATTCACATCCCCAAAGATTTTCACTACTGCTTTTAAAATATAAAGCAATATCACCGCTGACTTTATTTTCTCCACTTCCTAAGAGTGGAGATATTAATCCTTGAAATGTGGCACTTCCGCATTCTGGGGAACAGTGTATGAGCGGCAGGACTTCCCACGTCCCTCCCAGCAGCCCCTGGGACGCGCATTCGCGCTTCTCTTCGGAGCTGCATTTTTCTGGGCTAACATGATAGCGAGCTCCGTTTACCATGAAACTGAGGTTGCAAAAACTGGAGTCTCCGGGGCAAATCCGGAGTGTTCCCAAGTATGTCCATGCTGCACACACACGGTGCCTCAGACCCGGAAGTGGCATATTTCAAAGATTAATATCTCCACTCTTAGGTAGTGGAGAAAATTAATAATGCCAGTTCTGATATTGCTTTATATTTTAAAACCAATGGTGAAAATTTTTGGGGATGTGAATGTTCCCCTTTAAGTGAAGCTGGCTGTGTGCATGAACGAAATAGCAATTTAAAGTGTTAGTAACGTCCCCACATAATTTGTAATAGATTTGTAGAGTGTAAAAAAAAGTCACTGCCACAAACCCCATCTCATAAACCACTATGGTTTGAGAGATATTGGCAGTTAAAGTTTCCTCTTCCCTCCCCTTCTGATGATGTTAGGGTTGCCACCTTTTCTTCAAAAAAATACCGGCCATGGCATTCCCTCCATAGACTTAACATTGGACAGAAGCCAATTTTTTTACCGACCTGCCGATGAAATACCGACTGGGTGGCAACCCTACTTGATGTCAGCTGTAAAGGTGACAGAAGGAGATCCGTGTCGGCCGACACGAGGAGGCTCTGCAGCAGAGCTGAAATCCCGTTACTGCAAAAGAATTACTTCACTGGAAAGGTCTACAAAGTGTGCTTGCAAACCAGGCACACTTTGTAGACATTTCCAATGAAATAATTCAAAGGAGTATGCAAGGCATTGTGAAGGACTACTTTGCACACCTCTCTGGTCCTTAAAGGTTTGTTATTACCTTGTGCACTGCGGAAAGCTTTGTCTTGTTGTCCTGCCAGTCACTGTCACCTCCATGCATATGACATCCAGGAATGAAGGAAGAGGCACAAGAGCAAAATTTGTAGGGGGCACTGTGAATTTCTGTCTATAATCAGTAATGTATTGGGGTTGTTATCAAGAGGTGTCATTTCACCTTTTAACACTGTGTGTGCCAGAGGAGTATCAGATACCTCTCTGGCAATCAATAGGTTAACCCAGTGGCACAGCAGGGGAGAAATACACTTCCCATCAATTTAACACCTTAAATGCTAGAGCACACTTCCCAACATTTCAAATGGCCAACAAGGGAAACTTTTGTTTTAGGTAGTGTTGCTATGGAGCAAAGGGATACACTTATATATACACCACACAGTCTGACCTCCAATATAGGTCTTAAAGAGGGACACTTGGGAGGTATGGTGAGAGGGCTCTTCAGTGCTTTGCTCTGCTCAGGACCGGATTTGCCATAAGGCAGAGTAGGCATCTGCCTACAGGCGCACCCCACAGAGGGGCGCCTGTCATTGGAATCAATTATTTATTTGATTTTTTAAAATATTTTCATTCACCCTACCCGCTGCAAGTTGGAGCTGATGAGGGTAATGTGAGGGCAAGTTGGAGCTGATGGGGGGCAATATGGAGATGATGGGGGGGGTAATGTGGAGATTTGGAGCATTGTGGAGGTGTCCAGTGGAGATGGCCAATGGGGGGGGGGGGCGCTTCAGATTTCTGTGCCTACAGGCTCCAGAGATGTAAATCCAGCCCTGGCTCTGCTTTCAATGAGTTAAAGGCCCCACTGAAATCAGTGGAAGCTTTTGGAAAGGTTAGCTGTCCCCAGTGGTGCATTTTTTTTTTTTTTTCATCCCCTACATATATCAATATAAGTGACTTAAAAGCAACTTATATGTAAATGCAAGTTTTAATGTGCACAAAAAGATACAGAAACATTTCCATCTCTTGGTATTACAGTGTGATCTGATTTTAGGTTGCATTTTTTTTCTTTTAATTTTTCTGTAGGTTGGAAAACCATTTTACCCACTGTGTAAAATCTTTCAACTGAATCAGTAACAGAAGTGAGAATATTACACACGGATTTTTGTGCAATGCAGAGATCCCCACCAATTCAGCTTTCATCCGGGCATTCTAATCCATTTCAGTGGGGATCAGGTCTTAAGGTGTTTAAGATTTGTGATGTTTGTTCAGTAGATATGATTGTCTAATTGATGTTAGAACTATTAGAAGGCCCTTGGAAAAGTATCTGGACAGATAAAATAGCTTGCCCGACGTATTTTGCTTTAGGATTCAATAAATTAACAACTTTTGATCTAAGCCCTGATTCTAGTTCCCTCCTTGTTGGATTAATCATCAGTATAAGAAGTGATTTTACTTAAATAAGTTCTTTTATTTGCAGGCATTTGGCGAGTGCAATTTATCGCGGGGGGGGGGGGCTACACCTAATACTAAAACAGGTTTTGCATCCTTTTGTTTGCTACAGTTTTACTGCAGAAGGTGCGTCTCCACTAATGTACAAGGCAGCTATTCCTCAGAAGCAGTATATGCAAGCACAAGCGGCGATTTCTTCCCCCTAGATTCTTTATTGTGATTGTCTTGAATACTTTATTTTCATCCAACTGGACAATTTGTAGTTACTGAGGGCTAAGAAGTTATTATACATAAACCTTATGAAGTCCATCAGATATTCTACTATTTTGTATTTATTTCTTTTTGTATACATTTTTTTCACTATTCACATGAGATTTGTTCCCAAATTCTAGAATTCTTTTACTTGGAATCTATTGTTCCATTAGTCATTCTTAATTAAGCACCAATGTTCTATGTTCTCACAACCACTTTGGAGTTTGAAGGAATTTTTGATCCTGTTACATACACAGCTTTTAGTCTTATTAAATGTATACATGTAAACCATTTCTGACTTGTGCTTTTTGTTTTCCAAACAAGCTTAGATATTTTTGGTTTAGTAGTTAGGGAGTCTAAGCCCAGCAGAGATTTGTTCTCTGACTTTGCCAGATAAAGTTGCATATTTATTTACTCTTAAAGGAGTAGTATACCCTAGCAGTAAGTCATTTAGTTAATACATTCACTTACCAAGTTAGGTGTCATTCGTATAGTACTCAAGTGTAACTATCCATATATCTTTGCATTATTTTTTAAGTTTCCTGTACATGTTATGATCTCTATTGAAGTCTGCCTGTAGGTCACATCTCACAACAAACAATGGGCTAATATACCTGAATACTCATAACGGACACTCGTTATTAGAATGAAACAAACAGAAACCTAGATTTAATCAGAGATCAAAATGGGGGACAGTGGGAGACAGTAAGGAAAAAAAAACTGCTGTTGAATGACACCTACCCAGGTAAGTCCTCCTGATAATCAAATTAAGATCCTCTTATCTGCATGGGACAGGAGTTGCGACAGAAGGAATATTAATAGCAGAAGGAGAAGGTTCCTGTTCTGCATGTGAGGAAGTCATCTCTCGGGTGTGCTGCCTTAGAAAGTGAGTATTAAATGTATAAATCAGGAGTCGTAAATTGGCAGTCACCCAGCTGTTAGGGACTACAACTCCCACCATCTTCAACCAGAGCTGTAGTCCAACATCTGGAGTTTCAACAATTGATTACACATGTAATAAAGCATGATAAACTCTGTCCAGCCCCCCAACAGAGCTGACACATTTATATACAGATTTTATACTTCTCTGCTATTGAAGCATTATTGATAAATAATAAACAAAGAAGAAAGTTTTTAATGTATAGTTTATTTTCTGTGTTACAGCATTAAATAAGTAGTACACGATATCTACAGAAGTGTAAAAGAATGCGAAAACAGTACAATGCAGAGAGAGCTGCAGAGCCAAACAGGGCTGACACGACAGGAAGCCACACCATGATAATACAGGTTAATGCAGGGTATAGGCAATCTTTGGCACTATAGCTGTTGGGGACTTAAGCTATAGTCCCCAACAACTGTCATTCCAAAGGTAGTCCTGCACTAGGGATTACACCACTCTACTTGGTCCCCACAGCCGTATCATTTGGTCTCTGCTAGGTGGAAGATTACTATTTCCTAGTCCTCTATGTACAGATAGAGGCAGGTTATGTTCTTTTCAAGGTCATATTATTCTTCTGCTACAATAGCATTTCTGAGTAACATTTTTAATAACAGAGATAAAATTTGTTATGGGGAAGTCAGAGATGAATGGTTTGCTGTTTCTGAGCACTAACGGGTGCAACGATCAGAGAGCAGAACGCAAAGGCTACTCCGTTGTCTTCCAAACTGCTGTGTCATATGTATATGTCCTATATTTTTTCATTAGGACAACATCCTGTTTACATACATTAGCACAGTTGGAGGGAGCAAAAATACAAATACGTTTAGCGCCAGGCAAAATTTTTACAGGTATAGATGAAATACTAAAACAACTTAACCCTTTGAGTGCCAGGGTTCACTTTTGAAAAGGTTGCACGCAAAAAAGCGTGCAATCTTATCACATTCACCATTTTGCCATGGTAAAAATGATGACCTGAGAATCTTGCAGTGCATGAATGCGCAAGATCTCAGGTCGAACTATGAAAAATCGCTATCTGGTGTCTTAAAACACTGGCTTTGTGCCCTCAGATGTCCATCTCTCTCTGCTCAGTCTGCACAGACAGAGAGGCAGGAACAGTATCAGACAGGATTGTAATGCTGATCATTGGCCAAGGAGAGGCAGAGGAGAGACCCAGCAGGTATCCAAGGACTCAAGAGTGGGGAAGATTCAGCAGTGTAAACAGTACATCACTGCTCCAGGCTCTCTCTCTCTCTCTCTCTCTCATTGTGTGCAGGCTGAGCAGACAGAGAGGGAGAGAGAACTCGGAGCAGCGCTTATCATTTCATTTAAGAGGAAAAGCAAAACTGACATCTGCAGGCACAAAGCCAGAGTTGTAAGACCCTAGATAGCGACTTTCCATAGCGTGACCTGAGAATCTTGCAGTTTCATGCACTGCGAGATTCTCAGGTTGCCATTTTTATCATGGCAACAAGGTGAATGCGATAAAAGGTTGCACGCAAAAGATACCGAGTGCCAAAGGGATACAAAACGCATTACTTTTAAATGTGCTGCACACACCTCTGGCACTGAAAGGGTTAAGAGACAGCAGTGACATTTTAGAAGCCTGGCTCCCAGGATTTTCCCTTGTATTAGTAAATTCATTCTTTAAAAATAGTACATTATAAATAAGCTGTTGTTGGACTACAATTCCCACAATCCCCAGCTGGCCAACAGCTAACTGTGGGCTGTAGGTATGCCCATCCCTGCTACAACGGAGGTCTCAAATAAGTTATTTTTATAGGGATTTTACTAGCAATAATGTCATGTTGTGTTACCACGTTCCTGGGTCCCCTACCTCTGATGGCTTCCCATAACAGAAAACCCAGCAGAACACTGTTTTGGGTTCATGAGGATTGTGTCATTTTATTTCTGCCCAAGTCTAACTCAAGCCAATGGATGTAATTCACCAATTACAGAAGATAAAGAAGAGAAAGACAAGTTCAGGAAGTTGTATCAAGGATTAATAATGTCAAGCTATACGTGAAGATCAGATAATTCCTTAACCCTTTGAGTGCCACAGCGGTACGAAACGCAAAGGGTTAAACTTTTTCATAATGCTGCATACCACTGGCAACGTTTATAGCTCGGTATAATTTTTTTTTTTGTAATTATATTTTAAAGTTTCCCCCTCCCGCCCCTTTTCGCAACATCACTATTTTTCCTTCACATGAGAAAGTCGATCCGGACAGAATGCAACAAGGGACAATATTGTGGGAGCGTAAGGTAAACTCTGCTCCTCTTCCTCAAGGGGGCAGGGTTTTCCTTATACAGACACTAACAATATTGTCCCTTGTTGAGATCTGTCCAGTCAAGCGACCTGATTTTGGATCTAAGGCAAGAATAGTGATGTCGGGGAAAAGGGGTGGGAGGGGGAAACTTTAAAATATAATTACAAAAAAACTATACCAATATAAATGTTGCCAATAGTAGGGAGCATTATGAAAAAGTTTAAAGTGGAACAACCACCTGAAAAAAAACTTTAGCTTAAATAACTCCCCACCTGGCGACTAGCTGCTTAGTAGAGCTAGTCCCAGAATTATTACATTGTTAAATAGATTTACCCTTTCTTCCCAGGCTGACAGGCAGGATGGAGCGCAGACATTTTGCCATAGTGACATCTGCGCTCCTGCGCTTTCAGTCAGCCGGCTCTAGGAGGCGTTGCTAGGAGCCGTCCGGGTCTGGAAGGGACTGACAGCGCAGGCGTGCAGACGTCACTATGGCAAGACGTCTGCACTCCATCCTGCATGTTAGCCCAGGAAGAAAGGATACATCTATTTAACAAGGTAATAATTCTGGCGACTAGTGCTACTAAGCAGCTAGTCTCCAGATGGGGAGTTATTTAAGCTAAAGTTTTTTTTCAGGTGGTAGTTCCGCTTTAAGGAATAATCTGATCTTCACTTCTAGCTTGACATTGATAACCCTTTAATTCAACCCTTTGACATGCAATGCATTATCTCTCTGGTGGTCAAAGAGTTATGTTTATTTTGAATAATGGAGGATTCTGAACACTATATCCATAGAAGTCCTCGCAAAGACCATATACACTGGAAAACGACCGCTTCCATCAGCTCTCACACAATGTAAGTGCTGCCATTTGCACAGCTGTCCCTCCCTAAGGTTCTCTCATTTCTACATATATTTGCTTTCTGTCTTGCTGTGATCAGTGAATGGATTTTGTCACTGGTTTCCTGTTCGACAACCTGCAAGGTAGGCCAGTGGGGGAGTAAACAGATTGCGCTTGCACGATACCGCGTCTCACAACCAGAGGAAAAAGTATAGAATTGATATACCTTTTCCAGATGATGGAGCAGAATCCTCCATTAACCCTTGGAGTGCTAGATGGGTACCCAAGCTTTGGCATTCAAAAGGTTAAAAGGACCAGCAACATCTACTGATGAAACATTTTCCATTTACCTAAATCTAGTAGAAAATCCTAATCGTCAACGAGAATCAATTCTGCCTGGACCGCTTCTCCAAAATGAATCCTTAATTAGTGAAAGAATTAGTCTTTATTGCTGGACTCGGCACCCTAAACTCCTCCCATTAAAGGAGGACATGATATCCATATTTAAAGGAACACTAATACCGAAAAATGAATTGGGTTGTATATGCTTAAATACCATGTATGCCATGCAGAATCTTTAAAAATAAACGCCTTGTTTTCTGAGGCCTAAAAAAATCCTAGTTTTACATATGCTCTGTGGGAGTAAACATTCCTGCCTTTCCACAGATTCCATTGATCATTCAGAATGATCTGTAAACGGGCTGAGATAACAGCCTTTCTGAATATAAGAGCAGCGCGCACAAGTCACAATCAGTTAAATGACAATAGTCTATTCTATCAATGCAAAGTGAGCAAACATTAAATAAATGCTCTCTGAACAGGACAATTTACATGTTAAAAAAGCAAGTTTAGGATTACATTTTAGTGATGTAACATCAATAATTCATTTTAACATGCTAGTTGAAAGTATGTGATATTTAAAGTTATATCAAACTTTTTTTTGAGTTAGTGTTCAATTAAAGATACATTTTGGAGAACCAAACCATGCAGAATTCATTTATAATGGCAATTAGCATTTTATGCTCAGATTAAGTAAGTAGAAGGAATTATCAGATAGTGTCCTTTTGTAGGGAAAGAGCTGCAAGTAAACTTACCACGTTAAAATAAATCTGCCACATTAACTACGAATAGTAATAAAATAAAATCCAGGGCACGGAGGCTTTAACTTTTTCATTGCGGGCATTCAAACTGTTAATCGAACACTATCGCTAGCCCTGATGCTTGGAATAAGTGTTTGTCTCGGCACAAAGTCTTTTCACAAAAAAAGCTTGCTATATCCTCAACTTAGGGAAGGGTTTCACTTCTCTGTAGAAAAGGCTCTCTTCATCAGTGGGGGAGCAGATTTCCCAACGTCAAACATCATTTCGAGAGGGGGATTATTGAGACAACACCAATCAGGGATACGGCCTGTCTGGTTATAATATTCTTTAGACACTGAGCGGCTCCCAAGGATATCCTGAAGAGCTCCAAAAATTGCTCCTGGAAAGAAAAAAAAAAAAAAAAATGTGATAAATATATTTGATATATAATATATACACGGGCTAAAGTGCACCCAGCGGCCCCGGCTGCTGCCCCAGGGCAGAGACAGGCGGTGACCTGTCCGGAGCTTGCCTAACGTGCTGATCCTCAACGGGGAGCTCCAGACGGCTCACAGCGAAGCTCTGTGTGTGCGAAACCACACATACAGTCTCTACTGCACATGTGCGTTTATGCTCACAGGGAGCGACGCATTCTATTAATCATATATAAACATGGTCTATATTTTTCAATGAATATGCATGGTATTGCATTAATCATTTTGGTAGCTATTTCCTGCTTAACCCTTTGAGTGCCAGTGGGGTAGCTGTCACTCAAAGGGTTAAGAGTCTATTTATCAAAATGCAAATAAGAGTACAAAAGATACACCATAGAAATAATTTGTTGTACCAGGTTTCGGCTAAGATATTCTATGCAAATTCAAACACATCTTAAGTCCTATTTACACTCATTTTGAAGGGTACTTGTCTGCCTACATAAACAGGAAAATCAATTATTTTTTCAGGGAGCAGTGCATCATATTCTGCTTCATGTTCATCCCTATTAAATTACCTTCATCGGAGTTTTCCACAATAAACACTCGTATCTATAATGTAATGTATCTAGGTCATTGTTTCGATGATTGATAGATTTGTAGCATGCGATATTATTTCACACCACCATTGTTCATCTGCAACACCTTTATTAGAACTGTGTCAGCATGCTTAAAAGGAGCAGTAAACTTTTTTTTATGAAAAAAATATATATTGTGTAGCTTTTCCTGTTGATTAAAACAAGGGTACTCCCACTGCTGAGGGATGCATATTTCCAGCGGTAGAAACTGCCAAGTCACTTCCTGTCAGAACTTCAAGGAAGTAGTCGTACAGTAAATTCACTTCCTGATTATTTGAACGTTTGTAGATGTTGAATAAAAACAACTGACCGCAGGGGGGGTGTACCCTTGTTTTACTCAGCATAAAAAGCTCTATAACATACAGAGGGATAAGCAACGCATTGTGTACCCCTCTGGCACTCAGAGGGTTAAAATGGCATGTCATCATTCATTGGGGAATTTGTACAAAACAAAAGTGAATCAATTCTTTGGTAAAACAAATGCATAATATGTAGCAAATGGAAAAAAGCTGATTAAAAATATATTTTAACCCTCTGAGTGCCATAGAGGTATCCAAAAAAAGTGCTTGATACCTCTTTGGCACTCAAAGGGTTAAATCCATTTGGTACTATAAAGGTTTGTGCTAGAGACATCTCTAGCAAACAGTGCTTTTATTTTTATAAATATTATACAGCTGATTTACTCCAAAACTGCTCAGCATTTACCTTTATGGGCCATATGTTCAAAGGGAGAACAACAAACAAAAAAAAAATAAGTAATCGTATGCACGACCATTTTCTTTAGGTTATACGACAAACTAGTAATGTTGTTGTGTACGACAGCTCCAGAATGGCGGGGCAAGGGCATGGCTAAACTATTCCCAAGCGTTTTATAGAGGAAAAAGAAAATTTGCCTTATACAACGACAAAAAAATTTTGTGCAAAAGACAAAATTTGTTTGTTAAGAAAAAAGTGAAGGGAATGTGAAGTTCTGAATGTGAGAAACCTATTATAATTGAAAGAAACACAAAAGCGCAATTACCATACCGATATACCAACATCTTTGTTGTTCGTTATGACATTTTTGTCATTAGGTATGACCATTTCAGTCAGGAATCATACTTCAATGATAAAACAACATATTCCCGATTGCAATCGACACTCTCTGAAAATATTAATGAGCTCAGGGACACTGTATTTTGAAATGTCGTTACAAACGACAAGCTGTTTCGCTACATCTTTGTACATATGGCCCCAAATATCTATATTTGTCTTAGTCTACATGGATCCAATTTCTCTGTTAGATAAGTTGTATGTCCAAAATAAAAAAGCCTTAAAATGCCAATGTTAGCCAAAAAAAAAAAAAAAAAAAGTTTTATATAAGGTACCTCCAAGCCATGCCACACAATTCGGCTTTGCAGGAGGAGTGTGGACCTTGAAGGCCTTAGTTGCAAGGCTCTCTTTGTACTTCGGCTTTTCAACCAGGTACCGTATCTCTGCCATGAGTCTGTGAAGGAATCCGGGCAACATGGTTGTCCCACCTATAACTACAATGTTCTCAGCCAATTGTTTTCTGGTATCTATTGGACACTGGAAAAACAAGTAAAGGAAGTTTAACTTATGGTGTCTCTATAAACACTTGCTTTTATCTACTGATATAATTTATTGAAGGACGTGTGCCGAACCTTTAAATACCAGAAAGATGAGCCGTGTATTGCTTTGCAATGCATGACACACAACTCTGGTCCTTAAGGGGTTGTTATTTACTATAAAACACAGATGTATGCAGCCGTTTACTTTTTTTTTTTTTAAAGTGGATCTACCACATATAGAAAAGTAATGTTCATTAGTTAGAGCATTTAGCAAAAAAGTAATATGTTAGTCATTTTTGAAAAAAAAAAAAAAAAAAATTTATATATATATATGTTATCTGTGCAAAAATTCAAGCTTAAAAGGTGCCCAGAAGCCTACTTCCTACTTCGAAGCAAGAGTGGATAACATTATTTTGCCATTATACAAATCATTGGTAAGACCTCACCTTGAGTATGCAGTGCAATTTTGGGCACCGGTTCTGAAAAAGGATATACTAGAACTAGAGAGGGTACAGCGGACAGCAACAAAATTAATTAAGGGAATGGAGGACCTGACATATGAGGAACGACTAAACAAACTTGGTTTATTTACTCTAGAGAAAAGACGACTAAGAGGAGACCTTATCACATTGTACAGATATATGAGAGGTCAATACAAGGATCTCTGCAGTGAGCTATTTATTCCAAGGCCTGATCAGGTGACCAGGGGACACCCCTTGAGATTAGAGGAAAGGAGGTTTAAACTTCAGCAGAGGAAGGGTTTTTTACGGTAAGGTCTGTCAAATTGTGGAATTCACTGCCCAGGAAGGAAGTTATGGCAGATACAATGGATACATTTAAGAGAAGATTAGACATGTTTCTTTCAAAAGGGAACATACAGAGTTATACTGTTTATCAGTAGGCTGATCAGGAAGGTCTGATAAAGACTAATTTAATTGGTAGCAGGAAAGCTATAAAATTCTCAGTTACTGAGGTATGAGGTGAAGGTTGAACTTGATGGACTTGTGTCTTTTTTCAACCAAATTTACTATGTTACTTCCTGCTTGCAGTACTGCCTCTGCTCCCGTCCCACTACCCAGTATCCCCCGATGACGGAGGCTTTCTTTCTCTAAGTTGGAGCGATCTCAATGGCAGAGATCGATATCTAGACAATGAGATCGCTCCAGTTTAGAGACAGACATCCTCCTTCATAGGAGGATGCTGGGTAGTGGGACGGGAGCAGCCTCTGTGCGGCAAGCGGAAGTAGGCTGCTGGGCACCTTTTAAACTTGAATTTTTGCGCCGATAACATTTTTTTTTTTTTTTTTTTTTTAATGCGTAACATGTTTAACTTTTTTGCTAAATGCTCTAACTAATGAGCATTACTTTTCTATATGTGATAGATCCACTTTAATAAAAATTTACAGATATGATGTGTGGAGTCATTGTACATCAGGGGTGAGCAACCTGTATCCCTCCAGCCGTTGCAGGACTGCACCACTCCCCTTCGTCAGCCACCCACTGGCAGTTGTAATCCAAAAACAGGTGAAGAACAAATTGTACACCCCATGTCAATTCTTTAAACAACAGTTTAGAATCTTGCTATACTCTTTACTTCATTGATAAAAATTAAAGTTATCAAATTAACTTGATAAAATACATCACTAATTACAGCCAATAAATTATAAGAAAATGAACTCTGATATAATAAACTCCTGCTTAATATCAGATGAAAATCCTAATGGCCACTATGAATCAGTTGTGAGTGGATTAGTAAAATGGTATAGTAATAAAAGCAGCTCCAATTAATCTTCATAGCATTTGTGCCATGGAGAGTGTTATTTCAGTACTGTCAGAGTTGTAGTTCAAGAGTAATTGAATGATAAAGTGTCCCCCTCCCGCCCGTTGTACTGATGTAACACTGCTCACCTCAGAGCAGCAAGGTGGTGTCCAGATGTATCACAGAGAGGGACAATCTTCAGTGAGCATAAGGAAAAACCTGTCAAGAGGGGCAGGGTTTTCCTTATGATCACAGTAAGAATATTGTCCCTTGCTATGACCTGTCCGGTCAAGAGACCAGATTCCACATCGGAGGGGAGGAGGCTTACACTTGGTAAAAGAGGCGGGAAGGGGATACTTCATCATTCAATTACTCTTTAACTACAACTCTGACAGTACTGAAATAACAGTCTAGATGGACCAAATACTATGAAGATTAATTGGAGCTGCTGTGTTTGTGAAACATTACTATCCTATTAATCTTTAATTAGCACTTAATACCAAGTCTGTGGAGGTAGACCTAGTTCATTGCTGGACTTCCTCAGACTCCTCTCGCTGCCTGATTTCCAAGAAGCAGGATGCATTTGTAATTCTACAGTGTTGAAGCAAAGGTCCATATGAAATAAAGAAAAGTGGAGAAATTCTGGAACAGATAAAACTGCACCATAACGGACACACAAAAATTCCCCAAATTCACATGCAGCTTCAGATTTGTAACTTCCTGAATGGTAGAAAGGTCTGCAGTGCATGCGATGGGAGACCTCTCTAGCATTCAACAGGTTAAAAGCCTAATTTATAAATTTGAATGTCCATTTGTCCCCTAAAGTGCAGTTACTTTAACCCTTCGAGTGCCAGAGAGGTATCCAACCCATTGCGATACCCCTGCAATCAAAGGGTTAAAGCATAATTGATTCACTCTGTCTTTTATGCATATGTGTCACAGAATCTTGCCCGATTCCATGGACATGACATCCAGTGGTAATTACATATTAATTATGAAGAATCAACCCACATCTATTTGATAGTGGCCATTAGCATTTTCTGTCCAACTGAGGGGGTATTAATAGGTGTTAATATTCCTTTAAATGTAAGTGGCATTTTATACATTTCTTACATGAGTCTTATTTCAATAGCACATTGACATTGTTTTTGTTTTTCAACAAAACTTTATGAACAATCCATGTAACTTTTAGCAGTTTTACCTGCACAAGGGAATCCAGTATTAAGGTGGCAACAGACTTCTCTTCATTGTCCTGCTCAAACAGTAATTCTACAACTGAATCTCTATAAAACGAAAAAAAAAAAAAAAAAGAAAAAAACTCTGTTACAGAATATGCATTGCACATAACATTGTATATAGCAACTAAACAATGGGCCTTGCTTCTAATGCAATCCTGGGAAAAACTAAACTCACCTCTGGGGACAATTAAAAAGTCTCCAAATGCCAATTCATAACTTAAATACCCAGTCTTATCTCCTTGCAAACTAGAGACCCAAAGCAATGTGACAGAGACCTCTCTTGCATTCAGTTTGTTAAAAAAAGATCCATTTAACTTAATGTGATTTTTATTTGTCCCTTATGATGCACATGGTAGCCCTGGAATTGCTCCAGTTGGCAGAGATAGATATCTAGCCAATGAGAATGCTCCAGCTTACATACAGAAGCCTCTGTCATCAGAGGAGGCTGGATAGAGAGAGAGGAGCAGAGGAAGAATGACAGACTGCAGGACAGAACAGGTAACCACAGTCTGTCTGGACGGAAGCCGCAGGGTAATCTTTAAACATTAATTTTCACCCAAATAGCATTTTAAAAAAAAAACAAATGAATACGCTCTTAAACATATTCGCTGAATAATCTAATAAGACTAACTTGGATAGGGGTGATAGATCCCCTTTAAGGAATTAGGTTTTGAAGAACATATGCCTAGTGAAATCTTTACAACACATTTAGAATAAGAGACTTCCTCCAAAATGTCTTAGATTGCAATCAAACGAATCTAACTGAAGATGCCATTCATTAAAGGGGAACTTTCACCTCCTGTGTAGTTTGTGTACATGGATTGCTCTACTAGCGACTAGCTGTAACATGAAAATTACATTTTTTTTCCACAATATTGATAAAATTGAATTTCATTGCTGGTAAAATCTTCCTCCATGCGGCATAAACTGTCCCTCACAGCTTCTAACTACCACACCCCCTGTGTTTTAAATCCCTCCCTCCTGACTTGAGAGCCAATGATGAATCTTACTTGAAGGGGGAGCGCTGCCACTCAAATACCACATCATGAACATGGCAGCTCTCTCTCACTACTTCAGTGAAAAAAAAAATCTGGCTAAATTGGACAGAAGTAATATTTAGTTATGTTTTGTTTATAAGGTTTGACTTGGATTAACGCTGTCGGGGATAATTGTTATAGATGAAAGTTCTGCTTTAAAGTGATAGTAATTGTTTCCAAAAAAAGTACCTCTGATTAATCTTCATTTTATTTGGGCCATGGAGAGTGTTATTTCAATACTGCCAGAGTTGTAGTTCAAGTGTAACTGAATGTCAAGTATCCTCCTCCCGCCCTTTTTACCTAGCATAAGTCACCTCCCCTCAGATGTGGAATCTGGTCTCTTGACCGAACAGCTCACAGCAAGGGACAATCTTCTTATTGTGATCATAAGGAAAACCCTGCCCCCATTGACAGGTTTTTCATTATGTTCACTGAAGTTTGTCCCTCTCTATGATCCATCAGGACAGTCTTGCTGCTCTGAGGTGAGCAGTGTTAAATCAGAAAAAGGGGCGGGAGGGGGATACTTTATCATTCAATTACTCTTGAACTACAACTCTGGCAGTATTGAAATAACACTCTTCATGGCCCAAATACTATGAAGATTAATTAGCTCTGTTTTTTTTTTTTTGTTTTTTTGTGAAAGATTACTATCCCATTAAAGGGACAGTATTGTCCCATAAAAAATATTTACAGTTAGGTAGTGATTTATAAATAAACTAATTGCAACAAACCCTATCTCTCAAACCGCTATGGTTTGAGAGAGATAGGAATTCAAAGCCCCCCCTCCCTCCCCTTCTCCTGATGTCAGCTGTAAAGCTGCCAGCAGGAGATTTGAGTAGTACGACTCGAGAAGGCTCTGCAGCAGAGCCGGAATCGCTTTACTTAAAAAGAATTAATTCCTTGGAAAGGTCTGCAAAGTGTGCCTGGTTTGCAATCACACTTTGTAGACATTTCCAGTGAATGAATTATTTTTAAGTAACGTGATTTCGGCTCTGCTGCAGAGCTTCCTGCTGGTCCCTGGACCGGTATCTCCTGCTGTCAGCTAGACGCTGACAGCAGGAGAAGAGGAGGGAGGGGGGAACTTTGAATCCCTATATCTCTCAAACTTTATTGGATTGAGAGATAGGGTTCATGGCAGTTAGTTTCTTTTTTTTTATCACTACCTAACTCTAAATATTTTTTAAGGGACATTATTGACCCTTTAACTGCTGCTGTCTGAGCTACCTTTGACTCACAATTACTGGACACCCCTTTATCTTTCAAAAAGAGCAGTTTACTGTTGAAAGCCATTTATGACAAGCAGCAAAGCAGATATAAGGTTGGGCATCAATATTATTGCATTTTTTTTCCAAATGTGTAGGACTGAGTTCATTAAATAGAGTCTGCTGGTCAATAGAGGAGAGTGTGTGAGAGGAGGTTATGAGAAATAAAGTATCTGGACCTGAAACTGTAAATTAGTCATTCTTGAGTTCCTTGAAGCAGAGTAATGTTTTACATACATATCTTTTGTTAAAATGTACTGTATTATACGAGCAATTTGGTTTCAGGCACTACTAACCCTTTAAAAGAACAGGGATACAAAATAATTTACTTTGTTTAACTGTCTGAAATATAATAATAATAAAACCTTAACACAAACCTAATAGATCCATTAACATGCAAAATCTTCTGGCCATCTAGAGGGTAGTCTACATCAGGAGGTGGAGGGGGGCGCTGGAAAGAAAGAGAGGGAGAGCAAATAAATAATAAAAATCAGCTGTATAAATTAAATGGTCAACTAACCTGCTTAGATGAATACAATGCAAAAATAATTAAACCTCCTTGGGAGCCAGATAGGTCTCCAACATACTAAAAGTGGACCTGTCACCTTGAATTCAAGCATGTATGTTTTAAAATAAGTAAAATGTGGTACCATGTTAGCAGTGTACAAAGCAAAAGACTGGGAGAGTAAAAGGCGATACCTTTACTGGCTAATTGATAATCTTTCACCTCTTGGCCAGATGCCTCTACTGGATTCCAAGGAATAATTTACATAGCTAATGGTGAAAAAAAAGAGTCACCTCCAATGGAATGTAAACACTGCATGAATGTATAACCTGTCACGTATTTTGTTTTCAGCCTTCATTCTAAACATGCCTGAAGAGAATTGCTTTTTATAACCCTTTAACGACTGGTGACATGCCAGGACCATCACAGTATTTTTCCCTTTAGGACTAATGATGGTCCTGGCACATCACATACTCCTGAGGGCGCTATGCAAGTACAGGTGGTCTGAAATTCACCGCTTGTCAGACCCCCATTGCAGGTACAAGTCACGTGTCCCAGCGCTTCGTCATGGATCGAAGCAGTCCTTAAGGGAAGGTAAATTCCTGGAACCGCTAGGCCTTAAGAGGTGAAAGGGATAGTAATGTTTCATAATAAAAGCAGCTCTAATTAATCATCATAGTATTTGGACTTTGGAGAGTGTTATTTCAGTTCTGTCAGAGTTGTAGTTCAAGAGTAATTCAATGATAAAGTATCCCCCTCCTGCCCCTTTTACTGATGTAACACTGCTCAGCCAGATCAGAAGGGAGGTGCCCAGGTAGACTGCAGAGAGGGACAATCTTCAATTAAGATAAGGGAAAAACCTGAAAAGCTTGTCAAGGGGGGCAGGGCTTTCATTGGTCTCATAGGAAGAAGATTGTCCCCTGCTGTTATCTGTCTGGTCTATGGACTGCATTCCACATCTGAGAAGAGATGGCTTACACTAGGTAAAAGGGGCGGGAGGGGGAAACTTTGCTTGTGAATATCTCTCAAACCATAAAGGTTTGAGAGATAAGATTTATATCGTTCTTCATGTTTTTTTAATGCCTACAAAATAAAATAAAGATAAAACGAAGTATTACTATCTCTTTAAGTTTGCACTCTAAAGATACTCGGCCAACAAAAGGTATCACTTTTACTCTACCAGTCTCTGTTTGAAACACGTTATGTAACATGCTGGCCAAACAACCAGCAGGTACATAGTTTAGAAAATATTTACACTTTCATTTCTGTACGGTGAGCTCTCTGAGTGCAAGACCATATGCTAATTAAACACTCAGTGTAACAGAAGCTTGATTAGCAAATTACACAGAAATTACTACAGATCAGCGAACATGATATAAAGGCAGCTTTGAATTATGTTTTCAACTTGAATTCAACTGACATGTTCACTTTTAACCCTTTAAGGACTAGAGGAGGGTTGCATTGCGAACCCCCCCCCCCCCGGTGGTTCTTGAAGGTTTAATATATTGCAGCATCATTTGTAGGATGCTTCCCTGAGCTGTAAGGGGTTAAATGACCACCAGACAAAAGGTTAGGGATCCCATGCACAAGAGAAAAGAGGTGCAATTCTGGAGCAGACCAACTGCACCATAGGGGGAAAAATAAAAATGCCCATTGATTGAAATGATGGTTTTAACCCCTCGAATGCGAGAGATATCGCTAATGCACTGCAAGACCTCTCTAGAATTCAAGGGGTATAGGCCCCATTTTAATCAGTGGGGATTTGGAGAATTTATATTTGTCCCCTATGGTGGAGAGCTGGTTTGCCCCGGAATTACTCAGTGTTTCTTTTGAACGTGCGTCCGTAGGGCCAGATTCATCAAGCCAAAGAGCTGCAATTCTGCAGCAAAGCAACAGCACCGTAAGGCTGAAACGAATATTCCACAAAATCCCTATTAATTTAAAACAAAACTTGTAATCCCTTGAATGCTAGTGGGGTCTCCAATGCATTGCAAAACATACATGGCGTTGAAAACCCAGTTTAAACTGATGGGAAGTTTTAGTTCACCCCTATGGTGCAGTTATTTGCTCCAGTTCAGAATTCCTACCTCAGCATTACCATCCACGTTAAACTTGGCAGCCTGGATTTTAAGTCCTCTCTGAAGGTCGCTCACAAAACAAACACGCACTTCAATGATAAAACAGAAAGCATTATTTTCATCAGGGAATGCTATCCTATATAACAATTCACTAGGATGTTTGTTAGAAGCCATTATGCGCAGTAGAGACTGCCTGAACACACAGAATTCTTGGAGCATTCTGTGCTTTTGGGCAGTCTCTCTACAGTGCATGACTGTGTCGGCGGCAGGAAGCAGAGCAGGACCGGCCTCTTAACCCTTTGAGTGCCAGAGGGGTACGCAACTCATTGCAAAGGGTTAACACCACCCGGACCTTGGCCCGTGTACACGGACTTTTACACTAGTACATTTATATTTAAAACACTGTTTTTTAGAGGGCTCTACAACTTTGTGTGGACAGTTATGGCATAAAAGGGCTTAGCATTTTTTACAGAAATGCCATGGGGGGGGGGAAGCGTTCTACTACAAATAGTTTCAAGAAGACATTTGTGTTGGTTTTACAGCCGTCTCATCATTTCAATCTCTAGAGCGAACCCAGACGCGAGAAAAATAATGACATTTTTTTTACTTGATTTCTCACACGCATTTTTATATATGCATTACTTAAACACACAGATATGGAATAGACAAGCCAGAACTCACAGAACTTTCATAAATTAAAGCAGTTTTACTGAAAGTAGTGTCAACGTTCCAATATGCAGTTCACTTTTTTGTCAGCTATCTGATGGACAGCTGCAGCGACTGTGCCCATTCCTATGAAAATCGCCTCCCCTGATTCGCTGCATACGGCCAATGTTTGCCCCATGCCGCACCAAAGCAGGGAGGACAGAGAACCAGAAACCACTTACATTTAGTAAATATATGCAACAGTAAAAACATATGACTGACATATTCCCGACATATTCACCATTAAACCTTGTACAACTTTCTGATAAATTCATGCTCAGTCATATATTCAAAAGAAAAGTGGAGGACTTCTGGAGCAAACCAACTGCCCTATAGGGGAAATAATAAAAATTCCCCACTGATATAAATTAGGTTTTTAAAAGAACAGTATACCTCAAAACCATAACCTAACAGACTGACCATATGTTCCTGACTACTACTAGAATGCTCAGTAGCTCAAGAGTTAATATGTATCCAGTTGCATGGCAGCTCCATGTATGAGTTGATCAGTGACTGGCACTATGGGAGCTCAGTCACTGGTCTATGGGGGTTCAAAATGTCAGCTTCCAAATCCCACAGGGCCAATCACCAATCAGCGCTGGAATCAGGCTGCTTCTGCCTGCTCCTCATTTGACAGCGTGGGATCAGGAATGTGACCATAAATCTATTAACACCTGAGCTACCGGTAGTCCCAGTTTTGGGATGTGCTATTCCTTTAACCCTCTGAATGTTACTGAGGGCTCCAATGAAATGTGATGGAGACCTCTCTAGCATTGAAGGGGCTAAAATGGCCATTAAAATCAATGAGGCTTTTAATTGTCCCCTAAAGTGCAGTTGGGGTGCCCCCACTTTTCATTTGAACACACAGTGTCTTCTATATACAGATGATATTAATTACTGCCATAGCGTAACGAATTACCTTTAATGTCTTCCACTATTTCTTCCGAAACACTGCCTGAAATAAAAAAGGGAAACTGGAGTAAAATAAACAATAAATCGATAACTGTCACATAACAATGCTATTTTCTTGCAGTTGTAAATCACTGAACACTTCCTAATAGTAATGTTTAAATTTCCAGAGCTCTGCAACTTTCTTATACTGCATACAAGCGATCTGTTATGTTAGCAATGCTGCATTCGCTATATAACTTGTGAAATAATATTATGAATTATGCTCCTCACACCCCTTATACTTATGTCATCCTTCGAGCCTCAGAGCTGCAAGCGGATGCCAACTTGGGACAATCTTCTTTCCGTATGCGGAAAATCATGCCTTCTTTCCTCAAGGGGGGACAGTGTTTTCCACAGACTGAATGGAGGAAGTTTATGCCTCATAGCTCTCTGTCCGGTCAAACATCCGGACATCAGATTTATTGGGAGGTGGGCTGCAGTCTTGAAAAGCGGCGTGGGGGGGGGGGGAGAATCCATATTATTATTTCACAAGTTATATAGCGAATGCAGCATTACCAACATAACAGATCAGTTGTATGCACAATAAGAAACAATTGCAGCATTCTGGAAATGTAAACATTACTATCCCTTTAAGTCTCAGAACAACATCAGATGCATTTCCCTGCGGTGAAATGAAATGATCTTACTCATTACAGATGGGAGGCTCTGGTCCCTTGCTGTTCCTGTATTTGCTGTACATTGTTCCAACAACTGGGCTTCCAGCACCCTGCGTCAATGATATAAAGATGAAGAAAAAATAATTAAAAAATAAATAAATAATTTCACAAACATGTATAAACCCCAGTAGGTTTTGTTCTATGAATCAAATGCAATTTCAGTATACAGTGATCAACCCTTTAACCCCTTAAGGACCAGCCGCACTTAAGGACCATGGAGGATTTTTTTTCTTATCGGAAGTCACAGAATGGCGTGTGGCATGTTCACCCCATGAAGTACATGTATGTCCTTGGTTCTTATGGGATTAAGGAGAAAATGAGTGTGCAAAAGTCCTTAAAAGAGTTAAAGGGATTGCAATGTCTAAAAAAAACCTATATCGCTGAGTCTTCTTTATATTATTAGAAACACATTGCGCTATTTAAAAACACTTTTGTGTAGTTCTAAAGTTATGAAGTGGAGAAGGAAACAGATTAGGGAATCTCACTGACAGAGAAAGAATATGATAACCATTTGAGTGCCAGAGTGGTACGGAATGCACTGCTTTGCAATTAATTCTGTACCACTCTGGCACTCAGAGGGTTTAAAAAAAAAAAAAAAAAAAAAAAAAAAGATAGGTGAGGCTAAAAAAAAAAAAAAAAATAGATGTGGGCAATTTGACTACACATTCAAGTGTATAATATGTAAATTCAAAATAAAGGGTAACCATTCATTTAACCCTCTGAGTGACAGAGGGGTCCCCAATGCATTACAACACCTCACTGGCACTCAAAGGGTTAAAAAAATAAAATGTGTGTGTGTGTATATATATGACTTACTTGTGGATGGCTTTTCCCCCCAACGGAAGAGATCCCCAACAGCTGAGAATTGGAATCCCTTCATATATCTAACTGGTGTTAAGAGAAATGGAAAGAATATACATAAACTTAAATTACATTTAATCACATTTGCTTGTCGATCCTGATTCCGGGTACAGCACAACACTGATAGCATTTAGTTATGCTACAAACACTAATACACCTTAAAGTGGAACTGTCACTTTGTGACAAATTGCTGATTTTGAAAGAGCTTTCAAAGTCACCAATATTTAAATGTCAGTCATTTCCTTTTACTTTTCAAACAACCTGTATAAAACATGTAGGTTTTCGATTTGCCGATTTATGCAAAAGAAGCTTGTACTTGTCATCAAAGAGCTCCAGGTGGGAGACAGAGCAGTGAGGAAGGTTAGGATCTGGTGGACATGCCAGCCAGTACTGTCTAGTTTACATAAACTGGCAAAAAATAAAGTTAACCCTTTGTGCGCAAAGGGGTAAGCAATGAATTGTGTAACCCTCTGGCACTAAAAGGGTTAAATATCTCAAAATCATAGTGTAGGTGATTTGCAAAGATCTTTCAAAATCTGCCGTTTGTTACAGTCAGTTCCACATTAAACTAGTTAATCCCTTAATGTGTGAAATGCATTGCTTTGCTATACATTGCATATACCTCTGGTCATTAAGGGGTTAAAATCAGGGACACAGAAATTGTAACGTGGTACTTTAACACCCAACCCTCCTGTATTGTGCATTCTGAATCCATTCCTCAAAGGCCCTTAAGCCTTGGAGTTCCAGAGAGGTACGCAATGCCTTACCCCTCTGGCACTCAAATGGATAACAGGCGAGGGCTACCTCTGCTTGAACACAAAAAACAAGCAAAATGGCTGACTTGGATCTAAGAGTGGATACAGATACCCTGAAAGTTGGCCTGTTAGCAGCCACTGAGAAAGGAAAAATGCCTTACTGCCTTAAACACTGACCTAAGGACTGGTGCTGGGAGTCAGGGTCAGCTCTAGGTCCCAAGACATGGATTATGTCCCACACAATAACTCATTTTAGAGTTATTAGGCTGCGGTATAAGTTGACGCTATATAAATAAATAATAATAATATTGCATTACTAAGCCACTCGTACTTGCTGTAAGGCAACAATAGGTCACTGAGGGAGGGGGTGTGGCTTGATGATGCAATTTGCATCATTATACAGATATGTGATATGATCTCATCCCCTGCCAGTCTCAACAACAGGTCTTAAGGCCCCTACTTACCCCCTTAGCATTTTCTCTTAAGTCTAGGTATAGTCATATTACTTTAACCCTTTGAGTGCCCTAGAGGTATCCATCGCACTGCAACACAATAAGGTGGATAAGTCACTGGCTCTTAAAGGGTTAAACTCAAAAGTGACAAGAGCCACAAATGACTGCGAGGGATTTTTTTTTTTTGCCTACATTCAATAAGCTAAACAGGTGCAATTTTGGAACAAACCAACTTCACCAGAGGGGTGAACTGAAAAATCTGAATAATTTAACTTTTAACCTCCTGAATGTTAATGAGGCCTCTAACACATTGTAAACTAATGCATTACAAAAACTTGTATTCAAGGAGTTAAAAACCCCATAGAAATCAAAAGGAATGTGGGGAATTTTAATTTGCTCCAGAATTGCACCTCACACTTACTGAGTACTGGCTTTAGTTTGCTGTTTTTACTTTAAGGCAATGAACAGCCATGAGTAAATGTTGTCTGAGATTTTGTTCAAAGGATACAGGAAGAACTAAGCTCTCTGCATATCCACAATCTAAAACCATAGCAGAGTTGATTCCCAGGGTTAGGAGAGACATCAAATGGGCTGGTGCAAAAAGCACAGAGGGAACCTGTAAAGAGATGCACAAGAATTAGATGTACACATTTATCTATATCATATAGATAAACATCATTATTACCATACATCTTATGGACAACCAAAAACTCCCCCTACTGGTCTCCCTTATACTTACACAGAGGCTGATGTATAAGCAGAAATGGTCCAAGTATGGTGGAAACCAACTGCATAACAGGGAACAAACAACAATTCCTATTAAAGCAGAACTATCACTGAATATATAGTGCATCCCAAATCATTATGCATATAGCGATAGGCATAGCCATACTACTATTACCCTGAACAAGTTCTGTGTTATTGATACATCCAACTCGTTCCGAGATACACAGGCAGGCATCAGTGCAGACATTTTGCCAAACAGACATCTGTGCACTTGCACTATCAGTCCTGGTCTCCTCTAGGAGGCGTTGCATTGTACCTTAAGGTACAGGAAGGGACTGACAACGCAGGCGCACAGATGCCTCTACAGCAAGGTGCCTGCCTGTGAACGGGTTGGATTTATCAATAATGCTGGACTTATTCAGGTTAATACTAGTATGGATATGCATATCGCTATATGCATGATGATTTGAGGGGCACTTTCTTTTAGTGATAATTCTGCTTTAATGTTACAATTGAGTGCAGAAGGGGTGCAACACATTGGCTTGCAATATGTTGTACACCCCTCTGGAACTCAAAGGGTTAAATGGGACTTTTAACCCCTTGAATGCTAGAGGGGTCAGCAATGTATTGCAAAGCAATGAGCTGCAGACCGCTCTAATGTTCAAGGGACAAAAAGGCTCATTTTAATCAATGGGCATTTTTATTTGTTCCCTATGGTGAAGTTGGCTTTTACCAGAATTGTACCACTTTTTATTAGTACAACTGCCTATTCAGACTTCTAAAATAGAGAGGCGGTTAAAAGACAAGTAACAATTACTAATAACTCCCCCTCCCAAATACACACACTTACTGTATAATGGACCCTGGTTCAACATATGGAAGCAGACGTGACAGTTACTGACAGTTGTTTCACACTGAAGCAGGCAAAGCGCATTACTGTACTTAACAATTTAAGGGGTGCAATGCTTTGGACACTCCTCTGGCACTTAAAGGGATAGTAATACTTGATTTTAACTATGTTTAATATTGTAAATATAAAAAAGAAAAAAAAAAAGTGATGTAAGTCCCATTGCTCAAACTTTGATCGTTTTAGAGAAATAAGCTTCTAAATTCCCCCCCTCCCGCCCCTTTTACACACTTCAGCGCTCTAACTGACAGACTGAGATCCTGGTCCCAGGACTGGACAGCTCGTTTGCAGAGCTGACATAACACTGTAATCAAAAACAATTCTTCATTAGGACGGTCTACAAAGTGTGCCTGCCTCAAACCAATTATCTCTGGACCATTCTACCTTTGTACTATGTCTATCTACATATACACACAATCACACCCAACATGCTGCAGGAGAGCAAAGTGTATGGTACTCTGCTAAAAGGAACATCTTCTGCGGCACTGTTCTTACCCAAACGTGCCTAAAAAAGGGTTTTACCTCAAAGTACTTGAATAGAGCCCGAGATAGAGTTTCCCTGAAGTTAGAAGGAGACAGCACGGATTCTATCAGGACAACACGACGGTCCCTGGGATTCACCAAGAGATGTCTGGAAGGGAAAAAAAGGCTTTGTGAAATGCTTTGGAGGGGAGGTTGTAAATAAGAAAGAGGAATAGATTATCTGCACAAGAAGTATTGATGATTAGCAAATTAAATGAAGACGGGACCTAGAAAGAATCTAGAGATGCAAGTCCGGAGCTGGATAAGATGTACAACTGCACACAATACCAAATTAAAACACACTGCGTAAAAGCAAAAGGTAATCATAAGAAGAGACGATCTGAAGAATAACATCATATTGGTAAGAATACTGTTCTGAGGCCAGAGGTCCAGGCTGATGCATATCAATCCATGCAGAGGCATCAACAGGAGAAGTAAAAAGGTAACGTTTCCATCCATCAGCAATTTTGCAGGATACAACAGTGCACTGGAGATGTGCAGATCCCTCAGCCTTTATTTCACTGCCACAAAGGAAGTTATCTGCTTTTGTAGCCTATTAACCCTTTGAGTCTCAGACGGGTGCCCAACACATTGTTTTGAAATGCTTTGGACACACCACTGGCACTCAAAGGGTTTAATGTCAGAGAGGTGCACAGTAACATATTGCCAAACAAATGAAAACTATGCATCATGGTCAACTTTTCCCAGCATGCATTGTGCACCATTCTGGTAGCAAATGTGTTAAAGGGAAACAAACATGAAAAAAGTGTTAAAGTCTGACTTTCAAATAATAATGCCGGCTTCTGGTAAAAGCAACATTATAAACTTACAGCCAAAAGTATAAAGGCCCCTATCAGACTTCTCTGCAAGCTCCAAGAAGGCAGCCAACTATTCCCATTGGCTGCTTACTCAGCCAGATTAGGCTACTACTGGCAGCATTAGCTCTTGTAGGTAGGACAAGAAGCATGGGGAGCAGCTGTATAGTTAGGTCTATACGTTTATAATGATGCTACTCCCAGAGGCGAGAGTACAAGCAATTAATTATTAAAAGTCTGGGTTTTAAATTATTGTGTTTTCTTGTTAATTGCCCTTTAACCCTTTTAGTGCCAGAGTGGTACGCAACGCATAGCTTTGCAATGCGTTGCGTACCACTCTGGAACTCAAAGGGTTAAGATCTGTCCTTGCACATTATATCTATACACAGAATTACAATGCAAAAAATTATCAGCTAAGAACACAGAATGAGCAGTTATCTACTCATTCTAACACAGTGATTCTCAACCAGGGTGCCATGGCACTTTGGTGTGCCACGGACATCATGTTTCTATGAAGACTACCAAAAATGGACCTTTAAATAAAGATTTATAGAAGTTGTTATGCACAATAGGTTTAGTTTTGTTATTATGATTATAAGACCTGATAATAATGGTATATTTATGTATTGTACCCTTCTTATGCCCTTGACAAAGTACATTAAATATGTCAGGGGTGCCGTGAATGTTCTAGATTACGTGTTAGGGGTGCCCTGAACAAAAAAAGATTGAGAGCCACTGTTCTAACACAAATACAAGTTAGAATTCAGAGGAGAGTCAGCCAACAACATGACCTACTTAGAGCCAATGTTCCTTCTAATAAACCCAAAGAGAGATGGCAGTACGCCGAACTGATGAAGCAAGTTCTGCAGTCACCTAAAATTGATTCTTCATTGTACACAGGTTAAAAACAAGGATGGCACATATTAGAAACAAAGACTAGTACACCTAACACATTTCACACCTGCACTCTGTGACTAAACTCTGCGAAGACAGGAAATGCGTTAGACACATCGGTGCTCCCTGTTTCTAATATATGCCATACTTGTTTTCACGTTGTTTACAATAACAAATCTGTTTTATACAGAGGTAGAATTTGCTTAATCTATTTGGCGAGTTGCCATGTGTACTTTTTTCACTGCGATCCACAGGATCCACTTGAACTTTCATACTGAGAACCCTTTGCTACATTTATATAAAATGTTCTTTATAAACAAGAGCCTGCTAATGGAAGTTGTAGTCCAACAACAGCTACAGAGCTACAGGCTGCCAAATGTTCCTGATACACTGTCTGAAGAGTTGTTTGGCCTCTAATCTACACATCTTTTGCCTGAAAACTGTTAAAGCCACTCAAAGTCTCAATGCCACTTACCTGAAATACAGCATGTGAATGAATTCTATCAGATATGAATAAAGCTCTTCTGTGTTTATATTGTACTGCACAACTTTTATTGGCTGCAAAAGAAATATGCAAGAAAGAATATAGATTAATTCTAAAACGTAGGTTTTTTTTTTTTGTTTTGTTTTTTTACAGATTAACACTTTTTTCCCCAAGATTATGAAAATCTTAGAGATTTTCATGTTTTTTCAGTTGCTATTCTTCCACCCTGTTATTTGTTAATGTAGTTATTATGGTATTATTTTGAATATATAAAAGTAATTTGAAAGGTAAAAGGTCACTGAGATCCAGAGTAAACTTTGGTGTCACTAACAGAAAACTACAGATTCTGGGTGCATACATTATAAGTATTATGACTATATGGGGAAACACACAATGGGAACAGTATTTTTGTATGTAATGTTGAGCTGGATGCCACAGCAGGTAATAATATTATCGCTGTTTTATCGATAAGTCACCCCCATAGACAACAACAGGAATCTTTGAGATAAAACATTTACATCCATGGAATCCAGCTTATAATATGTCCATAGCAAAACTTGTGCTTAAAATATCACCAACTTTCAATGGTTTCCACCATCTTTTAAACTTGTGAAACTGAATTTTGTAAAATGACAGATCTGTTTATTAACCCTTTGTGTGTCAGAGTGGTACGCATCACATTGCAAAGCAATGAGTTGCATACCACTCTGGCACTCGAAGGGTTAAAAGTTAAAATAAGCAACATTACAAATGCTACACCACTTCTATTAACTCGCTGTATGATCAGACAACTACAACACATTACAAAGCACCGCGCTAAAGATGTGTCCAGCATCCCAGTGCTTATTGTGGTGTTTCAATAGTAAAAGTAAAACAAGGGTTCTCCAGTTCATGGAAAATGCTTGAAAGATATTACAGCTCTATGGAAAGCTTCTGGTCTGGCCTCCAGGCACAAACAGTAACTCATAAAACTCTTCTTTTTTATGGCAGTGGGAAGTTTATTTCTCTCCAGCCATGTGCTTAAATACATTTCCCTATTCTCGTAATAAACTGGTGCTGTGGGGTTTTTATTTAATTAATCTATAAAGTGTTTTTACCATGATGAATATGTTGGCGGTTCTCTAGTTTTCAAGTATGGTTTATGTTTGTGTTTGGATCTACTACAGGGAGCAAGTCGTGCAGCCTTCCCAATGTGCACTGGAAGCCTAAGAAGGGCTCTGTACAGCTGATCATTGCCAATGGCGAATGCTACCTGTTAGAGGTTATTGAAACTCTCCTTAGGTCTCAATATGTATCACTCCAGTCATAGTGACATTTCTTATAAAAGCATTTTGATTAAGGTAAAGTTGAGCTAAAATTATGTTTTATTATGCATTTATTATACATTGTTTCCTTAAAAAAAATTTAATATATATATATATATATATATATATATATATATATATATATATTCCTTTAAGAGTAATCCATACAAATATAATTTTAAAAAAAGGTATTAGTTATAAGAACACTTACCTTTGCAATGCCAGGTTTTTTTATTTCACTACGGATAATACATCGTGGTCCAGTTTCACCAGCAAATCCACATCTGGAAAATATAGGTATTATGACTATTATGTACATGTGCGGTGAAAGATGGCGAGAAAGAAAAAAAAAAAAAAAAAAGAGGGGGTAGTGGAGACAGAGGTGGGGTTTGTCAATTAGAAAGATAAGATGCTTCAGTAAGAACGCCGGATAGAATAATAGCTGTGCTTCTGTCAAGAGCTATCTGAACTGGATATGCAATACACTGTATTAACCCCTTGAGTGCCAGAGGGGTATGCAACACATTGTTTCTCAATGCGTTGAGTACCCCTCTGGCACTCAAAGGGTTAATGTTGTGCTTTGTGAACAAAGTTGACATGATGCATAATGTTTCCCCTGTAGAAAAAGCCAGAGGTATTATTTGTCACCATGTGTCCTCAGAAGAACTCACATCCAAACCCAAGGGCAGGATTACATCAGAAGGCCACATCTGCCCCTCAGACCATATTTTGCTTGTATCCGCTATAGCTCTATACTCTGGATATATCATGGCAATACAGTATGTGTGTGTGTGTGTGGGGGGGGGGGGGGGGGAAGTCCTCTCTCTAAAATTGGAATTTTGTGAAAATATATACTATTGCAGTATTACATGTGTTATTTTGTGAAACTTAAGCAGAATAGTGCAAAAGGTAAAAGTTGATTTCTATTTTTTCAGGTGTTATTATATATAGCTGCGGTTCTCAACTAAGGTGCCATAGCAATTTTGATCTTCAAATCTACATTTAGGGAATTTGCCAAGCAGAAAAGGTTCATTTTTTTTTTCATTGATTGTAAATTCTATGAATAATGAGATCTTTTTGCATTTGTACCTTTTAATATGCCCTTTTAAATCGACCTATCAAAATTAGGTGTGCCTTGAAAATTCCAAACTGTGTGTTAAGGGTGTCCTGGACCAAAAAAAGATTTAAAACTACTGATATATAGGATGGACTAAGGGCCTTATGTTCAAAAGAAAAGTGAAGGAGTTCTGGGGCAAAGCATTTGCACTATAGGGGAGAACCAAAACATGTGTTGGATAACTATCTAGCATTCAAGGGGTTAAAACCCCCATTTAAACCAATGTGAATTTTTAGTTCTCTGTGAGAATATAGCAAACAAATTGGCTGCTCACAGGACCTCCATCCGAGTCTAGTATCTCTCCCAGGTTGAAAAGCTCTCCCAGCAAGGACTCTGCCATGCAAAACCAAGGCCCCCTCCAGCCATTACTCGACATAGACACAGAGAGAAAGGCTGCACCAGGCAACCCCAAGCAAAGAACAGGAAAATTAAAGCTCAAATATTTTTTTATGTAGTATTCATAAAATCAAATGGCTTCATACTTCCAATACTCACACTTTAACAGACAAGTACAGCACACACCAGTGTGTAGATCAGTGATTCTCAACCAGGGTGCCATGGCACTTTTGGGTGCCACGGACATCAACTTAGGGTGCCCTGTGTTTTCTATAAAGGCTAACAAAATGGATTTTTAAATAAAGATTTATAGAAATTGTTATGCACAATATGTTTAGTTATGGAATTATGATTATACGACCTAATAATACTGTATATTTATGTATTGTAACCTTCATTATGCCCTTGATAAAGTACATTAAATATGTTAGGGGTGCCCGGAATGTTCAAGATTATGCGTGAGGGGTGCCCTGAGCAAAAAAAGATTGAGAACCACTGGTGTAGATCAACGTGTTTTGCATTATACGTGCTTAGTCATGATCAAACTGATTTGATCATGACTAAGCGTGTAGAACGCAAAACGCATTGATCTACACACTGGTGTGTGTTTGATTTTATGAAGACTACGTAAAAAAGATTTGAGTTTTAATTATGCTCTTCTTTGAGTGGAGTGGAGTTGACCAGTGCAGCCTGTCTGAATTTTTAGTTCTCCCCTATAGTGCACACTGTTTGCCCCAGGATTCCTCCACTTTTCTTTTGAAGATATGACCCTAAGTGTAGAATCACAAATTGCAATTTACCACCGAATGTAGGGTACAACCACTTTCTAGTAGAATGTAGGCCAATTTCCACTTGCACAAAATGAATTATTATTCTTTTTGTAGAATAGAAAAAAATAAAAAAAAGCATTCTGGGCATATTTTCAAAGCATTGGTGTATTCTGTTAATGTTATGCTGAAAAACTGCACATTATAGGTGTGGTATATTTTTTCACAAAATAATAGAAAAATGGTTGTGGATATATATATATATATATATAGATAGAGAGAGAGAGAGAGAGAGAGAGAGAGAGAGAGAGAGAGAGAGAGAGAGAGAGAGAGAGAGAGAGAGAGAGACACAAATCCGCAAAGTCTCCCCAATTTGGCCTGGTGTTTCTGTAAGATTATCCAGAAATAATCTGCATCTTTGACAATCGTTACTAAACTTGATTTTCAATGTTGAAAAACATATCTATATGATAAAGTTCCGTTTTACTAGTTAATCACACATACTCTTAACGGTGTATAGGTACCCATTTGACTATCACCCAGAGCTGGGGGGTTGTGAGCACCAAATAAACAATGTATGATTCCTACTGGCTATTGTAATGTCACCCACACCTGTGCTGCCAATACAAATAAGGCTGCAACTGACAGCTTACATTTTTCCAGAAGGTGGACCAGTACACTGACAACTCTACATTTATAAGGCTACAACTGCCACAGTTTTAAGTAGTACTCTTAATTGGTAAAATACTTTGGTTTATTTATGTTAGTTACCCATAATCAGGTAAGAACCAAAAGGTGTGCAAAACACATTGCTACGCAATGTGTTGCACACCCCTTTCATCCTTAAAAGGTTAAATGTATTAGAAGAAACCATTTATGGTCAAAAGATTAATTTCTGCACAGGGCCACCAAGCAAGCTTGGCAGACGGACCACAAATCAGAATTTGATCCTGAGATGTATGTACTCAGCACCAAGCTTCTGCATGACTGAGATCCCATGTCAACAACTCCAATGTCAACCTTCATCCAGATTGTAAATACATAGAAATACAGGAAAATAATGAGATATGTTAAGTTTGTAATTGAATTGTATTTCCAGGGTCAGGTTTTGAAAGGAGGTGAGGTATTCCACTGGGATGGATATTGCCAACCGTAGATAGCCCTTTCCAACATTCATGGAATTAAACCAACAGAAGGTAGTGCATGAAATCTGCAACTGCTGCAAACCCACTAGGCGCCCGAGTTGTCAATCCCTGTTTTGACTCTTGTAGAAGAAATAACAACAATATAATAACAAAACATTCAGCAAGGATTTCCTGGGACCCAAACAACCCACCCTTGAGCATTTAACATAAGTATCCTGCATTAGTGGTGGTCTTGTGTCACCTCGAATATTATTGGTAGAAATACCACAACATTTTAACCCTTTAAGGACCAGAGCTATGCCCCATTGCTCCTTAACACTTTGAATGACAGAGGGGTACGCTGCACATCCATCTTGCATTCAAAGGGTTAAATTGATAATAATTAAAGTTTAGCAAACGGTGGCTCTTCAGTTTTTGACTAACTCTAAACCCCATCATCCTCAGCCAGGTGCGAGTTATCGGAGTTTCAATTCATTCGCGGCTGGAGAGCCGAATGTTGCTCCCATCTCTGCTATGAATATAGTGGACATGTCAAGACTGCTGTGGTTCCTCCAAGCCATAGACGTCACCCCTGTGTCTCTACTCCAGGCTTCCCCCACTCACTTGGTAAATGCCTCCCCCAAATCGATAACAACTGCGGTCTTCTCCCCGCCGCTCCCCAGCCCCTCGTACAGCGGCATCCCTGCAACCTGGACCCCGGAACCCTAGGCTGACACTAAAGGAAGGGCGGAGCCTTCAGGGTCCTATGTGACAGCATAGGGCTGTTTACTAGATTGCCTGGATGGAATTTACTAGGAGTCAGCGCTAACCCGCTAGTGACAAGGAAAGCCCGTGAGAAACGGTGATTGGATAGACACTTGATAGCTCGTGATGTATTGACAGTCTGTCTGCTAAGGCTGTTCTTGATAGGTCGTAATCGCTGTCAGTCAAAACTAGTGCCTCTCGCGTCCAGAGGCTCTCATTGATTATCACTTGCTCCAATCGCTTGCTGTTCCTATCCACTGCTGCTTCTGGTTGGAACAAGCGTCTTACGTCTAATCAGTCAGCCAACCAGAAGCAACAGTGGATGGGAACAACAAGCGATTGGAGCAAGTGATAATCAATGAGAGCCTCTGGACAAGCGGGGCACTAGTTTTGACTGACAGCTATTACGACCTATCAAGATCAGCGTTAGCAGACAGACAGCCAAATACAACGCGAGCTATAAAGTGACTATCCAATCACTGTTTCTCACGGGCTTTTCTTGTCACGTGTGGGTTAGCGTTGATTCCTATGAAGTGTGGTTCCGTATCAATATTGTGGGAGCGGTTGGACTCTGATAGGAGTGACTGCCGCAGAACCGAGCGTGCAGTGGTTAAACGACCGTTTGATAAGAAATGCTCTTTAACAAGCGCTGTTGTGTTTGAGCGCCTTCCGTTTCTATAATTTTGTGATTGTATACAAAGTTATAGACACAAATCTAGGTTATTATAAAGATCGGTTATGATACCAAGGAAAACCTAATTTAACTTCAAGAAAAAAATAAAGTCATGAAAACAAATTAAAAGGTGCTCGTACACTATTAGCTAAAATCCCTTATTACAAGAGAAAAAAATGAAGAGTGATATAACGTTACTGATTATATTATAGAAAGACGCTGTGACCAGTAGGAAGAGGCATCACCTCCCTTCTAAAAGGGTCCCTCTAGTATTTTGTGACAGCATATATGGTAGTACATTGAATCACTGTTCCCGCTTTGTGGTTGGGGACCAAGTTCTCCCTCTAGGGAGAGGACCTGGTAGTGTAGATTACGTAGCTTTATTTTTTTTAAAGGTTGAAATGTAGAAAAAAGAATAATAAAACAACTTAGCAATATGACTTTATTCATCCCCAGCAGAATAAATAAATGGATACTATCACTTTAACAGATTCTTATAAAGGGGAAATAAATGGCAGTGGTGGGACGGCTTTTATGTAAAAAATATAATGAATTAATAGGTCAATGTTTTTGATATAGCAGTAGTCTTGATCAAGATAAAGGGCATTCTTATAACTGAAATCTGTCACATGAATTCACATTGACTTATTCCACAGAAGCTTTCCCAAGTATCATTTCTTCTTACTCTTATATATATATTGTTTATTTTAATAATTCATATTTGGGGTGTTTATTTAACCCTTTGAATGCCAGAGATCAAGGGGTTAAGCAGACTGGGTGGAAACTATTTCACTTTCTGCTTAGGAAGCTGTACTCTACTGAACAGGACACAGCAGGAAGTGAGGGGTGTAAAGGAATATTGCTTCCCCCATCCTGCTCACAAACATTACAAGCCGCATCCTATATCTTAACTTATATCAAGAGGTGGAAATTAACCCTTTGGTTACCAAAGTGCTGCCCACTGCATTACTTTGAGGACCCTTCCAACATTTCATATGGCCAAAGAGGGACATTTTTGTTTTAGGCGGTGTTGCTGAGTAGCTTGACTGGTAGGTGGGGCATTTCTGAGAATTTTTAGGTTACTTCATGACTTACTCACAGTTCTGTATGTAATAAAATAAAAAATTTAGAGCAAGACCAAATTATTCTGTTTAACACAGACTAATTTAAAAACACATATACTGAAGTTTAAATAAACATTCATGTGATATTTATTAGGGGAGCAGCATTATACACTTATATACACACAGCACAGTCTGATCTCCTAAACACGGGGACATCAGGGTGATACACTTATATACACACCGCACAGTCTGATCTCCTAAACACAGGGACACCAGGGTGATACACTTTTATACACACCACACAGTCTGATCTCCTAAACACAGGGATACCAGGGTGATACACTTATATACACACCACACAGTCTGATCTCCTAAACACAGGGACACCAGGGTGATACACTTATATACACACCACACAGTCTGATCCCCTAAACACAGGGACACCAGGGTGATACACTTATATACACAACACACAGTCTGATCTCCTAAACACAGGGACACCAGGGTGATACACTTCTATACACACCACACAGTCTGATCTCCTAAACACAGGGACACCAGAGTGATACACTTATATACACACCACACAGTCTGATCTAAACACAGGGACACCAGGGTGATACACTTGTATACACACCACACAGTCTGATCTCCTAAACATAGGGACATCATGATGGAAAAGAGGGACAGAGGGATTTGGGTCTCAAATATGGACACCTGGGAGGTATGAATACTTATGTGTGCCATTTCATATAACAGCAATACATTATTTTAGTTGTAGGTCCTTATGCATAACTCCCAACCTTTCAAATGGCCAAAGAGGGACACTTGTGCTTTAGGGTGTGTGACTGGGGGGGGGGGGGTATTACTGAGAATTTGTAGGTTATTTCATGACCCACTGACACCTCTTTGTGTAACTGAATACATTATTTAGAGCAAGGCCAAGATATTATATTTATACAGACTCATTTATAAATACAAATACTGACGTTTATACCATCATTAATGTGGGTTTTATTGCTGTGGAGCAATGTGATACACATATACATACCACACAGTCTGATCTCCTAAACACAGGGACATCTGGGTGGTATGCTTATGTTCAAAACAAACTGTAGGTGAGACATTGACCCTTTGAGTGCCTGAGGGGTACACAACGCATTGTAGGGAAATGCGTTGTGTACCCCTCTGGCACTCAAAGGGTTAACATTCCCATTGCTTTAAAAGGGGACTTTTAACCCCAAGAACGCTAGAGAAGTGTCCAACGCATTGTTTTTTTTTGTTTATTCGTTGGAGGTCTCTCTAGTATTTAAAGCGTTAAGTCCCAAATGGGTTGGCGACCTCTGTAGCATTCAAGGGGTTAAAAACCCTTTTGACTCAATGGAAGAGGGTGTTGGGGCATTATAATTCCTCTTGTATACTGCAGTTGGTTTGCTCCAGAATCGATCCCTTTTTCTTTTGTGCCTAATGCTGTTATTTAACTCCTTGAGTGCCAAAGGGGTGTCCGACGCATTGCTTTCACCTCCTCTGGCACTTAGATGGTTAAGAAGCAGATGGGGGTGCGGAACACCGCTCTGGTCCTTAGAGGGTTAATCCTTTCAGTGACAGGTAGCCAACGTTGTATAACTCTCTGCCACTCAGAGGGTTAACTCTTTGAGTGCCAGAGGGGTACGGAATGCATTGCTCTAAAATGCTTTCCGTACCCCTCTGGCACTCAAAAGGTTAAGCATGTTGACGCCCAGCACCGAGGTCATTTTCCCCTGCACCCCTCCATCCCATGCTGCGAGTACATCTGCAGGCTACAATGGATGGCTGCTTCAGGAGGAGCAGTGCGCATGCGCTTTGCCAAGGCAGTCTCGGCTGTGTGTAGAATCGGGCAGCTCACAGACTGATGCTTCACCTGCCCCTCTCCGGAGAATAGCACCAGCCTGGGCGGCTCCTGCACAAGAGACAAGGGGGAGATCAATAAGAACACTATCACTGCTAGATGGACAGAGCTCAATACGAGGAGAGAATAATGGGGAGCACGGGGCATGTCTGATCGCAGTGCCACACTGAAGCAGACTGCAACCAAGGCTGGTAAGGGTCCTCCTCATGGTACCACATCTTACTATTGTTTGTTTTCATTCCCGGTCAATGACATACCAGACCAGGGCACCGATCACCACAAAAACACGGGATTGCCTTTGTCTCACTGCTTTCCGGATAACACTATGTCATTATTTTATAAAGATATATATATGTAACCACTGTGACTACACATTATTTTCGTTTTTACTGTGGCCCTATTTTCTTAACTCCTTGGATGCTAGAGAGCTATCCTGCAACAAAGAGGTTAAGAAAACAGTGGTGCAGTTCTAAAGTAGTCTAAAGGAACATTACCACCAAACACTGAGGGCAGCATGTGGCCCCAGAGCCATCTGTTGCCTATCACTATCCTACAGAGTAGTCAGAGAATTGATTAGTATGAACTACTGAGTGTGTATTTTGATTTGATCAAGCTAGCTCTCAGCTGCTAGATATATGACATAATCAACATTAACACGGTGACAGCTAGCACACTGATTTGGGCATCACTTTGGCCCTCAAAGGGTTATGGGAATGGAGTACTATGGGTATCATACACAAATGTAAACTTACTGCTGAACTACAGAGCTTTCAGTCTGAAAGGACAGTGATTCTTTATGACTTTCACATTTAACAAATTGACTGTTGTAGTCAAGTAAATGCTGTATGATAACCCTTTGAGTGCCAGAGGGGTACGCAATGCATCGCTTTGCATACCTCCCAACATTTCAAAAGGCCAAAGAGGGACACTTTTGTTTTAGGTGGTGTTGATGAGGGAGTGGCTGGTGGGCGGGGCATTACCGAGAATTTTTAGGCTATTTCATGACCTACCGGCTCCTCTTTGTGTAACTGAATAAATTATTTAGAGCAAAACTAAAGTATTTTATTTACAGATTAATTTATAAACACATATATTAAAGATTAACTACACATTTATGTGAGTTTAATTGTTGTGGAGCAATGTAATAAACACTAATCATCCTGATCTCCTGAAAAGAGGGACAAAAGGGTAGAAAAGAGGGACAGGGGGATTTGGGTCTGAAAGAGGGACTGTCCCTCCTAAAGAGGGACAACTGGGAGGTTTGGCTTTGCAATGCTGTGACTACCCCTCAGGCATTCAAAGGTATAAGAGAATCTTGTTTGTTGTATGTACGACCAGTAGAAATACTTGTTTTGCTGTTATTTAAACCACACACACCTTTCTCTGGAAGTGTGTAGAATTAGTTCAGCGGAATCTCTCTTAATCTCTGCTACCTGACCCTTCCGTCATATACATTTACCTCCATGGTACCCGCCTTTCTCTCACCTTCACTTTTTGCTCCCCACTTTATAGCCATAGACAACAAGGGTGGGGGACCTGTGACTCACAGGGGTGTACTGGACTAAAGCTCCCAGCATCCCCGCCCCTTCTCCCCACATCACTCAGTGTGGTCCAGATGGCTGCAGCGAGGGTCAAACTTCAGTAAGCAAAGGGGGGCATGATTTCCCTTACACTTACTGAAGTTTGTCCCTCACTGCAGCCGTCAAGTCGCACGACCGGATTGTAGATTCTGTGGGAGGCGACCAGAAAGGCACGGGCGGTGGATCTTCAGTGCTTCTTTGTAGGTCAAAAATTATGAAGTAAGTCCTTAGATGTAACGCAATCTGTTCCTTTTACTATACAGAAGACTCGGACAACTAATTTTAAATAGATATTACTATCACTTTAAACTACTACTTTTTTGTTCAATTGATTAGTTATAGAGAAGTATGGTTTGTAGTTGGGGAATCTGTTGTCTATGGCAAGGTGTCCGTTTTCCCTGCTACTGACAGCTGGGGAATAAAGCATATATCTATTAAATCAGGTAATAATTCTGGCGACTAGCGC
This sequence comes from Rhinophrynus dorsalis, assembly GCA_037306005.1. Lineage (NCBI taxonomy): Eukaryota > Metazoa > Chordata > Amphibia > Anura > Rhinophrynidae > Rhinophrynus > Rhinophrynus dorsalis. The sequence goes on from CM074728.1 coordinate 84,629,330, forward strand.
TACTAAGCAGCTAGTCACCAGAAGAAGACTTAGTTAAGCTAAACATTTTGTGACATGGTAGTTCCACTTCAATCTGATTGTACTAAGGCAGAGCAGATTGCTGAAAATTTTGCCTGCTACACCTTCACACACCATCAGCCATGTGCAATGGATTTCAATGGATGCAGATTAGCATTGCTCATTTTTTATATTTTTCATTAGTAATTGAAGCCGCATTGTGTTGTCACTTCCACCTCCTGCCTCAGCAACACACAGATAAATAAGGGTAGAAAAATCTTCAAGAAAACATGTACACATCACAAAACCGCCACAGAAATGCATTACCATGGGCGTCTGCAGGGGAGAGGCTAAGAGGGAGCATTTGACCTTCCCCCCGCCCGATAAATATAGGGAGTGAGCAGGCTGGACTAGGGGGCATATTATGGTGCTCCCGGAAAAAATGTATGCAAACACCCATGTGCATTGAATACACACGTGAAATGCCTGTATTTGTCGTGCTTAAAAAATAGTTCATTGCAAATGCCCATGTCAATAGCCTTGTGCTGCTACAACCAATCCGTTTTCTCCTTAGGGGTGCAATAAATGAAAAGAGAGGAAAAATCATTCAGATCCTTTCAAAATGGAGGCTCCCACTGCAGAGTGGATTTTGAAAGCTAACTATTCTTTTTACAAATTCCCATTAATTTGTTCCCTGCGATGCAGTCTGTTTGCCACATAATTACTTAGAGGGATAGTAATGTTTCATAATAAAAGCAGCTCTAATTAATCATCACAGTATTTGGACTTTGGAGAGTGTTATTTCAATTCTGTCAGAGTTGTAGTTCAAGAGTAATTCAATGATAAAGTATCCCCCTCCCGCCCCTTTTACTGATGTAATACGGTTCAGCCAGAGCAGAAGGGAGGTGCCCAGGTAGACTGCAGAGAGGGACAATCTTCAATTAACATAAGGGAAAAACCTGAAAAACTTGTCAAGGGGGGCAGGGTTTTCATTGTTCTCATAGGAAGAAGATTGCCCCCTTCTGTTATCTGTCTGGTCTATGGACTGGATTCCACATCTGAGAAGAGATGGCTTACACTAGGTAAAAGGGGCGGGAGCAGAAACTTTGCTTGTGAATATCTCTCAAACCATAAAGGTTTGAGAGATAAGACTTATATCATTCTTCATGTTTTTTTAATGGCTACAAAATAAAGATAAAACAAGGTATTACTATCCCTTTAAAGGGATAATAATAATAATAATAATCCTTTATTTATATAGCGCACACAGATTCCGCAGCGCTTTACACTCATATTGGTTCCTGTCCCCATTGGGGCTCACAATCTAAATTCACCTATCAGTATGTAGTAATGTTTCACAAAAAATGCAGCTCCAATTAATCTTCATAGTATTTGTACCATGGAGAGTGTTATTTCAATAGTCAGAGTTGTAGTTCAAGAGTCATTGAATGATAAAGTATCCCCCTCTAGCCCCTTTTACCTAGTATAAGTCACCTCCCCTCAGATGGGGAATCTGGTCTTGAGACCAGACAGCTCACAGCAAGGGACAATCTTCTTACTGGGAGCATAAGGAAAACCCGCTCCTCCTTGACAGGTTTTTCCTTATAATCAGTGAAGATTTTCCTTCTCTGTGATCCATCCGGACAGTCTTGCTGCTCTGAGATAAGCAGTGTTGCATCAGTAAAAGGGGCGGGAGGGGGATACTTAATCATTCAATTACTCTTGAACTACAACTCTGACAGTATTGAAATAACTCTCTCCATTTCCCAAATACTACATAGATTACTCTGAGTTGCTTTTTACTGAAACATTACTATCCTTTAAATTCTTCTTTGCTCCCTGTTCTCTTTAATGCTAGTGGGACTGGCCAAATCAAAATGTCTACTTCAGGGTACTCAATCTTTGGCACTCCAGCTGTTGGGGACTATAATTCACATTGTCGCCATCTAGTCAGTGGCTGGTTAGGGATGATGGGTGTTGTAACCCCCCTAACAGCTGGAGGTCCAAAATTGACTTCCTTCAGTCTACTTCAGTGTGCGTGCTCCTTGAATTTTTTTTCAGTGAAGAGAATGCCATCCACCGTTATGACCTCAAGAGAAGACAGTCTTGCAATCCCAGGAAGTGGTACCACCCACACTTATTATATTATACATATAGATGTCATTTTGCATATGATGGACTTTTGTTTTCAACAGTAAAATCAGATGTTCTAATGCATGCCATCAGAGAATTAATGGCCTTGTCCTTGTGCGTCAATGTTTTACAAAGTGACAAATTATCCGTGCCAGCTGGGAAATTGCTGAATGTAGAGCCACTTGACTTGCTGATACAGTTCAATGTCATCGGGAGATATAATCATTTGGATGTGGAGATCTTGTTAGTATTAAAATGATTAACCCCTGTATTGCCAGGTGGGCATGCAATACTGTGAGTAATAAAAAACCAGACAAATAAATGAGCTTGCATGGTTTTATAGCATTAGAAATAGCTTCTCTGCATACGTAATAGTGGAGCATAGTCATTCTTTGCTTTTGTTGGCATTCAGTGTGACTATTGTACCAGAAGCCGAAACAGGCATCAAACAAAAGGATTATTTTTGTGCGCTATTGCACTCATGACAATGAGACAAAGATTTTACCAAGCAGAGCTATATTTACATCCTAGATGTCCCAACAAAAGGCATTCTAGGCACCCTTAGCCCTGCACATGGCCACACCCCCTCCCATGAGGACTATAAAATACAGTGACTGATGTTCTATGACCAACTGAGTCAAACCAATTGAATCACAGGGGACAGATACACATTTATGTTGCACAGAAAAGCACACACTTACCTTTAGAGATGCACCGATACCGGGTATCGGTACCGATACCCGTATTTGTGTGAGTACTCTTACTCGCGAAAATGGGGCCGATACCAGGGCAATTCAATCTGTGAAGTTGCAGCCGCGAGAAGATAGATTGGGAGCCGCCGGGCCGCGTCAGTGTGGAGGCAGGCTGGGACCGTGATGTCAGACACAGGCTATGTAGCGGCATGAAGAAGAGCACTGCGAATCTGCGTCTGTGCACCCAGACCCAGTCAGAGGGAGCTCGCTGAGCGGGAGGTGGGAGCAGAGGAGACAGAGCCAGCTCAGCAGACAGGCAAGAGGGGCAAGGGAATTGGGGAATCTGTAACAGCGGCCTAGGGGATCGATCACCAAGAGGGGGATAAAGGCAAAGGGGGATCAGAGGCAAGGGGGTTTCAAGAGCGGGTGAAAGAGGCAGAGGGGGGTCAAGAGGGAGAAGAAGACAGAAGGGGTATTGGGGAATCTGTACCAGGAAAAAAGGGAGATCATTCAAGGGGGGAGGAAGACAAAGAGAGATCAAGAGAGGCAAGATGGGGCATCAAGAGCGGGTGAAGAAAGAGGCAGAGAGGGGGGTCAGGAGGGAGAAAGGCAAAAGGGACTAAGGGAGGAAATAAAAAGAGGCAAAAGGAGGAAGGATCAGGAGACAAAAGGAGGGGGGCCAAGAAGAGGCAAAAGGAGGGGGGATCAGGAGGGTGAGTAAGAGGCAAAAAGGTGGGATCAAGAGTCAAGAAGGGGAGAGAGAGGCGAAAGTAAGGGGGGTCAAGAGTCAAGGAGGGGGAGAAAGGGGGATCAAAAGGGAGAGAAAAAGGCAAAAGGAGGGGGCTCAAGAGGGGGATAATGAAGCAAAAGGTGGGAATCGAGGGGGAGAAAGAGGCAAAAGGGGAGAATCTAGCGTCAAGAGGTGGTGTGTGTGTGTATATGTATATATATATATATATATATATATATATATATATATATATATATATATATAATATATATATGTATAAAATCATTAGTCTGCTTTAGGTACTTGGAAAACTGCCAAATGACATTGCAAAAAGTATCAGTAATTGGTATCGGTGAGTACTTGAAAAAAGTATCGGTACTCGGTCTTAAAAAATTGGTATTGGTGCATCTCTACTTACCTTGACAAAACCAAATCTGTAAATAAAAACATAAAATATTTATTGTAGCTTACATGTAAGAAAATCTCCTGTGAGACATCCAAAATCCTCTGGCTTCATTTACCCCATGTGGAGACACACTTATGGAGCAGCAACCAGTAGCCAAGTGACATCCCATCATTGTGAATAAGCTTGTTGAAATGCAAAACGCATATCCTACTTTGCAACATACTGACAGATTTTTTTGGTGATGGGCCTTTCATTGTGTAAGGACACAGTCCTAAGTTTAGAAGTATGAACTGTAAACCTTCATGACAGATACACATTCCCATTGATTTAAATTGAGCTTTTAACCCCTTGAACGCTAGAGAGGTTTGCAATGCAATGCACGGAAGATCTTTCTAGAATCCAAGGTATTGAAAGAATCATGACATTTTTTTTATTTGTTCCTGATGGAGAGTTGGTTTGTTCCAGAATTCTTCTAATAATCCTTAGTACATCGGCATCACAGAGATCCAGAAAAGCTCTTTACCATTGGAGTGCCAGAACGGTATCCAGCTCAATGCCTTGGACACCCATATGGCACTCAGATAGTTAAATAACATGTCCAGAACAGTGTTTCTTTTTAAATGGTAGGTAACATTGTTAAAGTGATAGTAATGTTTCAAAATAAAAACAGCTCCAACTAATCTTCATAGTATTTGGGCCATGGAGAGTGTTATTTCAATACTGTCAGAGTTATAGTTGTAGAGTAATTAAATGATAAAGTATCCCCCTCATGCCCATTTTACTGATGTAACACTGCTCACCTTAGAGCAGCAGGGTGGTGCCCAGGTGGATTGGAGAGAGGGACAATCTTCAATTAGCATAAGGGAAAAACCTGTCAAGGGGCAGGGTTTTCATTGTTTTCACAGTAAGAAGATTGTCCCTTGCTGTGAGCTGTCTGGTCTTAAGACCAGATTCCACATCTGAGGGAAGGCGGCTTACACTAGGTAAAAGGGGCAGGAGGGGGATACTTTATCATTCAATTACTCTTGAACTACAACTCTGACAGTAATGAAATACACTCTCTATGGCACAAATACTATGAAGATTAATTGGAGCTGCTGTTTTTGTGAAACATTACTATCCCTTTAAAGGAACACTGTTACCTAGAAATCAACTGATGTTATATACATCCTATGAAGCGTCACTATTTTGCTGTCTGAGGCTTAAAATTTGTTCTTGCTTATGCTCTGATGGAGCCTCAATTTCTGTCCTTTCCAGGGCGCCCATCGATTGTCCATGATTATCTGTGAATGGGCTGAGATAAGATAACAGTTTTTCTGAAAACAAGAGCAGTGGCCAGCACAATCAATCAACGGATGAGATCTTATCTCTCAGTACAAACCACATTAATAAATTCTCTCTGAACAGGACAAATTACACATGCATTTAAATGGAAGTTTAGGGTTATATTTTAGGAATGTACCGTATGAATAACTAATCCTTACGTATGTTAGCTGTATGTATGTGGTATTTAAAGTTGTTTCAACCTATTTCATTGTTGGTCAGGGCCAGATATCCCAATAGGCAGAGTAGGCAACTGCCTAGAGATCCAGATTTTGAGGGGTGCCTCAGCTGTGCTGGCCACACCCACAATTGTGGGTGTGGCTAGAGCAATCTCAATGTCCATTCACCAGTTTTATCCCCCTTTACAACCTATTATTTAATGCCTTGGGGTTAAAGCCTTTTAGTTTGGCTTTGTTTGTTATAGGCCACAGGTATTTCCTGTGCTAGAAAATAGTGGATGGGTCTGGGGGTGGGACCATGTGAGGAACAGGGGTGTGGTCATGGGTGGAACTAAGGGCGCTTACAGTGCCTTGCCTAGGGGTACAATGGATATAAATCCAGCCCTGTTGTAGATGTTAGTGCTCCCTTAAAGAGAGAGTAATGTTTGCAGATAAATTCAGCTTTGATCATACACCATAGTTGAAGAGTTTTATGACAATGCTGTAACTTGCATAGATCGTGTTTAATTGTATTATAAAGTACCCCCCCTCTTGCTCCTTTTACATAGGTAACTCTGCCTCCCCTCAGATCTGGAATCTGTGCATCGGACAAGACAGATGGCAACAAGGGACAATCTTCCTTCTATCAGTATAAGGAAAACCTTTCCCCTTGATGAAGGAGGGCAGGTTTTTCCTTATGTTGAGAGAAGATTGTCCCTCATTGCAATCCATTCGGACAGTCTTGCTGCTGTGTGGGGAAGCAGCGTTATGTATATAAAAGGGGAGGGAGGGGTACACTTTATAATGAACTAGATCGATTATAGCATTGTAATAATGCTCTGCATTGTTAAAAAAAACTATAATGTATGATCAAAACTTAAATTTATCTACAAACATTACTATCCCTTTAAATTAGTACATAAACACCACACACACCACACACACTATATTTATTAAAGAAGGGAAATGGGAACTCCTATTTGACATGTGCAAAAAAAGAATATTGCTACTGCCTGGGTGCTACTTATATAAATTAATATTGCAGAAGATATGGTATGAAACCATCAAGGCCCTCTAGGGGGCAGAAACGTTGACAAATAAATCAGCACTTTTTCAAAAGATCGGTCAGTGCACTTACTTCATGGTCTGATACCATTTCTTCTGATATATACTAGTGTAAAATCCTGTGTGCACGGGCCATGGATCAGTGAGGTAACGGCAGTACGCAGAGCAGGACCGGCCTCTTAACCCTTTGAGTGCCAGAGGGGTACACAATGCATTGCAAAGCAATGTGTTGCATACCCCTCTGGCACTCAAAGGGTTAACATTACCCGGACCTGCTCTGTGTATTGCCATTACCTCACTGCTCCACGCGATTGCGCATCCTTACTCATGCGCAGTAGAGAGTGTCCGAACGCAGACAGTCTCTACTGCGCATGACTGCATCGAGACAAACCTGGCCTTTTATTATATAGGATATTCATATACACATGCATACAAACACACATATATACATACATACAAAACACGCACATGGCATTCTTAACCATTTGAGTGCGAATGGAATGTACAATTCAATATAGTGAACTAAATTATGACATGCTAAAATACAACTTGTTCTGGCATGAAATGCCATGGTGCATACTTGCCAACATTTCAGAAATACTTCCATGGACAATGTTCCTCTGGACAATCACATGACAGAGCGCCATCAGTTGTCCATAGTAATGTATAACCAGACACCAGCAGAAAACTTCATGTAACAGATTAGAGCTGTACTTTTACAATAGTAGAAACATTGCCCGCAACTGTGTACTGCAGAAAATCAGGGACATAACTATAGAGAGTACAGTTGTCCTGAGCCCAGTATCCAAGAGGCATGTGAACTTTCTGGATATTCTCCAGAGACTTTGGTTTTTAATGGTAATTACTGGATCTTTGGAGACAGAGCTGATTCTCTTTCAGTGGTGAGTTTCACCAGAAACTCTGCCCACTTCTCCTCCTTCTTTCCATGTTGCACCCTTTTCTTTTTCATTACCATACCATTCTGTCCACTTCCTGCCCACTTTATGACACAAGAGTATTAAGCCACACCAGTTTATGATTCCAATCATTTACATCACCCCTGGTAGGCAGCACATGAGCCCAAGTGTCCCTCTTTAGGCAATATTAGGGGTCCATGCCTCTCAAGTGTCCCTCTTTAGGACAGACAGCCCCTCTTTAGACCCAAATCCCTCTGTTTAGGAGATCAGACTGTGTGGTGTGTATATCAGGGAATCACCCTGGTGTTCCTGTGTTTAGGAGATCAGACTGTGTGGTGTGTATATCAGGGTATCACATTGCTCCACAGCAATACAACTAACATTAATATTTGTATAAACTTTAGTATGTGTGTTTCTAAATTAGTCTGTGTAAATAAAATACTTTGGTCTTGCTCTAAATATTTTTTTCAGTCATTTCATAAAATAACCTAAATATCTTTGGTAATACCCTGCCCACCAGACACTCTCCCCGGCAATGCCATCTAAAACACAAGTGCCTCTCTTTGGACATGTGAAATGTTGGAAGGGATGTGAGTACATCCATCTCAATATCTTCCTAACATCCCCACTAATGTCAGGTTAGCACAACTTTGCAGTTTTCATTACTGTCTCTCATTCCTAGAAGCATTGCGTTGGAACCATTTTTTATTTTGATTTAGTGAATTGAAATTTGTATTTGTTCCCAATGCAATTGATTGGCACTAGAATTGCACTGTTTCTCTTTGTACATCAGCTTTAGCTTCCTGGTCTCTTGTTTATGTAAGCTTGTAAAGAGTGTCACTCAGGTAACACGATCTAAAGCTGTAATTGTTCAGGGATTAGCATGCTTTTCTCTCTAGTAACAGTAGCTATCTCTGCCTCACTACAATCATTATTCCAATGGTTCTTATACTGTTTTCTCATGGAACATCATGGTTCTGAGAAGTACAAGAGGTTCCTCAATACAAATGTAAGTAATGGAGGACAGGGGTCACCAGTTTTTGCAGACCTGAGAACTTTCATTTGTGGGGGACTCCTCTGATGCCGTTGGGGTATAACTGCCACAAATCTTGGCAAAAAGGGGATGGGGTTTACTTGTGAGTGGGGGTGGGGCTTTCTGGGGCATCACACAAATGGGCAAGAAGTGGGAGGAACTGGGTGGGGAATGAGGATAGGTGGGAGGGACTGGGTGGGAAGGAGCAGAAGTGGGCAGAGTTTTAAAGGGATAGTAATGTTTCACAAAAAACGCAGCACCAATAAATCGTCATAGTAATTGGGCCATGGAGAGTGTTATTTCAATACTGTCTGAGTTGTAGTTGAAAAGTAATTGAATGATACATTTTCCACCTCCCGCCCCTTTTACCTAGTGTAAGCCACCTCCCCTCAGATGAAGAATCTGGTCTCTTGACTGGACAGATCACAGAAAGGGACAATCTTCTTACTGTCAGCATAAGGAAAACCCTGCCCCCTTGACAGGTTTTTATGTTTTTTCCATTATGCTAATTGAACATTGTCCCTCTCTGCGATCCATCCGGACAGTCTTGCTGTTCTGAGGTGAGCAGTGTTACATCAGTAAAAAGGGCGGGAGGGGGATACGTTATTCAATTGCTCTTGAACTACAACTCTGACAGTATTGAAAAAACACTCTCCATGGCCCAAATACTATGAAGATTAATTGGAGCTGCTTTTATTGTGAAACATTACTATCCCTTTAAAGAAAACTCTCCATATCCGGAGAATCAGACTCTGCCCTGGAGGCCCGGTAATGCACTCGCAAAACCAGAGTCCCCTGGGCAAATCCAGAGAATTCCCATGTATGAGTTTTTGTGACTGCCTGATTGAAACATTGGGGGACATTCGCTAAGCGTTGATAAAATGGAGATGACTTCTCCATTTAATCACTTCTCCAATTCCTATGTTATTCTGTGGAGCCTATTCACTAAGATTTCTTAAAGGGATAGTAATACTTTATTATTACTATCCCTCATATTTTAGGTATTTGCAAAATGTTACTAGCCCCCAGGTTCATCTCTCAAACCTTTATGGTTTGAGAGATAACCAAAGGCAAAGTTCCCCCCTCCCTTCCTGAAGTCAGCGTTGTACTGACTGCAGGGGAAGTCTGTCGTACGACAGGCTTGCGGCTCTGCAGCTGAGCCGAGATCCCGTCAGTGAAGAAGAATTATGTCACTGAAACAGTCTTCTACATGAGATTGGTTTGCAAGCACATATAGAAGACCGTTTCAGTGAAATAATTTTTTGTCAGTAACGTGATCGCGGCTCTGCTGCAGAGCCTCATGATGAAAGACAGACCGGATATCCCTGCAGTCAGCACAACGCTGACTTGAGGGATGGGGAAACTTTGCCTTCGGTTATCTCTCAAACCATAAAGGTTTGAGAGATGAACCTAGGGGCTATTAACATATTTTGCAAATACCTAAAATATGAGGGATAGTAAGAATAAAATATTACTATCCCTTTAAGAAATCTTAGTGAACAGGCTCCACAGAATAACATAGGAATTGGAGAAGTCATCTCCACTTTATTACGTCTTAGTGAATTTCCCCCAGTAGTATTACTATCCCTTTAAACTTACGCGATCTTAGTGCATAAGCTCTGTAGAATATCATAGGAACAGGAGAAGTCCTCTCCGCTTTATCACCTCTTTATCACCGCTTAACGAATCTTCCCCCATTTTGTTTTGCATTCTGTTAGATTACAACCATCAGGAAAATAATTTAGCCTTATCATTTAATCATAAAGTGGTTCTGTTACCTACACAAGTTTTAGTCTCAGATGTATATTTAAACTGTCTATAACTTGTGATTTGTTTACCAAGTAGGTTAATGGTTTTAGATAGTTCTGTTGTAGCAGTTGGGAATCTAATCCCATCAGAGCTTTGTTCTTTTACTTGGTCAGATAAAGATGCATCATGAATTACTAGAAAATTATCTTTCTCATTATTCTCAGGCTGCCAAAACTTCTGTTTCCACCAGAGGGGAGGAATAAGTTGAGAGGCAGGAAAAATCATGGAAATCTTTTGAAGATGTAAGGTCCCACTGAGGGGATAACTTGAAACCTTGATAGGTCCTCAGTATGGGAAAGTGCCTCCTAGATTATGAAAAAGTTAGCTTTCTTTATAAATGCAACATTGAGGAGATTGTTCCTGACATTCCTAAATGGCCTCACAATCCTTAAAATGTATACATAATTTTTGATATATTACTAATTTCTCCATGGCCTCTAAATGTAGATTTCCCTCTCTTTCGTTAAACCCTTTGAGTGCATGAGATGGGCCAAATGGTTCTTTTCTGCCATCAAATTCCATGTTTCTATGACTGCAGTGGGTGTCATGCATTGCTTCTGGCACTAAAAGGGTTTAAACATCCCACTGATGATCAAAGGTTAACCCCAGTGAAGGAAGTCTGTAGGAACAATATAAGCCAGGATAACTGAATGGGATTTGAGAAATTTATATCTGCAGAGTAGAAAAAATTTAAAGCAGAGGACTCTTCCGTTAACTCGTTTAAAAACTTTTTAATTATCTGTTAATAAGATATGTGAGGACAGAAATATTTACACAGATCAGAATTATTTCCTCCCGCTAAAGGGTTAGTAATGTCCAGATATAAATTTAGGCAGAATTGTAGATTTAACAAAAATAAATTATACGGAGATATAAAGTGTTAAAGTTCCCCCTCCCTCCTCTTGCGCTAACACACAGAAGGAGATACCAGTCCCAGGAACAGCTCGTGGCACTGCAGCAGAGCTGAAACACCGATCTCTAAAAAGAAATATTTGATTGGAATGGTCTACAAACCAGGCACACTTTGTAGACCATTCCAATAAAGTATTTCTTTTTAGATATTGGTATTTCAGCTCTAATGAAGAGCCGCATTGAGTCGGATGACTCGAATCTCCTGCTGTCAGCTTTACAGCTGACATCAGGGAGAGGGGAACTTGAAAACATTAGATCTCTCAAACCGTAAAGGATTGAGAGATCGCATTTGCACCTCATAATTTAGTTTTGTTAAATCTACAATACTACCTAAATTTATATCCAGACATTACTAACCGTTTAACATGCTACCTTAATGATCTGATTTTCATCCTATGGGGCACTGCACCTTTAAACCTTTGCGTGCCAGAGAGAGTCCCAATGCATTGGCTACCATTCTGGCACTCAGTGGGGCAGTATTAGTTCAATACAAGACCATTTTAACCCAGAGTTATGGGAACAGTGTTCCACTATCTTATACATCCCTTGTTGTTGTCAACCTGTTTCCTGTGTAAATCACTGATCCCTGCACAGCTGGGTGACACCAGCTCACTCAGCTCTCATGGGATCTTTTTACTGTCTCCATAAAAGCCTTGAGTCTGTGAATCTGCCATCAGTGGGCTTCTATGGAGACAGGAAAAAGCTCCCATGAGTGCTGAGTAAAGCTCTGACACCACATAACTATTCAGGTATTGGTGATCTGCACAGCAAACCAGCAGACAATGGATGACGTATGAGTATACCTGGAAACTCTCTCAGGTTTTGACCCTGAGACCCAGATCTCAGACTCCTGGTAAGGGACAACATTCTCAGGGTGAGAGAGTCCAATGTAACCTGCTATATGATCGGTATATAAATGCTGTGGCGATTACCAGAAAGAATGTGAACGCCTAATTGCTCAGAAACATAAAAACAGAAAAATGCCTAAATATTTTAAATGCGACAACATGCATGAAGTCATAAAAAGACAAAAAGGATATGTAACTACTGGATAAACTTGTTTTATTTACTCTAGAGAAAAGACAACTAAGAGGCAATCTTATCACAATGTACAAGTATATGAGAGGTCAATACAAGGATCTCTGGTGAGCTATTCATTCCAAGGACTGATCATGTGACCAGGACACACCCCTTGAGATTTGAGGAAAGGAGGTTTCAAATTCAGCAGAGGAAAGGGTTGGTTTTTTTACAGTAAGGTCTGTTAAATTATGGAATTTCTTTCCCAAGGATGTGGTTATGGCAGATACAATGGATTAGATACATTTCTTTCAAAAGGCAACATACAGTGTTATACTGTGTATTAGTAGGCAAAACAGGAAGGCCTACTAAAGACTAACTTATTTGGCAGCAGGAAAAGAATATGTCTCTGGGTTATGTGGCAAAGGTTGAACTTGATGGACTTGTGTCTTTTTTCAACCCAATTTACTGTGTTACTATGTGCAGGAACACAAAATATCTTCAACAAAGAGTCTCATGTATCAGAGGTAGTCCAGTAACACTTGAAGTACTCCAAATTCTAGACCTTGGACATGCAGAGTCTGAAGGGCTCTTGAAGGTATGTATATGTGCCTGCAAGGCCCTTCCGACTGTCTTATATGTGCTATATGATTAGCACCAATTAACTGCTTATTTAGTCTCTAAATTGTTATCATTTGTACAAGAAAAGAAGGAGGGGAAGCCCTGCTTGTCTTGAATGTGATTGACAGGTATATTGCTAAGGTATTGTATATTATAGTATGATTGAGGACTGACTGGAGAATCTCTGGGTTTCAGGGAGCATGTACAAATCACATATAATCTACCTTATTTGGCTTCCTAAGTCTTAATATTTTAAAGATCTCAGGGTCAGATCATTTTGAAAGTTCCCAGATATGAGTATAAGCTATGGGTACACTGTTCCCATACCTCTGAGGGCACTAGCAGTGGCTTAAAGTGGATCTATCGCCTCTACAAAAGTTATGCTTATTATGTAGAGGATATATACATAAGGGTGAAAACATTATTGATTTAAAAAAAAAAAAAAAAAAATACTATTTGTGTTAAAACTCTAGTTTATAGAGTGCCCTGCACCCTACTTCCTCATAAACTTATGTTGCCGCACTGCCCTTCTCCCTTCCAATTACCCAGCCTCCTCTGATGACGGAGGCTGTCTGTAAGCTGGAGCGATCTCATTGGCTAGATATTAATCTTTGCCAATGAGATCGCTCCAGCTTACAGACAGAAGCCTCCATCATTGGAGGAGGCTGGGTAGTGGGAAGGGAGAAGGGGCAGTGTGGCAATGTGAGTTTATGATGACGTAGGGTGCAAGGCACTCTATAAACTAGCGTTTTAACACAATTAACTTTTTTTTTTTTTTTTTTTTTTTTTTAAATCAATAACGTTTTTACCCTTATGTATATGTCCTCTACATAATAAGCATAACTTTTGTATAGGCGATACAAGACATTATAAAGTGGATCTATCAACCATATACTGCCCCTTAAAAAAAGAAAATGGTGCATTGCACAAAAAAACAAAATATAAAGTAAAATTTTCATTTCTAATTAATAGGCCAAAAAAAAGTGATTGGTTCACTTTTAGTTATTTATACTAACTAATTTTCTCATAGATTTGATATTGATACAGCGTCAACCTCCAGGATGCCAGAGAGCTCTCCAAAAGCATGGCAAACCCACATGATGGAGACTTCGCTAGCATCCAAGGGGTTAAATTTCTTGCTCAGTAGGGTTCCAAGGGGATTTCACTCACAAGAAAAGTCTATAGGCCAACACACAAAGCTTGAGAACCACTGTATTAACACTTTAAATGTCAGAAGGGGTAAGCGGTGCATTGCAAAGTAGTGCTTTGCGTACCCCTCTTTCACTCAAAGGGTTATTTCATGCACAATTATCACTTGTGCAAAATTAATTGAAAGGTGCATACAGGGGCGTAACTAGAAGCCACCGGGCCCTGGTGCACAGATTGCCATGGGCCCCCTCACTGGCCACCACCACATTGCCCCCCCGCCCATTGGCCACCTCCACATTACCCCCCCCCCATTAGCCATTGCCCCCAGTCTCCGCCTCCACATTGGCCATCATTTTTCCATCTCCACAATGCCCCTATTGACCCCCCCCCCCCGGTGTCCATCTCCTACCTCCCTGGTGGTCCAGCAGCTTGGCAGGAGAGGTCTGTGCCTCCTTCCGCAAAGACCTCTATTTGCTGCTGGAGCTCCCGCACTGTCCTCTCTTCAGTAATGCAGAGCGGTGGTAGATGATGTCATTGTGCAGCACTCTGCATTACTAGAGTGCCGAAGTCAGAGGCAGCGCAGCTGCTTGTTGCAGGGACCGGGCGGGGTGGGGGTCACAGGGGGCGGCCGGGCCCTTAGAGTGATGGGCCCGGTTGCAGGCGCGACCCCTATCATTACAACACTGGGTGCATAACATAGTCAGAGAACAAATGCCCTATCCCTCATCCTTATAAAATCAGATTTTTGTGTTCCAAAGGGAATTTTTGCAGGTGACAGCTGGCACTATTCATTGTGTAAAGGGCATTTGTTTCCTGCAACACATTCACAAGCAGAGAAGAGAGTAAAGTGATATACAACAACAAAGCAAAGGGACTTGGGAGCAATTAGTTCTGATGACTTAAAGATAGGCAGGCAATGTAACAAAGCAGCGGGGAATGCAAGCAGGGTACTGGGTTGTATAGCTAGGGACATTAGTAGCATAAAGAGGGAAGTGATCATGCCACAATACAGAGCTTTGGTTAGACCACACCTAGAGTATTGTGTACAGTACTGGAGGCCACATCTCCAGAAGGATATAGATATCAGGAGAGAAGTACATTTTTAAAAGGAGTAGAAATGTTAGGACAAGAGGTCACAGTCTAAAACTAGAGGGGCAGAAGCTTAGAAATAATGTAAAAAATTGTTCCTTCACTGAGAGGCTGGTAGGTAAGAGGAATAGCTTGCCAGAGTGGTAGAGGTTAATACAGTGAGGGAATTTAAGCATGCATGGGGTAGGCAAAAGGCTTTCCTGAACATAACACAAGACCAAGGACCAAATAAGGTTTGAGGTTTTTACAGTAGGAAAAATGGCCAGACTAGATGGGCCAAATGGTATTTACCTGCCATCAAATTCTGCTTCTGTGGTCCTCAAGGAGTTAAGGTTGGATCAGCTTTTTTGTACAAACTTGATAACAAAAACAGCCAAACTATAACCTCTAGCCGGCCTGCACAATAATTTGACACCTATTAGAATTTTCTTTTCAAAGAAAGTACACAATATTTAAATGGAAACCAATATATTTTTCTGGTGATATGGCTGCTTTAAAAATATTCAAGGTCTTGCAAGTAATCTTTTTAATGAGTGCAATCCGAGTAGCAGCTAATGGGTTAATTTTATTCATAGCATCTACTGCATTGCAGTCTTGTATGCCATAGTGCTTTCAGACTGCAGTGCCACTGCATGCCAGTCACTTGGGTGCTTCACAGCAATGCATCCTGGGTCATTTTCCATCAGTGGACTGATATTGTTGCCATGGTAACCCTCACAGTGGTCTCTCAGATTTGCCTAGGCCTCCATACTCTGTGTGATGCTGCTTAACCTACACCAAGGTTGGATAACCTGTGGCCCACCAGTTGCTGTTGGACTACAAGTCTTATCATCCTCAGACAGCCATTGGCAGGCTGAAAATAAGGGTTGTAGTCCAATAACATATGGAAGTCCACATGTTGCTTAACTCTGACTCTTACCATGGACAGTAAAAGGAGACAGACCTTCGAAACTGTTGTCCTTGTGCATAAAGAGGAGCAATTCTGGAGCAAACCAACTGCATGAAAGGGGAGGAATTAACATTACACATTTCAGTGGAACCTTTAACCCTCTAACATTCACGGGGTTAAAAGTCCCAGTGAAATCAATGGGAATTTTTGTAATGTTAATTTCTCCCTTGTGGGCTGTTGGTTTGCCTGTATACACGGGCTGATCCAGAGTGGGAAGCTCCGGATGGCTCACAGCCTGTCTGTGTTCCCAGCTCCGGGGCAGCAGCGGAGGCGCTGGGTGACAGTTTGTCACCCAGCCGCCTCCGCTGGTGCCCCAGAGCCGGGAGCACAGACAGGCTGTCAGTCTTCCAGAGCTCCCCGCTCTGGATCAATCCGTTCTGCGAGTCCCTACTGCACATGTGTGGTTTCGCACACAGTGAGCTACGCATTCTAGGACTTTAGTTTATAGGATATATAATATTAGATGAAAAGCCCATTTACACTGGCCACAGTGCCATCCAGGAACCGGTTGGATCCTGTCTTGTCACTGGCCAAGTGGTCCCAGGAAACTGCGCAGAAAGGACTCCGGTATGAATTCAGAGCTCCCCGCTCCATATCGGCCACGGCGCAGGCAGTCCCTACTGCAAAAACAAAAGGGGGAGACAAACCAGGGAGCGCCCCTGTACAGATCAACAGGATAAAAGTATTGGACCTCCACCGACACCCATACAAGTGCCTACTCACAAGAGAAGTTGCTGAGTCTAGGTATATACCATAGATCCAGCTATCGAAACTTTCTGGGATAATTCACTGCACCCAGTCACAGTATCCTATATTAAAGAATCCCAGCTGTTGTCCTTTCACACACTCTCCTCAGCTGTAAAAATATAGTATATAACAAAGAAACACAAAGGAGGCGCCCAATAGTGTAAATCAGTTACAACTAATTTGCAAACATATATCAAAAGTTGCAATTCTACTCACATTTTAATCTTGTCAGTCAGATGTTATCATCAAAACTGACCAAAGAATTATTCAGAGAATATTAAAGTGTTAGTAATGTCTAAAAAAAAAACTTTTTTTGCATTTAGAAGAGCTTAAAAAGCAGATCTAAGTGCAAAAAAATGTATCTCTCAAACCGCTATGGTTTAAGAGATACGGGCGTTTAAAGTTTGATTTCTCCTACTGACAGCTGTAAAGCTGTCAGCAGGAGATTCGAGTCGGTCGACACGGTGGAGCTTAAGAAATGCCGGGATCTCCTTACTTACATGGAATCCCTTCATTGGAATGGTCTAAAACGTGTGCCTAGTGTTCAGACACACGTTTTAGACCATTCCAATGAAGGGATTCCGTGTAAGTAACGAGATCTCGGCACTTCTCAAGCGCCACAATATCGACTGACACGAATCTCCTACTGACAGCTTTACAGCTGTCAGTAGGAGAAATCAAACTTTAAATGCCCGTATCTCTTAAACCATAGCGGTTTGAGAGATACGTTTTTTTGCATTTAGATCAGCTTTTTAAGCTCTTCTAAATGCAAAAAAGTTTTTTTTTAGACATTACTAACACTTTAAACCCGTTTCCGTTCAGGTGCCTGGATCCTCAATAGACCTCCTCTAGCATGCAGTCACAGGAACAGCGGGTGAATACAGCAATAAATTCAAAGTAGCATATACTCTTCTCAATAAAAACACATTTATTAAAATCAAAGTCAGGTCCACATTAATAGACAATATTCATACATACATACATACATACATACACAATGAATATTGTCTACTAATGTGGACCTGACTTTGATTTTAATAAATGTGTTTTTATTGAGAAGAGTATATGCTACTTTGAATTTATTGCTGTATTCACCCGCTGTTCCTGTGACTGCATGCTGGAGAAGGAGGTCTATTGAGGATCCAGGCACCTGAACGGAGACGGGTTTAATATTCTCTGAATACTTCTTTGGTCAGTTTCGATGATAACATCTGACTGACTAGATTAAAATGTGAGTAGAATTGCAACGTTTGATATATTTTTGCAAATTAATTGTAACTGATTTACACTATAGGGTGCCTCCTTTGTGTTTCTTGTTTTGCTATAGTCTCTACTGCACATGACTGCAGCGCGCGCAGCCGTCTCTACGGCGCATGGCGGCTTCTGACAAACATCCTCAGCAAATTATTATATAGGATGTAACTCTGGGGTGGGCACTTCAAATTGAAAAAATAATAAGAAATAAGAAATGCAGCTTGCCTGGGTGCTTCTTGAAAATAAGCATATGCAGGAAAAGTAAATGGAAAAAGATACCAAATACAAGAGCACTCACAGGTCTTTTTTTTAAATAACCTAATACATTTCACTTTTTATTTCTAAAATCAATGTTTCGGCTCCATCATGGAGCCTTTCCTTGAGAGAGGCTCTATGATGGAGCCGAAATGTTGATTTTTAAATAACCTAATACATTTCACTTTTTATTTCTAAAAAGACCTGCGAGTGCTCTTCTATATGGTATCTTTTTCCATTTACTTTTCCTATATATATATATATATATATATAAGATAGATAGATAGATAATATATAATCTTCAGTTAAGATAAGGGAAAAACCTGAAAAACTTGTCAAGGGGGGCAGGGATTTCATTGTTCTCATAGGAATAAGATTGTCCCCTTCTGTTATCTGTCTGGTCTATGGACTGCATTCCACATCTGAGAAGAGACAGCTTACACTAGGTAAAAGGGGCGGGAGGGGAAACTTTTCTTGTGAATATCTCTCAAACCGTAAAGGTTTGAGAGATAAGACTTATATCGTTCATGTTTTTTTTAATGCCTACAAAATAAAATAAAGGTAAAATGAAGTATTACTATCCCTTTAACAAATATTTGTATAATATATCCTACCTCCCAGCTGTTCCAGATTATCAGTTATAGTCCATGGTTCTGGATCTGTGTCCCTGGATCTTGTTGTCCTTGGTTTTAAATTGAGTCTCAACCCCATATTTTATATGCTTGTCCTTAAAAGCTTCATAGGTTCTACGTTTCATCACATCTTAATATTGCTTATTTATATGATTTAGTGTTTGAGCTGCAATAACATTTGAATAAAACATCCATTTGCAGTGGGGGTATCATTGTTTTACTCAGCAGAATAAACCCTGCAATATATATATATATATATTTTCATATTACACAATACTTTCCCTTTTGATACATTAACTACATTTGATCATGTAACTTATTGCAAGCTTACGCAAACAAAGCTAAACAAATTGTGCCACTTCTCTTTGTGCAAGCAAGTTTAAATGTAACCCACTGAGTGTCTGAGGGGTACGGAATGCAATGTGTTCCATACCCCTCTGGTGCTTAAAGGGTTATGGGACCCAGATTTAGATAAAACATTTTTTTTTAATTTTTTTTTTTTTGTTGTTGCTGTAAAGTTGGAGTTCATAATATTTAGTCATTATAACACCATTTAATTTTGACATGTTAACTCATTTTAGCGGTTAACCCTTTCAGGACCAGGGGGTGTGCAAAGCATTGCCAACATTAACCCCTTAATGACTGACATGTGTGGCCGGCACTTGAGGACCACGGTGCTTTGTTTTGAGAACCAATTCAGGGCTCCCTGTGCCGTGCGGAGCCATGTGGGGAGCCCTGAATTCCATGATGTGCCAGGACCGTCACTGGTCCTTAAGTGCCGGACAGCCTTGATGGTCCTTGCACGGCAGTGGTTGTTAACGGGTTAATGACCATGGCCACTCTGCCATCCTGAATTCCATGACGTGCCAGGACCATCACTGGTCCTTAACGTCCGGATTGGTGCAACTATCCTGACACATCATGTCGTTAAGAGGTTAAAGATGTACAAAAAAATTTAGTACTTGCATCATATTCAAAAAACTGGCTGGCTCTTACACAAACCTGCATAATGCTTGAGTGGACGTGTGCTGATCCTGCTTGTCAGGGATCCGACTGGCCAGGCACGTAGTGAGGATAAAAAGTTTCCCTAGCATTTGTGAGATGCCAGTCAATAAAACAAAGGTAATAAATGAATAAATTGTTGACATCGTTAACCTCTTCAAGATGAGTGACATGCCAGGACTGTTTCACATTTCCGTCCTTTAAAGGGGAACATCACCTCACATAAAGTTTCCCCCCAAGAATGACCCATCTGGCGACTAGCTGAACAATAGTAATATTCTCCAGAATAGTTACTGCCTTATAGAGAAATCGTACTGCTGCCGAGACTGACGGCCAGGCAACAGCGCAGACATCTTTACTTAGAGATGTCTGCACGCCTGCGTTGTCAGTCTCGGTCTCCTCTAGAAGGCGTTGCTTGGTACCTTAAGGTAGTGGAAGGGACTGACGGCTCAGGCGCGCAGATTCTTCTAAAGCGTTGTTGCCTGGCCGTCAGTCTCGGCACTGCAGTGTATGTGTGCTGTTTTTCACTGTAGTGTATGTGTGCTGTTTTTCACTGCAGTGTATGTGTGCTGTTTTTCACTGCAGTGTATGTGTGCTGTTTTTCACTGCAGTGTATGTGTGCTGTTTTTCACTGCAGTGTATGTGTGCTGTTTTTAATCTGTTTAAATAATTCTACATCCATTCTTCCTGCTGCTCTGCAACCAGCAAATGTTGCAATGAGGGATTGTTACAATAACATATTAAATAAAATAAATAATACATTACAAATATTTGCTTTCTCCTGCTCAGTCAGTGACACAACAATACATTTGGCACTTGTCAAAAAAAGATACAATTTGATTTTGTTTGAAAAGCATGCTGTTGTTACATAATAGCATTCTTCAATGTTTTCTGATTACAGAGGGAAGTAGGGAGTGTATGTAACCCTTTGAATGCCAGAGAGATATCCAACGCATTGTATGTGTTGGCTACCTCTCTGGCACTCAGGGGTAGGGTTGCCACCCAGCCGGTATTTTATCGGCAGGCCGGTAAAAAATTGGCTTCTGTCCAATGTTAAGTCTATGGAGGGAATGCCATGGCCGGTATTTTTTTTGAAGAAAAGGTGGCAACCCTAGTCAGGGGTTAAATTTGTTCTGCTAATTCGCTGATTAAACTGCACAGTCAGTGTGATGTATGTCAGGTTTTATCAAGGTGTGGGAATGTATTACATATCATTGTGCATTTTATAATGCACCCTTAGAAATACATGTTTCTGAACAATAATGTAAATGTGTTAAAGTGGAAATATAACTATAGGAGTTAGAGGCTCTTACAGCCAATTTAAACTATGGTCGTGGCCATCACAGCTGGGGCTCCCCTCAAAATTTGGGCCAGGGCTGTCCAAGTTCAGCCCTCAAGGGCCACCAAGAGGCCAGGATGTAAGGATTTCCCTGATTAATCACAGGTGAGTTAATCAGTGGATCATTCATTGTAACTGACTCACCTGTGTGTAATCAGGGAAATCCTTACATCCTGTTCTGTTGGTGGCGCTTGAGGACTGAACTTGGACAGTCCTGCTCTAGACAGTTACCTATATTGCCTAATGGGAAATCTGACCTTAACAAATCCAAACAGTACCATCTGAAATTCTGGAAATGTGTATATCTTGTATCAACTTTAATCTGTTGCATGCTAGAGAGGTCTCTGGCACTCAAAGGGTTAAATGTCAGTGAGTGTGGGAAGTAATGTAGTGCCAAGACAGGAAGTGCCTGCGCGGCATGACTTAATTAGTCTAATCTAAAATCTAAGTCAAAAACTAGGTTTCTAAACACAAAAATGGCTAATACAACGGATAGGTGATTTTTTAATCTGTTTTCAAAATCACCATATTAGTTTTTAGGACACAGTTAACCCCTTGGGGACCAGAGAGAAGTACAAAAATGCAGTGCTCACCCCTCTTGTCCTCAAGAAATTAAACCTATCACTGGTTATAATTCTCATTTACGATACCACCTATCACCACCATTGTCCCTGTCTCCTGCTGGCCCTAGCTCTCTGTTTTACCTGCAGCAAGTCATTCAGCAGCTTGTTGTGACAAAGAATGATGGCGTCCCCTGAGTGCTCAGCTCTTGCTTTTGGCCTTTTGGGAGTGAACCTGGAGGTGTGTATGTTTTCTAAGTACCTGTGATGAACATTACAAATTGGGCAATACAGAAACCCTTTCACTGCCAGAAGGAACAATAATACATTCCCATTATGCATATACAAAAATAACTGTATATATATATATATATATATATATGTATCAATAAAACAAATCAATCTTATTTTGTTGGAAGGACAGTGCGTGATCACAGTCTTTCTGGAAGTAAAGGAAATTGGGAAACAGAATTAAAGGGATAGTAATGTCTTTTTAAAACAAAACAAAATATTGTAGCTATTACAGAAATAAACTAAATGATCCCAGTCCCATCTCTCAGACCTTTATGGTTTGAGAGATATACGGTGATAAAGTTCCCTCCCCTTTCCCTGACGTCATCCTCTAGCTGACAGAAGATCCTTGTCCTGGGACCAGCAGGCGGCTCTTCAGCTGAGCCGAAATACAGCCGTGTAAAAAGAAATCCTTCATTGGAATGGTCTATAAAGTGTGCTTACAAACCAGGAATTAAATATTTATTTTTACATTGCAGTACTTCGGCTCTGCTGAAGAGCGGCCGACTTGAATCTCCTTCTGTCAGCTTCACAGATGACATCAGTGCAAAGGGAGGGAACTTTATCACTGTATATCTCTCAAACCATAAAGGTTTGAGAGATGGGACTGGGGTCATGTAGTTTATTTTTTAATAGCTACAATATTTTGTTTTGTTTTTAAAAGACATTACTATCCCTTTACATGAAAGTAAAAATACAGTTGCCAAACGCACAGAAACGCATGCAGCCTGGTACAGCTATCAAAACGGAAACTATCTTACACCGTTTAAAGAGGATGTTTCATCAAAATATGATTTAAGCTTAATAAGTTGTGTAACATATACTGTAACCAGAAGTGTAGTTAATAAAAAAAAATAAATAAATAAATTTGGTTTTCAGTAAAATCGCCTTACAAAAAATGTACCTTGTGGCGTAACTGCGGTCTGCGGTACAGTACAAGCTGCACCGCATTGAAACTGAATCCGTCCCCATTCTCTGAGGACTGATTCACACCCAATCTCCCTTCAAATTTCCCTTTAGACTGTGATTACAAGCACAACGTCTGTACGATGGAACGGGCGATACCAGCTATGTCACACACACAGCCTCCAATAATGCAATGATTCTTGGGTGCAACATAAGCAATATGGCACCTCTGTTCTTCGTGAGTGACTATAACCTAAACATTACGATTTACAGGAACAATCATTTATACAGGAATTTTAGATATATTTCATATGTGCATGGGGGGACTGAGCAATAGAGGGGTTAATGCTTATATGTGAAATATCCACTTTAACCCTTTGAAGACCAGAGAGTTATCCAGCACATTGCACCACAATGCATTGGATACTTATCTGGCACACAAAGGATTAAGGCTGGTTGGTGCAGCAAGAGGCCTTATATATGTGGTTGAATTCTGCAGCAAGCCAACAGCTCAATAGGACCCAAATACCCCCCCCAAAAAAAAAAACAAAAAACAATTCATAGTAGTTTAGGTTGAAAAAAGACTTGTGTCCATCAAGTTCAACCCTTTTCCTATTCCTCTTTACCGCTGTTGATCCAAAAGAAGGAAAAAAAAAACCCAAAAAAACCTTTATTTCAGCAATTTTAAATTCTGCTTTGAATGGGGGAAAAATTCCTTCTTGACTCCAAATTGCTTATAAATGGGATTACTTTGCATATTTATTGGTTTAGCTGGATAAATGTTCTGAGATGGGTTGGTTATGCAATTATGTCTTGCAACAACGGATTACTTCATTTAACCCCTCATTGACTCCTACCCTCTCCAAATACATCCCAGTTCCTGGCACCTACACCCTCTGCACCGTGGATTGACCCTTGATTGCCAAATCCCCTGCACTCTCCTGGAACACAGACTGTTGCACAAACTCTGCTGGCCCACACATTAACCCCACTATGGCCAACTTCGCTCCTTGCTTTTTCATCACCAGTCTTACCTGCATAAGACTCTCCTCCTTCTGTGTCCACATTAATTGTCATTCAATTCACATTGCACCCTCACTCCTTCCCTCACCACTTCTCTGCTCCCCACAAACTTTTCTCATTCCTCCCCTCACTATCACCACCCTATTTCTACCCTTCCCAAAAAATCCCGCTGCTTCAAATCTCACTCCCACCTTATGTCCCTTCTCATCTTGCTCCCTGCAGGTGACATCTCACCTAACCCAGGCTCCCCTTCCATGCTCTCTTGCACCACAATACCCGCTCACACACGCAACATCTACAACCTAATAGCCATACCACGTCTCCTAACCTTCTCCCACCCCTTTTGTTTTAGCCTCTGGAACACCCACTCTGTGTGTAACAAACTAACAGCTGTTCACCATTTGTTAATATCCCACTCCCTAAACCTCCTAGCAATCACTGAAACTTGGCTCACATCATCAGACACTGCCTCCACTGCTGCACTCTCACATGGCGGCCTTCACTTCACCCACACACCTAGGCCTGGCAACAGACAGAGGGGTGGAGTAGGCATCCTGCTGTCCCACAACTACACATTTCAGGTTATCCCCACTGTTCCCCCTCTCTCCTTCCCTACCTTTTGAAGCCTACACAATTCATCTCTTCTCTCCCTTCCCCTTGCGTGTTGCCACCATATACAGACCCCCCTGGTCCTACTGCACAATTCCAGGATCACTTCACCTCCTGGCTCCTTCATTTCATGTCCTCTGATGTCCACTACTCTCATCCTGGGAGAACATCCCTGTAGATAATCATAACACCCCCCTGCCCTCAAACGCCTCTCCTTAGCAACCTCCTTTGGCCTATCTCAGTGAACCAGCTTTCACACACACAGTGACGGTCACTCCCTTGACTTAGTCTTTACTAACCTCTGTTCCATCTCCAACTTCTCCAATGTTCCCTTTCCTCTCTCTGACCACCACCTCCTCATCGGAAACCTCATAATACCACGCAAACACATCCCCCTCACCGTGATCAAGAGCATGCGGAAAAATCTGTACACTCTTGACCTGCAACAATTTTCCACATCCATGCAACCTCTTCTCAACACCATCCTCACACTTATTTGCCCAGAGCAAACTACTTCTCTCTACAACAGCACTCTCACTACAGCCCTTGACACAGCTGCACCCGCAAGTCTATGTTACCCCGCACAACCCCACTACAACCTTGGCACACAAGACAAACGCGATACCTCCAAAGGTGCTCACACACTGCTGAAAGGCACTGGTGGAAATCTCACTCCACAACTAACTTCAAACAACTACAGATTAATTCTCCATTCCTATAGCTCTGACCTCTCCCTGGCCAAACAGTTATACTTTTCCTGTCTAATCTTTACTCTTTCCTCTAACCCAAAACACCTTTTCTCGATCGTCAAATCCCGTCTACACCCACCAACACAAACATCTTCCACCAACTTCTCCGCCCATGATCTCGCCATGCACTTCAAGGACAAGATCGACTCCATCAGACATGACATTTCATCACTTCCACTGTCACTGACACCAGAGTAAATAATACACACTACACAGGTACAGTGAAGTTTAACCAGTTTATTAAGATAAGCAAGAGTAAGAACTTCCCCAACCTTAGCAGGAACAGGCGTGAGGACCGTGCCGAGTCCACTACCCAAGGATTGACACTGAACTGTAACCGGTTCTCAGTAGCCTATAGAGATAGATGGGAGCAGAACCAGGCTTGGATCTATACCTAGCAAATGGAAACCTGATCACTGAAGAGACCACTAAACTCCCAGATATGAGACAGGCAGACGGATGTCTCGAAGTAGTGATTCTACCACGGAGTGTTAGGAGGTGCGAGACAGAGAGTCACTAGTTCTCCGAAAGAGTAACGGAACCGGTCTACTAGGTAGGCAAAGGGTGGAGGCAAGGGTGTGGAACGTAGCCAGCCGCAACACTGGTATGTGTGTGAAGACAGTACTGTACGTAGACTACAGAGCGGAGGGTTACGCAACAGCCCAGTTGGCAACGGATACAGTGGCACAGGAAGGAGGCAATGGAGCAAGAGGCAACCAGCAACTCTACCATGGAGGTAGCAGTTGCACTACAACGATGGAGAATGCCCACAACTAGCCCAGACAGGTGGTAGTCAGACTGGAGCTAAAGACAACACAGAGCGTAAGTCAGACAAGCCACAGTCAAGAGCCAAGTTGGGTAGTCAGCCACAGCCAAGGTCAAAACAGGACAGATAGTCAGACAAGCCAGGGTCATACACAGATCGGGTAGTCAGACAAAGCCACAGGATAGATCAGGAGTAAACACGGCAGCCAAGCAAGGGTCAAACGAGAGCAACTCTGAAGAAAAGCACAGATACACCACGAAAGGGCAACAAGTCCTAGCCTCAATGAGGTTTATAAAGCAGCAGCAGGAGGCGGGACCCAATTAGGCCCAACAGAATAGGCCCATAAACAGGCTTCCGTGCCTGAAACATGACTTTAGCAATGAGGAAATGGCCAGAGGCCAAACAGAGGTAAGAGCACAGTATCACCAAGGCCTCAAAGGGAGACTGTGATACATCCCCTCTCAGCCAGCTTAGCCCTGTCACATCTCCCACATACACATTATGTTCCTTCTCACCCGTTACCGAGGACAAAGTTTCCCTTCTCCTTACTCGCTCAAACCTAACCACATGCCCTCTTGACCCCATCCCAGCTCATTCAAGAACTTTCTCCTCTACTATCTTCAACCCTTACTCACTTATTCAACCTTTCTCTGTCAACCGGCACCTTCCCATCCTCTTTTAAACATGCACTAATCACACCAATCCTAAAGAAATCCTCCCTGGACCCAAACTGTCTGTCAAACTACCTGCCCATTTCTCTACTCCCATTCACCTTCAAGGTCCTTGAGCGCCTCACATACAACAGGCTCACTCAATTCCTCTGCTCCCATTCCCTGCCAGATCCCTTGCAATCTGGATTCTGCTCTCATCACTCCACCGAGACTGCCCTCACTAAAGTGGCTAATGACCTGCTCTTCACAAAGTCAAAAGGCCGCTACTCCCTGCTCATTCTCCTGGACCTGTCAGCTGCCTTTGACACAGTAGACTATCCACTCCTCCTCCAATCCCTCCACTGCCTAGGTCTCTGCGATACTGCCCTCTCTTGGTTTACCTCCTATCTCTGTAACTGCTCCTTCAGTGTTTCCTACTCCGGCTCCACTTCCCCACCCCTCCCACTGTCTGTAGGAGTGCCTCAGGGCTCAGTCCTGGGACACTTGCTCTTCTCAATTTACACCGCGTCCCTTGGCACACTAATATACTCCTTTGGGTTTCACTACCATGTCTATGCTGATGACACTCAAATCTATCTTTCCTTCCCAGATCTCTCCCCTTCCCTCCTGTCCCAGGTATCTGAATGTCTGTCTGCTGTGACTTCCTGGATGTCCTCCCGTCAACTCAAACTTAACCTTGGCAAAACCAAACAAATCATCTTCCCTCCCTCTACTACCAGCCTTACCCCAGATATTACTCTCACTGTCAACAACGCTACCATCACACCAACTCCTACAGCACACTGCCCGGGGGTCACATTTGACTCTGACTTGATGTGAGGAATAAAGGATTGGGCAATCTCCAACTCATGCCGTCTCCACCTCCGCAACATCTCTAGGATCTGACCCTTTCTCACCCAAGACACTACAAAAACTGTAATCCAAACAGAAATCAGGTCCCGTCTTGACTACTGTAACTTATTACTAAGTGGCCTTCCTCTCACCCTACTAACCCCACTACATTCCTTCATGAACTCTGTGGCAAGACTAATCTACCTCACTCATCGCTTCTCCAACACCAGTACCCTCTGTCAGTCCCTGCACTGGCTCCCGTTAGCACATAGAATTAAATTCAGAATTCTGGTGCTTACTTATAGAGCCCTCACTAACAACACACCACACTATATTTCATCTCTCATTTCCAAATACACTCCCACCCTCCATCTTTGCTCTGCACACGACCTTCTCCTCTCCACAGCTCTCACCGCATCCTCCCACTCCCACCTACAGGACTTCTCCCGTGCTGCACCCGAGCTCTGGAATTCTCTCCCCTGCCCCATCAGACTCTCCTTCAGCCTTCAGATCTTCAGACGCTCCCTGAAAACTCACCTCTTCAGGGAAGCCTATCAACTGCCTCCATAAACACTATCACCAAGAATCATCCCTTCCCTGGACCACTACACTCACTAGCACTTCTCTCTCCCACCCACTGACTGGCTGTTCATGTGGCAGGAGGCACTTACACCCAATAGCACTTACTCCTTCTGTGTCCTACCCACCTTCCTCTAGACTGTAAGCTCTCACGAGCAGGGCCCTCTGATCCTTCTGTTCTCCACATTTGATTTGTACTGTTTAATATCTCTGTTTATTCCCCATTGTACAGCGCTGCAGAATTAGTTGGAGCTATATAAATAAAAAATAAAAATAGCCCCAACACAGTTATATGTTCTACATTCTTATTGACCTACTTTTTTTATTTTTAGCAAATAGGCTGTGACAGTTTTAAATGTATTAACCTGAGAACGCTGCCTTTGGCAAACACAGAGACCAGAAATGTGGGATATCGGCCCTCTCACATACAAACTAATATCTGTGTACACTCCAGCAAACACTGCTGTATTCAGACAACTGTAAATAATAGGAGAACTTGAAAGGTGAACTATGCCCGAAAAAAAAAAAAAAAGTAGCTCTTAATTTGTATCACTTTTCCTTTCTACATTAACCCTTTAGTGATGAGGTTTTTTTTTTTTAACATGAGTGGATGAGCAATTTTGGCCTTTTTTAAAGCCTAAATAAAGTCCCCCCAATAATTAGGCATATATCGCTAAGGTTAGAAAAAATGCTTTTATCGATCATAAGTACCGTGTTATTCAAGGGATAGTAATACTTTAATATTACTAATCCCCATAGTGTAGCTCTTTAAAAAAGAATTTAATAGCCCCCAGGTTTATCTCTCAAACCTTTATGGTTTGAAAGAAAACCGTAAGCAAAGTTCCCCCCTCACTCCCCCGTCCCCAAAGTTAGCGTACTGACTGCAGGGATATACGGTTTTATTTTTCTACATGTGATTGGTTTGCAAGTACACGTAGAAGACTGTTTCAGTGAAATATTTTTTTTTTTTTTACTAACGCAATCTCGGCTCTGCTGCAAAGCCGCCTGATGAAAAATAAAACCGGATATCCCTGCAGTCAGTACAACGCTGACTTCAGGGAAGGGGGAGGGAGAGGAGAACTTTGCTTACGGTTTTCTTTCAAACCATAAAGGTTTGAGAGATGAACCTGGGAGCAATTGAATTATTTTTTAAAGAGCTACACTATGGGGATTAGTAATATTAAAGTATTACTATCCCTTTAAGAAATCCTACTTCATCTGACTGAAGGGCAGGCTTCTTGTTTAGAGGCATCTGTGCACCTGTGCCGTCAGTCCCTTCCTGTTACCTTAAGGTACCATGAAGGAGATGGGGAAGGGCAGTGCAGGCGCGCAGATATCTCTAAGCAAAGATGTCTGCGCACATTCCTGACCGCCAGGTTCAGAAGAAGAAGGATTTCTTCATAACACGATACTTATGCTCAATAATAGCACTATATGCAATTCGCTATATGCAAACCAAGCACACAAGCAGACTGTTCCAATTAAGTAATTTTTTTTTTTAGATAGTGCTATTTCAGCTCTGCTGAAGAGCTGCCGGCTGGTCCCGTGCCAGAATCGCCTTGTCAGCTAGAGCGCTGACATCAGTGGAATGGGATGTGTGGGGGAAGTTTAGCTGCGTATATCTCTCAAACCATTTGGACTGTCATCATTTGATTTATTTGTTTTAGTATCTTCAAGATTACATTTTGTTAAAATAATCCAATACTATCCTTTTTAAGGGGTTAAACTTCAGTATATTTGTTTATAAATGACTCTGTCTTTGGTCTTGCTCTAAATAATTTATTTATTCACATAAAGGGCCCTCGTCTTTGGCTATTTAATATGTTTGGAGCTCTGATCTCTTCCTCTCTCTTCCTCAAGATCACAGTGGGGAGAGAGAGGCATTGAACACTAACAGAAGCAATATACACTTACATTGCCTTGTCATGTGGCTCCACCAGAATATGTGATCGTTGTAGCAGTGATCACACGTGGATGCTATAAAGGTCTCCAACACATTGCAAAGCAATGCTTTGGAAACCTCTTTGGCATTCAAGGGGTTAAAAGTCTCACTTAAATCAATAGTAATATTTATTTTCCCCCATGGTACAGTTGGTTTGCCCCAGAATGAGTCCACTTTTCTTCTGTACTTAATGCCCAGTGCTGTCTCGTGTATGTCTCTTTAATTATCATTTACATTCTATCTATGGGGTTACCACTAGGAGATTTAAAGGGGCAGTGGACCTTATTTATAAAGGCAAAGTGGCACCATTCTGGAACAAACAATCTTTACTAGAAGTGACAAAATTCCTGTTGATTTTATATTTGGTTTTTAACCTCTTCAATGCTACAGATTTCTTAAATGAATTACTTATCGTGGTGCTGGAGGCCTCTTTAGCATTCAGGGCATTTATATTCTCATTTAACCCTTTGAGTTCCTAAGGGGTATCCATTGCATTGCGCTGAAATATGTCAGCTACTCCTCTGGTAATCAAAGGGTTAAATCAACGTGAATGTTTTTTCTTTTCGGTATTGCAGTTGCTCCTCATAATTACTTTGCTTTCCTTTTGAATTTAAGGCCCAGTGGGTTGCAATTTACAGTTCCAAAGCAGCCCTGTGGTGTACCTTTGTTCAGATTATTATGAGTCATACATTTCAGGAATTGCATCTCTTTCACTGTGGATATGTAAATGAACTACTGCCTTTAGGCATTCCTATGAACTGTCAAAATGAGCTGACCTTGAGAGCTTTGAAACCTTAACTTTTAACCCTTTGAGTGCCAGAGAAGAGCACAACGCATTGCAAAACAATACGTTGAGCACCTCTCTGGCTCCCAAAGGGTTAAAGTTCTCCAGAATGTATATTCTAGGTCAGGGCTGTCCAGGTTCAGTCCTCAAGGGCCACCAATAAGCCAGGGTTTAAGAATTTCTCTGGTTAAAGCAGAACTATCAGATAGATATAATTCCCCCTCTATTAATAAACATAACACTATTTAAAGGATTACCGCTATACTAACTTTTAAGTGCGTGCATTTTATGGAAACATAAGCTCTTATTGGACTCGCCTCAAGACGACAGCGCAGACATCTTAGCGAAGTGGTATGTGTGCACCTGTGAAGTCTGTCCCTGTCTCCTCACTGATAGGTTATTTGCCAAAGGGGGAGTTGCATTGTACCGCATGGTACAAGCAGGGACGGACAGTGCAAGCGCACATATCCTGGTGTCTCGAGGTGAGTCTCATAAGATATTATGTTTCAGTGTAATGCCGTCACCTAATAAACATTACAACGGTATTTAAATATTACAGCTATACTAACTATTAACAGAGGAGCACTTATACGTGATAGTTCTGCTTTAATCGCAGGTGAGTTAATCAGTGGATCATTCACTGTGACTGACTCACCTGTGATTAATCAGGGAAATCCTTACATCCCGGGACTGTTGGTGGCTGTTGGGGACTGAACTTGGACAGCTTTGTTTTATAGTAAACTTTGTAGATATGGCCCTCCAGTATAATGATGCAGATTACAGAAACTAGATCAGAAACGTACAAGGTCAAAATTATTTTACTGGTTTGAGTCATAGTGGCACATGTATATAGAAAGAACTGAAGAAATTCCTTACATCCTGGCCTGTTGGTGGCCCTCGAGGACTGAACTTGGACAGCTCTGTTCTAGGTCAGTGTTTCTCAATGTTGGTCTTTAGGACACACCAACAGGGCAGGTTTTCATGATATCACTGCTTAATCACAGGTAGGTAATTAGTGGCTCAGTCATTTTGATCGATCCACCTGTGCTTAATTAGGGATATCTTGAGAACATGACCTGTCCTGAAGACTGGAATTGAGAGATGTTCTAGATCAGGAGTAGCCAACCCTGGTCTTCAAGATCTAATAACAGTGCATGTTTCCTGGACACCCTAGAATGAGCACAGGTAGGCTGATTTAACCCTTTGAGTTCCAGAAAAGTATCTACTGCATTGTAATGCAGTGTAATGGATACCTTTCTTGCACTCAAATGGTTAAAGTAACTGAGCCATTAATTAGTCTACTTGTAATAGCTCAAACATATTCACTGCTGGTAGCTTTTGTGGACCAGAGTTGGCTATCCCTGTTCTAAGAGACAAGCAGGACATCTCTTTGCTTTTCTGGTAGAAATGGCACCAATTTACAGACTAAAGAAGCAGTGAAGTGGTGCAGATCATATAGTTGGTAACACTGAACTGTCATCCTGAAAATTGGGTCAAAACACTAAGGGCTAGATTTAAAGGCAACCGTTAAACCAGCCGCTAAGTGAAAAAGGCACATCGCTCGCAAATAATACAGGAGTTACGGCAGATTCAATAACTACTCTACGAGAATAGCTATCGAGCGTAGGCACACAAAAAACACGTAACACAAAACCCGTTGTCGCTCATGTTAATGCACAACGGGCGGACAAATCACACGATAACTGAGCTCCAAACAACATGTAACATAACGGCTGCCGTTGTCAAGCAACCATGATTGATGCCAAAACAAATTCAAACACACATCCAATCCCAAAGGCCCAATGTATCAAATAACTTCAAATACACCTATATATACCCAAAAATAACCGACACACACTGTCTGTTATCGAGTTCTTCAGAGCCAGATATCAGGACCCAGGAGCGGAGGATAGTCATTAGAGAGAGGGAGAGAGGCGCGTTCATTGGAGGTAGAGGAGTTTTGCAGTTTGGAGAGAGGAGAGAGGTGCACTATATATACACACATATCACACTTTTGCACATATTACATACACACATACAAACACAAACACATACACATACATACACATAGTCCTTTTATTTCATAACACCTTACACATTTTACTTTTTATTTTGACAGTGTGAATCTGGGAGTGAAAGTGTGTGACAGAGAGTGACTGGATCGAGTGTGTCTGTGAGGGCCTGTGGGAGTGCCTGGGTGTGACTGGGTGAGTGATGGCAAGGAGAGGAGGACAGGAGAGAGGGATGGGGAGAGTAGTGGAGGAGGAAGAAGCTCAGGAGGGGATCCCTCAGCAGAGCAGGGGTGGGAGAGGGAGATCCGCAGGGCGGAGGGGGACCAGGCCCACAAGAGCAGGAACACGCAGGACAGGGACAGAACCTGCAGTGGGACGAGGGGTAGTTCCTGGGGAGCACCCCACACAGGCAGGGTCAGACCAGGCAGGGCACTCCGGCTCTGAATCCTCCCATGCCGGAGCTGATGAGGGCAGGATCAGGGATCCCAGATATAGTGAGGAAGAGAACACGGCTCTTGTGGAAGCTGTCCTGGAGAGGCAGAGTGTTCTCCACCCGACGGCAAAGGTCCCTGGCCTGGCAGCGCGGAGGAAGGCAGCCTGGAATCAGATCTGCAGCCGGGTGAACGCGGTGGCAACATGCAGACGGGACGTGGAGTCTGTGAAGAAGAGATGGGGCGACTGCCGGAGGGTGGTCAAGAACAAGATGTCTGACATGGCCAAGCAAGCCCGAGGCACCGGAGGTGGCCCATCTGTGCCCATCACATTCTGCGGCTGGGAGGAGATGGTGCGGCAGAACATGTCCCCGACCATGATCGAGGGGGTCGTGGGAGGAACTGACACTGGGGATGAGAGGAGCCTCCACACTACCGGTAAGTGCAACACCACAGAACAACACACTACAGCAACCAACACCAGCTGCACACACACTCACACCTCAACACATGGCCATCACTCAGCCATACAACTGCACCAACACAGCACCATGAGGG
Source organism: Rhinophrynus dorsalis (assembly GCA_037306005.1). Taxonomy (NCBI): domain Eukaryota; kingdom Metazoa; phylum Chordata; class Amphibia; order Anura; family Rhinophrynidae; genus Rhinophrynus; species Rhinophrynus dorsalis. The sequence continues at coordinate 84,663,271 of CM074728.1, forward strand.
TTAAAAAAAGGACACAACACCTGGACAAATGGCAACGTCCAACTTGGGACAAACCTGTCAAAGTCCTACTTCAACCCTCCTGTCGCTGTGCTCATTACACACAATACACAAACCTTCATTTTCAAATTGTCGACTGTCATAGATCATCACTGTTCACACACAATGTCACCCATGTCCCCACCCCCACCCTAACCCCTTGAGTGCTAGAGGGATCATCAATGCATCGATCAACAATGCATTGGCAACCCCTCTGGGACTCAAGGGGTTAACCTGACAACAAACAAGTCAATAGGACAACGATCACATGCCACACAGGGGACATTCACTAAGCGGTGACAAACAGATGGTGGACACAAAGTAACCCTCACACACCCTCACTTCACCAGTACCAGTGTTAGTCCATGGAGAATATGCCAAAACAAGAATCAAGTTCATAGGGTCCCATTGTACAGACTCCATGGAAAACACTGGAAATGGGGAAAGGAGATCACTGGAGAAGTCACCATCATGTTCATTTCATCAGTTCAACATCACCGCTTACTGAATCACAAAAGGGGGCATCAGATCACACATCACAGTGTCACACAGAATAAATGCTCGTAGGTGCAACACACAGGCCGAAAACTATTTTACAGAATTCAAGCTGGAAAAAGTAGGCATTGGTGTTGTGGCTGCAATCATTTACTCTGACTTGAAATGACATATCCCATATCTGATTCCCACATGGATCCACAGGGGTGCTGATGCCATGGATCGATGGTACACCAGCATCGCTATGCAGGATACATATGGGAAACAAATAGCAAACATTGTACCTTGGTCACCAACAGGCCATGACTGATGGATATCTAGGACTGAGTACGGTTGCCTCACACAGAAGGATGGATGGGCTCATACACAGACAAAAAAACAGGCCTCAATCAAAGATATCCCTCACTACTGGCTGGATTGTTGCCCTTAGGATTCAAATGTTACTAAATATGTTCCAACATGATGTGAACACAGAGATCACTTCACTGGATGTGATTGCCTTACTGGCCAGATATGTGCACCCATCACATATCAACCTACATTGCTACCATCCAAATACACATACATAGTATATCACACCCTACGTAGATGGGATATACGAGGTATGTTCATATCCATCATATCAATACAATGTCTTGTTGGATGGGTGCACATATATAGCCAGTAAGGCAATCACACCTAATGAAATGCTCTCTGGCATCACATCTTGGAAGGATATTACTCCATCCATATGAAGGGTACATATCCACATACATATATGACCATTTCTACTTGTGTGTCACTGTAATGGGATAGCAATGGGTAATGTCATCATGATGTCATATCATTGCCATCGTTAACAGATGTGTCTTGATCTAAGTCCCATCCCTCCAACACTCATGGTTATACAGATATTGCTCCATGTGACAGGTGAAGATATCCATCATTTGACCACACGGAGGCTCTTCAGCAGAGCCAAAGTCACAACATATAGAGAGAAATACCTCTTTGGAATGGTCCACAGAGTGTGCTTGTAAATCATGCACACCCTGTACACCATTCCAATTAAGTATTGTTCTCTAAATGGGTTGATTTTGTCTCTGCTGAAAATCCCTCGTGTGGACAAATGACTGAAATCTACATCCGTCACATAGAGCATTATCTGAACAACCATGAGGGTAGGAGGGATAGGACTAACAGAGAACAACATCTGTTCCCACAATGTCTACAATCTGACATCAAGGTGGACTTAACCTTTGCCACCCCCCTGGAGGGATAGCCATCCCTACAAGTTGTGAAGACAAATATATGTTGTTGGATCCCCCCCCCCCGAGTTAAACAATGGTATTCGTACTGCTGAAAGGTGTGTTGATGCAAAAGGTATCACAGCTCAGACATGGATATGTCAGGGGCAATATCCCAGTGGCCTGATATTGTACAGTGGTGCTGTTACTACACAATCATATGGACAGCTCTGGTACAGGGACCAGATATCTACATGGGAGGGTGTAGCAACAGCCCCACTGTACTATTTCTGGACACTGTGATATTGCACCTCAAAATGAAACCTTCACCCGTAATAACTCAAACAACACCTTTCAGCAGTGGGAGTACCCTTGTTTACCCAGGGGGATTAACACAAACACATATATTTTTCTTCCCCACATATCAAAGTAGAATTGTCTCCACAAACATATGGCTAAGGTCACTAATCACAACATCTTCTTCCTCCACACAGCTTACGGCCGTCAAGCCCAGCAGGAGACAGTGGAGGAGGCTATGTCACCCCCCAGTGAGGAGGACACAGAGGAGGGGACCAGCCGGTGGTCACCTTACCCACCATCACCATCCCCTCCAACACAGGCTGCATCACCACCTACTGCACCACCCCAGGCTGCACCACCCCTTCCAGCTGCACCACCACAGGCTGCACCACCCCTTCCAGCTGCACCACCACAGGCTGCACCACCCCTTCCAGCTGCACCACCACAGGCTGCACCACCCTTTCCAGCTGCACCACCACAGGCTGCACCACCCTTTCCAGCTGCACCACCACAGGCTGCACCACCCTTTCCAGCTGCACCTCCCCAGTACAGTGGCTGGATGCCAAAGGAGGAGAGGTGGACACATCCATCCACCTCCACCAGCTACTACCAACCATCAGCAGCACCACCACCGCCAGGGAGGCAATGGCTGCCAGGGACAGTGGCCAACACCCAATATGGGCCATATGCCTCCCAGATCAACCCACCCTCCTGGATGGCTCCACAGCATGCCCCAAGGTATGATCCAAGGTGGGGTCCCACCACCTATCAGTGGCCACCATATGACCCTTGGCCACTGGACTACACACACCTGGGCCTGATTGGTGAGCCCCAGCGCCCCCTACCCAGGGACATATTCACACCTCCACCAGCACACACATCTCTGGGCAGCTCTGCATCACTTGATGTGGTGGGCATATGCCCATCATCTGCACCAGCCACTCCAACAGCAGCCACAGCACCCTCAGCAGCAGCAGAGGATACAGCACCTCCAGCAGCAGAGGAAACAGCACCTCCAGCAGCAGAGGAAACAGCACCTCCAGCAGAGGAGGAAACAGCACCTCCAGCAGAGGAGGAAACAGCACCTCCAGCAGAGGAGGAAACAGCACCCTCAGCAGCAGAGGAGGAAACAGCACCCTCAGCAGCAGAGGAAGAAACAGCACCCTCAGCAGCAGAGGAAGAAACAGCACCCTCAGCAGCAGAGGAAGAAACAGCACCCTCAGCAGCAGAGGAAGAAACAGCACCCTCAGCAGCAGAGGAAGAAACAGCAGCACCAGGGACACCGGGCACATCCACCTCCAGCACCGCACGCCTCACAGGGATGGAGGCGGAGTGTATGGCCCTTCAGAGGAGACTACTCTGGTCGAGCAGGAGTACTGACAGCAATATCACCAGGAGCAGGAGGCAATCCAGGAGGAACATTGTCCAATTGGAGAGCAGGATCCAAGGTTTGGAGTCGGAGGTGTCCAGGGGGAATACACTACTCCAGCAGCTCAGGACTGGTGTGATGGACATGTTAACACAGGTCCTTGTGGAGCTGAGGGAGATAAACCGCAGGGAGAACCTGAGGATGGAGAGGGAGAACTTGCGTTCCACTGAGGGGTCTACTGCAACCACCACCCCCTCTAGTGTTACCCCTGAAGCAACACCTAGGGGGCAGAGGGTTACCAGGAGATCCACAAGGGCATCCACCTCTGGCACCCAGGCTAAGGCCCCCCACCCAAAGAAGAACAAATGAAAGGCCCAACCTGTTAAGTTTCCCCTCAATAAAGAAAACATTTTTTTTTTAATTCCAGTCTGATCTGTTGTGTCTTCAGTTATGGATTGGGTGGCAGGGTTGTCTCCAATGCATTGCCATACAATGCAGTGAACACAACCTCTGCCTATGTGAAATGTTAGTGGGATGCTACAACATGGGTTCACACACACACCGTTGTACAAATTCAACTTGTAATACATCCCTGGAGCCATATTACACCACTGTGTTATATGGCGGTGTTGTGTGTTGAATTTGAACAACAAAACATCCCCCTTAGCACAACAAATTGTACAACACTGAACATTTGTCTACATCATGTGCTGTGTTTAACCCTTTGAGTGCCAGAGTGGTAGACAACGCATTGTCAAGAAATGCGTTGGGGACCACTCTTGCACTCAGTGGGTTAATGGGATAACCAGACAAACAGCTCTGTGATTCAGCAGGGACATTATAAGCAGGATAGATAAATGGGACATGTATCCATGTTCTCTTGGATTCACACACTCATTGTGCAACTGACTTACTGGAGAAGCCAATGTTTTTAACCTAGGATTTCAACGTGTAGCACACACATTGATATCCTGGGCTGAGCATTGGGGTCTCCTGTAAGTTGAGTTGCTGTTTCCCTAAGGGTGTAACAGACTTCACCAGTGATAACACATGTCTACTTAGTCTGGTTGTTCGTTAGCCCATGTACTGAGATATGTCAAAGTGCAGCAAAATCTCCGAACATGGATTATACTGAGCAATACAGATACTGTGGACAGGTATTCACTGTGGAAGTATGTCCCCTGTATCACCTCTTCATCACTCCCACAACACATTGGTGCATCACTGCCACCATCATCTGTTTGCATGGATACATCACAGAGTCCAGTCACTGGCAAACAAGTGGTGCATGGGGCATGGGGCATACTCTACCCTGGGTGTGGTAACACATTGACATATGTGTTCTCAAATATATCCTCCTACAGACACAGATAGAATGGTGATGGTTCATCTTTATTGTGTCTCAAGGTACATTAGAATGTACATGTGTTTTCTGTGTGTATTGCCTATATGCATTGAACACCTGTATGAGAACACTAAATGTACTTTGAAACTAAATTGTAATACTTCAGTAACACTGCTGCCCTGCTCATGTGTTGTCCATGAGGTTTGACAACTCTGTAGCTGAGCATCCTGACTGTACAGGTTAAAACACTCAAGAATTAGTGTTTTCTGTGTCTCTATGAGAATGTTCCAGTAGAGGTTTGTGTGAACCTCAGGTCAAACTTTGCATCACCAACAACATCACCATAAACAGCAAGGGGTGATCTTCATGAAGGTGTTGTCAAGACATCAATCCAGTCACATGGAAGATCTTCAGTTCAAGGATGGATCATGTTACGGATGCCTGCGGGACAAGAGGACAGGATTTGGAGCAGTAGACCTGAACTGATCATCAAGCAACAACAATTTAGTCTTTTTCATCCCCTCAGTTTTCACAGTTACAGGTGAGTGCACAAACCATTGCTTGACAATGTGTTGTGTACTCATCTGTAACCAATTCTGTGGGGAACTAAGGACATGTGCATCAGTCCTAGGGATATGTGCCCCTGACATGTATACACACATTAACAAGTGTTCTGAGAGCTCCATGGAAGTAATGACATTGTGCTGCCACTGTGAAAGTGACAGTGGCAGCCCAATGTCATTTGTTCCATGGAACTGTTAGGACACATTTGTTGATGTGTGTATTCATGTCAGGGGCACATACGTCTGCACACTCACAGGTCTGCATGGAGTCCGTGGTAATCTGATCTACGTCTCATGACCTCTACATTGTGTGCCCATACCACTGTACATCCACCCCTGTGCTGCTCTTCTCAGCTGTAGCACAGTACAGGTCCCATATTGAGTCTGATGTCCCTTCTCATGCAAATCATTAGATAATACTCTTTCACTACTGGGCTAGCATGGTTGTTCAGGCTCTAATCATGGCATATCCAGTTAGTTGCTGTCAATCAAGCCGTGTAAGGTGATGAACATGGGTAATATGTTGTACCTTGTTTCTCCTGGGGGTGTGCGTGATATCCTTGGGGTCTGTATGTCAACGTGGAGAGTGGAATGGAGGATGGTTGTTGAGTCCACACACACAATTTTCCACGTCCACTGCCAGTGCAGTGCTGTGTCACTGTTCCTGTGGGGTGAGACAGAACAAAATGTGCAGTGTGGTTAGTGTCACAGGACTGCTGGGGGACTTGCATGGATTGTTTGCATGCCTGTGTTATACTCACAGGTGAAGTATTCCGTGATGAGCCTGTCTCTGATCTGTGCCCCTCTCATGGTCTCCTCCACATGCCCGATGTCCATGGGCACTTCCTGTATGGGGGGGTCCGGGATGTGCTCCAGCAGCCTGGTGTCCACTGCGATATTGTGCAGTATTGCGCACGCCACAATGATGTCACACACCTTAGCCGGTGCATACTGCAGTGCTCCCCCAGAGTGGTCCAGACATCGGAATCTTGACTTGAGGAGCCCAAATGTCCGCTCAATAGCATTCCTGGTTCTGGCATGAGCCTGGTTGTAGCTTTCCTGGGCATGTGTTTGGGGATTGGCCAGAGGGGTCAGTAGCCAGGACTTGCATCCATAGCCAGCATCACCTGTGTAATGTGAGTGACATGGTGAAACAGGGAGCACATGTTGTGTGAATGATGTTTTGTGTGGTGGACGTAGTAGGTGTGGGTCAGGTGCATGCTGAGCTGAGTGGTGTGTACGCCTGTGTATGTGGTGTGATTTTGTTTTGTGAACTCACCCAGTAGCCATCCCCCTGTAAAGGTTCCATTCTCAAAATCTCTGTGGACTGAGGAGTTTTGTAGAATGTATGCATCATGTGTGCTGCCAGGATATTTTGCACATACATTCATGATCCTCATGTTGCTGTCACACACCATCTGCACGTTGATGGAGTGGAAGTTCTTCCTGTTGATGAATATCTGTGCGTCACGTGCTGGGGCCTTAATCCGGACATGGGTGCAATCTATAGCACCCATGACCCTGGGCATGCCTCCCTTTGCGTAAAAGGCCTGCTTGACGTGTATCCAGTCCATGTCGGTGGTGGGAAAATGTATATGGGTACTGGCCTTGCTTTTGAGGGCTGGCAGGACCTGGGCCAGCACTCTGGAGAATGTGGCCTGTGACATGCCAGATGCGTAACCCTCAGTGGACTGGAAGGCGCCGCTTGCCATGAAGTGTATGGCACAGAGTAGTTTCTGCAGGCCAGTTAGGGCATGGTTGTGGCTGTAGATGGGATCCACCTGCTCCTTGATGACCTCATACAAGGCAATGATGCTGTCAGGCCTCAACCTGTAGCGATCAATGACCTCGTCATCAGCCATTCCAAAGAGTGTGACCCTTGGGCGGTATACCCTGGGCCTTGGTGGTCTTCTATACATCCTGTGCCCTCCAGGTGGGGATGGACTCCTGTGTGGCTGGTGAGCCAGAGCCTCCTCACTTGCAACAGGTGAAGGCTGTTGATGAGGCGTGCTTGGGGTTTGCTGATGTTCCCTAGCTCTCTCCCTTGCACGCCTTCTACGCAGTCTTCGCAACAATATGTAACCCAACATACTGTTTGCTCTCTCTATCTGTCTGTATCTATCTATCTGTCTCTCTCTCTCTCTCTCTCTCTCTCTCTCTCTCTCTCTGTCTATCTCTCTCTCTCCCTCCCTGAGTGGAAAACAAGCCACAAGTGAGTGTGTTGAGTTGTCCCTTTAAGTACTTGCTAGGGCGTTGTGTAGGTGTGGTGATGAGGTGAGTGCTGACCAATGGTGAGTTGTTTGTGTCCAGGTAAGTGTTTGCAGGTGTGTGTGTGTTATAAGATGTGGTGTGTTGTGCTTGTTCTGTGTGTGCCATTTGCGGGCGTGCAGTTGTGGGGTGCAGGTCGCGTGTTGATGTTGCCCAGGTGAGCTTGTATTTGCAGGGTCCGCTTTGTGTGATGACCCCCATTGTTCCGTGCCATGTTGTGTTGTTGTTTTTTTGTGTGTCATTGTTCCTGTAGTGTTGGTTGTTGTTGTGTGTGTAGTGATTTGTGTTGTGTGTGCATGTTTTTGTGTTGTTTTGGCATTGCACGGGTTAATTTTCCCATTTACATGGTTGTGCGGTAAGCCTTTTGTGTCTTTTCCTCTGTAACGGGTGTTTAGTTTTGGCCGTTAAGTGTCTAACGTGTGTGAGAAGTGGGTCTTAACTTTTAGCCGTTAGGTGTGTCTTTTTTTCAGCCGTTATCAGTACCGCAAGCCTTTGAATAGCTCTGGGGTATGTTGTTCCATGTTGTTCCATGCGTCTGAATGCACGTAAGTGTATCGGTCGTAGGAATTGTGCAACTGCCGTTAGCTGTTGTTTAGACGGATCTTTGAATTGCAACATGACACTTAACGCACCCGTTAGTGATTTTTTTGGTTAACGGCTGCTTTTAAATCGAGCCCTAAGTCTCAGGGTGAAAACCCTAAGAGTTCCCAGAAATGTCTTTAGGATAACATCAGTTTTATTAGTCTCTTCCCACACAGTAGCAATTCTAGAACAATGGCGCCGCTGGAGACAAATTAAAATCTCCAAATTGATTTCAGTGGGTCTTTTAACTCCTTGTGTGTCAGAGACCTTTCTAGCTTTCAGATAGTTAACCCTTTGATTGCCAGAGGGGCACGCAACACATTGCTTTGTCCCTCTGGCACTCAAATGGTTAAAATCCCCATTTGAATTAGTGAGAATTTGGACTTCTCCCCTGTGGTTCAGTTTGGAGTGCCCGGGAGTGGTTCTGCTTTTCTGTTGTGGATAGGCCCTTAGTGCCATTATGCACAAAGAAGAAATGGTCATTTCATTGGGTAAACCAACGGCACCATAGGGGACAAATGAAAATGTCCATAGATTGAAATACATATAGAGATGAAGCAAGACAACGTAATGCATTGGATACCTCTCTGGCCTTGAAAGGGTTAATAACACAAAAACATATGGTCACACTTATGAATCTCAATCACACGTGGCAGATGTAGATGAATAAATAAAGCATAACAGATGAAATTTAAATGAATGATAATCTCATATCAATCAGTCAATTTCATAGATGTTGTAAATACATGAAAATAGAAAAAGATACAGAATATTGTGTGAGCTGTATAACAAACCATATCACAGCACACAAGTCCTCAAGACCAAACAGCCTGATGATCTCAGATTAAATGAAGGACATCCCAGATTTTTGTTAGGCCACAGGATCATACCCGGGAACTTTTTCATTTGGACTCCCCCGAGAGGGTAGTCCCGTGTTGCCGCTGGGGAAGAAAAATGACGCGATTTACAGCAAAAACAGGACGTGGCTTAATCACGAGTTGGGTGTAGGGCTTATAAAAGCACTTTAAGGGAGAATAAACTTTTTTAATGAAAAAATATATATTGTAGGGATTTTCCTATTGAGTACAATAATGATACTCCCACTGCTGAGAGATTTATATTTTCAGAGTTATTAAAGTTTAAACCCATGTTTTTTTACATTAGCAGTGCCCTCTAGTGGTCAAAGTCTAATTAGATTTCCTGGTAGATTTTAATGGAGTGGAAAGTCAGAAAAGTCAGAGACATACAGTTCTCCATAGAATGTGTTAGAAACTGCCTGTCACTTCCTGTCAGTTAGAACTATCAGGAAGTAAACACAGTAAATTCACTTCCTGGTTATTTGAACTGCTATACATTTTGAATAAAACATCTGAAATGCTCTGTAAAATATGTGTTTTCATTAAAAAAAGTTTACTGCTCCTTTAAGGAATAGGCTGGAGAAGGAGGAGAAGTGGGTAGAACAGTGTGGGAAAGGAGGAGAAGTGGGCGGGGAGTGGGAGGAACAGACTGGGAAGGAGCAGAAGCGGGCAGAGTTTGATTAGATACATCCCACGTCTGGTGAATCCACCTCTTCCCCAGAGACCTGGTAATTAGCAGCAAAAAAAACGGAGTCTTCGGGGCAAATCCGGAGAGTTCCCAGCCATGCACATGATCAGAAAGCCAGAAGTGTGAGGACTGCATTATTTTTTTATTGATAACAATGGTGAATTATATTAAACTATATATATTCGAGGCACCTTTAGTAGTATAGTAATTAACCAAGTATGATAAATCTTCTATTTACAAAGAAATGTATCCAAATCAAATTTTATTAAGAGTAAAATATATAATCATGTGAATTATAGCCTGTCCGTTTTCAAAAGTATGGATTTATTTATTTATAGTTGAAGTCAATGACAACACAGATATGTAACAGACATCTATTATTAAATTGTACAGTATTGGCAGGCAGAAGATTAACCCTTTGAGTGCCAGAGTGGTATGCAACACATTGCTTTGCAATGGGCTGCACACCCCTCTGGCATTCATAGGGTTTAGTCTTGCTGGCCTACTAGTCTTAATTAACCCTTTGAGTGCCAGAGAGGTAGGCAACGCATTGCTTTGCAATGCGTTGCGTACCCCTCTGGCACTCAAAGGGGTAAGTAAGCAAAAAAAAAATAAATAAATAGGGTTTGGAAAATCTAAGGTGGGCCGCACTCTGGCTTCAGACGGGCTGCATCTGGCCCACAGGCTGAACGTTGGATGGCCATGGATTAAACGCCACAATACAGGATAAAAATTTGTGGAAATAACCCAATTCAGTATTGACTTTTTGTACACAAAATCACGTGTAGAGAATGTAAAGTAAAAAAAAAGAGTGGGGGGTGGAAATTCTAAGCCCAGACTCTTTTTAGGGTATTTCCACAAAACATTCCCAAATGGCAAAAATATTGGTAATTGGAACGTATGGCATTGTTTTAACCTGGATGTTAAATATGTTTGGGCACAGAACTACCACCCATCTTAAACGTTGTGGCAAATAATCAGCCATCTGGAGGCTAGCTGCTCAGTAGTGCTAGTCGCCAGAATAATTACCTGCTTAACGAGAATTATACCCTGCTCCGGGACTGGCAGGCAGTAAAGAGCGCAGACATCTTTCCATAGTAATACATGCACGCCTGCACTGTCAGTCCCTTTTGGAGCCGAATGGCTCCTAGCAACGCCTCCTAGAGCAGGCTGGGACTGACAGCGCAGGCGCACAAACATCTCTATGGAAATATGTCTGCGCTGTTTCCTGCCTGTCAGCCCCGGTGCAGGGTATAGTTCTCGTTAACCAGGTAATTATTCTGGCGACTAGCACTACTGAGCAGCTAGCCACCAGATGAGTGATTATTTGCCACAACATTTAAGATGGGTGGTAGTTCCGCTTTAATAATTTGAATGGCAGAGGGGATATACAGTGCATTGCGGAGTAATAGAAATGGTTAAAACCACCTCCACTCGGTGGCAGTTGTCACTTGGCAATGCAATCACCAGAAAACCGTGGTACTCGCTTGGCATGCTGCCTTCTCTCAGACCCACTGCAGTCCTCAGATGAGCGATATAAAAACAGAACTGATAACATGGACACTGGTGTGGTAATGAACATGGACACTGGTGTGGTAATGAACATGGACACTGGTATGGTAATGAACATGGACACTGGTGTGGTAATGAACATGGACACTGGTGTGGTAATGAACATGGACACTGGTGTGGTAATGAACATGGACACTGGTATGGTAATGAACATGGACACTGGTATGGTAATGAACATGGACACTGGTATGGTAATGCACATGGACACTGGTGTGGTAATGAACATGGACACTGGTGTGGTAATGAACATGGACACTGGTATGGTAATGAACATGGACACTGGTATGGTAATGAACATGGACACTGGTGTGGTAATGAACATGGACACTGGTGTGGTAATGAACATGGACACTGGTATGGTAATGAACATGGGCACTGGTATGGTAATGAACATGGACACTGGTATGGTAATGAACATGGACACTGGTGTGGTAATGAACATGGACACTGGTGTGGTAATGAACATGGACACTGGTATGGTAATGAACATGGACACTGGTATGGTAATGAACATGGACACTGGTGTGGTAATGAACATGGACACTGGTATGGTAATGAACATGGACACTGGTATGGTAATGCACAGTGACCAAAATGAATTTTTTACCACATTAAACCCTTTGAGTACAATGGAGGTACCCAGTGTATTGCAACACAATGAGTTGGGTATCTCTCTCAAAAAGAAAAACTAACTAAATATAAATCTAATCAATTGAAACAAAAGCACTCAACGCCTTTTAATAATCGGGCCTTTTTTTCAAAAGCATAAAAATAGATTTTAAAGGAGTTTTTAACCTGTTTTGAGTGCCAGAAAAGGTATCCAACACATTGTGTTGCAATGCGTTGGATACTTCTCTGGCACCCAAACGGTTAAGAGGTGGCTTCTGTTAACCCTTTGAGTGCCACATGGGGTGTGCAGTGCATTGCAATGGCACTCAAAGGGTTCATTGTGCTGGTGGTACTTTACAAAATAAGACAGGGACAGGTGTATAAAGGCAAAATTGGAGAGATTTCTTTGAGCCCTTAAATGCTAGACAGGTCTCCCATTCATTGCTTTGCATGTGTTGAGACCTCTCTAGCATTCAAGAGGTTAAAAGACCCATTTAACCCTTTGAGTGCCAGAGGTGTGTACAACGTTGCGTACCCCTCTGGCACTCAAAGAGTTAAAATAATGGGAATTTTAACTGATACGTGTGTGTCGTCCCTGAATTGCATCAGTTCTTTCTATATACGTGTGCCACCATGACTCTAACCAGTAAAATAATATTTTGATTTACAACGACCTTGTTTCTGTAATCTGCATCACTATACTGGAGGGCCACATCTACTAAGTTTATTATAAAACAGAGCTGTCCAAGTTCAGTCCTCAAGGGCCACCAACAGGCCAGGATGTAAGGATTTCCCTGATTAATCACAGGTGAGTCAGTCACAGTGAATGATCCACTGATTAACTCACCTGTGATTAATCAGGGAAATCCTTATATTTTGTCCTAAAAATTATGCTATTTGTGCCTGTGTTTATCTCTTTAGTATATAAACTTAAAATAATAATGAATGCAATCTATAAATAACATAACACTTTCCTTGATTCCATTGCAGTTGACAATGTTATCAAATATTTTTTATCTATGAATTTCTCCATCGCCTTCAATGGATATGTTCTATAAATCCATTTGATGATAACATGTATCAGCTGCAAGGTAGTGTAGGTCTTAGTGATAGTAATGTTTCACAAGAAAAGCAGCTCTGATTAATCTTCATAGTATTTGGGCCATGATGAGTGTTATTTCAATACTGTCAGAGTTGTAGTTCAAGAGTAATTGAATGATAAAGTATCCGCCTCCCACTCCTTTAACCTAGTGTAAGCCGACTCCCCTCAGATGTGGAATCTGGTCTCTTGACTGGACAGCTCACATCAAGGGACAATCTTCTTACTGTGAGTATAAGGAAAACCCTGCCCCCTTGACAGGTTTTTCAGGTTTTTCCTTATGTTCACTGAAGATTGTCCCTTCTGCGATTCGTCCGGACAGTCTTGCTTCTCTGAGGTGAGCAGTGTTGCATCAGTAAAAGGGGCGGGAGGGGGATACTTTATCATTCAATTACTCTTGAACTACAACTCTGATAGTATTGAAATAACACTCTCCATGGACCAAATACTATGAAGATTAATTGGAGCTGCTTTTTATTGTGAAACATTATTATCCTTTTAATGCCTTGAATGTTGGAGACCTCACCAACGAACTGAGATACAATGTGTTGGAGACCTCTGCAGGGCTTAATATTCTTGAGTATGATATGATGTTCAGATGACAAAAAAATTAATAGTTTATTTTTTTTTTTCTTGTTAAGGACTTTGTCATATGTGTACACGTGCTCCACTACCATCTGACATGACACCATCACAGGATTTCCAGATTTGTGTGGTTCTTTTCTGCACCCTCCTTGGATCTCCAGCTGTAACATGCCTGTCCCATCGGAATCTGGAAAAACGGGATACAGTAGATGGCCAAGAAATACAAGGAAGTTTCATTGAAGTAGCGACAGATGGCACTCAGGCTCTCATTCCTGATGCACGGGCATTTCAATTAACACCATCTACAGTTGCCAAGGCAACTGTACAGTCAGATGGGACCTCATCAAATAACATAATGGCTGTTAAGGAAGATCTGCAAGACAGCCCCAGTCTACTTGGTGATAGTGCTGTGAGTGATAGGAGTCTTGGGATTAATAGTTCTAGCCTCATAGTCGGACCAAGTCCCAGTGGACAAGCAAAGACTTCAAGTGAAAATGGAATTTTAACCACAGCGGTTACTACATTAGATTACATCTCTGAAGCACCTTTTCTAATCACAACCACAGAGGCAGATCCAAATAAAAGTTTACTCTCAACAAATGAAAAAAATACTGAAACAGCTGTAAGCAAAATAGAAAATTCATCTCAGGTTAACACAATGGAAATGTTAACAACCAACCCAAGAACAAGCAATATTAAAGCGGAAGATATCCAGTCTACTATGCAGTTAAGTCTTGATGATCAAATTGTGATCTCTACAGATGATAGTATTATAAAACAAGTGGCAAGTTCTGATAGATCATCGATGACTTTGGTCAGTGTTGAAAACTCATTGTCATCATATAATGATTTAGAAACGGCAACATTTGTCAACACAGATGACAAAAGTGATGTGTCTACTTTGTCACTAGGATATGAAGATTGGGTTGATACAAAAATTACTAGTCCGGTAACCTTAGACGTAAATGCTTTAAATTCTGCCACACCAAAGTCCAATACAGGAATACCCACTACAGGGGAAAATACCTTGTTTAGTACTTCTCCAGGCTTGACTGTCCAGTCTGAAACAGAAAATATGGCAGCTGCTCCTAGTCAACATGGAGTGTTGGAGTTTGATGAGCCTCTCTCTGAGACAAATGTATCTTCTGTGCAATACTATAACAACTCAGCCCCGCTGCTAACCACTACGTTTGCAATAAACCAAAATACAGAATTCTCTGCTGCCTATAAAGGTAACAAAATATATCAGACTTCCATATATGGGAACCTTCTTGTCTCCAGCTCCTGGAGTACCAAGAAGGGATGGTGGTGGACGTGTACATGAGATGTAACTGTGGGTGGAGCTTAAACAGTGGGTGGGCAGGATTGGGAGGAGGGAAGCTTGAATTTTCTCTCAAATTGGATAAGTGGGCAGTATATATTTGAAGTGGGTGGTGTTACCAAGAAACTAGTCAAGCTAGGGAATCAACCTCTTTCCCCGGGGTGCAAGGTCCACAGGTTAGAGCCAGAGATTTCTCAGGTATGCAGATTTCCCTGAAGAGTATAACCCTTTTAGTGTCGGAAGTGTGTCCAAGTCATTGCAAAGCAATGGGCTGAACACCCCTTTAACTATCAAAATGTTAAAGGGAAACTGTCAACTCGGTCCTAAATAGTTCTACATTTTTCTCCCCATATGAAACGTTACTATTCCATTCATTTCGAGATATCCCACTGCACATATTACAATTAGCTACATTTACTGAAGCAGCCCTAACGTTTTATTCACAAGCAATATTTAAATTAGAGAGTATTAGTACATATTTATTAAACAAAATTAGGTGTATATATATATAGGTGTAAATTGCACTGGGTGCATCTTTAAAGAACCCTTAAAGAGTAAATTGTTTTGCACGTTGAACTTTGTTAATATATTTATGAAATAAAAAAAACCTGCTTACATTCATGTTGGGTACCAAATAATGTTAACCCTTTGAGTGCCAGAGGGCTGTGCAATGTATTGCTTTGCAATGCGCCGTACATCCCGCCGGCACACAAAGGGTTAACGCTGTGGATTTTGATATAATAATAAAAAAAATGCTAATATGCTACTTTCTGTTATTTCATTGACACAGTAAATCTCAGTGACAGTCCTGGCACTTCAATGGTCCTTAAGAGGTTAAACCACATCTGTTTCATGCTCTGACAGCACATATACATTGATCTGATGTTATATAGCAGAGCTGTCCAAGTTCAGTCCTCAAGGGCCACCAACAGGCCAGGATGTAGGGATTTCCCTGATTAATCACAGGTGAGTCAGTCACAATGAATGATCCACTGATTACCTCACCTGTGATTAATCAGGGAAATCCTTACATCCTGACCTGTTGGTGGCCCCTGAGGACTGAACTTGGACAGCCCTGTTTTATAGTAATCTTAGTAGATATGGCCCTCCAATATAGTGATGCAGATTACAGAAACTAGATCAGAAACGTACAAGGTCGTCGTAAATCAAAATATTATTTTACTGGTTAGAGTCATGGTGGCACACGTATATAGAAAGAACTGAAGCAATTCAGGGACAACACACACGTATCAGTTAAAATGTAAAAATTCCCATTAATTTAACTCTTTGAGTGCCAGAGAGGTACGCAATGTTGTATACACCTCTGGCACTCAAAGGGTTAAATGGATCTTTTAACCTTTGAATGCTAGAGAGGTCTCAACACATGCAAAGCAATGAATTGGAGACCTGTCTAGCATTTAAGGGCTCAAAGGCCCAATTTAAATCAATGAGAATTGTGGGAATTTTTTTACTTCTCCCAGGGCTGGATTTACATCCCAGGCTCCCCTAGGAAAGGCAATCTAGGCGCCCATGCTCTGCCTATGGCCACACCCCCACTCCTCATATGACCCCTCCCTGAGTCCTATCCATTGCACAGAAAATTCCCTTAACATATAACAAGGAAGAACGAGAAAAGCTTTAACCTCTTGGTTGCTAGATAGAGATCTCCATTATGTTACTCCTCAATGCACTGGAGATCTCTCTAGCATCCAAGGGGTTAAATAATAGCTTGTAAAAGGGATCTAAAACTGGTGCTGGAATACTGAGATTGTTCCAGCAACACACACAGTTCAGAAAGTGGGTGTGGCTGGCACTGCTGAGTATCCTCCCCTCAAAACCTGGAGCTCTGGGTGGCTGCCTACGCTGCCTATTGGGAAATTAGGCCGTGACTTCTCCCCTATGATGCAGTTGCCATCAAGGGGTTAAAATCTTAATTTAAATCAGTGGGGGTTTGGGTGATTTTTATTCCCATAAAATAGCAGATTTCTTTATTGCAGTATTTTTTTTGTGCAAATTACCATATGTTTCTAAATAAATGGGGTAGAGGTGTGGCATCCAAGGAGTTAATTTTATAAGTATAATTTCCCTAGAATTGTTTCAGGTTGGTCTTTATACATGCGCCTTGTGGAGAACTTAGTGCCGTATGTTCAAAAGAAAAGTGGAAGTGTTCTGGGGCGAACCATTTGCATTATAGGGGAGAACTAAAAATTCCCAAAAGTTCCATTGATTTAAATGGGGATTTTACCACCTTCAATGCTAGAGTGGTCTCCAACTCATTGCTTCGCAATGTGTTAGAGACCACTCTAGCATTAAAGGGGTTAAAATCACCATTTAGATCTATGGAAATTTTTAGTCCTTCTCTACAGTGCAAATGGTTAGCCCCAGAACTCCTCCCTTTTTCTTCTGAACATACGGCCCCTAGACACTACACTTGACATACACCAGAGTGACCCCATATAAAAATGACATGCACCCATGCCTCGCTCTGTGCTTATGTTTCAATCAGTGGGTTCTTAGGAAGGCGCTGCCTATTGCCTCGTTTCTCCAGGCCAGAGTGGTATCCAACAATAAGTATCTGGCAAGCAAAGGGTTAACCCCTTGAATGCATTATTGCACAAGGCAGCAGAAACACGACTGCTATCCCAGTGGGTCATTTTGGCTTAATGTGATAGTCGTCTTTGTATTTGACTGTTTATTCTAATTAGTGATGCCACCAAGTCCTTTCTTTAGAGATGGGGATGGCAGACTGAGGCCCAGATTGGAAGTGTAGTCCTCAACAGCTGGATGGCATCGGCATGCCCACCCCTGCTCTGAAGAAGTAGTGGCACAATGTACATACCTGGGAATACTCCGGATTTGCCCTGGAGACTCCTTCTTCTTTTTTTTTTTTTTTTTTTTTCTTTTTTTTTGTGTGAAATACGGGGTCTCTGGGGAAAGAGGCTGATTCTCTGGGCAGTGGGGAGTTTATTCTAAAACTTTTCCCATTTCTCCTTCCCATCATGTTCTTCCCACTTCCTGCCCACTTCTCCTCTTTCCCACCCTGTTCCACCCACTTCTCCTCCTTCCCATCCTGCTCCTCCCACTTCCTGCCTACTTCTCCTCCTTCCCATCCTGCTCCTCCCACTTTCCACCCACTTCTCCTCCTTCCCACCCTGCTCTGCCCACTCCCCTCCCACTTTATTGTGCAGCCTGTTAAGCCCTGCTCCCACGCATGATTAAGCCCCACTCCTTTGTGACTCGAATTATGTCATTTGTGCCCTCTCACTGCCACTACATGAGTCCTGTCTGGAGACTCTAGAAGATAAAATTCACAGGTTTGACAATATATCACTGCACCAGAAATCGATATGTGGTCATAGTGTTCTACTCTTCATACAGAATTCTTGGTGTATGTTCTGTGTATTCTGGAAGATTGGGACAGACATCATTCCTGATATCTAGGGGATTTCCCTATACTACCCTAGCAGCGGGGTGGCCTTTTCTGATATTACTTTTGCTTTTTTTATACCCATGGCTCCACGATCCAAGTGTTTATTTGTGAATGGAGTCTTTTCTGATTTAAGCTGCATTGCGAAACCTGGCAGGTTGACTTAAAGGGATAGTAATACTTCATTATTACTATCCCCCATGTTGTAGCCCTTAAAATTCTGAATTCATCTATACCAGTTGCATCTCTCAAACCTTTATGGTTTGAGAGAGATCCGCTTTCAAAATTCCCTCTCCCCTGACGTCAGTGTTCTATCTGACAGCAGGGGAATCCGTTCCTGGGACCGGCGGCTGCTCTGCAGCAGTGCTGAGATCTCCTTATAGAAACAGAAATCCTTCACTAAAATGGTCTTCCAGGTGTGCTTGCAAACGAAGCACACGTAGAAGACCATTTTAGTGAAGGATTTCTGTTTCTAGAACGCTATCTTAGGACTCCTGCAGAGCCGCCAATTGCTCACTGACCGGATTCCCCTGCTCTCAGCTAGAACTTTGATGTCAGGGGAAAAGCCAAAAACAGGGAACTTTGAAAGTGGATATCTCTCAAACCATAAAGGTTTGAGAGATGCTGCTGGTATTGTTGAATTCAGAATTTTAAGGGCTACAACATAGGGGATAGTAATAATTAAGTATTACTATCCATCATGCCAAGACATGAGTTGGCCCTTTCAGGGCCCTGGTATGTATAATTTGTTTATTTTGTGTATTTTATTGTACCTTTTAAAGTGTTAGCTAAATTAGCTGAGTAGATAACCTCTCCAGAGCAGGATATAGGGCTACCATAAAACATATTGGAAGATCTGCTCTGATGGAGGTCATTCAGGGGACACCCACATAACCTGAAATAGGGAGAACATGTATATATAGTGCAAAAAGGTTAAATACAAATATATATTCAGAATGCCCAGGTTTTACCCTTTTGGTGAGTACCAAACATGCCAGGGGGAGGTGTTCCTATTAAGAGTTACAAGAATAGCCACTTTGCAACCAGTTAGACCCAGCATGTTTGGTGTCCAGATATTCACACAGATATGAGGAATCTGATTATTATTACATTATAGAGGTGTGATGTGGGTTGCATGTTTTGGGAAGCCTTATAAATTTTCAGGTAGAACTGTGCAGTACCATCCCTGACAGGTCTGATTGAGTGGGCCGTAAACTGTCCGGCCAAACCCCCCTCCCCAGGCAACACCCAGGGGACTCCTATTTAATATGGCGTTGTGGATAAAAAAGGTGAATTTCTTTGTAACAACTGAAGGGGGATATACCATCAGAAGTTCCCAAGGACTCTTAAAATATCGGTAATTGTATTTAAGGATTTCTTGTGTTTCTTCCGTTTTATTTTATGGACTGTTTTGCCAATGTGTAATCTTTATTTGTGTATGTCCTTTATTTCTATATTTTTATAACCATCACTGTGAAGCCTTTTTTCAGATTAAATGTTCAATTAATCAGCTCTTGTCTCGGTTCTCTAACATGAACTCACCACTCTGAAGGAAGCTCAGTTAGAACACGCTACTAAAGGGTTAAGTCTAAATGTTTCATTATTAAGGTCATTTTATACTGTAATTTTGTTGTGTCTGGGGTAACCTAAGACACCCAGATATAAAGTCTTGGTGGTGGCAGCGAATTGTAGTACTGGGGTGATAGTCTAGGAGGGATTTCAGGGGTTAATTTGGTGGTCGCTAGAAATAGCAACAGGTAACCAAGGGTCTGGTATTTTTAACCCTTTCCCTCCCACACTCTCCCCACTGTCTCAGCAGGGCCTATAGCCTTCGTTCGTGACACTATCCCTTTAAGAGCAAAATGGGGGCTAGAAAAGTGACCCCCGGTGCGTCTTCTCTGATCCTGTGATTGCCACTGAACTGTGAAACTTTAAGTCTTGCAGTTCAAGGGCCCCGATCACCTAAAAACTGCTTTGGTGGTATTGGGAAAATATTAAAAATCACCTATATGTAATATTAGCCATTTTTTATTAGGAAACTAGTCTGGGTTATTTACATGTATAGGTTAATCTAATTAGGACATGCCACACAGACACTTCCTGTTTTAGCCATATATTACATCCTCTGCTCACTGACAGCTCAGAAGCTGGCTGAGGATGATGGGAGTTGTAGTCCAACAGAAGCAAGAAGGATACAGACTTCTGGCATAAATGTACATTGTCAGTTTACCACTTAAATTACACCTTTAACCCTTTGAGTGCCAGCAGGGTATCCAGTGCATTGCAATATAGTGCGTTGAATACCTCACTGGCGCTCAAAGGGTTAAGAACTGCACTAACAGGGTTCATTGAAGTCTGTAACTGAGAAACCCTAGTATATCAAATCTTTAGTTGTCAGTCATGTTTGTTTATGCAGATTTAGAGGTCAAAGGGTGCTAAGGGTTAAGAATCAGAGGGGTGCGTAACTCATTGCAAAATAATGTTTTGCATACGCCTCTGGTCTTTAAAGGCTTAAAGGGATAGTAATAGCTGGAAAAAATGTGGCTCCGATTGATCCTCATATAATGTGGGTCATGTAGCGCTGTATTTTAATATTTTACATTTTGTAGTTTAACAGTAATTCAGTTATAAAGGATCCCCCTCCCTCCCCATTCACCTACATCATGCTGCCTCTCTGAGCCGGCGGATGGAGTGCAACAAGGGACAAACTTCACTGAGCATAAGGAAGATCCTGATCTCCTTCCTCAAGGGGGGCAGAGTGTTCCTAATACTCATTGGATGGAGATTGTGCCTCTCTGTGAGCTGTCCAGGCCCAGGACCAGATTCCACATCTGAGGGGAAGTGGCATACAGAAGGTAAACGGGGTGGGAGGGGGATACTTTAGAATTGAATTACTGTTGAACTGCAAAATGTAAAATATTGAAATACAGGGCTACGTGACCCACGTTATATGAGGATCAATCGGAGCTGCGTTTTTTATTCAGCTATTATTATCCTTGTAAAGTAAAATGTACAATGACTTTAACAGAAATTAAATGGACCCTAAAATATGTTGTATTATCAACTACATGTTGTATTGTTCATTTACTATTTAGAAAACTAGTTTTTGAGTTCTTTAGATGTCTAGTTTATGCTATTTAAGGCATGCTGTGCAGGCACTTTCTGTCTCATTCCTTTGTGTCCCTCATTCACTGACACTGCTCAGCAATTTACTGCCCATCATCCACTAGCACTGACTTCCTGTCTTATCCCTACATTACCTCCCCCACTCACTGACACTGCTCAGCAATGCATTACCCACGTCCCCTAGCACTGACTTCATGTCTTATCCCTACATTACCTCCCCCACTCACTGACACTGCTCAGCAATGCATTGCCCACCTCTCCTAGCACTCATTTCCTTCTTATCCCTACATTACCTCCACACTCACTGACACTGCTCAGCAATACATTGCTCAACTCCCCTAGCAAGTACTGTAGGACTAAGACAGGAAGTGCCTGCACAGCGTGCCGTAATTAGAATAATCTATATCTAAATAACTGAAAATCTAGTTTCTTAATGTCACATGGCTAATGCAATATAGGTGAATTTGAAGGCTCTTTCAGATTTAGCAAAGTTGTTTTTGGATCATAGGGTCCCTTTCAGATATGTGGGGTGTAAGCCGCAGTCCCAATAAGCTACACCCTAGCAAAGTTTCTGGCTTTTAGCATCAAAGTTCTGGGTCCAGTCCAGCGCATCCAGCAGCTGATGGTGTCCGTTTTATGACCCCACCACCACGCACACCAGTTGGCTGAGAGGAGCTTTGCATAGACGCAGGCTTCTAACAAAGTCTTTGTCCCATAGTAGACGACTTAATAAAACATGATAATTACCATTTAAAGGGGAACCAAGAGATCAATAACCTCCACTTACCGTACTATAGCCCCTATGAATTCTGTACTTTTGTCTTTGTTTAACTCTTTGAGTGACAGAGATGTGTGCAACGCATTGGGAAGCAATATGTTGAGCACCATTCTGGCACTCATACAGGAGTGATTGAAGAGGTTATCTTTTAACCCTTTGTCATGTCTGTGGAGGCAGACATAAACAGGCAGAGTGCATGAGCCTTCTTAACCCACAGAGTGCCAGAGAGGTATCCAACACCTTGCAACGGCACTCTAACCGTTAAAGACCAGAGGAAAGGAAAGTGCATTGAGGATCAATGCATTGCTCACTCTGCTGGTATTTAGAGGGTTAAAGGGAGTAATGTCCCAAAAAAAAATATTTTGCATTGTGTAGAGCTTAAAAAGTTGAATTGAATGCAAAAAAATGTATCTCTCAAACCGATATGGTCTGAGAGATATTGGCATTCAAAGTTTGATGTTTCCTGCTGTCAGCTGCAAAGCTGTCAGCAGGAGATCCGTGTCGGCCGACATTGAGGCTCTGCAGCAGAGCCGCAATTGCATTATTTAAAATGAATGACTTCATTGGAATGGTCTAAAAAGTGTGCTTGCAAACCAGGCACACTTTGTAGATCATTCGAGTGCAGTCATTCTTTTTAAAAGATGCGATTGCAGCTCTGCAGCAAAGCCTCTGTGTCAGCCGACACGATTCTCCTGCTGACAGCAGGAAACTTCAAACTTTGAATGCAGATATCTCTCAAACCATGGCGGTTTTAGAGATACAGTTTTTTTGCATTCAGTTTAGCTTTTTAAGCTCTACACAATGCAAAATATTTTTTTCTGGGACATTACTAACAGTTTAAGGCTAATGTGCAGTGAGCAGAGTCTAGAGTTCTGTGATCCTGCTAGCAACTGTCATGTCTGCCTCCATGACACGACATTCCCTCCCATGGACACAACATCACCTCCATGGACATTCCATCCCCTCTCGTGGACACAACATCCAAGACTGACTGAGGATGTTATCACTTGGCTCCAAAAGGGACTGACAGCGCAGGCGCACGGACGTCACTGTGACGAGATGTCTGTGCTTCCTGCTCCTGTGACCGTCGTAAAAACGCAAAAATCTTTGGAACCGGGTAATATTGCTGGCGACTAGCGCTACTAAGCAGCTAGTCGCCAGATGAAGACTCATTTCAGGTTAAGTTATTGCGGGGTGGTAGTTCCCCTTTAAATCCCAGACAACCATGACAGTGCTGGCACATGTTTTTGGCGTTACGGGGTTAAAATCAAAGGCCTCTTGCTGTTGCTGTTAATAGAGCTAGAAATGTCTCCAAGAATTGCTTCGCAATGTGATGGAGCACTTTGTAGCATTCAATAGGTTAAAAAGCCCAATTCAGATCAACTTGAAACTTCTGAATGTTTGCCTCCTATCGCACAATTGGTTTGCTCCAGAATTGCACCACTTTTATACATATAGACCAGTGATCCTTTTGTGTAGAAAAAATGTAGGAAGCGCAATGCTGGTCAGAAACACAAACGGCAATAAAATAATATCTAAGAGTGACATTTTATTAAAATATGATAAAGATAAAAGAAACAGTAGTTGCACTCACATTTTGCCCATCTTGGTCCCTTCCTTGTGTAGCCAATGAACTGCGTCCCTGCAGTCCCTTCTCTGCGCTGTTTCGATGGATGCGCCATTGTTATCCACGCTGGTGTGCTGATGTTAATCAGGATAAGATGCTCCTGAGTCTGTAGAATGATCTACTTGCTGAGGTAAAATGAAAGTCCATAGCTACAAGCAGTAGCAGTGAATCATCAGACCTAACAGACCTGAGTTCTGGAATATTGCACCGGAATAGCACTAGGACCATGCACTGCCTTTGGCCAGACTCAGCACTTGTAATCTCAGCACTTGACACCCTCTTACCCCATTGTATGTCTCCTTTTACCCATTTAGACTGTAAGCTCCTTGGGGCAGGGACCTCTCTCCCATTGTTTTTATGAATGTTGCACTTATTTCATCCCCTCTTATTTATTGTAACACTAGTTGAACAGCCCGTTCAACAGCCCGTTCAACAGCAACTGCCACCCGGTTGCGGGGCAGTCACGCGCAGTAGAGACTGCTCGCGCCACGGCTGATACAGAGCTGGACGCTCCTTCGGAGCGCCCAGCTCTGTATCAGCTGTGGAGCGGGCAGTCTCTACTGTGCATGACTGCAGAACGCGCAGCAGTGTGTACTGCACATGTCGCGGTGTTACACACAATTTAGCAAATTATTATATAGGATATGTCTATTGTAAGGTGCTGCGTACACTGTGTGGCTCCATATAAATAAAGATATACATACATACAATAGCTCGGTTGTGCTTCATGGTTTAGACCAACGCTGTAACCCACGGAGTAGCACAATCGGCAGTGGGAAGGGGGTGGGAGCCTCACACGCGGAGTAGGAGGGACCTAACTGAGACAGTGAACAAGAGAGTAACCCACTGTTTGTTGTGGAGTTGCAACTCCACTTTTTCAGGGGTAAGATAGAAAAAACATAGTGTCATCAAAGGTTATTTATATCCTTTCTAATTATGGCCATTGCCATTAGACCCACACCAAGGAGTCATGGCGATGGTCGTGAGGATAACACAAGCCAGAACAATATGTTATGATTGCAGAAATGATCCTTATTTTTATTTGGCAGGTGCCAAGGAACAGAGCCCAGATACAAATGAAAGTGTTAATTACACCACAGAAGATGCCATACTAATGGATGGTACAAATCAGGAAACCACCACAAGGGAGGCTGGAGCTGCTGATAAATCAGGAGAGACTGGTTCACATGAATCCGTATTTGGGAGTGTTACTACGCACGTGGTTGATCCGGATAATGCAATGAACAATTCATCTACCACTGCCCATATGTCACCAGCTGCTGTACCCGGTGTTGAAGGTACTGCCCAAATCAGGGGTATGAAACCTATGTCACTCCAGCTGTTGTTAAACTACAAATATCATGATGATGATGGGAGTTGTTGTCCAACAGGATCTGGAGGAATGTCGGTTAAAAACTCCTGGCATAAATGTAGATCATCAATTTATCACTTGATTTAACCTATTATGGACCGCAGTTGTGCGCAATACATTGCACACCCCTCTGAAATGTCAAGAGTTAAAGTGAAAATCACTTCAGCAGTAGATAATCGGATCCTAGCACCTAAGAACATTATTAGTGATTTTGAAAGATGTTTCACAGTCATCATGTTGTGTTAACCATTATTTAGTGAAATCTTGAAAGTTCTATCAAAATCACTAAGGTTGTCTTTATGTGATAGGGCCCCTTTAACTAACACCTATCTAATCTAACCCTAAACCTGCTTTTCTATTGCATGTGCACACAGCAGGACTACTAGACTTTATAGTACATTTTTATTTATTTTCTGTGTACAGCTATGTAATGAGAGACAAAATCTAAGTTCATTAATAGACTGAGATCGGTACCCACCACTCATCTGTCCAAAAAAGGCTGTATCTCAGATAATTTATGTACCTTCCAAAAAACACTGATAATTCACTAGTGAAAAACCCAGGTCCCCAATAGCTGGAGGTCCATAAATTGATTAGCCCTGTCCTAGGAAATAAAGGACCATATGTATAAAAGCAAAGTTGTACAGTTTTGGAGCAATAGCTGTAACAAATTTGCATTGATATGAAAGGGGCATGTAAAGGGTTAGTAATGCCCATATTTAAGTTTATTCAGTATTGTAGATGTTAAAAAAATAAAGTATATGGAGAAAGTCCCATATTCTCTGCTAAAGTTCCCCCCTCCCTCATGTCAGCTGTAAAGCTGACAGCAGGAGATTTGAGTCGGCTGACTCGAGGCGGCTCTTCAGCAGAGTTGAAATAGCAAAATGTAAAAATAACTACTTAATTGGAAAGGTCTACAAAGCGTGCTTGCAAACCAGGCAAACTTTGTAGACCGTCGCAATGAAGTAATTCTTTTTAAATTTTGCTATTTTGGCTCTGCTGAAGAGCCGCCGGTTGGTGCCAGGACCAGGATCTCCTGCTGCCAGTAGAGAGCTTTGACGTCAGTGCAAGGGGAGGGAGGGGGAACTTTAACGGCAAATATCTCTCAAATCATAAAGGTTTGAGAGATGGGACTTTCTCCATGTACTTTATTTTTTATCATCTACAATACGGAATAAACTTAAATTCAGGCATTACTAACTCTTTCTGGGACTGATTGACTATTTTAGCTCTTGAACAAGAACCATGAGGGCAAAATCTGTATGGGTCATTAGGATTTTCTGGCCATAATAAGGTAAGGGGGGAAGGTTTATTAGTAGGAGGTAGTCTCCTTTAATTAGATGACTGAACCTACTCAAGCAGGGAAATGGTGACTGGTTTACAGGAAAAGACATATCAGGATAGACTAAAGGATCTGAACATGTATAGCTTGGAGGAGAGGAGAGAGAGGGGGATATGATTGAAATATTCAAATACACGAATAGGGACACAGGTTTAGACTTAATGTAAGAAAGTTTTACTTCACTGAGAAGGTAGTAGGTAAGTGGAATAGCCTACCAGCAGAAGTGGTAGAAGTTAATACAGTGACAGAATATAAGCATGCATGGGATAGGCATAAAGCTGTCTTTAACATAAGAAAAGACCAAGGACCAAAAAAGGTTTGAGGTTTTTACTGTAGGAAAATGGGCAGACTAGATGGGCTGAAATGGTTCTTATCTGCCATCAAATTCTATGTTTTTATGTTTCTATGAAATCCGAAATTAACAAACTGTTAAGAGCCCCTGAGGACAGGGTTCACAATTATATAATTGTAACAGATCTTCTTTTGATACTTACATTCTAGATTTAAACCGAATGGCTGAGGAGGAGGCACCTTTGTCTATTTCAGAATCTACTACTTTACTAGCTGCAATAACAACAGAGGTGGAGAAAACAACCACAGCCAGTATGGTTACATCAGCCTCCGTGTCTTCCCAGATTGCTGCAATGGTTCCTTCTGCCGGAAGAGAAAGTTCCACTGTGGCCTATGGTGCAGACAAACTTGAATCTGAAGGTACAGAATCATTATTCTGGTCAAGAGAATGCATATATTGCCCTAACCTTATTAATTTGCAGGTCATTGGCTTGGTCTCATCCAGGTGAACTCTTTGGATATTTGAGGGGCTTCTAACACATTGTTTTGTAATCAAAACATTTCTAACATCCATGATGTTAAAGTGGAACTTTCACCTTAATTTAAGCTTGCATATTTCAAAACTGCATTAAAGGGCTAATAATACTTCGTTTTATCTTTATTTTATTTTGTAGGCATTAAAAAAACATGAAGAACCATATAAGTCTTATCTCTCAAACCTTTATGATTTGAGAGATATTCACAAGCAAAGTTTCACCTCCCGCCCCTTTTACCTAGTGTAAGCCATCTCTTCTCAGATGGGGAATCCAGTCCATAGACCAGACAGATAACAGCACGGGACAATCTTCTTCCTATGAGAACAATGAAAGCCCTGCCTTTTATTTTGAAACATTACTATCCCTTTAAAAACTGACCATGTGTCATGTTAACCAAAAGACCAGAAAATGTACAGTTAAGAAGATATTCATACTTACCATATGCTATGCTATGCTATGCTAATTGCGGTACCAGTGGGGTACCAGTGACGTATCATACACTACTTAATAGTTTCAGTGATGTTTCATATGCTAATGAAGCCTTTTCAGTGACCTATCAAATGCTAACGAAGGTGTCAGTAACATTTCATATGCTACTGATGTTCTGTGCAGTACCAGGACATTTTCACTTTCACTTTCCTAGAAATAAAAGTGTGCATATCTCCTAAACTATATATCTGCTGGAATTGTAGGTAACATGACATATAGGCAGTTTTGAATGTTGTTTTCAAATATGTAAATAAAATTCAAGATGATAGGTTCACTTTAAAGTGGAACATTGTGTAAAGCTTAGTTAATTATATTGACAAGTAAAAGTTGCCTATATGTTGCACTAGCTATTTGTAATATACATAGTTTGGAATAAAATAACCTTTATTCACTGGTGGCACAGTGTGACACATTATGCTAATTTGTTTCTGTGCTGAGCAAATATTAACCTAAGCTGTGCTATAAATGAATTAAAGGGTTAGTAATGTCCGGATATAAATTTAGGCAGTATTGTAGATTAAATAAATAATGTGGAGCAAGTTATATCTCTCAAACCTTTATGGTTTGAGAGATATAAGGTTTTAAAGTTCCCCCTCCTTCCTCTTGCGCTGACGTCACACAGAAGCTGATACCAGTCCCCGGACCAGCTGGCGGCTCTCCAGCAGAGCCAAAATACCGATGGATAAAAAGAAATACTTCATTGGAATGGTCTACAAAGTGTGGCTGCAAACCAGACACACTTTGTAGCCGGTTCCAATGAAGTATTTCTTTTTAGCTATCGGTATTTCGGCTCTGCTGGAGAGCCGCCTCGAGTCGGCCAACTCGAATCTCCTGCTGTGAACTTTATAGCTGACATCAGGGAGAGGGGATATTTAAAATGTTGTATCTCTCAAACCATAAAGGTTTGAGAGATGGGACTTGTTCCACATAAATTATTTTTGTTAAATCTACAATATTGCCTAAATTTATATCTGGACATTACTAACCCTTTACGGCTGAGCCCACGCAATGAGGTCATTTCCAATAGCAGAGTGGGCACCAAGATTGACATTAAACAGAACTAATTAGCATACAGTTCTAATCTTAGGCAACAGGTGCTGAATAGAGCATGGTGATTCAAATATAGTCACAAACCAACTTACAGCACCCTGTTTCCTCTAAATCAGTCTAAACTAACGTGACTAACACCTAAAAATTCATTACAATAGGGTATCTCAATTACAGCCTTCAATGGACCCTATCATTGCAGTTCTTAACCCTTTGCTTGCCAGAGGGGTATCCAATGCATTGCTATTTGGCACGCAAAGGATTAAAGGCATAGCACAGTGTAATATGGACAAATCTATATTGCAGGTTTTATCCTGTGCACTTTAATTACCGAGAGATGTTTTAACCAAAAATTATTTTAGCTCAATCTTGATCATTTTTATTTATATATTTTTCTTGTGTAGTACTGCTATGGACTGACATTTTAAAGTAGCGCTATTGCTGCAGTAGTCTGTGGAGGGTTATTGTCACTGACATTCGTTCTCGGGAAAACACCCCAACTGTTTGGGTTTTGAGAGATCCCTTCTTGATCACAGTAACTATGTGATGGTGATTGCACCTCATAGTTACATAGTAAATTAGGTTGAAAAAAAGACAAATTCCATCAAGTTCAACCTTTGCCACAATATAACCAAGAAAATGAGAATTAAATAAACCTTCTTTACTATGTTAAATTAAACTGGGCGATTAACCCCTTGAATGCTAGAGAGGTCTCAATGCATTGCCAACATACTTAAACTTGGATGTGTTCATCCATTGGGCACATCCTGCCTGGTTCCAACGTCCTAATCTGCTCGGCTCCCTGTGGGCATGCAGATAGACGAATCTTAGTATGTAGTGCCTTCTACATCCTCCAGTGACTGGCCATCCACATCGGCACCTGCCAATAATATATGGCAGATGCCTATATATTATCCATGCAACCTATGAACACGAATTGCTGGAGGAACATGGGATATCGGATGTTAACTGGCATGAGCAGCTTGGTATGAGCTAAAACGGAGCACAGCCAAGTCACTCTGCTGGACATTGCTTTACAGAATTAGCTTTCACCTTTGTTACATGGGAAAACTTTTTGTGGCTTTGTGACATGGACATTTCTGATCAGTCACTGGAAGTTTTCAGAAGACCAGTGAGAAGATTAATAGAGTGAACATCATACTTTATTTGCATAACAGAGTAGCAAAGTATCAAACATCTCCGGGTCACACTATTGAAGATCTTGGGTTCAGTGTACTGATGGGAACATTCAAGACGCAGAGAGACAACCTGGGAGTCCAAGCTGATGGTCAAGTTTTACACTCAGAGCTTTGACCTAAACCATGAAAGTAGTTTGTCCCATTATTCCTCACAATGAACATATTTTACCAAAAATGCCCATATACCTTCCCATTTTTGCTTGTAAATTGCAAACTCCCAAAAACAGATTAACCAGCATTGAAAATTAGAGCATTTCATAATGGGAGGTGGATTTTATTGCAGACCACATTGGATATCCATGTTGAAATCGCAGGAGAAATTTAGAGAGAACATGCTGATAAGATTACCCCACTGTCATGAATGTGTGATAATAATCTACTGTAATATATTTTCTGTATATATATATATATATATATATATATATATATATATATATATATTTGAGGTATTCAGTTCTCATTCTGTAACATGCCTGATGAATAACAATACCTCCCAAGTGTCCCTCTTTAGGAGATATTAGGGGTCCACACCTCTCGTGTGTCCTTCTTTAGTAGGAACAGTCCCTCTTTGAGACCCACATCCCTATGTCCCTCTTTCCCACACTGGTGGCCCTCTTATTAGGAGATCAGACTGTGTTGTGTGTGTATAAGTGTCACATTGCTTCACAGCAATAAATCTCATATTAATGTTTGTTTAAAGTGGATGTGTCACCTATGGACAACATTCCATAAATAATTAGTAGATCTATCCAATACCATGAAAACATTATTTATTTTTTATTTTAAGTTTTAATTTCATTTAAATTTAACTTACAAAAGTCTGGGCTGTAGCTACTTCCATATAGACTGCAGCCCGACCCTCTGCCTCTGCTCTCCTTCTTCCTCCGATGACGGAGACTGTCAGTAAGCTGGAGCGCTCTCATTGGATAGATATCAATCTCTGCCAATGAGACGGCTCCAGCTTACAGACAGAAGCCTCCATCATCGGAGGAGGGAGAAGAGCAGAGGTAGAGAGCAGTCTAAACGGAAGTGGCTGCAGCACAGACTTTGTAAGTTAAATTTAAATGAAATTACAACTTAAAATAAAAATCATTTTCAAGGTATTGGATATGTCTCCTAACTATTTATGGGATGTTGTCCATAGGTGACACATCCATTTTAAACTTCAGTATATGTGTTTCTAAATTATTCTGTGTAAATAAAATGCTTTGGTTTTGCTCTAAATCATTTATTCGGTTAGATAAACGGGTGTCAGTAGGTTATGGAATAACCTAATAATTCTCAGTAATGCCTGACCCACCAGCCACACCACCTAAACCAAAAGTGTCCCTCTTTTTGCCATTTGAAATGTTGAGAGGCATGAAAAACCCTAAGCGGTCTTGACAGCTTTCATTCTAAATCTACTCCGCTAAAAAGGTAGCACGTTTACTCTATTAGACTCCTGTTCTATCCACAACAATGCACCACCACTTATCGGAAGATCAGAGCAATTATTTCCCTTCACTGACATTTGTGTCCTTACCTTTATACTCCAGGAGAGGGCACCACACTCCACTTTACTAAACAACATTTCAAGCTGATGATACAGAATGCAAACACTAAATCAGATCTGAGGTGCACAAATCAAGTTCTCAAGTTTGGCAGCAGGTCAAGATTTAAAAAAATAGCTTTGATTTAAACAAACAAACAAACAAACAAACAAACAACACACATCTGATAATAATAACAACCCTCCCCTCCATACACACACTTACCCATCTATGGCCAGCAAATCCTAATGTCCACTATGAATTTTTGCCTTGCTCCTGGTGGGTAGAGATGACATCATCAGTCAGTACTGGATTCCATGTGCACTGAGGAAGATGTGAGTGCAGGAAGGCCTAGTAGACCCCGGAGTCATCACACAGCACATGACAATCCTCTCCCTGCTCCTGCTTCAAGTAAAAAGGTTCCAGTGGGAGGGTTTACTATTTAAGTGTAGCATTCAAAGTTTTGCGTCATAAAGTGTCGCAAATTCTACATTTCGCGTCACTCCAAATGGCGCATTTACCATTTCGTGCATTAACATGTCGCAATAGGGGTGCATTATGGGTGCAATAGGAGTGTATTAAGGATGCAATATAGGTGCATTAAGGATGCAATATCCTAACACAAAACCAACCCAAAACCCACCAAAACCAACCCAAAACCCATCCCAACCCCACAAAAACCACAATGTACCCATATTGCGTCCATATTGCACCCATTTTGCCACAAAATTGCACCCATATTGCGTCCTTAATGTGTCCTTTCTGCCCCCATATTGCTTCCTTAATGCACCCATATTGTGTCAATATTGCACCCATATTTCTTCCTTAATGCACCCATATTGCTTCCTTAATGCACCCATATTGCGTTCTTAATGCACCCATATTGTGACACGTTAACGCACAAAATGGCAAATGCGATTTGGAGCAACGCAAAATGTAGAATTTGCTACACTTTATGACGCAAAACTTTAAATGCGACACTTCAAATGATGCGGCAAAACACATGCAACATTTTATGGGGCGAAACTTTACATGCAACACTTCAAATGGATACCCAGTGGGAGAAGTCAGATCCAGAAATCCTGCAAGTCAGACTCAAGTCCGCCTTCATGGACATAACATTCAAGACAGATTGGAGATGTCATTTCTTGAACAACGGCACAAGGGCAAAATCCAAGTTTTGTGCAGCTGTCCCTGGTGAAAATCCAGCATGGACGGACAGTGGTGTTATTAGTTACTGCAGGGGTCGATTAAACATTTTTAAGTCCCCTATCAGAAGAACATTTTCAGAGACATCTCATCAAAGTGTTTTAGTAGGAAGGATACAATGAGATTGTCTCTCATTTTCAAGCACGTCCTGGAATATCAATGTTATTATTACACAATGTAATGGTGCTCATTTTATCTGCCTCTGAAGGGTGAAAAGCTGAGTTGACCCTGCCGGGACTAGAACCTGTTACTCTACAGCTACAGCTGGTGCATTAAAGGGATATTAATGCTTAAGCTACAATCTTCCCTTATAGAGTGTACTAGTGCTCAACGATGTTGGTAATGCTTATATCTCTCTATTTTCATTGAAATAATAATATAATGACAAAAGGCAGTGTTTTTAAGAGGCTGATTTTCCCATATCTTAATGAATTTTGACCTGTGCATTCTGGCAGTAGAGGCAACTATTAGAGCTTAGTAAATGTGGTGAATAATTCGCTAGGATGTTTGTCATGATGCAGTCATGCGCAGTAGAGACTGCCCGCGTTCGGACAGTCTCTACTGCGCATGATTGCATCACGTGAGTGAGGCAAGGCAAGACTGCATCATGTGGAGCAGTGAGGTAGCGGTCGCTTAACATTACCCGGACCCTGGCCCATGTACACGGGCTTTTACCCTAGTTAACATATAAACCCATCCACATGCACATGACAATGTCTCGTTAAAGGGGATATATCAATCCTATGCATGTTTGTCTATAAAGTTAGTTTATATAGAGATTATACTGAAAACAGTTTTCATTCTTTAAATGGTTATTTTGCCCAAATTAAACACCTAAAGATTACCCTGCGGCTTCCTCCCGGACAGACTTTGGTTACCAGTTCTGTACCTCAGTCTGTCACTCTTCCTCCACTTCCCTCCCTCTATCCAGCCTCCTCCAATGACTGAGGCTTTCTGCATGTAAACTGGAGCACTCTCATTGGCCAGAGACCGCTCCAGCTTACATGCAGAAAGCCTCCGTCATTGGAGGAGGCTGGATAGAGGGAGGGGAATGGAGGAAGAGTGACAGACTGTGGTACAGAGCTGGTAACCGAAGTCTGTCCGGAAGGAAACTGCAGGGTAATCTTTAGATGTTTAATTTGGGCAAAATAACTATTTAAAAAAAAAAAAAAAAAATGAAAACCGTTTTCAACTTAATCACTGTATAAACGAATCCCCTTTTAAGCTTCATTTCAATATGCAAATGAGCCATTGTTGCAGTATCATAACCCCGTTAATGATATGGCGAAAGCATACTGATGTGCATTTGAGTGTAATCGCAGGGATTAGATGGAAATGACACTATAAGGAGTACCACGAGATGGATTAAGTTCTAGTTCACCACCATATCGACAAACTGAACCCTTACCAAACCTTAGTTAGGGTGACCACACATCCCAGAATGCCCGAGACTGTCCCTTATTGGGGGTCTGTGTCCCGCATCCCGGGTCACCCCCCCACCGGGACAACAAAGAGTCCCGGAATTGAGCAACACGTGCCAGTCCAGCCAGCCAATGAAATGTATTTGCTATATGGTCCTCATTGGCTGGCTGAGCCAGCCAATGAAGACCATATAGCAAATACATTTCATTGGCTGGCTGGACTAGTACGTGAGAGACAGCTGGGGTGGAGCAGGTATGGTGGTGCTGCAAATGAGACCCGCGGCTGAGGCTCCCGCCGGCGCTGACCATCTTTCTGAGGCTGCACAGAGTAAGAGTTCCCACTCGGAAGTCTTACTATTTCAGCCTCAGAAAGATGGTCAGCGCCTGCCAGAGCCTCATCTGCGGGACTAGGGTGACCACATGTCCTGGAATGGCAGAATGGAAATGTGGTCAACCTAACCTTAGTGCATCCCCCCCCCCTTCCCTGGTCTTCTTAATACATCAACCTCCCTCTGTCTAGTGTTTTAACCCCTTGGATCCTGGACAGGACTCCAAGCATTACTTCACATTGCATTCTAGATCTCAATAGCATCCAAAGAGTTTTAAAATAATTGTTCGTTTATGTGTAAACTTAATATAGACATGGTGATTTGGGGGGAGGGATTTAAGGTTGATCAATGTATTGGAGATGTCGCTAGCATCCAAGAGGTTAAACTTGCAGATACATTTTCTGCATTGATTTGAGCAGTTAAAAAAAAAATGTTGCACCCTACGTGTGCATGTTTCCTACATTTGATCCATAGCTCACTGCTACTTGTTTTCTCTGTAGTCAGTCTGTAATGCTTGCTGGTTACATGCTACATCTAGACTGCAGCCATGCAGAACCGCCACAATGCTGCACTGTCATTCAGTTCTCTGCAGCTCTGACATTTATCTGCCGTAGTGTCATTACTTGTCCTGACTGCTTCAGTGCCTCATTGATCCCTCGCCCTTTCATGCTTCTGTACCTCCGACTTGGATCTTCCATCTAATGCCTGAAACTCGTCTGTACTGAACATAGGGGTTATGGTATTTACATATAATCCCTAGTAGGGAAATAAAAAAAACAACAAAAAAAAAAACACAGTGAGTTTGATGTACTGGGGGCAAACCATCCGTACCATAGAGGGGCATATATACAATTCCCATTGATTTAACTCTTTGAGTGCCAGAGGGGCGTACCCCTCCAGCGCGCAAAGGGTTAACGTTTTCAGTGCCAGAGGGGTATGCAATGCATGGCACAGAAAGGGTTAAAGGGGTCTTTTAACCCCTTCAATGCTTTGCAATGCATTGGACACCTCGCATTCAAGGAGTTAAAATTCACATTTAAATCATTGAGAATTTGGGAGATGTTTCTTTATTCCGTATTGTCTGCTTGGGTTGTTCTAGAATTATAACCCTTTCCTTAGTACATCATTCTCAATGAGACCAAGCTGAGGCTGATGTATAAGGGAAAAGTGGAGTGATTCTGGAGTCAACCATCTGCACCATAGGGAACAAAGAACTGCACAATTTCCAATGATTTAAATGTGGCTTTTAACCTCTCCAATGCTAGAGAAGTGTGAAATGACAAACCATTTAGGTAAATTAGAACAATGGACAAGAGTGTGGCAGGTGCTGTTTAAAGTGGATGTTTACCCCCTTCACAATTTTGCCTAAATTGTTTCCTTATAAATGATAAATAATGGAAAGTGTATCCTTTCTTTTAAAAAAAAAAAAATCCGCTAGTTTGGAGAAATTTAAAAGATTAAATACAGCTCTGTACTTACTTCCGGCAGACAGTGTTGACCGGATCTGTACTGTAGTCTGAGCTTCTATCCAGCCTCCTCCGATGACGGAGGCTGTCTGTCTCTAAGCTGGAGCGATTGATTTCTGCCAATGAGATCACTCCAACTTAGAGACAGAAAGCTGTGAAGGGGGTAAACATCCACTTTAATGTTGATGAATGTAAAATAATGCACTTGGGACGTAAAAATCCAAAGGCAGAATATAGTATTAAAGGGATAGAAATGTCTATAATAAAGTTGAGCGCTTATTCTTCTATATTGGTTTTATAACATGCTGCGCTAAGTTTAATAACTTACTGTTCTGTAGTTCAAATGATATTGAAGCTTAAAGGGATAGTAATGTTTCACAAAAACAGCAGACCAGACAGCTCACAGCAAGGGACAATCTTTTTCCTATGAGAACAATAAAATCCCTGCCCCCCTTGACAAGTATTTCAGGTTTTCCCCTTATCTTAATTGAAGATTGTCCCTCTCTGCAATCTACCTGGGCACCTCCCTTCTGATCAGGCTGAGCAGTGTTACATCAAGTAAAAGGGATGGGACGGGGATACTTTATCATTCAATTATTCTTGAACTACAACTCTGACAGAATTGAAATAACACTCTCCAAAGTCCAAATACTATGATGATTAATTAGAGCTGCTTTTATTATGAAACATTACTATCCCTTTAAATGATCCCCTTGCCATCACTTCTTGCCACGTCACACTGCCTGTAGGCATGGATCAAAGTAAATTTGTCCTCAGGGACGGATTTCCCAATAGTCAGAATGGACACTGTCTAGAGCAGTGGTTCTCAAGTTTTTTTGCTCAAGGCACCCCTAACATGCAGTCTGGCATTTTCAGGGCACCCTATCATTTTATTTCATTTATCAAGGGTGTGATGAAGGTCTAAAATACATAAATATATGTGTATGTATATATGCATTATTGTTAGACATCACACCTAAAATAAACTTATTGTGCATAGTAATATTCCAACATATACAGTTGTTAATCTACATTCACAATTTTTTCAAAGCTTCATAGATAAAATGGGGCACCCTAAGTGGATGTCTGTGGCACCCCAAAGTCCCACAGCACCCTGGTTGAGAAACACTGGTCTAGAGCTCCAAATTTTGAGGGATGCCTCAGCTGTGCTGGCCACACCCACATTTTGAATTGTGGGTGTGGTCAGAGCAATTTCAATGTCCCTGTACAGCTATTATTTAACTCCTTGAATGCAAGAGATAGCCGATTAAAGCCTTTTTTGTCCTTGTTATAGGCCAAGGGTGCTTTCTGTGCCAGGAAATAGTGGATGGGTCTGGGGGTGTGGCCATGTAAGGAATGGGGGTGTGGTCATGGGTGGAGCTAAGGGCACGTAGAGTACATTGCCTAGGGGTGCTTGGGATGCAGATACGGCCCTGCTTGTACTAGGGTGGCAGGTACACTGTCATGCCCACCTCTGTGGACATATCTGGTTAAAGAGGTTATATCTTGAACAATTCAGAATTTGTAGGGGCCATTGGGATTTTCCAGCCATACTACGGTAAGTGGTGGGTTATTATTAGGAGGTGTTTGTTCTCCTTTAAGACTACAGGAGAACAAACATGCAACATCAGGCTTCCCTTTCTCACTTTTTAATTTATTGCATCCTTGTACAGAGGGTGATGATGAGGAAGATGAAGAAGAGGTGGATGATGAAGATGATGAGGGAGATGATGACGAGGAGGAGGAGGAAGAGGAAAAAGACACTGACTCGGAAGATGAGAGTGTTGAGGGAGATTCTGACCCTCCTCCATTCACCCTCCCAGGCCTGTCCTCCCAGGAGCCTCTAGATGACGAGCGGAATGTTGTACTGATGGAAGGGGCAGCGTACCAAGTTCCTGATGCTCTAGAATGGGAAAAACAAAACCAAGGCTTGGGTAAGTGGACGGTTTTATTTATTTTTAATCAGTTAACTAGAGATTAAAATAGAAGCTTGTTTTCACATACTGAATTGTATTGTATCAGTAACGTTTTATTATGAAAAACATATGTAGTTGGACTTTTCATGTTGAGTAAAAACAAGAATACTTTCAGTACTTGGAGTTGCTTTATTCAAAAGGAATTACAACTCAAACTTCCAGGAAGTGTGGGGCTGTTACTATCACTTTGTTTTGGGAACAGTAGCCATACAGTACTTCTGGACACTGTGTATGTGTGTGTGTGTGGGGGGGTAGAGTAATGCACTAAGTCGTGATAAATCGTACCTATGCAATAAGAGCTCTCCAGTTGTTTTGCAGTTGTCAGAATTAACCCCTTAAGGACCGTTGAGCACGCACACGACCAGCACTTAAGGACGACAGAGATTTTTTACAAAAATTTTTTAATCCGATTCAGGGCACCCCGAACGGCGTGCAGCTGCACGGGGAGGCTTGAAATCGATGATATACATGTACGTCATGGGTCCTTTAGGGACATCCACCCATGGCATACATGTACGTCCTGCGTCGTTAAGGTGTTAACCCTTTTGCTTACGGAATGTTTCTTAACGCCTTAAGGACCCATGGCTTAGGTGGTTCTGGCACACCATGGAATTCAGGGTTCCCTGCGTGGCCACGCCGTTCGGGTAGCCCCAAATCAATTCCTGAAAAAAAATGCCCCTTGGTCCTTAACTGCTGTCCTTAAGGGGTTATTGTCATACTTCTAACTCCGGTCCGGGGGTGGGGCGCTCTAGAGGACCACTGCACTTTTTTTTTCAGTGTGCTCTGTGATCACAGCATGGCATGCAGCTGTGTTGCAATCATAAACTCCCGCAACTTGCCAGGACTGTCACCGATCTGTAAGGCCCTGAAAGCCGTGATAGTCTTAGCACGTCACGGGTTATTAAAGGGTTCAATTCTTTCATGGTATGAAAACATTTACATATAGAGATCTCATCTACAGAAAGACATTAAAAACTGGAGGCAAAGTGGTGCAGGATCTTCTTGACACAAGGTACCAGAATAGACTCAAAGAGGGAGATTTATAAAAAAAAAAAAAAAATGCAACAAGTTGCATACTCCTCTGGCACTCAAAGGGTTAATATATAAGTCAAGCATTGCAAAAAAATAAATAAAAAAATAGAGTGGCGACACCTAGCATCCAACAAGTTAAAGGCGCAGCAGACCCTGTTTCTAATCGAGCAGACAAGTGGCCATGTGTCCCTGACCAACCCTGTTCTAGTCCGGTAAATCAGGGGGTGGATACTTACACTGTAAATCGCCCTATCTTGCACTGATTCCTGCATGTTTGAGTGAATGCCTCCTATGCTTCCTGCACAATCAGAGACTGGGTAATGCAATGGGGGAGATGCACTAAGGCGTGATAAAGAGGCGATAAAGCAGAGATAACTTCTCCAGTGATATCTCTTCTCCATTTCCGATGTTATTCTGTGGAGCCAATACATGAAGATTTCTCAAACTTTGGAACTGGAGAAGTGATATCACTGGATAAATAACCTCCGCTTTATCATCTCTTTATCACACCTTAGTGATAACCCCCATTGTCTGAGAATGAAAACTTCCTGATCTCTCAAACCCCATATTCCTGCTGCGTTTGTGCTTGAGCCGAAATCCTCTCACCTGTACTGCAGTAGTAACATGGGGTTTGAAAAGTCAGGAAGTTTGTCGTTCTCAGACACCATATTATCTAGTTGCCATTCAAACAGGAAGTACAGGAGGGAGTCACCTGACCCTGCAGGAATCTAAATGACATCAGTTGAGCGACTCTGTAAGCATTAACCCTTCAGCTACCGTAATAGGATAGAGATAGGCAGTGACAAAGGACCACTCTTTTCAACTAGTTTAGATGTACAGTTTACTGCTCTCTTAAGAGCCACTTACTAGTTAACCCGTTTGAGTGCCAGGGAGGCATGACAATTTGTTGGATACCTTCCTGGCACTCAGTGTTCGTTCACTTTATAACCCCTTTCATATTAGAGACACGTCCAAAGCATTGCACAGCTATGGCATTTGTGACAGTTCTCTCATCCAGTGGGTTAATTGAGGGATAGGCAACATCAGGCCCTCCAGCTGCTGCCAGACTAAAACTCCCATCATTTTGTGCCAGCCTGCAGCTGATGGGGAATGATGGCATTTGTAGTCTTGCAGCAGCTTCAGAGCCTCTAACTACCCACCACTACTCTTGAACATCAATTGTCAAATGTATTGTGTAAAAAACTATTTAGACACTAGGTGGCAGAATTGGTTCACAATGACAAGTTTATATCTACACATATACAGACTCATTTTTTTCTACAGTTACCTAAGGGTCTTTCATTGGCACACAAATTAAGATGTCGTCTTCCCAAACACTTGAAATATGGGCCATTATGTTAGAATTCCAACAATATTATTATCTGAAATTTCCTCTGGATAAATCCACTTGTCACTAAAGTTTATTTATATGAAGGCTATTTAATATGCCCTGTGCTTTAATCATATCTTTATCAATAATCGATAAAGGGACAGTGTTATGTAATAATGGCTCTCTGTGAGCGGTGGTCCTGACAATGTCTATCAGTCATGTCATCTCTTGTTGACCTTGCTCGTCCTCATGCCTTCAGATTTATGAATATCATCAGCCTTCAAATGTAGGGAAAAAGAACTGGCATGAGCGAAATACCCAGAGGGTGCTCAAAAATAGCAGCTACTCCCAGATAACCCAGCTAATTGCCTTACAAAAAGGATAGCGAGGCT
The DNA here is from genome assembly GCA_037306005.1 of Rhinophrynus dorsalis. Lineage (NCBI taxonomy): Eukaryota > Metazoa > Chordata > Amphibia > Anura > Rhinophrynidae > Rhinophrynus > Rhinophrynus dorsalis. Next base: position 84,704,101 of record CM074728.1, read on the forward strand.
CATAGTCTAAGAAGGAACCTGGAGCCATTCTGGATAAAACCAAATGCACCAGTGGGAACAAATACCATTTTGGAGTGAATTTTATGTAGTGTGAACATTTTCTTATTGTAATAAGTTACACAAATAGTTTAAAGGAACACACACCTAAAAATGATCATGGGGGTCATGTACTAAGATGTGATAAAAAAAAGATTATAATGCGGAGGTAACTGTTCCAGTTATAGCGCTTGTCTAATTCCTATGTACGATTTTCTGTATTGACTAAATCTGCCCATGTGCAGTCTATCCTGTGTTCTTTTTGCACCTTAACCCTTTGAGTGCCAGAGGGGTATGGAAGGCATTGCGTTCCGTACACCTCTGGCACTCAGAGGGTTAAAGGGTTAGTAATACCTTGAAACCAATGTAGCTCTGATTGATCCTCCTATAAAGAGATCATGTAATGCTTTATTTTATTGTGCTCCGTGTTGTAGTTCAATAGAAATGTTCTGGTAAAGGTTTCCCGTCCCTCCCCTTTCCCCTGTGTCACGTTGCCTCTATCAGCCGTCTGGATGCAGTTCAGTGAGGGACAATCTTCACTAAGCATAGAAGATTGTCCCTCTATGCACGTTGTCCGGTCACATGACCAGATTCCACATCTAAGGGGAGGAGGCCTGCAGGCTGTAAAAGGGAGGGGAATCCTTTACCAGTGAATTTCTATTGGACTGGAACACGGAGCATATTAAAGTAGAGTGTTACATGATCCTCGTTATAGGAGGATCAATTGGAGCTGTGTTGGTTTCAAGACATTACTATCCCTTTAACAGTCTTTATTGAAGTTAACCCCTTAACACCTACCTGATCTGGGGAGCTTGCTAGACCTCGGGGCATTTTTTTTTTTTTTTGCAGCCGTGCTGTCATCCCAAAATTCCATGATGTGCCAGTACCAGTGTGATGGTCCTGGTACGGCATGGGACCTTAAAGGGTTAATTTTTTTTTTTTTTTTTTTTTTTTTTTAAACAATGAATTGGTACATTTTCTAAATGTCCATAACGTTATATTCTTCTTGTAATTTTATTTTAAAGCTTCCCCCGCCTTTTCCCTCCGTTGCACAGATTTCAGTCAGATCTGAAAGACTGCCTCTTGAATGGACAGATCGCAACGAGGGACAATATTGTGTCAGTATAAGGAAAACCCTGCCCCTCTTGATGAAGTGGGGCAGGGTTTTCCTTATGCCAACACAATATTCCCTAGTTGCGATCTGTCCGGACCGGCTTTCAGATCTGAGGAGACTATGACTGATGTAGGAAAAAGGGAGGGAGTGGGAACCTTTAAAATAACATTGCATTCTTCTTGTAATTTTATGTACATTTACAAAGGTACTGTTCATTACAAAAAATATAAAGGATAATGAAACTTAACTTCATATGCTGACATTACGATCTCTTTAACTAACCTGTAAATTATTTAAAGTGCAGTAACTGAATCCAGTCCTCAGCCTCCCCCTCCAACAGTGCAGGATTTATGGATCTCCTCAAATGCATACCTCCCAAGTGTCCCTCTTTGAGACCCAAATCCCTCTGTCCCTCTTTCCTACCCTGGTGACCCTCTTTTAGGAGATCAGATTGTGTGATGTGTATATATAAGTGAATCACACTGTTCCACAGTAATAAAACTCACATTAATGTTTGTTTAGACATTAGTATATGTGTTTATACATTAGTCTGCATAAATATAATTATTTGGTCTTGTTCTAAATCATTTATTCAGTTACACAAAGAGGTGTCAATAGGTCATGAAATAACCTAAAAGTTCTCAGTAATACCCCGCCAACTAGCAGCACCACTTAAACCAAAAGTGTACCTCTTTGGCCATTTGAAATGTTGGGAGGTATGGTCACATGAGCATAGGTGAATCAATCAGTGGTTCGGTCATTCTGATGGATCTGTCTGAGTTAACAGCATACACTTGTGTTTAACCCCTTCCCGACAATGGACGTACATTTTACTTAGTGACAGAGGACGTACATGTACTTCCCGGAAGTCCGGGTCTCCGTGCGGCTGCATGCCGTTCGGGGACAACGGATTACTTTGGCGAAAAAAAAAAAAATGTGCTAGCCGGGTGGTAAGTGACGGCCGCATAGCATGCGGACGGTCACTAAGGGGTTAATTGAGGAGATCCTGAAAACAAGCTCTTGTGGGAACCTGAGGACAGGTTTGAACTGCTGTACAGTAACTTATCAGTGGAGGACTCTAATTGTTTACACATAGAAAGAATGGATCAGGGTTAGCTGTATGTTTAATGAGGAAGTAAAATACTTTTGTAATAACATTTATTTACAAAATGGATTTAAAGGGATAGTAATACTTCGTTTTAACTTTATTTTATTTTGTAGGCATTAAAAAAAGATGAAGAATTATATAAGTCTTATCTCTCAAACCTTTATGATTTAAGAGATATTCACAAACAAAGTATCCCCCCCCCCCGTTCAACCAGATCAGAAGGGAGGTGCCCAGGTAGACTGCAGAGAGGGACAATCTTCAATTAAGATAAGGGAAAAAGCTGAAAAACTTGTCAAGGGGGGAAGGGCTTTCATTGTTTTCATACAAAGAAGATTGTCCCCTGCTGTTATCTGTCTGGTCATACAACCAGATTCACATCTGAGAAGAGATGTCTTACACTAGGTAAAAGGGGCGGGTAGGGGAAACTTTGCTTGTGAATATCTCTCAACCATAAAGGTTTGAGTGATAAGACTTATATCGTTCTTCATGTTTTTTTAATGCCTACAAAATAAAATAAAGTTAAAACAAAGTATTACTATCCCTTTAAAGGTGATTCATTTAATGGATTTTGGCTTATGGAGAGAAAGCTCATTGATCGCATTCCCTTTGTTTCACCCTGTAAAGCACCCTGTATTGCCTGAACCTGTTACCATTTGAATCCTGCACAGTGCTGTTTACAGGGAGTTTTCTGTCTGGAGCTGTTAAAGCAGGCATAGTAATGCAGTGTATCACTATACCTGCAGCACTGAGTGATCTGTATGTTGTAGTGGAGGGAGGCTTTTCTTGCTGCAGAACTAGTGCAGCATTGTATTACTATGTCTGTTTGCTCAGTCCCATGCAGAAAGCTCCCTGGAAACAAATTCTTAGAAAAAAAAAAAAAAAAGAGGCAGTTGGAATTTACATATTATAAAAGTGCATGATATGTAAAGTCAAATGGAGACTGACTTGGACTTTTAGTGTCTTATGATGAAAGGCATAAAGTGGATGAAATACTTCACCTCTTTATCAGAGACTTTGATGCATACCAGGGAACTTTGATGTGTGGACTCCCTGGAGGGGAGTCCTGTGGTGCTGCTCTGGGGAGACAAATTATGTGATTTTCGTCAAAAAAGGAGAGGTGCTTAATCGAGAGTGAAGGCCAGCGCTTAGCTGGTGTGAAAAAAGTGGTAAAAATTGCCTGGGAAAGGAGGAGAAGTGGGCGGGGATTGGGAGGAACACACTGGGAAAGAGCAGAAGTTGGCAGAGTTTCAGTAGAAACTCCCTACACCCGTAGATTCAGCCTCTGTCCAGGAGACCTAGTAATTCAGTGTCAAAACTAAAGTCTCCGGGGCAAATCCGGAAGAGTTCCCAGCTATGCTTTGGTGGCTTGTCTTAATTATTATTCCATAGAAATCTCTCTGCTACATAGAAAAATGTATGCAGATCTGGCATGTCAATTCCCTTTCATTGCCTTTAATGGACCCAGAATACCAGGAGCCAAATGGCTCCTAGTAGCGCCTCCTAGAGCCGGCTGGGACTGACAGCGCAGGCGCATAGATGTCACTGTGGAAAGATGTCTGCGCTCTGTCCTGCCTGTCAGTCCCGAAGCAGTGGATATTTCTCATTAACCAAGTAATAATTCTGGCGACTAGCGCTACTGAGCAGCTAGTCGCCAGGTGAGGAATTATGTGGGGCCATCTTCAGTGGCGTAACTAGCAGCCACTGGGCCCTGATGCAGAAATTGCCGCCGGGCCTGGCCCCCCCCCAATCTTCACGTTGCCCCATGCACATCTCTTACCTCCATCTCTCGCGTGGTTCTCAGTTATGCAGAGCGCTGGGAGATGATGTCATCTCCCAGTGCTCTGCATTACTAGAGTGCCGGGAGATTAGTTGAGTTGCTGCGGGCAGGGCTGTGGGCGAGTGGCGATGGGTTCGCAGGGGGCGGCCGGGCCCCTTGGAGTGACGGGCCCGGTCGCAGGTGCGACCCCTGCGACCCCTATTGTTACGCCACTGGCCATCTTTGTTAAATATGGTAGTTCTGCTTTAAATTGTAAAAACTCTGTAAATATTCATCTCTCAGCAGTGAGGCATCCTTGTTTTACAAAGCAAGAAAAGCTCTTCCAAAGGTTACTGCTCCTTTAAGAATGGAACTATCACCTTTAATTTTTTTTTTTTTATTTTTTTTTTTTTTTACATATTTGAAAATTTAATTCAAAACTACCCATGTAGCACTTTTACCAAATGTCCAGCAGATGTTTAGGAAATATTCACACTTCTACTTGTGGAAAAAGTGAAAGTATCCTGGTGCAGCACAGTGCTTACTTAGCCTATGAAACATCACTGAAAATCTTCATTAGCGTATAAAAAGCTTTTTCAGTGATGTATTGGCATATGAAACATCCATGAAAAGCTTAATTAGCATATGAAACATCGCTGGTACCGCACGGGTGATGCAATTTTTAGAATATTTTTCCAAATAATTATCTTTCGTAACAAAAGCCAATAACCAAAAAAAAACAAAAACCTTATGTTTAGGATTTGAAGTGAAAATATCACTTTGAAACAAATGTGATTTTCAAAGAGCTTTCAAAATCATCTATGTTATATTTGACAGTTTTATTTAAAATCATAGATATTTAGCTCTGATTGCCAGTTTATACAAAGTAGACAGCACTGACTGGCATGTCAGCCAGATTCTAACATTCCACACTGCTCTCCATCCCGTCTGCCACTCCCCTGCCAGCCAGGTACTAATCTACCACACTGCTTTTCATCCCAACTTCCACTTGCTGCCAACCAGGTACTAATATACCATGCTGTTCTCCCTTTTCACTTCCTGCCATCCAGTTACTAACATTCCACAATGCTCTCCCTCCTACCTGCCTTCCAGTTACTAACATTCCACAATGCTCTCCCTCCTACCTGCCTTCCAGTTACTAACATTCCACAATGCTCTGCCTCCTACCTGCCTTCCAGTTACTAACGTTCCACAATGCTCTCCCTCCTACCTGCCTTCCAGTTACTAACATTCCACAATGCTCTGCCTCCTACCTGCCTTCCAGTTACTAACGTTCCACAATGCTCTGCCTCCTACCTGCCTTCCAGTTACTAACGTTCCACAATGCTCTCCCTCCTACCTGCCTTCCAGTTACTAACATTCCACAATGCTCTCCCTCCTACCTGCCTTCCAGTTACTAACATTCCACAATGCTCTGCCTCCTATCTGCATTCCAGTTACTAACATTCCACAATGCTCTGCCTCCTACCTGCCTTCCAGTTACTAACATTCCACAATGCTCTCCCTCCTACCTGCATTCCAGTTACTAACATTCCACAATGCTCTGCCTCCTACCTGCATTCCAGTTACTAATGTTCCACAATGCTCTGCCTCCTACCTGCCTTCCAGTTACTAACGTTCCACAATGCTCTGCCTCCTACCTGCCTTCCAGTTACTAACGTTCCACAATGCTCTCCCTCCTACCTGCATTCCAGTTACTAACGTTCCACAATGCTCTGCCTCCTACCTGCATTCCAGTTACTAACATTCCACAATGCTCTGCCTCCTACCTGAATTCCAGTTACTAACGTTCCACAATGCTCTCCCTCCTACCTGCCTTCCAGTTACTAACATTCCACAATGCTCTCCCTCCTACCTGCCTTCCAGTTACTAACGTTCCACAATGCTCTCCCTCCTACCTGCCTTCCAGTTACTAACGTTCCACAATGCTCTCCCTCCTACCTGCCTTCCAGTTACTAACGTTCCACAATGCTCTCCCTCCTACCTGCCTTCCAGTTACTAACGTTCCACAATGCTCTCCCTCCTACCTGCATTCCAGTTACTAACATTCCACAATGCTCTGCCTCCTACCTGAATTCCAGTTACTAACGTTCCACAATGCTCTCCCTCCTACCTGCCTTCCAGTTACTAACATTCCACAATGCTCTCCCTCCTACCTGCCTTCCAGTTACTAACGTTCCACAATGCTCTCCCTCCTACCTGCCTTCCAGTTACTAACGTTCCACAATGCTCTGCCTCCTACCTGCCTTCCAGTTACTAACGTTCCACAATGCTCTGCCTCCTACCTGCCTTCCAGTTACTAACGTTCCACAATGCTCTGCCTCCTACCTGCCTTCCAGTTACTAACGTTCCACAATGCTCTGCCTCCTACCTGCCTTCCAGTTACTAACGTTCCACAATGCTCTGCCTCCTACCTGCCTTCCAGTTACTAACGTTCCACAATGCTCTCCCTCCTACCTGCCTTCCAGTTACTAACGTTCCACAATGCTCTGCCTCCTACCTGCCTTCCAGTTACTAACGTTCCACAATGCTCTGCCTCCTACCTGCCTTCCAGTTACTAACGTTCCACAATGCTCTCCCTCCTACCTGCCTTCCAGTTACTAACGTTCCACAATGCTCTGCCTCCTACCTGCATTCCAGTTACTAACGTTCCACAATGCTCTGCCTCCTACCTGCATTCCAGTTACTAACGTTCCACAATGCTCTGCCTCCTACCTGCATTCCAGTTACTAACGTTCCACAATGCTCTGCCTCCTACCTGCCATCCAGATGCTAACGTTCCACAATGCTCTCCCTCCTACCTGCATTCCAGTTACTAACGTTCCACAATGCTCTGCCTCCTACCTGCATTCCAGTTACTAACATTCCACAATGCTCTGCCTCCTACCTGAATTCCAGTTACTAACGTTCCACAATGCTCTCCCTCCTACCTGCCTTCCAGTTACTAACATTCCACAATGCTCTCCCTCCTACCTGCCTTCCAGTTACTAACGTTCCACAATGCTCTCCCTCCTACCTGCCTTCCAGTTACTAACGTTCCACAATGCTCTCCCTCCTACCTGCCTTCCAGTTACTAACGTTCCACAATGCTCTCCCTCCTACCTGCCTTCCAGTTACTAACGTTCCACAATGCTCTCCCTCCTACCTGCATTCCAGTTACTAACATTCCACAATGCTCTGCCTCCTACCTGAATTCCAGTTACTAACGTTCCACAATGCTCTCCCTCCTACCTGCCTTCCAGTTACTAACATTCCACAATGCTCTCCCTCCTACCTGCCTTCCAGTTACTAACGTTCCACAATGCTCTCCCTCCTACCTGCCTTCCAGTTACTAACGTTCCACAATGCTCTGCCTCCTACCTGCCTTCCAGTTACTAACGTTCCACAATGCTCTGCCTCCTACCTGCCTTCCAGTTACTAACGTTCCACAATGCTCTGCCTCCTACCTGCCTTCCAGTTACTAACGTTCCACAATGCTCTGCCTCCTACCTGCCTTCCAGTTACTAACGTTCCACAATGCTCTGCCTCCTACCTGCCTTCCAGTTACTAACGTTCCACAATGCTCTCCCTCCTACCTGCCTTCCAGTTACTAACGTTCCACAATGCTCTGCCTCCTACCTGCCTTCCAGTTACTAACGTTCCACAATGCTCTGCCTCCTACCTGCCTTCCAGTTACTAACGTTCCACAATGCTCTCCCTCCTACCTGCCTTCCAGTTACTAACGTTCCACAATGCTCTCCCTCCTACCTGCCTTCCAGTTACTAACGTTCCACAATGCTCTGCCTCCTACCTGCATTCCAGTTACTAACGTTCCACAATGCTCTGCCTCCTACCTGCATTCCAGTTACTAACGTTCCACAATGCTCTGCCTCCTACCTGCATTCCAGTTACTAACGTTCCACAATGCTCTTCCTCCTACCTGCATTCCAGTTACTAACGTTCCACAATGCTCTGCCTCCTACCTGCCATCCAGATGCTAACATTCCATAATGCTCTGTATTCTCCCTCCCCTTCCAGACAGATACAAGCATTCCACATGGCTCCCCAACTACCCACCTGCCACCCCCTGCCAGCCATATACTAATACTTCCCATCTCACCCTGCCCCTACCTGTATTGTAGCCAGCAGTAGCTAATTTGCAGAAGTTGACAATCATTCAGATCCATAAAGGTACATAACTCCCACTGAGATGAAAATGAGGACAGGTGACTTTGATTTTAACCCTTTGGATGTTGCAGAACTTTAAAGCATTGCTAAAGCAATGCATTGGAAACCACTTTAGCGTCCTAGGGGTTAACAAGACTGATATATTAATACAAATTTTTTTTTTTAAATAAAGCCTCAGTGATGGTGGATTTTTTCAAAGACACATAATTTTCTTTCTCAGAATATTAAGCTTATAACAGTAGATGCCAACGCTAGTGATAATATATTAATATCTAAAACTGCAGTGTTCTCAGGGATAAATTATATATAGCTGGTAAAGGAATCGCAGATACAGAAGCACATTCATCTCTAAGAAGTGTGTGCAGCTCTCTCATTCAATCACATGTTCCTACCTACTGCAGAAACTGTCATATTTGCCTACTCTGAAAGAATTACAGTTTTCTTTTCTTTAAGATGGGAATTTATGGTCAAATGTCTGTAGTTTTTTTTATTTGGCGTTGCTGAAATAGAAAATTGAATTTCCTCAAACTAAATAGGAGATGTCTATAGGACCAGATTTCCATTTAGGCAGAGAAGGCAACTGTCTAGAGTGTCAAGTTATGAGGGGAGGTGCATCACTTGTGCTGGCCACACCCACATTCTGAATGAAGAATCTCCAGCAGTTGGAATACCTTTTGTACAGGAAATGCCCTTCGATATATATATTTTTTCTGTAATAAGCATTATTATTTCTTAAATCGGAACTTTCAACTATTAATAAGTCACCATGTAATCATAAGCTTATGGCAACTAGCTTGAAAATACATGTCTTACCTATCACAAGTGGCAGATTCTAAAGACATCTTTACCCTTTGGAGACTGACGACCAGGTTTGTGCAGTCTGCGCGCCTGCACCGTCAGTCCCTTCTGGTTGGCATGTGGCACACTGCAGTGCTTTACAGGAGACCGGGACAGACGTTGCAGGCGTGCTAACAAGATCTATGAGCTGCTACCTGGCTTCCGGGTAAAGATTTCTCTAGAATCTGCCAGTTTTAATAGGTAAGACATGTTTTCCCAAGCTAGTCGCCATATGCTTAAAGGGATAGTAATATTTCATAATAAAAGCAGCTCTAATTAATCATCCTAGTATTTGGACTTTGACAATTGAAATAACACTCTCCAGAGTTGTAGTTCAAGAGTAATTCAATGACAAAGTATCCCCCTCCCTCCCCTTTTACTGATGTAACACTGCTCAGCCAGATCAGAAGGGAGGTGCCCAGGTAGACTTCAGAGAGGGACAATCTTCAATTAAGATAAGGGAAAAACCTGAAAAACGTGTCAAGGAGGGCAGGGTTTTCATTGTTCTCGTAGGCAGAAGATTGTCCTTTGCAGTTATCTGTCTGGTCTATAGACTGCATTCCACATCTGAGAAGAGATGGCTTACACTAGGTAAAAGGGGCGGGAGGGGAAACTTTGCTTGTTAATATCTCTCAAACCATAAAGGTTTGAGAGATAAGACTTACATCGTTCTTCATGTTTTTTTTTTATGCCTTCAAAATAAAATAAAGATAAAACAAAGTATTACTATCCCTTTAATGATTGCATGGAGACTTATTAATAGGTGAAAGTTCCGCTTAAAAATATCAAAGATACAGTGATACAATGGCCTCTTTTGTGATTTGTACACACCTCCCCCCAACCCTTTAATGTGTAAATATTAGACAATGCAAATGCGAATAATATTTAGAGAATATTTTAAAATGGTAAACATATTTTAATGCAGAGTTGCTGGCCGGGTGATGATGATAAAACTTGTAGTCCAACAGTAGCTAGAACAGTGGTTCTCAAATATTTTGCCATGGCTCTTCCATTTGATTAACCCTTTGAGTGCCAGAGAGGTATCAAACTCATACCTCTTTGGCACTCGAAGGGTTAACCCCTTAAGGACCAGGTGATGTGCTATGATCGTCATGCGGTTTATACCCTTAAGGACCGGTGACGGTGATAGCACGTCACGTACGTTCTACTTAGAGCACGCCTCCGGGAGAGCTGTAAGTAAAACCAAGGTCTGAAATTGACCACTACAAGACTGGATAGGTCTCTCTCAGACCCCAACTCAGCACGCCGTATGCGTAACAGGTCACATGTACCGGCACATCGGAAGGGATCAAAGCTGTCCTTATGGGAAGGTTACTTCCCTGGACCGCTGGTCCAATTTTATTATTTATTTACATTGTATTTATTTTGTAACATTTTTAAGAAACCAGTTCATTAGACATAATATTCCTTGACACAGACATTTCTACAAAACAGCAGATACAGTCTACATGCCAGACGTATGCATATCACAGGTACTAACATGCTACACTGTGCTGTTCACAACATTTCTTTGGACCTGCCTTTTCCAAACTTCTTGCCATGGTAAATGTCATTATATTGCACAGACGCTCAGAAGTTTGGTGCTAAAACAATGCCTAGCATGACCACTGGGAATGGGGGGCATATCCATCAATTTGAGAATCACTGAGCTAGAGAGACTCATGTTGCCCACCCTTACACTAAGGACTTCTAAACCAGGGGTACATAAGCTTTGGCTCTTAAGCTGTATGGGACCACAGCTCCTGTCATCCCCAACCAAGCAGTTGGCTTATCTGGGAACCTTCTTATCCCAAGCTGCCAGAGGTCCACTAATGTCTGGGATGGGAGTGTTCAAATGATGCGATCTGCTATATAAGGTTGGCAGGGCTTGATGTAGGGGGGGATTGGAAGGAGAGGAGGAGGGGCGGAGTTAGAATGGAACTCACTGAGCCCTGAGAATTGGCCTCTGTCCCCAGAGACTTGGTTATTAAGGTGTCTCTGGGTCAGATCCAGAGAGATTCCAGCAATCTGGAGAAATCCAGTTGCAATGAAGAAACATTCCTAAAATTGTCATTGATTTAAAAGGGGTTTTAATATCTTATGTGCAAGAGACATCTCCATACTCTCTAGCATTGAACTGGTTAAAAGGCCCATTTTAATCAGTTACATAGTAACACAGTTGACAAGGCTGAAAAAAAGACATGCGTCCATCAAGTCCAGCCCATGCCAAAAACATCCCTGTTGATCCAGAGGAAGGCAAAAAAACACACAAACCCTGAAGCCATATTCAACTTAGATCCAAGTGGGTAAAAAAATTCCTTCCTGACTCCAAATGGCAGTCAGATAGTTCCCTAGAGCAACATCCTAAGTGCATTGAAGTCATCTGTCAGTATTGTTCTGTGCTAGATAGGCATCCATTGCTTTTTTAAAAGCATTAACATTATCTGCAAGTAAAGAATTCCATAGCTTTACCGCCCTTACCGGAAAAAAAATCCATGCCTTTGTTTTAGTCGAAAGAGCCTATCCTGTATTCTTAATTCTCATTCGTACCTCAGCTCTTTGCATAAATAATTCATTGGATAGTTCTTTGTATCTGGGAGTTTGTATATGTCCCCTGTGCCATTGATGGTTTATCTAAGAAAACTGTTTTGCAATGCATTGGAGACCTATCTAACATTCATGGAGTTAAAATACCCATTTAAATCAATGGAAATGTTTATTTATTCCCTATCATGCAATTGCTTTACCCCAGAATTGCTCAGTTTTTCCTAGTAAATCAGTGAGTGTTTGTAACTTGTTTAAAGGGGAACTATCACACCAAACAAAGTCTCCTCCCAACAATTAGCCATCTAGTGATAAGCTTAAAGGGATAGTAATGTCAGAAAAAAGCATTAACTATATGGTAGATAGAATTAAAAGAGAGTACTTGCACTTATTCGTATCTCTCAAACCATTATGGTTTGAGAGATATAGGAAAATAAAGTTCTTTGGTCCCCCCCCCCTTTCTGATTGACAAGCTGTAAAGTTGCCAGAAGCAGATTCTAGTTGCTTGACCAGACACGGCCCTTCAGCAGCGCCGATACAACAATATCTAAAGATAAATATTTAATCGGAATTGTCTGCAGCGTGTGCTTAGACCATTCGGATGAAGTACTTATCTGTAGATATCGTGATATCGGTGCTGCTGAAGAGCTGCCGTCTGATCCATGAACCAGAATCTGGTTCTGACAGCTTTCCAGCTCGTCAAGCAGAAAGGGGAGGGAGTGGAGAACTTTATTTTCCTATATCTCTCAAACCAGTGCTACTAGCCAGCATAATCACCTCATTACTGAGAAATCCTACTTCTGCTGAGACTGATTGCCAGGAAACAGCGCAGACCTCTTTGCTTACAGACATCTGTGTGCCTGTGCTGTCAGTCCTGGTCTCCTCTAGGAGGCGCTGCATGGTGTCTTCAGGTACCAGAAGGGACTGATGGAGCAGGCACGCAGATGCCTCTAAAGCTCTGTTGCCTGGCCGTCAGTCTCGGCAGAAGTAGGATTTCTAAGTAACGCGGTAATTTTGCTATTAGCCAGCAAAATGACCGCGTTACTCAGAAATCCTACTTCTACCGAGACTGGCGGCATCATAGAGGAGACTGTGACTGACAGCAGTGGCGCGCAGCCATCTGTAAGCAAAGATGTCTGCGCTGTTGCCTGGCTGTCAGTCTCGGCAGAAGTACAATTTCTCAGTAACACTGTGATTTTGCTGGCTAATAGCACTATTGTTAAGCTTGTCGCTAGATGGCTATTTGTTGAGGGGGGGGGCTTTATTTGGGGTGATAGTTCCCCTTTAACTTACTAAGAGGCCTAAAACACGTTCATTAAATCACTAGAATCCAAGGGGTTAACCTAACATTAAAATATAGGCTCATAGATTCGTAGGGACTATTCTTAATATCTTTCTGCTGCGTCTTGTAAAATCACTAGGACTGATGATTAAGCAGAAGCAGATCACCTTTAAGGCAGCAATGAAATGAGTTTTGTTGCCGTTGTTACTTCCACCTGATGCTCTCCAGTATATCACAGATTCAATCCCATCATTCAAGTCAACTGTCAATATCTACTCAAGAGCTAACCAGAGGCTGTTTGTAGCCGACATTAAGAGCGGCAATATGTCAACTCCGCATAAAGTCTTTGTCTGTATTTAACGTAAAAACGTAATAAGTTATCTAAAGTGGCAATTCATCACTGGTCTCATATTTATCTATTGAAGCAAATGCCCACAGTAAGAGCATCAGATATTCAGCAGTTGGTTTAACCCTTTAAAGACCATAGGGGGACACGACGTGTCAGAACAATGCATTGCACAACCTACTGGTTCTTAACTCATTGAGCGCCAGAGGGGAAACCAGCACATTGCTTTACAATGCGTTGGATACCTCTCTCGCGATCAGTGGGTTAAAGGGTTAATCTCTTGGATGCTAAAGGGGTCTCCAAAGCATAGTGAAGCAATGAGTTACACAACCTTCTGGCCTTAAACCATTTACATCTGTGGACTTTTGCTTTAAGGGACAGTTAAAAAAAAAAAAAAAGTCCATGAGTGTATGTGTAATATATACTAGCAAAAGGGGCACGCCGTTGCCCGTGGGAATTAAGTCCTTTGAGTGCTTCAGGGTTTGGGTATGTCACACACTTGCTGAATAAGGGGAGAGAGAGAGACATGATGGAGAAGGGGAGAGAGACACACACATGACGGAGAAGGGGAGAGAGAGATACACACATGATGGAGAAGGGGAGAGAGAGAGAGAGAGAGACATGTTGGAGAAGGGGGAGAGAGAGAGACATGTTGGAGAAGGGAGAGAGAGAGAGAGAGAGAGAGACACATGATGGAGAAGGGGGAGAGAGACACATGATGGAGAAGGGGGGAGAGAGAGAGAGAGAGAGAGAGAGACACATGATGGAGAAGGGGGAGAGAGACACATGATGGAGAAGGGGGGAGAGAGAGACACATGATGGAGAAGGGGGGAGAGAGAGACACATGATGGAGAAGGGGGGAGAGAGAGACACACACATGATGGAGAAGGGGGGAGAGAGAGACACACACACACACATGATGGAGAAGGGGAGAGAGAAACACATGATGGAGTAGGGGGGAGAGAGACACATGATGGAGAAGGGGGGGAGAGAGAGAGACACACATGATGGAGAAGGAGGGAGAGAGAGACACACATGATGGAGAAGGAGGGAGAGAGAGACACACATGATGGAGAAGGAGGGAGAGAGAGACACATGATGGAGAAGGGGGGAGAGAGAGACATATGATGGAGAAGGGGGAAGTGAGAGAGGCACGTGATGGAGAAGGGGGGGAGAGAGACCTATGATAGAGAAGGGGGGGAGAGAGAGAGACACATGATGGAGAAGGGGGGAGAGAGAGAGACACATGATGGAGAAGGGGGGAGAGAGAGAGACACACACATGATGGAGAAGGGGGGAGAGAGACACACACATGATGGAGAAGGGGGGAGAGAGAGCGAGAGAGACATATGATGAAGAAGGGGGGAGAGAGACACATGATGGAGAAGGGGGAGAGAGAATGAGACACATGATGGTGAAGGGGGAGAGAGTGTGAGACACATGATGGAGAAGGGGGGAGAGAGAGAGACATGATGGAGAAGGGGGGAGAGAGTTTACTTTTGAACTGGCGCACTTAAAATGTTCCATCTTAAAGTGTTGCATTTGTTTGGCCGCATCATTCTGAATGGCGCATTCACCATGTCGCGCCTTAAAGACTCTCAAATTGTAGACGTTGCGTCATTCCAGATGGCTCATTGTAACGGTTTTGTAAGACACTCAGACCAGGAGGTTAGAATAAAACACAGTTTTATTAAAAGACAAGGAACACTGCCCACTACAGGCTAGTTTGGAATGACAGGTAAATGATATACAGGTATATGTATGGCCTCTCAGGCCCAGTATATAGAGCAAGAACAAATACTGTCACAGGACAGGCTTAATAAAAAAGTAACAGTAGCAAATGGGTTAAAGTTCTAGGTAGGTAATCAGTCTCTGTTGTGGTGTGTTTGACAATGCCCAGTAGATGTTAAAAGTAGCAAGAGACTGTGATGCAAGATGTGGAAGCACCTTAGCGGTGAGGCAGAACTGACACACTCCCAGGTCAGGCAAGGAGAGGAGATACACAACACTCTGCAAGAGCTAGCACTACTTTTTAGCCATGGGCACCTGTGCGGTGCCGTAACGGAGGCAATGTACACTGCTAGAGCTGAGGGACCAGAGCCATTAGCACCTTCCAGTGCGGTAACGGAGCCACAAACACTGCAAGAGCTAAGTGGAACCAGAGCCAATAGCACCCTTCCGGTGCGGTAACGGAGTCACAAACACTGCAAGAGCTGAGTGGAACCAAAGCCAATAGCACCCTTCCGGTGTGGTAACGGAACCCTGTACACTGCAAGAGCTGATGGAATCGCCCAATAGCACCACCTGGTGCAGTAACTGATACACTGCGCGTAGTAAGGGTTAAGCGGAAGCACAGTGTTAACGGAGGCCACAATGCTCTGCAAGTGTAACCAGGAGGCTCGGTATAACGGAGGCTGCAGTGCTCTGCAAGAGTAAACGGAAGACTCAATCAATCGAAGGCAACAGTGCTCTGCAAGTGTTAACGGAAAGGCTCAGTATAACGGAGGCAACAGTGCTCAGCAAGTGTTAACAGGCTCAGTATAACGGAGGCAACAGTGCTCTGCAAGTGTAACGGAAGGCCCAGTATATGGAGGCAACAGGCTCTGCAAGAGTTAACGGAATGTTCAGTCTGCACACACACTGCTACTATGAAAGTTCAGAATGTCGCCAAGCGACACAGGATCACGATCGCATCTGGAACACACTCAGGAAGTCAGGATAGCCGGAATCAGGTCACGGAGCAGGAACGTCAGCCAGGCTGGGTCAATCACAGAGCAGGAACGTCAGACAAGCTGGGTCAGATCACGGAGCAGGAACGTCAGCCAGGCCGGGTCAATCATGGAGCAGGAACCAATGAGAGTAGTCAGACGGGCCAAGTCGGTACACAGGAACGCAGGAACACAGCAACAGTAGGACTGGTACAGGAACACCACGAAATGGCACCTGACAGGTGCCAGAGGCCCGGTATATGAAGGCCATACTGGGCGGGCCAAACAAGCTCAGCCAATGGGAGCGCACCACAGCAAAGAGTGACAGAGAGATCACAGGAACCGTGATAGTACCCCCCTCTCAAAGACCCCCTCTCCTGGCAGAAGGTCTAGGTTTCTGGGGATATTTAGAGTGGAAATTGCGCAATAATCTCGGGGCATGGAGGTCCTTCTGATCGACCCAAGATCACTCTTCAGGGCCATAGCCCTTCCAATGGACCAAATATTGCAATTTCCCTCTAGACCTCCTAGAATCAATAATATTCTGAACTTCGTACTCCTCTTGGCCTTGAACGTACTATCACGGTTCCCGTGATCTCTCTGTCACTCTTTGCTGTGGTGTGCTCCCATTGGCTGAGCTTGTTTGGCCCGCCCAGTATAGCCTTCATATACCGGGCCTCTGGCACCTGTCAGGGGCCCTTTCGTACTGTAACGGTTTTGTAAGGCACTCAGACCAGGAGGTTAGAATAAAACACAGTTTTATTAAAAGACAAGGAACACTGCCCATTACAGGCTAGTTTGGAATGACAGGTAAATGATATACAGGTATATGTATGCCCTCTCAGGCCCAGTATATAGAGCAAGAACAAATACTTTCACAGGACAGCCATAATAAAGAAGTGACAGTAGCAAATGGGTTAAAGTTCTAGGTAGGTAAACAGTCTCTGTTGTGGTGTGTTTGACAATGCCCAGTAGATGTTAAAAGTAGCAAGAAACTGTGGTGCAAGATGTGGAAGCATCTTAGCAGTGAGGCAGAGCTGACACACTCCCAGGTCAGGCAAGGAGAGGAGATACACAGCACTCTGCAAGAGCTAGCACTACTTTTGAGCCGTGGGCACCCGTGCGGTGCCGTAACACAGGCAATGCACACTGCTAGAGCTGAGGGACCAGAGCCATTAGCTCCCTTCCGGTGCGGTAACGGAGTCACAAACACTGCAAGAGCTGAGTGGAACCAGAGCCAATAGCACCCTTCCGGTGCGGTAACGGAACCCTGTACACTGCAAGAGCTGATGGAATCGCCCAATAGCACCACCCGGTGCAGTAACTGATACACTGTGCGTAGTAAAGGTTTAGTGGAAGCACAGTGTTAACGGAGGCCACAATGCTTTGCAAGTGTAACCAGGAGGCTCTGTATAACGGAGGCTGCAATGCTCTGCAAGTGTAAACGGAAGGCTCAATCAATCAAAGTGCTCTGCAAGTGTTAACGGAAAGGCTCAGTATAACGGAGGCAACAGTGCTCTGCAAGAGTTAACGGAATGTTCAGTCTGCACACACACTGCTACTATGAAAGTTCAGAATGTCACCAAGCGACACAGGATCAGGATCACAGCTGGAACACACTCAGGAAGTCAGGATAGCCGGAATCAGGTCACGGAGCAGGAATGTCAGCCAGGCCAGGTCAATCACAGAGCAGGAATGTCAGCCAGGCCGGGTCAATCACGGAGCAGGAACGTCAGGCAAGCCGGGTCAATCACGGAGCAGGAACGTCAGACAAGCCGGGTCAGATCACGGAGCAGGAACGTCAGCCAGGCCGGGTCAATCACGGAGCAGGAACCAATGAGAGTAGTCAGACAGGCCAAGTCGGTACACAGGAATGCAGGAACACAGCAACAGTAGGACTGGTACAGGAACACCACGAAAGGGCACCTGACAGGTGCCAGAGGCCCGGCATGTGAAGGCCATACTGGGCTGGCCAAAAAAGCTCAGCCAATGGGAGCGCACCACAGCAAAGAGTGACAGAGAGATCACGGGAACCGTGATACTCATTCACCGTTAAAGAGCGGCACATTGGGTGCAATAAGGACATAATATGGGTACAATGCGTGCAATATGGGTGTAATACGAGTACAATCTGAGTGCAATATGGGTGCAATCTGAGTGCAATATGGGTGCAATAAGGACACAATATAGGTATTGCAGTCATATTGCACCCGTATTGTGTCCTTATTGCACCCATATTGCACCCATATTGCACTCATATTGAAGCCATATTGCGTCCTTATTGCACTCATATTGCACCCATTTTGCACCCATATTGTGTCCTTATTGCACTCAAATTGCACCCATATTGCAGCCATATTGCGTCCTTATTTCACCCATCCCTCACCTTGTAGTGGCACGTAAGTCGTTTGGGGGGGTCCAAATCTCGCCCCTGTGTTATGTGGCTGGGGGCCATGTCCTAGCAGAGATTTTCAATGGAGTAGCCAGGGGGAGGAGGAAAAGTGGGAGGAACTAGGTGGGAAGGAGAAGAATGTGGGCAGAGTTTTAAAGGAAAATCCCCACATCCGGAGAGTATCCAGGTAAAACAATCATCCAACACTGAACTTAAATACCAGTAATTCCCACACAGCGGGCCCCATAGAATGCACAGGGAAATGGCTAACACTTCCTCTACTCCTTCCTTACTACACTGAAGTAAGGAGTAGGAGAGAAAACTACCCACAGACTGCCTCTTTTTCCTCCTCTTGGTGCAAATGGCATTGGATTGCAGGTGTACATAGCTTAGTATATTGTAATTAGGCAGGTTTTGGATTACATACCTGTAGCAAATTTTAATCAAATTAGAGCTGCAGTGGACAAACTGTGGCTCTCCAGATGCACATCATCCTTAGCCAGCATGTGGCTGGCTGGGGATCATGAAGAAAGGCTAGAAAAGTTAAACTTGTACACACTAGAGAAACAGTGTCTTAGAGGGGATATGATAACACTATATAAATATGTTCAAGGACCATATAAAGGGCTCTCCAAAGACCTGTTCATTAACAGAACAGTACACAGGACAAGGGGCCACCCGCTTAGACTTGAGGAAAGGAGATTTAATCTACAACAGCGGAAGGGTTTCTTTACAGTAAGGACAATAAAGGTATGGAATTCACTGCCTGAGGAGGTGGTGCTATCAAATACATTAGATACCTTTAAAAGGGGTCTGGATACTTATTTAAAAGAGCATAACATAGAGGGCTATGTACGGTAGTATTGGGATTAATATTTAGTTAGGGCTTGTTGATCCAGGGAGAAATATGATTGCCATTTGGAATCAAGAAGGAATCCCCCCCCCCCATTCAAGGCAGAATTTTAAATTGCTATATTGAGGGTTTTTTTTTGCCTTCTTTTGGATCAACGAGGGTAAACAGGAATAGGAAAAGGGTTGTACTAGATGGACGCACGTCTTTTTTCAACCTAAATTACTATGTTACTATGATGTTGTAGTCCAACAACAGCTGGTGAGCTGCAGATTGCTTGCCCCAAATTAGTGCAAGAAGTCTATATTTGGGCAGTGAGGATGCTAAAAACTAAAGTCACTAAATAATTTCATAAAATGAGAGGTTGGAATGATGATCAGCCCTCTGAGAAACTTACATTACAATTAATCTTGTAATTATCCTAATTACTTCATTTGGTTCTGCTGAAACACTGCAGAATGTATAATCTAGCTAACGTTCTCATACAAAGGTCTGTGATTATCAATGCAAACATGTATTCTTCTGCTGCTGAGTGCTTTGTGCACAGGAATAAGAGATCATGTTGCTTAAAGGAACACGAACAACAAAAAATGAAGTAGGTTGATATAACTTTGTGATTTTCCTGACACCTAATGGCAGTCAGGTATAGTTCCTTGGATCAACAACCTATCTGTATTGAAGCCATCTGTCATAATTCTCAATATTGTTCTGTGCTAGATACAATAGGCATCCATTTTTTTTAAAGCAGTTACAGTATCTGCATGCACAACATCCAGAGGCAAAGAATTCCATAGTTTTACTGCCCTTACTGTAAAATATTCCTGTCTTTGTTTTAGTCAACAGTGCCTTTCCTCTAGTCTTAATGGATGACCTCTCATTCTTAGATCAGCTCTTTGCGTAAATAATTCATTGGATAGTTCTTGTATTGACCTTGTATATATATATATGTAAATGGTAATCATATCACCCCTTAGAAGTCTCTTCTCTAATGTAAACAAACCCAGTTTGGCTAGTCTCTCTTTATAACTCAGATCCTCCAATCCCTTTATCAGTTTTGTTGCATGTCTCTGCACTCTTTCCAGTTCAATAATGTCTTTTTTTTGTAAGAACTGGTGCCCAGAACTGTACTCCATACTGTAAATGAGGCCTAACCAAGGATTTATATAGTGGTAGAATAATATTAGCATCCTGTGCACCTACTCCTCTTTTTATGTGTGAAGTACACCCTGTAATAGGGACTGTACCAGAAAGGGGACAACACAGAACCCCCCTAACCAGACCGAGGAGTAGGAGAAGGTCAGACTCCCCCATCAAGGGATAGGGGAACAAGGGGCTAGAGGGCGACGCTGGGGTACAATGCTAGAGAGCAGTAGATGCCTAACGGAAGTCGTGCTGCAGCCCTGAGCTGCATAAAGGTGCTAGCCGTGAAGCTAGATTGGCCCCCTTCAGTTGAGCCAAAGGGGACCTGCGATAACCCCCCCCAAACAATCTATACAACCGCTATCCCCAGGGAGAAAACACACTCCAATAGGAACAGTACTCACTCAGATGGTCAGGTGGGTAGAGAAGAAGCCCTCCTTCAGAACAGATGAATGGTTAGCCAGGCCGGGTCATACACAGACGATCCAGAACAGAAGCAAGAACAGCAGGCTGAAGAGGAGTCAGATACCAAGCCGGGTCATACATGGTGAAAAATCTGCAGGGCACAAGGAGTAGAGAGATAATCGGGGTCTAGAAGTAGCCACATCATACACAGGACAGGGTATCGAGGGAGGTCAGGCAGGCAAGGTCAGGAGGACAGAATAACAAGACAACCATAAGCAGCACTGGAAACACAATACTAACTCGTCCCAGTACGTAACGTACCCCCTAAAGAGGAGGAGAAGACTGGAAGAGGCAGGGCTGGAGAACCAGAACAGGCAGAGCTGGCTGCACACGCGCCCAGAGGGGGCACTGCTCATGCGCCAAGACGCACTAGAAGCCACTGCGCAGGCGCCGAGAACAGGACGGGCAGAAGACATGACGCGTCATAACGCCGCGCCGCCTATACAGAAGAGGACAGAGACCGCGGAGGAGAGAAGTGACGGGCAAGGAAACAGACGCCCGAGGGAGGCATGACATTATGCAGGATAGTACCCTATTTGCTCTTGCAGCAGCTGACTAACTGCACACTGCTGTGAAGTCTATCCTCTATTGGTACTCCTAAATCTTTCTCTAATGAGGATTCCCTTAGTTGTTTCCCATTTAGTGTATATTTAACAAGTTTGTTTCTACAGGCCAAATGCATAACCTTACATTAATCTACCTTAAATGTCATCTGCCACTTTTCTGCTCATTCACTCAGTTTATCTAAATCCTTCTGCAGAGACCAAACATCCAGCTCTGTACGTATTTCCTTGCACACCTTAGTGTCCTCCGCAAAGACTGAGACGCTGTCTATCATTTAACCAGTTCTCTGTCCATGTACAGATATCACCTCCCACACCAAATCCTTTTAACTTATGCAGTAACCTGTTGTGGGCACTGTATCAAAGGCTGTTGTAAAATCCAAGCATACTACATCAATAGCAATTCCCTTGTCCAAATGACTACTTACTAGGTTTTGCTAGGTTCCCAAAAGACTGGGAATTTAGGCCAATGTAACTTAATATTAATGCATTGTGCAACCCGATGTCATGTTACTTTAAGAGACTGGCATAATTACATGCCCCCAAGCTGGCAACAAGACTGTTGCCTTTAAAGGGATAGTAATGTTTCACAAAAAAAGCAGCTCCGATTAATCTTCATAGTATTTGGGCCATGGAGAGTGTTATTTCAATACTGTCAGAGTTGTAGTTCAAGAGTAATTGAATGATAAAGTATCCCTCTCCTTCCCCTTTAACTGATGTAAACACTGCTCACCTCAGAGCAACAAGACTGTCCAGATGGATCGCAGAGAGGGACAATCTTCAGTGAGTATAAGGAAAAACCTGTAAAGGGTGCAAGGTTTTCCTAATGCTCACAGTAAGAAGATTGTCCCTTGCTGTGAGCTGTCTGGTCTTAAGACCAGATTCCACATCTGAGGGGAGGCGGCTTACACTAGGTAAAAGGGTTGGGAGGGGGATACTTTATCATTCAATTACTCTTGAACTACAACTCTGACAGTATTGAAATAACACTCTCCATGGTCCAAATACTATGAAGATTAATCCGAGCTGCTTTTTTTGTGAAACATTACTATCCCTTTAAGCATGAGACCTGGGATTTTAATTCCCTTAACCACTGCTGAGCAATGACCCTTGTGGGAGCTGTAGTCCAAACACAGCTTAAGAGTCACTTGTTACCCATCTGTATTTGTAAGTGGATGACTACTTTAACCACTTGGATTTTGGAGACCTAGCCAATGCTTTGCAATGCATCGGAGATGTCAGCAGCATCCAAGGGGTTAATTGTCACCATGACACGGATCAGTCCAAATGCCTGGAGAGAATCTGTGTGCATGCGTGAAATGGTCTGTCTAAGAGAGGGTTACTTGGTATTCATCGCCAGTTCGCTTCTCCAGAACAGTGAGTGTGACTGCAGCCAGAGACACTAACCTGACTTCCTTTATAGAGTCTGCCTGAGAAACTTCATGGGAAGCCACATCTAATTGTTAGATTAGCTATCAGCAATTGACAGCTATGGGGTGCAAACACATAACATGCAGTTCATCTCTTTTTAAAAAGATCTTAACGTCTAAAAGGAGCTATAGTTGTTTTGAAATGGCTTTCAACATCACCTATGTTATTAACCATTTTTATTTAGAAAACTAGTTTGAAATGTATTTGGATTTATTGATTATGTTAATTAAGGTATACAATGCAGGTACTTTCAGTCTTAGCCCTCTACTGCCTTCCAGTAGTCTAATGCAAAAGTGCTTCATTGGATATTTATCCCAGTGATTTATAGTTTATAGTTGATGAAGCTGAAAAAAGACCTTCATCCATCATTTTCAGCCCATGCCATATCTCCCCTGATCATCCAGAGGAAGGATAAAAAAACACACCTTTGACACCATTTCCAATTAAGCCCCGACTGGCAGTCAGATATTTCCCTGGATCAACATTCTATCTGCTGTGAAACCAGCTGGCATAATTCTCAATATTGTTCTGCATTAGAAAGGTATCAGTTTTGAAAGCAAGTACAGTATGTGTAAGCACAGCATCCTGAGGCAAATGATTCTATAACTTTATTGCCCTTACCATAAAAAAACCCTGCCTTTGTTTTAGTCAAGAGCATTTCCTCTAGTTTAATGAATTACCTCTTCTTTTTTTCCTCAGCTGCTTGTATACATGGTTCCTTAGAAAGTTCTTTTTATTGACCTTGAATATATGTGCAAATTGTAATCATATCACCCAGTAGACATCTCTTCTCTAATGTAAACAAACCCAGTTTGGCTAGTCTCTCTTTATAACTCAGATCCTCCAATCCCTTCATCAGTTTTGTTGCACGTCTCTGCACCTTTTTTTCACCAAAAAAAAAAAGCTCCCTGCACAGTTATTTAACCCCTTTGTTTGCCTGAAAGGTATCCAAAACTCACCTTGATTTTAATGGGACATTTAACCCCCTGAAAGCTAGAAGCATCCAATGCATTGCAAAGCACTGGAGAAGTGTCTAACATTCAGTGGGTTAAAAACCCTGCTTACATTGATAGGATGTTTTATTACTTTCCTATGGTTCAGTAGCTAGGCCTTGCACCTCGTTCCTCTGTACATTAGCCTTACCGCTCTATAGTCTTAGGAAGCTTCATTTAGGAGAGGACAGTTATTAGAGCATCAACATGACGCGGTGTCAGTCAGGAAGGTTCCTGTAATGACAGTACAGAATGAGTGATTCATTATCTATCTAGGAATTATAAAATCACAGAGTAAAACCTTGCATTTGATTTTTTGAGGCACAGAGACAGATTCCTATTAGGCAAAGTAGGCAGTTGCATAGAGCTGCAGGTGTGGAGGGGAACCACAGCTATTCTGGCCACACCCACATTCTGGCTTGTGGGTGTGGCTAGTGCAATGCCATTGGCCAGTTTATTTTCCACTTTACATTCATCTTTACTGGCCATTACATAATGAAACAACATGTTGACAACCTGCAAGGCAGCCAAGAGTTTAACAGCCTTTTTTTGCAACAGTAGGTGGGACTAGGGGTGGAGTTCAGTGAGGATTGGGGGTGTTGCCATGTTGGGACTAAGGGTGCCTTGGGTACTTCAGTCAAAGCGTTCCCTGCTCCTGTGACAGTTTGTGGGGTGACGCGGTCCCTGCACTGATATTGATAGTTGTATTCTGGGGGCTTCAGCTGTCAGAATCACCACCCCCAGCCAGCAGTAGGTAGCAGTAGGGAGGAATTTACATAACTCCCCCTATTCCACCCCTGGGTGTACCTGTGTTACTGTGCACAACTGTCATGGAAGGCCATTTATAGGAGAATTAAAGTGGAATTTTCACCTTTAAAGTCGCCCTCCAATGATTAAAGGGGATGTATCACCTCTTTAGAACTTAGGCTAAATAGGTTATAAAGCGAATCTGACAAAAGGTGTGTTAATCTTTTTTTAAAGCTGTATTTTGTCAAAATTTAAGTTATAAAGTCTGGGCAGCTGCTACTTACGCATAGACTGCAGTTACCTGCTCTGTTACTGTGGTTACCTGCTCTGTTACTGCGGTTACCTGCTCTGTTACTGCGGTTACCTGCTCTGTTACTGCGGTTACCTGCTCTGTTACTGCGGTTACCTGCTCTGTTACTGTGGTTACAGAGCAGGTAACCGAAGTCTATGAGGAAGTAGCTGCAGTCCAGACTTTATAACTTAAATTTTGACAAAATACAGCTTTAAAAAAAAAAATAAAAAATTAACACACTTTCAGTCAGATTCGCTATATAACCTAACTATTTAGCCTAAGTTCTATAGAGGTGATACATCCCCTTTCAGCATATGGCGACTAGCTTCATAATAATTCTATTACCTCTCAGAAATACCCAATTCAGAAGTAATCCTTAATCTTCGGAGACTACCGGCCAGGTTAGAGCCGTCTGCATGCGTGCGCCCTCAGTCCCTCTGGTGCCTTAAGACACAGGTCAACGTCTCCTAGAGGAGACATCTCTAAGACAAGATGTCTGCGCTGATGCCTGGATTCCAGTCTCCGATGATTAAGGGTTACTTCTGAATTGGGTACTTCTGAGAGCTAATAGAACTATTATGAAGCTATGCTTAATTATTGGAGGGCGACTTTTTTACAAGGTGAAAGTTACACTTTAAACTATGCTTTAGCTTCAACCCCACATACATTAGTCCGCCTGTTTCCTGCCTGTGTACAAGTTTCAGCCAGGAACCAATCCCATCTAGCAATGGCTGCATAACAGCCTGCAGTGGCTCTGCACTTTGCCAGCCTTTGGGTGTGTCAAGCACAGAATCAGATTACAGTCAAGTAACTTTCATTTTCACAAACACACACATTGTATAAATAACATATGGGTCCCATTCGCTATAATTTATATGGACATACCAAAGAAACATAACTCCCCCACCTGGAAATACATCATCTCCGGATGATGGGAGATCTGTGCATTTCTGGTGTGTTCCTCCCACTCCCCAGCCACTTCACCTTCTTCTTCAGCCTATTACTAACATTTTTTTGTCCCGCCCCCTCTCGATTAGGCCCTGCCCCCTTTTGACACAATTTGCATCTTTCATCTCCTTCATTAGCACCGCAGGTCTCCCCTCTCTGTGGAGTCCATAACCAGAAGTTCCCAGGTATATTGATGATACAGTGTTGCAGTATCCCTGCAGCACTAAGTGTTCTGTATGCTTTAATGGAGGCAGGCGTTTCTGCTGCAGGCGTAGTGCAATATTACGTCACTATCCTTGCTTTCATAGTCCCTGTAGTCCCTGACAGAAACCTTTCCTGAAATTCAGGGAACTCTTGTGCAAAAAAAAGAAAAAGCAAAAATAAAGTATAGGCAAGTTATGCACTTGCTGAAGGTGCAAAGTCAGAACGGAGGTTGTCACTTTAAATCAGTGAATAGCCGTTTAGACTGAAATTGCTTACTCAGACTCCATTCCTTTCAGTTTGCAGGGAGGGCTCTTATGACACTTTCCTTTTACATTACCACCTAGATGTTTTATGTTGTTGCTTGTTTTATCAACACACTGCAGTATTTTGCGTGCACAGCTGGTGAAGCAGCAACTGCTTATCTGTCTGCAGTACATACTGTGTACCCTGTTCCTGTGATGCAATTCTGGAGCATACCAACTGCAAAATAGGCGACAACCAGTCTCCTTGGTTTAAATGGGGCTTTTAACTCCTTGAATGCCATAGAGGTCACCATCGCATTGCTTCTCAATGCATTGGAGACCTCTCAAGCATCCAAGGGGTTAACCCTATCTATCTATCTATCTATCTATCTATCTATCTATCTATCTATCTATCTATCTATCTATCCATCCATCCATCTGTTTCGTATATATTTTTCCCCATTGGGCTAACAGATCTGTGCTACAAAGGAGTGGTTAATGAGATAAATCCAGACTACTTGAATGAGCTGTGGATAGAAAGTATGCAATGGCCCCTTACATTCAAACAGCAACAAACTAGATGGATAATTAGTCTTGGTTTTATGAAGTGTGGGTGGCCGCTTACTTGAATTCTATGTTGAGTCACTGTGTATCTGACCGGTGTATTCTCCCTACTGCAGCTTCCCAAAGGATACCTCATGCATGTTTTTTTTTCCTCAAGAAGCTCATATGCGTTGGTACCACGTGGGCTCTCTAGTCAGCGTTCCTTTCTGCCAGGCTGCAGACTTGTACTTCTACGCATTTTGCTGCTTTCACATGCACCTTCTTCTGGAAATGTTTTAGGATTTTAGGTTGGGTAGAGCTGTGTATACTGCTATATTTCCTGTCTATTCCTTATGATGCAGTTGGTTTACCCTAGAATTGCATCATTTTCAGTTGCTGAAATTAGCTCTTTGAAAGCTTTTCTAATCTTTAAAGGAGCAGTAAACTTTTTTATGAAAACACATTTTATAGAGCTTTTCCTGCTGAATAACCACTCCCCAGTGCTGTCGGATGTTTTATAAAAAACTAGTTAGAAATGCCCGTGTACATGGGCCACAGTGCCACCTAGCAATGGCCGCGGTGCAGTCATGCACAGTAGAGAGTACCTGCACCGCGGCTGATAACGGAACGGGGCGCTCCGAATTCAGCCGCAGCGCGGGCAGTCTGTAGTGCGCATGACTGCAGTGCATGCAGCCATCTTTACTGTGCATGATGGCTTCAAACAAACACACATTTAGTGAATTACTACATATGATGTATAACCGTTCAAATAATCAGGAAGTTAATTTACTGTGCGTTTACTTCCTGATTGTTCTACCTGACAGGAAGTGACTGTACTTTCTGTCACATTCTATGGAGAGCTGTATAATACTAAAGAAGAAACAGCTTACAGTGCTAACTCACCTTAGTGTATAACTGTATATGTGTATATCTGTATAATACTTTTTATTTATTGTCCATGAAGTGCCATAAGATAAGATTGGGGTTACTGAAGTGTGCAGCAAGGAATGAGAGGGTTCTCCAGTCCCCCAAACATCAGGCCAGAGCCCAAAGTGCAAACACAGAACGGACAGAAAACCCTGCGCTCCTCCAGTCTAAATGTGAATAGTGTGCCCTGTGTTAGGCATATATTATAATATTGTAAATAAGTTTGAGGCATTAGTGCCTACATTTTTGGCCCAAAAACGAGGTTTAAGCTTACCAAGTCCCTATCTAAAAATAAAATTAAAATTAAATTATTTTTAGATAACGACTTCAAGTGTTTAGAGTAGAACTTGCCACACTTGAGGAACATTGGAGCGGTTGGTAAGCTTAAACCTCATTTTTGGGCCAAAAATGAATGCACTAATGCCTCAGATTTATTCACAATATTATAGTATATGCCTAACACAGGGCACACTATTCACATTTAGAATGGAGGAGCACAGGTTTCCTGTCTGTTCTTTGTTAACTGTATAACACTGACTTTCCTCAACACTAGAATGTAACATAAAAACTAATTCGAATTTGACCACTAGAGGGCACTGCTAATATAAAAAAACATGGGTTTAGACTGTAATAACGCTGGAAATATGAATCTCTCGGCAAATCGGAAAATTTCGACAATATATATTTTATCATAAAAAATGTTTACGGCCCTTTTAAGTTATTCAGTGTGCTGTATAAAGAGGATACAGGTAAATCTCATTTTTCCGTAGCGCCATTATATGTCAAATCAAGGTTGTACAGAATCATTTTATAATTCTTACTATTTAAGCATATACATCAAGCTATATCTTTTTTTTTGTTTTTTAAACGAGTAGCATACTTGCTTTATGAATATATACACGTTTATATACATACACACAAGTTACAATGTGGACTGATGGAAACACTTGCTAATACATGGAGTTAACCGTTTGAGTGGCAGAGGGGTATGCCACGCATTGCAAAGCAAAGCCGCTCAAAAGAGTTAATGCCCAGGTACACAATCCTATTGTATAAATAGACAAGGAAGAAGGTATTTCTTGAGGTGAACTGCAAACATTTTATTCGGTCAATATTTCGGTCCTCTCTAGGACCTTTCTCCAGACAGGTAAAGAAAAAAATGTGTCTTTTAACCCACTGAGTACCAAACGCAATGTGTTGGAGTCTGGCACTCAAAGAGTTCAACCCTCATCTCAACACAATGGCTCCAAATCCCACTGACGTCAATCACATCCAGTCAGAACAGCTGACTGCTTGAAAATTACATCGTCTCTGAATGTAGCATCCAAAACGTAAGTGGAAAAAAATGAAAAGAAAAGCAATTAAGGATAAAAACAGAAAAAATAAAGGTCAATGGAAACGGGTTACATTAATAAATCCTTACACTGGATAAAAGGAATACATTTTATAAAGCTGGAAATTACATTAGACGATTCATAATGTGACAGCATGTAACAATTCACTAGATATCTATACATAGGGTTCCAAGAATTACAGTTATATTTACATGTCACAAAAGTAGTCTAATTGCCATATGTTCAAAGGGTTAACAACAAAAAAATGTCATATGATCGACAAAAATAAGTAATTGTATGCATATTTTCTCTATAATATACGTCAACAAACTAGTAATGTCCGTTGTGTATGACACAACTCCAGAATTGCCAGGCAGAGGGGCAGGGCAAGGGCGTGGCTAAACTATTCACCAGCTTTGTATAGGGGTAAAGAAAATTTGTCACATACAATGACAAAAATGTGTGGAAAACAAAAGAATTTGTACGTTAACAGAAAAGTGGAGGAAATCTCACAATTTTGTTACTTATGGAAATTTCAGTCAGGAATCGTACTTCTACAACATATTTCTGATCACAACCAACCAGGGCCAGAATTGCCATAAGGCAAAGTAGGTATCTGCCTACAGGCACACCCCACAGAGGGGCTCCTGCCACTGAAATCGATTTTTTTTTTTTTTTAAAATATTTTTATTCACAGCGCTTGCGCTGCGCACAGTGGCTGCAGTAACCAGCCGCATGGTAAGATCTGTGTCTTTTTCGGCACAGACCTGTATGCTGTTGCTCCCTTGTCGGCTCTTTAGTAATGCAGAGCGCTGGGAGATGACATCATCTCCCAGCGCTCTGCATTATTGCAGAGAAGGCCGAGCGGAAGCAAAAGCATACACACTGTGCAGAAGGAGGCACAGACTTTCCCTGCCGCTGGACCACCAGGGAGGTAGGAAATGGATACGGTGGGGCAATGTAAGGGCAAGTTGGAACTGATGGGGCAAGCTGGAGCTGATGGAGGCAATGTGAGAGCAAGTTGGAGCTGATGGGGGCAAGCTGGAGATGACGGGGCAATGTAGAGATGATGGGGGAAATGTGGGGGCAAGTTGGAGATGATGGGGTCAATGTGAGGGCAAGTTGGAGATGATGGGGGCAAGTTGGAGATGATGGGGGCATTGTGAAGGCAAGTTGGAGCTGATGGGGGCAATGTGAGGGCAATATGGAGCTGATGGGGGCAATATGGAGCTGATGGGGGCAATATGAGGGCAATATGGTTATATGGGGGGTAATGTGGAGATATGGAGCGTTGTGGAGGTGTCCAGTGGAGATGGCCAGTGGTGGTGGGGGGGCGCTTCAGATTTCTGTGCCTACAGGCTCCTGAGATGTAAATCCGGCCCTGCAACCAACACTCTGAAAATATTACTGAGCCCAACAACACCATACCGAATAGTATTGTTACAAAAGACAAAAGCTATTTTGCTACTTATTTGAACATACAGCCCTAAGTGAAAAAATATTACAAAAATAAATGACTCTAATACTTAAAATACATCAGGAAATAAATGCAATACGTGATGCTTATGACACTTGGCGCTTGCTGGCAATATGCTAATTCATAGCAGATATAAGACATGAGCTCATGTATGCTTGCTGTGCATGTACTTTTCTTTCTGGTCTATTTCAACATAAAGTTAATTCTTATCTGCTATGAATGAACTTATTGCCGGCAAGCATTTCTATGTGCCTGAGTGAGTATCATAAGCTTCAAGCATTGCATTTATTTCCTTTATTACTTTTTGAGTAATAGGAAAGGGGTACAGAAATCAAAAAGAGGGGGGAGAGGGAAACAGCACATCGGTATCCAATAAGGAATAACAGAAACAGTACGGAACATGAGATATAAATACAAGTTGAAGACTGAAATCGCAACAGAATCTCAGAAAGAATGAACTAAGAAGGGAGAAAAAAATAAATAAAAGGGGGGGTTGGGGGGAAGGGGGGGGACAACGGTAGGACGAGATCCTTGGCAAAAGAATAGGCATTCAAGAGCGCGATTCATCCAGAAGCACTTGTGTCTGCGGGTCCTCCAAAAATTGCATCCAAGCCGACCAGGTACCCCGATAGCGGTCCCGCTGACCATCCGACCTCATGACAAGCTCCTCCAAAGAGCGAATGCTTTCCACCCACGAGACCCACTCGCAAATAGACAGAGGGCAGGTCTTGCCCCAGTGCAACGGGATCAGCGATCTAGCTGCGTTCAGTAAGTGTTTGATAACCGATCTTTTGTAGGTGGAAACCGGGACAGTTGTATGGTGAAGTAAGTAGGCAGGAGTAATTTATTTTTGTCATATTCTGCCACTCCGACTACTTTTGGGACACACAAACACACACAAAGGGTAATGCTTGGAACTCTATGGACATCTAGAGCGGTGTTATATACTGTCTGATTATGAATCTTCGACTGTAATTCCAGCTCTATAGGAAGATTTATGAAAACAATTATTAGTATTTTATTAAGAATTTCCCAAAGTCATTGCAACTGGTAATAATGTCACGTCTTCTTTTTAAATACGTAATGGCTTCATTATCCAGAGCTGCTTAATACATTGCCATATAAATAAAGAATAATAGTAATAATTATAAATATGGCGTTAGTAATCTGATGATTGTGACTAAAATGCTGAAAAACAGAGCATACCTGGCTTTAAAGGGATAGTAATACTTCGTTTTAACTTTATTTTATTGTGTAGGCATTAAAAAAATATGAAGAATGATATAAGTCTTATCTCTCAAACCTTTATGGTTTGAGAGATATTCACAAGCAAAGTTTCCCCTCCCGCCCCTTTTACCTAGTGTAACACATCTCTTCTCAGATGGGGATCTGGTTGTAAGACCAGACAGATAACAGCAGGGGACAATCCTCTTTATATGAAAACAATGAAATCCCTGCCCCCCTTGACAAGCTTTTCAGGTTTTTCCCGTATCTTAATTGAAGATTGTCCCTCTCTGCAATCTACCTGGGCACCTCCCTTCTGCTCTGGCTGAAAAGTGTTACATCAGTAAAAGGGGCGGGAGGGGGACACTTTGTCATTGAATTACTCTTAAACTACAACTCTGACAGAATTGAAATAACACTCTCAAAAGTCCAAATACTACTTTTACGCCACACTTTTCATTAAACTGGAACTACCACCCCACCATGACCTTATCTGTGTGTATAGCATTAATGTAGTTATAAAGCGCTGTGTCATTTTAAAAATCAGAAAACTGATCGATAAGGCACAAAAGAAGATTAAAGTTTAACCTTGTGATGTGTAGAGCATTGTGAGTGCTACTACGCATGTCAGTTGGTTACCGTGCGGTTAGTCACTCCCATCGTTCTCTGTTATCCTGCCCACGTCCTCCTTGTCCTGTCCTTATGTGACATGTCACTTGGCGCGCACGAGCCTGTACTAGACTGGAATTAACTTTCAGCCACATTTTGCCCATAACTGAGCCAGTGGTGCAAATGGTATGCTTTGCGTTTGCACCGCTGGCTCAGTTATGGGCAAAAGATGGATGAAAGTTAATTCCAGTCTAGTACAGGCCCGTGCACGCCAGGTGACGTGTCACATAAGGGCAGGACAAGGAGGACGTGGGCAGGATAACAGAGAATGATGGGAGTGACTAAGTAACCGCACGCTAACCAGATTGACATGCGCAGTAGCGCTCACAATGCTCTACAGGTCACAAGATTAAACTTTAATTTTTGTGTCTTATCGATCAGTTTTCTGATTTTAAAAATGACACAGAGCTTTATAACTACATTAATCCTACACACACAGATAAGGTCATGGTGGGGTGGTATTTCTGCTTTAAGTAATTTTTATAAATCTTCCCCTATATTATTTATTCATTGTATCCTGTGTAAGGGAATCTGTTAATATAACCCGTGTTTCCATTAAAGCAGGACTATCACCCAAATTAAAGTTTCCCCAAATAATGAAGCACGTAACGATAAGCATATCCATACCAGTAATGTCTAGAATAAGTCAAGTTGTACTGAGAAATCCAACTCACACTGAGAGGGTCAGGCAAGCAGCTTGCTGTAGAGGCATCTGAGCTCCTGTGCCGTCATTCTCTTCCTGTACCTTAAGGTACAATGCAACGCCTCCTAGAGGAGACTGGGACAGACAGCGCAGGCACACAAGATGTCTGCATTAATGCCTGCTTGACTGTGTCAGAACAAGTTGGATTTGTCAAAACACTGGACTTATTCCGGATGATACTAGTATGGATATGCTTATTGTTATGTGCATAACTTTAACTTTAATTTGGGTGATAGTTCTGCCTTAACTCAGTTATTTTTTCATCTTTTTTGTTTTTTCTCTTAATTTCTTTTCATTTTTTGACATTAATACTTTTTGTATTGGTGACAACATTTTTGTTCAGTGGGCTATTCTAACTGCACATTAATTACATCAATGTGGTTTTGAACTATTAATTTGGGATGTGGGTTTAAAAGACACATTCTTAATTTGGAGAGGACTGAAATATAGACTTTTGCCTTTCACCCAATGAAAGACCCACTGTTGCTGCCTTTCTATCTAGCTATCTATAATATATATACAGGGCTCAAAATTTCTACTCGCCACTAGCCAATGGCGAGTGAAAATTTAGCGCTGGCGAGTAGAAATTCAGCCCTGGTTGGTATGTTATGGCTTGCAGTGGCGAGTGACTTTTCAGATCTGGCTAGTAGCATTCAACTTTTAAGATATATATATATATTCTGTCAATAAAAATAATTTCTTTTCACAAGTCCTGTGAGTGCACTGGTTTCATGGTATGTCACCATTTCTTTCCTTATATTATTTATACTAGTAGCACCCAGGCAGTTGGTATATATTTTTGTTTTGTAAGGAGTGCCCAAATCTGCATTTGATATATATATATACTTCCTTCTATACTTTGTGCAAACAATATTTTTGACAAGATGCCCCAATTACAACAGTAAGAACTTATGACTAAATAGACAATTGCATTGATTTTTCATGACTAAACAAGAGCTTAGACAAATGTGCAGTAATGCTAAATGCAGCATAATTAGGACTTTCCTAGGTAACAAACCTGGAAGAAGCCTGCTAGTTGAGGTTACTTATACATTTGGAAGATATTTCTAATTTTATACCAGTTACTGTATTTTGTAACCTGCAGTCTCTCAGGATATGGTGTGGTGAATACTGAAAGGGATAGTAATATTTCACAAAAACAACAGCTCCAATTAATCTTTATAGTATATGAGCCATGGAGAGTGTTATTTCAATACTGTCAGAGTTGTAGTTCAAGAGTAATTGAATGATAAAGTATCCCCATCCCGCCCCTTTTACCTAGTGTAAGCCACCTCCACTCAGATGTGGAATCTGGTCTCTTGACCGGACCGATCGCAGTAAAGGACAATCTTTTTACTGTGATCATAAGGAAAACTCTGCCCCCCTTGACAGGTTTTACAGGTTTTTCCTTATGATCACTGAAGATTGTCCCTTTCTGTGATCCATCCGGACAGTCTTGCTGTTCTGAGGTGAGCAGTGTTACATCAGTAAAAGGGGCGGGAGAGGGATACTTTATCATTTAGTTACTCTTGAACTACAACTCTGACAGTATTGAGATAACAATCTCCAAGGCCCAAATACTATGAAGATTAATTAAACCTGTTTTTATTGTGAAACATTACTACCACTTTAACTTGTCTCAAACCCATTCTATTGTGGAACAATGTACCCGTTAAATTAAAGAGGACTGTTACTGAAATACGTACTTCTATTGATTCGAGTAGCATATCTGGAGATCCTGGATATACATATATAAATATTTTTTGGTAGGTGAATCCATACTGAAAAATACTTTTGAATTTAGAAGACTATTGGGATGTTGAACTAAAAAATGTACTACTCTGATATCAAGCCGTCATGTAGTTTTGTTCAATGTACATTATAAAAGCAGATGTATCAGACCATGACATGAAGCACAGAGAAAAAAAGAGAAGACCCAGCAGGTGTTGTTGGCACCATGGAGAGAAGTCAGGGCTGTGAGTTGCAATAGCACAACACTGTTCCTATGAAGCAGTCAAGTGGAACCGTGC
Source organism: Rhinophrynus dorsalis (assembly GCA_037306005.1). Classification (NCBI taxonomy): domain Eukaryota; kingdom Metazoa; phylum Chordata; class Amphibia; order Anura; family Rhinophrynidae; genus Rhinophrynus; species Rhinophrynus dorsalis. The sequence goes on from CM074728.1 coordinate 84,739,193, forward strand.
TGAGGATTGTGTCATTGTCAAGAAACATATTTGTCCAAACCATTTGCACCATAGGATTATAAACACAAATTCTCATTGATTTAAATTGTTTTTTTTAAACACCGTGAGTGCTAGGGAGGTCTCCAATGCATTGCAAACCTACCTCTCTGGTCCTTAACCCCTTAAGGACCAATGACGTGCCAGGACCATCACGGGAAAACTTTCCTAAAGGACCAGTGATGGTCCTGGTTCTTCATGGATTTCAGGGCTCCCAGCATTGCTGCACGCCGTTCGGGGAGCCCTGAATCGCATCCAATAAAAAAAAAATGCTCTGTGGTCCTTAAGTGCGGGCCGTGAGCACGCACGGGCTGTACTTAAGGGGTTAAAGGATCAAAGTGACATTGACTCCTCATAATGGTAAATAAACAATTGCTTTAAAGGGGATGTATCACCCCTATACAAGTTAGCTTGTATAGTTTCATTATATAGTGAATATGTGTAAAAGTTTATTATTATTATTATTTTTTTTAAAGCTCTAGCTGGTTGAAATTGAAGTAATAAACGCTGCCCTGCACCTACTTCCGCATAGACTGCAGTTACCTGCTCCGTAACCACAGTCTGTCACTCTTCCTGTGCTCCCCGCCTTTTATCCAGCCTCCTCCAATGACGGAGGCTTTCTGCCTGTAAGCTGGATCAGTCTCATTGGCAGAGATCGATCTCTAGCCAATGAGAGCGCTCCAGCTTACAGGCAGCAAGCCTCTGTCATTGGAGGAGGCTGGATAGAAGGCGGGGAGCACAGGAAGAGTGATAGACTGCGGTTACAGAGCAGATAACTGCAGTCTATGCGGAAGTAGGTGCAGGGCAGCGTTTATTACTTCAATTTCGACCAGCTAGAGCTTTAAAAAAAAAAATAATAATAATAATAATAATAATAAACTTTTACACATATTCATAATATAATGAAACTATACAAGCTAACTTGTATAGGGCTGATACATCCCCTTTAATCTGGGAATAAAATCTTAAGGGCTGCTATGAATCAATTTTCTGTGGACTGGTTTCCCAATAATAATAATAATCATAATCTTTAGTTAACCCTTTGAGTGCCAGAGGGGTACAGAACGCATTGCAAAGCATTAACCCTGGATTTCATGACCGCGAAGACAGATATGATTCTTCTGTTGCCAGACTCAAGGATCTCAACCTCCTGCTACTGATGTCTTAGGAATTATTCAGTCTGAGGATTGTTTGTCCTTTGGGCCTTCAAAAATGAATTATGTCTGCCTCCTTGATAATAATAATAATATTACCAATTAAGGATTTTGGAGAATCAGCTCAATCAAAACTGATTCATAGTGGCTATTATGATCTCCTGTCCAGGTTAAAGAGAGTGGAGGGTTTAGTATTAAGAAATGTTGGCGTTCCAGAGGGGTTCATAACACATTGAGCTTTGCACTTGAAGGGTTAACGAAACTGAACTGCAACAGCAATAAATCAAAACCTAGGAGTTGCAAGTTGACTGTTTCATTAAGGGTGATCTCCATCCAGCCTCTCTGGTCTTATAACCTTGAAATATAAGGTCATCCTTCAATTCAACAATGCTATTTAATTAATGAACAATCATCTCCTTGGACATCAGAGAGGTCAAAATTACATTGCTATTTATTATTCACCTATAGTTTGATTGCAAAGAAAAATTATATTGTTCATTTCATTGAAACAAAATTGATTGATACTGATCAAGATTTGAAGACCAGATATGGTTAATTTCAAAATTAGACAGAATTTTCTCCACCATCCTTCATTCTCTTCTGGCAGAGCAGGGCTCCCTACGGTTTGTTCACGGTTGAGAAAACTATTCATTTGCTGATGTTTTGTAGATTTCCATAATATGTTTAACCCCTTAGTGACAAGGGCAAAAAAAAAACAGAGGACAAGAGAAATTCTTAGTATGCCTCTGTTCAAATATATTTTCCCTCTAATTCATATAGTCCACCCACATAAAATGTATATGTTTTTAAGCAGGGATTTTTTTTGATACCACATTTATATGTATAACCCACCATTTAATTTGATAAAATAAAAAATGTAAATTAAAAAAAAAAATAAAATGCTACATTTATATAGGTTGTAGTGTGATGACGTGCTTAATTAGTGCATTTTAACAGGGACTGGATAAGAGATATGGGGCTGGATTCAATTACAGGTGATAAATGTTACCTCCCCTTTTATCAAATATGTTCCAGTTGACGTGTATGGAAAACCTAGTGTTAAAAGCAGAGATATAATTAGCACTTGCAATAGTATCCAGCCCATGAATGGTTGTTTATACCTCCCAAGTGTCTGTTTTTAGGGGGGTACTGTCCCTCTTCTCCACGCTGGTGTCCCTTTTTTTTTTTTTATAAGATCAGACTGTGTGTTGTGTATATAAGTGTATCACATTGCTTCATAGAAATAAAACTCACATTAATGTTTGTTTAACCTTCAGTATAAGTGTTTATAAATTAGTCTGTATAAATAAAATACTTTGGTCTTGTTCTAAATCATTTATTAAGTTACACTATGAGGGGTCATTGTGTCATTGCTTTTTTGCCCTTAGCTCCACCCCCCAGTCTTAATCCCAGTACATCAAAAGTCCCTCGTCTTTGGCCATTTGAGATGCTGGGAGCTCTGTTCTCTGCCTCTCTCTTCCTCACTGTAATTGTGAGGAAGAGAGGGGCAGAGAACACTGACAGAGGCAATGTGTACTATACATTGCCCTTGTCATTGGCTCAGATTGCACTTGATCACTATAACAGCGATCACATGTAAGGAACCAACAGAAAATGGCAGCAACTGACTGCTCCAGGCCCATCTGAATGGACTGTAAGAGTCACACTATAAAATTCCAATTAGCAGTGGACTACAAGAGAGCTCAAATAAAAAAAATAGATGTAACTGGCTGCTGTTTGAAGGGCACTTACCTAGACAAATCCTTCTGATAAACCGCTAAAGAGCCAGTTATTCCTAGCAGGAGACCGGCTAACTGGGTAACATCTGAGTGTGTGCTTTCAGAACAACTTAGGTCTCTTCGTCAGGCTTACACTCTAAAGCTACTCAGCCAGTAAAAGTAACACTCTTACTGTACCACCTTTTACAGTTATTCCTAGAGGAGATTTCCCCTTTAAAGGGATAGTAACCCCCCCCGAACAACGTGATGCCAAATGTGAGGAATCATGCAAACATACTTAACTCTCTTATTCCCATCTCTCAAACCTTTATGGTTTGAGAGATGGAAGACCTCCGCTCCCTCCCCTTTCTGCCTGACGAGCTGTAAAGCTGTCAGAGGCAGAATCCAGTCGACCAACTTACGGTGGTTCTGCAGGAGCTCTGTCATCTAGATATCTCCATATAATTACTTCATCGGAATGGTCTACAATTGCAAGCCAGGCACACGTTTTAGACCATACCGATGAAGTAATAATACGGAGATATCTAGATGACAGCGCTCCTGAAAAGCCGCCGTCTGGTCACGGAAGCAGAATCTCATGATGTCCTCAATACAGCGGACGCATGAGACGGGGGAGGGAGCGGAGATCTTTCTTGTCTTACATCTCTCAAACCATAAAGGTTTGAGAGATGGGAATAAGGGGGTTAAGTATGTTTGCATTATTCCTCGCATTTGACGTCACATTGTTCGGGGGGGTTAATATCCCTTTAATTACACCTGCCCCTATTCATTCTGTCAGCTTTACAAAGATGTGCACTCAGATAGATATCAACAGTATATCTGTGTGTATACTCTCCAATAAAAGTCAATAATATCCCCCCAAGTGTTCTTCTCATTGGATCATACATAAAACCATTACAGTAAAAATCATAAAAGACTGCAATAACCCATAACATAGATTTCCTGTATTTGATACATGTGTATACTGCAAATCAATACACTGCATAATGAATATTTAGCAGATATACATTTTAAACATTAAGCTGTAGTTGGACTCACTAAAATATTCCAGATTAAAATAATATGCAATTAAAATGTTACATTTCTTAATGCAGTGTTTCATGGATCATTCCCATGCCTTCTCATCTGGTAACATTATTAACCCTTTAAAGGAACACTAATGTCCCATAAAAAATCTTCTACTTTTGCAGATGTTAAAAAAATAAACGATGTGTCGCAAATCCTATCTCTCAAACCGCTATGGTTTGAGAGATATTTGCACTGAAAGTTCCCCCTCGCTCCCCTTCTCCTGACTTCAGCGTCTAGCTGGCAGCAGGAGATCCTGGTCCTGGGACCAGCTGGTGGCTCTGCAGCAGAGCCGAAATTGTGTTATTTCAAAAGAATTACTTCATTTGAAAGGTCTACAAAGTGTGCTTGCAAACCAGGCACACTTTGTAGACCTTTCCAATTATGTAATTCTTTTTAAATAACGCGATTTCGGCTCTGCTGAAGAGTCTTCTCTAGTCAGCCGACTTGAATCTCCTGCTGTCAGCTTTACAGCTGACGTCAGGAGAAACTTTCAGTGTGAATATCTCTCAAACCATAGCGGTTTGAGAGAGAGAGTATTTGTGGCACATAGTTTATTTTTTTAACATCCACAAAAGTAGAATAATTTTTTATGGGACGTTACTGTCCCTTTAAGGTCCAAGGCATTACATACCTCTCTGGTCGTCAATGGGTTAAAAAAAGAGAGCATTATGTGATTATTAAACACTAGGAAGTAATGCAGTGCACAGGAAAGCTGCAGATTCTACAGGAACCCTTTGAGTGCCAGAGGGGTATGCAACGCCTGCAAGCCATGCACACTTTGTAGACCGTTCCAAGGTAGTATTAATGTTAAGACTACGCGATTTCGGCTCTGCTGAAGAGCCTCCATCCGGGCAAATTACTGGATTCTGCAGCTGTCAGCTACAGCGCTGACTTCTCTCATGAGGCAGCTTTAGGAAGGTATATCTCTCAAACCATAAAGGTTAGAGAGATAAGCCTTACATCTTTGTGTATATTTTTTATGCCTACCAAATTCAACAAACTTAAAACTAAGTATTACTATCTCTTTAAAAAACCTTAGGACTAACTCACCTGTAATGTGTTTTAGTATTTGATTCATAACCTGCAATTTCAGTAAGTGGTCTGCTGTCCACTTGTTATACAAACAATAATACACTGAAGGGGGAGGAACACATTGTTCTGATGAAGTTAAGCTAACCTTTTATTTAGACATCAAAGCACAATGTTCTGGGCCGAGTCCTCAATCAGGCAATCTTACCTTCAATGTTTATTACTAGAAATGAAGATAGAATCATCTAGGAAACAAGTGAATTTCCTGAGGCCAGTCTGACACTTTACGTCTGCATTAGCTTTATACATCAGAAGAGGTTTATAAATAGCTCCCATGAAATCTGATTTTCTCAATAGTCAGTTGTTGGAGCATATTGCTTAAAGTGAACCTGTCATTTTGAATTTAAAGTGGAATTAACACTGTAACGGACCTATTTAGCTCTAAGGACTTTCTGTTGGCTTGGAACTCAGAAGGGGGGGGGGGGTCCGTTACAAACACTATATAACAACTTAGGTGATTTTGAACAAGCTTTCAAAACCTCATATATATTTGTTAGCATTTTTTTTTTCTAACTATAATATGCTAGATATTGAACTTTATTGGTTTGTAAGTTTATACAAATGAAATAGTAAATACCTTCCACTTTCCCTCCCAACTGCTACTTCCTGGCAGAAAGTGCTGGCTAATTTGCATAAATTGACAAACAAAATGCTAAATGTCTTGTAAACCACATTTTTAAATAAAGAATGCTAACTTACATATATGTGATTTTCAAAGCCCTTTAAGAAGCACCCAATTAATTTTGAAGTGCAATGCATTGCTTTGCTGTCTGTAAACACTGTTAGCTCTGTATTATCACTAGTGTAGCTCCATTTCGGTTGTAAGCTCTGTGGTTTCCCCACTCAATTCCTATTGTAACCGCAAGTATCACTAATAGTTTAGCTCCATTTAAAGGGGAACTACCACCCCGCAAAAACTTCATCTTATTTAAGTCTTCATCTGGTGACTAGCTGCTTAGTAGCACTAGTCGCCAGAAATATTACCCGGTTTAAAAGATTTTCTACTTACTCTGAGGCAGACAGTAGCAGGAAGCACGGACATCTTGCATTAGCGACGTCCATGCGCCTGCGCTGTCAGTCCCTTTTGGAGCTGTCCGGCTCCTAGCAACGCCTCCTAGACCCGGCTGGGACTGACAGCGCAGGCGCATGGACGTCAGTAATGCAAGATGTCCGTGCTTCCTGCTACTGTCTGCCTCAGAGTAAGTAGAAAATCTTTTAAACCGGGTAATATTTCTGGCGATTAGTGCTACTAAGCAGCTAGTCACCAGATGAAGACTTAAATAAGATGAAGTTTTTGAGGGTGGTAGTTCCCCTTTAAATTGTAATCTCTGTGGCATCACTGGTATAGCACCATTTCAGTTGTAAGCTCTGTGGTATCACTACTGTTGTACCATTTCAGTTGTAAGCTCTATAGTATCACTAGTGTAGGACCATTTCAGTTGTAAGAGCACCACACACTCGCACATACAGACACACACAGAAAACATATACATACAACCACACAGACTTAAAGGGATAGTAATACCTAAAATGTAAAAAAAAATATGTTTATCCCCTGAGTAAAACAAGAGTATTCCCACTGCTGAAAGATGTTTCATTCAAAAGTTATTAATTTTCAAAGTTGAATTTTTTAGGTGCAATATCACAGTGGCCTGAAATTGTAGAGTGGCGCTGTTGCTACACCATCCTATGGAGATTTATGGTCCTGAGACCAGAGCTGTCCATAGGATTGTGTAGCAACAGCGCCACTCTACAATTTCAGGCCACTGTGATATTGTAATAACTTTTGAATGAAACATCTTTCAGCAGTGGGAGTACTCTTGTTTTACTCAGGGGGATAAACCCTACAACATATTTATTTTTACATTTTAGGTATTACTATCCCTTTAAAAACCTGCACAGGTGCAATATCCCTTGAACCTTTATCATGGTGCAAATGTCAATGAAAGATTCACCTCTTTTAAATTTGAAGCTGCAAAAATATAGACTTGGGTTCCATTGCAAATGATAATGTTATCACTGGTTTTATCTACAGTTTTCTCCATAGACATTTTAAAGCAGAACTATCACCTAAAACCAAAGTTTTACCATGCGTTTTAATGTTTAACCCGGCATTAGTTCTTCAAGTCACCTGGTAGTGGAGATATTTGCCCTGCAAAATCGGGCACGTCCACTTTCTACGGTACCCTGTACCTTCTCAGGACTTCCCAGCTGCCCCAGGGAGCGCGTTCACGCTGCCCTTCGAAGCTGGATTTCTGTCATGTAGCATTACAGCAAATTCCGTTTACATTACTACTGAGGTTGCAACCTGTAATACAACTATATACAACCTCAGTAGCATTGTAAACGGAGTTTGCTGTTACGCTACATCACAGAAATCCAGCTTCGAAGGGCAGCGTGAACGCGCTCCCTGGGGCAGCCGAGAAGTCCTGAGACGTGATGGAGTCCCACAGAATGCGGAAGTGCCCGATTTTGCAGGGCAAATACCACCACTACAAGGCGACTTGAAGAACACACACACAGCACTAATGTCAAGTTAAACATTAAAACGCATGGTAAAACTTTGGTTTTAGGTGATAGTTCCGCTTTAAAAGAAATTTGTGAGTAATCTAGGTCACAAAGTTCAAAGGCAGTCAGACAGTGGATGGCAGAGGATGATGGGAGTTGCAGCTCAAGAATAGTCGAAGATCCACAAATACTTTCCCTACTTAAGTCTGCCTTACATCTAGCTACAGGTAGTCTATGACAACTAACAGTTTGATTGTTGCTGTTTTTATTGATACATTGGTCTGGGCATAGTGCATGCCTGCTTGTTAGCTGCTTTATGACAATTGTAATGATTGAAGAAAATTGATTTAAAACTGAAAAATGGAAAGCATGAAAGGTGTTTTTGTTACCAGTCACAATGGTGGTGTAAGAACCATCTCACTGTTCTGAGATTAGTAGTAGTTCTATCTGTTCTGTTCACCTGGACACACCCACTTCCAGCGAGCCACTCCTCAGATTGCCTGCAATGCTGTTGCTCACCTGACAACACCCTCCTGTCCTTTACATACCTGTCTTTCTTCTTATATTGACTCTTGTTCCTGCTTTGAGTCTGTTGTTCTTTTACAGAGTTTTGAGTCTGTTCTTAGTTTCTTCTACTAGTATCTGTTCCTTGAGAGCCAGTTCATCATTGCAGCATCTGATTCTGCTGTTAGGGTTGCCACCCAGCCAGTATTTTACCGGCAGGCCGGTAAAAAAATTGGCTTCTGTCCTGTGTTAAGTCTATGGAGGGAATGCCTTGGCCGGTATTTTTTTGAAGAAAGGGTGGCAACCCTATCTGCTGTCTGTTCCTGTGTTTCAGTTTTGAGTTCCAGCTAAGAACTCAAGTGCTTTTTTGCCTGTTTTCTGTATTCACTTGCAGCAGATACTTTCCAGCTGTTCTCGTTCCAGCCTCTTGTTTCTCTTCAGTGATCAAATTGGAGCCATTCTGTACACTCCAGTGTCCTAATTTCTGTCTATCAGATCCTGTTCTGCTACCTGCAGTAGCATGCCTATGTTCTTAAGCACCCCAATGTACTACTCCCCTCGCAATCCCACTGCAGTCTGCTTCTGTGCATTACTGGCTCAACCAGGGATGCTTGTTTTCATTAGCGCTGCAGGCTTAATTGACACTTTCTCATGCTAAAATGGGTCAAATGAGCACCGATTCCAACACCTCCTCTAGTCAACGGTAGCATTGGATATTGTGGGGAGCCAAACTTGGTATTTCAGTCCTCTTTTGCTGTGCATACTAAGTCCCTCAACCCCCTGCCTTGCCAGATCTATGGCCATTTTGCAGCATGTGGCTCTTCTTAAGCTGTTGCTGGTCTGCAACTCCCTTCATCCTCAATCGGAGCCACGGGTTACTTGCTCTTTATCCAGTATCTGCAGATAATCCACATTTTGTTATTTACTTTACACTGTGTACAATTTGTATTCACTCTGAGATGCTGTAAAGTATTTGAAAGTGAAAAATCTAATTTCAGTAATGCATATATAATTGTGGATCCATGCTGTATAATTGTATAGTGATTGCTTACAGGTGCAGAAGCAAAATGCAATTGTAGCGGTTTGACAAAAAAAAAAAAAGAAGTACATGATCAGCAGGTAAATGTATAGATATAGGCAGGACGTACATTTTTTAATCCCACTTTTTTTAGCATTACCTAATTGTTTTGCCTCATGGGGAGGGTCATTGAAGGTCAGCAGATGGGTTAGAAAAGGAAACTTACACTTGTATACAAGCAGAGGTGTAACTAGAAGCCTTCGGGCCCTAGTGAAAGAAGTGTCATGGGCCCCCCACCACCACCACCACATTGACCCCTCTCGACCACACTGACCCCCTCTACAATGCCCCTCAATCTCCACAATGCCCCCATCTCCTACCTCCCTGGAGCTCCCGCGCGGTCCTCTTAGTAATGCAGAGCGCTGGGAGATGATGTCATCTCCCATCGCTCTGCATTACGAGAGCGCTGGAGGGAGATTGCTGGCGCCAGGCGGAGGGGTCGCAGGGGGCAACCGGGTCCATGGAGTAACGGGCACAGTCGCAGATACGACCCCTATAGTTACGCCACTGTATACAAGTGACCTAACGCTGAAGAATGCTTTGTCATTGATGGAGTGACTAAAAATTTGTGATTCCTCGTGTATCTAGAAATAAATCCATCCATGGAGCAGAAGAACCCCTTGGATGCCAAAATACAAGAGGCTCTTGTATGAAAGCTGCCTTGAGACATTCACAGATCTATAATTAAAAGTTTCCATAAAATGATAAAAACCAATATATAAGGATGCCTATCACTAGGATAGCATACCTCCCAGCATTCCAACTGGCCAGAGAGGGACACTTTTGGTTTAGGTGGTGTGGCTGATGCGGGGGCATTACTGAGAATGTTTAGATTATATCGTTACCTACTGACCCCTCTTTATGTAACTGAATACATTATTTAGAGCAAGACTAGGTTATTTTATTTATATAGACTGATTTATAAACACATAATTTATACAAACGTTAATGTGAGTTTTATTGCTGTAGAGCAATGAGATACACTTATATACACACAACACAAAGTCTGATCTCCTAAAAAGAGGCACACCAGGGTGAGACAGAGAGATCTGGGTCTCATAGAGGGACTGTCTCTCCTAAAGAGGGACACTTGGGAAGTATGGACCCATAATATCTCCTATGGAGGGACACTTGGGATGTATAGGATGGTGCCCTATCATTAAGTCTAATCCCTTGGAAGCCGACCTGCCAGTAAACCTAGAGCTGTGTTATAAGCACGATGAGGATCTGAAATGAAACCTCTGGTGCTACCTCTCTGGTCCCACAGGAAGAGAAGTCTAACAGTTCTGTCTCTTGTCTTGTGCAACGCAGGACCTCAGACACTCTGTGTCTGGTTTGAAAGCCCAATACAGCAGGACGATGGTGACTACACATGCAACTAAAATGTTTGGGACGGATAACCACGTACTCGTGGGATGCGTTACAGCAGAAAAGATTGGTTTTCGCTCCCCATACATTTGGCTGCTGGGATCCACTTTGAAGCTGCAGAATGTAACCCTTGCCTTTTTACAAAGTTTTCTCCTATGGAAGCTCACATTGAAGCAGATTTAGTAAAATGTTATAAATTCCCTCTAATCGCTGAATGCAGAGAGCAAATGTCAAGCAAACTAGCTGCACCATAGATGACAAATATTCCCAAATTTCATTTGATTTAATTCAGTGCTTTTCACAATGCCCCCACCTTTCGATTCCCCTCCAAACCTTCTAATGCAGTAAATTTAAAGGGATAGTAATGTTTAATTTTAAGTTTCTTTAATATTGTAGGCATTAAAAAAATAAATAATTATATCGATGTAAGTCTGATCTCTCAAACCTTTATGGTTTGAGAGATATAACTGGCTAAAGTTCCCCCTCCAGGCTGTTTCAGAGAAATCAGCGCTCTAGCTGACAGCAGCAGATTTTGGTCATTTGACAGGACGGCGGCTCTTCAGCAGAGCCAAAATTGCGCTATTTAGAAATAAATACTTCATTGGAATGGTTTACAAAGTGTGCCTGGTTTGAAAGCACGTTTTGTAGACCGTTCCAATTAAGTATTTATTTCTAAATAGCATGATTGTGGCTCTGCTGAAGAGCCGCCGTCCGGTCAAATGACCAGAATCTGCTGCTGTCAGCTAGAGCGCTGATTTCTCTGAAACAGCCTGGAGGGGGAGCTTTAGCCAGTTATATCTCTCAAACCATAAAACTCTCAAACAATCTCACTGTATCTGCTCCAGTTGTATACCTGTTTATAAGCTATCTAGCAACCAATGAGTTAAAGCCTTTTTTTGGCTTTGCTCGTTATAGGCCAAGGGAATTTTCTGTGCCAGGAAATAGTGGATGGGTCTGGGGTGGAGTCGTGTGAGGAATAGGGGTGTGGTCATGGGCGGAACTAAGGGCACCTAGAGTGCCTTGCCTGGTGGCTCCTGGGATGTTAAATCCAGCCCTGAGTATGGATACTGTTCTGTTACTTATCAATGCAGAAGTTTGGTGGTGAAACAAAGGCTTACCCCCCCCCCCCCTTGGAATGACTTCATAAACACCCCACCGGTTTGTGAATCACCAGTTTAAATGGAGCTTGTGGCCTTGTTCAGTAATCTAGAGAAGAACAATTCTTGCGTAAACCATTTGTATCATGGGGAGTAAAGACAATTTCCCAGTGATATAAATAGCACTTTTAATTTGCAAATAAGCTGGTCAGAGATGCTCAATTAGGAACAAGCCTGCCACAGAATACAGCAAGCTCTATAGGAGTGGTGTCCTACCCAGGGTGCAGTCTCTTTTAGCTCACTAGTGCCTTACACAGAGAGGAAATATCCTACAGCAGATCATACTGATCTTGTAATGATGGCAGTCCAGCCAAGAAGTGCCAGGCAAATCCTCTCTAACCAGGAGAAGCAGCCAACCCTAGACATTTCAGCCTTGTTGGGCCTCGTCGGTGAGATGCAGCTGATCTCTCTAGGCACTGTGAGCAAGGATTCCTCGGCTTGATTCCCCTGTTACCCTTAGGGTGACCAACCCCAAGGGCAATTTCATAGGAATAGCATCCTACCCAGGGTGTAGTCTCTCTTAACTCTCTACTGCCTTACACAGAGAGACAATACCCTAAATTACATCATACTGGTGCTGCCACAATGGCAGTCTAGCCACAAAGTGCCAAGTGATGCCACTCTGCAAGGGAAGCAACCACCCCAAGTGTGCTTTTCATCCATGTTGATCCACATCAGTGAGATGTAGCTGACCTTTCTAGTCACTGTTAGCAAGGGCCCCATGGCTGGATTCCCCTGTTACCCTTAGGGTGACCAACCCCAAGGTTAATTTTTATATGCAAACAAGTTCACTCACAGTGCCTAGAGAGATCAGCTACACCTCATTGACTAGGCCCAACAAGGCTGAAATGTATGTCTGGGATTGGCTACTTTAGTTATCCAGATCGGAATTGCCTGGCACTTCGTGGTTGGACTGCCATTTTGGTAGGATCAGTAAGATGTGCTTTAGGATATTTCTTCTCTGTGTAAGTCACTAGTGACCTAAAAGAGACTGTACCCTGGGTACAGGACACATTCCTATAGAGCCTGATCATTTCTAGGGCAGGCTCGTTCCTACTTGAGCGGCTTTATAATTCTTTCCTAGCATTCTAGGGTAAAGAGTCCCATTTAACTGTCTGAATGTCAGAGGAGTGTCCAGCATATTGCATTGGAGTGCATTGGGCACATGTATAGGTCAAAAGGTTAAATCAAAGGGAATTGTATAAATGTTATTTGTCCAAGGTACAGTTGATTTGATCCAATATTGCCTTTAATTAACTTATTGAATATGACTTTTAAATGGGGAAAAATAGCCCTAGGAAGAAGTATTTCTTAATTGGTTTTATAAGAAAGTCTTACCTGGGGATATATGTCCTTCAAACAGCAGTCCGTTATATCATGAACTATTTCAGCTGCTTTTGATCTCTCTTGTAATCAACTACTGAATGTCTCATGATAACAACTTATGTTCTTTATGAGTCATTTTGATCTATTGAAGTCTGTTGATACAGAGATCACTGTATACAGGAAACTGCAGATACAATGCAAAAATACATAGATTGATATACATGACTGCTGTGTGAAGGACACTTGCATAGGCAAATTAGCTGGTTAAACAAATTAAGAGGGAATTAGTCTTCTGGTACAGTTCTTTAACCCTTTAAGAGGCAGAGAGGTATCAAACGCATTCCAACACTGGATACCTCTCTGGCACTCAAAGGATGAATTCCCATACCTCCCAACATTTCAAATTTCCAAAGAGGAACACTTGTGTTTTAGGGGGTGTTGCTGTGGGTGAGGCTGGTGTGCGGAGCATTACTGAGAATTTTTAGACTATTTCATGACCTATTGATACCTCCTTGTGTAACCTAATAAATGACTTATAACAAGGCCAAAGTATTTTATTTACACATACTAATGTATACATACCAACTTTTAAACAAACATTTATGTGAGTTTCATTGTTGTGGAACAGTGTGATACACTTATATGCACACCACACAGTCTGATCTCCTAAAAAGATGGACATCATGGTGGGAAAGAGGGACAGAGGGATTTGAGTTTAAAAGAGGGACTGTCCCTCCTAAAGAGGGACACTTGGGAGGTATGAATTCCTAGAATTATGGAGAGGTTGATATTCATTACTGGGTGCAGAGCGTTGTGTTTGTGATCTCTCTAGCATCCAAGGGGGGGGGTTATCTACTCTTTCCTTTTAATTCCAACGTAGAATTTTTAACCGTAATGCTGTGTCCTTAGGTGGATTTGAGAGTTGCATATTTGGCCTGTAAGATGAGTGAGTGTGCCACAACTGCAATATACTGCAGCACAATAAACTCAAAGAGGGCAAAACAAGAGGGGTTTCCGGTTAGATGCCCACTTTGGACCTTTTTTCACCCCCACCAGATTGGGGAAACAGAAAGTGATAGCACCTCAAGAGTAGGAAATGTTTTGTACTGTTGTACATATGGGCAACCTGTAAAACTTTCCAGCTGCTGTTGGACTATAAATCTTATCACCCTAAGACAGACAATGGCATCCAAAACAATTGCAGCCGAGATCACACCTGGGGTGTGATAAAGAGATGACTTGTTTAGTGATATCACTTCTCCAGTTACAATGTTATTCTGTAGAGCTTATGCACTAATATCTCTCCTGCATGAAAAATCTTAGTGCATAGTACAGTCTTGGTGCTCTGAGGTGAACAGTGTTACATCAGTAAAAGGGGCGGGAGGGGGATACTTTATCATTCAATTACTCTTGAACTACAACTCTGACAGTATTGAAATAACACTCTCCATGGCCCAGATACTATGAAGATTAATTGGAGCTGCTCTTATTGTGAAACATTACTATCCCTTTAAAGTCTTAAAGGGATAGTAATATTTAAGTATTACTAATCCCTATATTAAAGTCCTATTAAAAATACATGTATTGCCCCCAGCGTCACCTCGCAAATCTTTATGGTTTGAGAGATGATCGCTCCTAAAGTTGCCCTCCCCCTTCCCCATAGTCAGCATTCTAGCTGACTGCAGGGAAGCCTGTCGTATGACTTTCAGGCAGCTCTCTAGCACAGCCAAAACTGCTTTAATAAAAAAGAAAACTTTCAATGAAATGGTCTTCTACGTGTGCTTGGTTTGCAAGCACACGTAGAAGACCGTTTTAGTGAAAGATTTTTTTTTTTAATTAACGCGATCGCAGCTGTGTTGGAGAGCCACCTGATGATCTATGACCGGATTTCCCTTCAGTCAGCTACAAAGCTGACTTTGGGGAAGGGGGAGGGAGACGGCAACTTTAGGAGCGATCATCTCTCAAACCATAACACTGGGGGCAATACATGTATTTTTAATATGACTTTACTATAGGGATTAGTAATGCTTAAGTATTACTATCCCTTTAAGTATTGCAATCCCTTTAAGTAGGCTCTTGAACTCTGCCTGCTTCAGATTGGGATAAGAATTGCCAGCAACTGTCATGTCTGCTTCCATTGACATAACATCCAAACTGAATGACTATGTAACCTCTTGAAAAAAATGTACAATGGCAAAAATTGTGCGGACCATTAGGATTTTTTCGGCAATAGTAGGGTGTGTGTGTTTGTCTTGGGTGGTTATTATTAGTAGGCTTTAGTTCTCCTTTAATATAGTCTCTTCTTATATGGACAAAACTGTTGTTAATTTGGATAAACATCCACGTTTCTGTTTACACAAACGGGAACATTTCCCAGTGAGCGATGCACCACTGCCATATGTAAGGTCCTTGGCAGCCCAAGGGTATTATTAACAAAGGGAACATCTCTGCAATATTAAATATTAACATAACTCTAATATTGTCTTCAAAAAGACAAACGGAGTGCCTTGTGGCGGTGGAAAACAAAGTCACTATTTCACAGTGAGGTCATCTTAACTTAATCGTGTTTTCCCATTTATTGAAAAGATGGAGTGGATCCCATTGAGAGACACACCAGCTTTCCTGCCCTAGAGCTTTTAATGACATTGCCAGTGAAACTGAATGATCTTAAAGGGATAGTAATACTTAAGTATTACTAATCCCAATAGTAAAGTCATTTTAAAAATAGATGTATTGCCCCCAGTTTCATCTCTCAAACCTTTATGGTTTGAGAGATGATCGCTCCTAAAGTTGCCCTCTCCCTCCCCCTTCCCCGAAGTCAGCGTTGTAGCTGACTGAAGGGAAATCAGGTCTTAGATCATCATGCAGCTCTGCAGCAGAACCGCAATCGCATTAATTAAAAAAAATTCACTAAAATGGTCTTCTGCACACGTAAAAGACCATTTCAGTGAAAGTTTTCTTTTTTATTAATGTGATTGCGGCTGTGCTGGAGAGCCGCCTGAAAGTCGTATGACTTGCTTCCCTGCAGTCAGCTAGAACGCTAACTACGGGAAAGGGGGAGGGAGAGGGCAACTTTAGGAGCGATCATCTCTCAAACCTTAAAGGTTTGAGAGATTACACTGGGGGCAATACATTTATTTTTAATAGGACTTTAATATAGGGATTAGTAATACTTAAGTATTACTATCCCTTTAAAATATGTATCTCAATTATGCTATTCTAAACCACACTGCAGGGCAAAAATGTCATTAAAAAACCCCCTGAAATACTAAGCGGCCCCCAGGGTCGGTTTTACAACTCAGGCCTCCCTCAACAGTGCACCCTAGGGGCTCTTAGCCCTGCACATGACCTGAAAGGGTTAATAAAGGGTTTTATGTGTTACTTAATCAGGGGTTACTAAGGGGATAAAGTGTTATTTAGAGATTTATGCTGAATATGCTTTGTTTTTCTTCTCATAACATGTTTATCAGCTGCTTTTGTACAATATGTTACATTTTGAAGGCCATGCAACACTAAGAGAAATGCTGATTATCTCAGACTGCATTAACCCTCACAGTTGCAGAGTACGAGCTAGGCATGGAATGGTGACATAGATTATTGACACTAATCTGATAGGTCAAAGCATCTTAATCAGGGGGGTGTTTGGGGACTTTTGTTCTGTGACAACGCCCAGTGGTACCTATAAATACTGATGAGGTGTTATAATAAATCAGAAGAGATATTGATTTCACAACCTAATGTGTGTGTGGTCATTTCTTTTCACCTGGCATGTATACTGTCTCCTGTTATCTAGGAATCACTGTGTAGCTGAAATAGTCTCCAGGGTCATCCAACAGAAGTGTGATTTGACCAGAAGAATTTGCTCCTCCCTTTCATGACCCCAACCCCTAGTCCTCACATGAACCCCATCCCTAGTTCTATCCACCACTTCCTAGCCTAGACAACTCCTTTAGGGCTTATGGACAGAAAAGTAGAGACATTCAAATGGCTTTCTTTTTAGAGGCTACGGTCCCTATGCAAGAACAAGTGGTGGCCATTTTTGGATGAAACCAACTACCCTATACAAATTCACAAAAATCCCATTGATTAAGTGGGACATTTAACCCCTTGAATGCTAGAGAGGTCTCCAGTGCATTGCTTCCCAATGCATTGGAGTCCTCTCTAGCATTCAGAGAGTTAAAGGGATAGTAATGGTTCTATATAACTTAACCCTTTGAATGACAGAGTTGTACGCAACACATCACAGAGCAATGCATTGCATACCCATCTGGCACTTAAAGGGTTAAGCTTTGATCATTCATCATGGTTTTTGTGCCATGCAGAGCACTATTACAATTGTGTACGCTGTGTAGTTCATGCACAATTATGTTATCAAGTGTCCCTCTCCCGGCCCTTTTACATATGTAATGCTGGTCTGGATGGATCGCAACGAGGGGCAATCCTCTCTCAGTATAAGGAAAAACCTGCCCTCCTTCATCAAGGGGAAAGAGTTTTCCTTATACTGCCAGCCAGAAGATTGTCCCTCATTGCGATCTGTCCGTTCCGATGAACAGATTTCAAATCTGAGGGGAGGCAGCTTACAATATTGAAAAGGGGTAGGAGGGGGAGACTTTATAACATAATTACACGTGAACTACACAGTGTACAGAAATGTAATAGCGCTCTGCATGGTACAAAAACTAAGATGAATGATCAAAGCTTAAAGGGATAGTAATGTTTCATAATAAAAGCAGCTCTAATTAATCATCGTAGTATTTGGATTTTGGAGAGTGTTATTTCAGTTCTGTCAGAGTTGCAGTTCAAGAGTAATTCAATGACAAAGTATCCCCCTCCTGCCCCTTTTACTGATGTAACACTGCTCAGCCAGAGCAGAAGGGAGGTGCCCAGGTAGACTGCAGAGAGGGACAATCTTCAATTAAGATAAGGGAAAAACCTGAAAAGCTTGTCAAGGGGGGCAGGGCTTTCATTGTTCTCATAGAAGAAGATTGTCCCCTGCTGTTATCTGTCTGGTCTATGGACTGCATTCCACATCTGAGAAGAGATGGCTTACACTAGGTAAAAGGGGCGGGAGGGGAAACTTTGCTTGTGAATATCTCTTAAACCATAAAGGTTTGAGAGATAAGACATATTATTCTTCATGTTTTTTAATGCCTACCAAATAAAATAAAGATAAAACAAAGTATTACAATCCCTTTAAAGCAGAACTACCACCTTAAATAAAGTCCCCCCCAATAATTAGACATATAGCGATAAGCTTAGAAATAGTATGATTATCCAAAAAAGAACACATTATTAAGAAATCCTGAGACTGACGGCCAGGCTTCTTGCTGTTACCTTAAGGTACAATGCAACTCCTCCTAGAGGAGCCCGGGATGGAAAGTGCAGGCACGCAGATGTCCTAAGCCAAGATATCTGCAAGCATGCCTGGCCATCAGCCTCAGAAGAAGCAGAATTTCTTAAAGGGATAGTAACCGTTTTAATGAAATGTAATACTGTCTATAGTAAAAAAAAAAAAAAAAGTCAATGAATTGAGCCCAGTCCAATCTCTCAAACCTTTATGGTTTGAGAGATATAAGACTACAAAGTTCCTCCTTCCCTCCCCTTGCACTGACGTCACTGTCTAGCTTACAGCAGAAGATCCCGGTCCGCAGACCTTCGGCTCTTCAGCAGAACTGAAGTAGCGCGGTATAGAAAGAAATACTTCATTTGAACGGTCTACAACGTGTGCCTGGTTTGCAAGCACATGTTGTAGATCATTCAAATTAAGTATTTATTTCTATATCACTCTATTTTGGCTCTGCTGAAGAGCCGTAGGACGGTCTGTGGACCGGGATCTACTGCTGTAAGGTAGACAGTGACATCAGTGCAAGGGGAGGGAAGGGCTCAATTCATTTACTATCGATAGTATTACATCCTATATAATACTTCGCTAAATCGTGTGTAACGCCGTGTCATGCACAGTAGACACTGCTGCTCGTGCTGCAGTCATGTGCGGTAGAGACTGCCCACGCCGCAGCTGATACAGAGAGGGGAGCTACGAAGGAGCGTCCCGCTCTGTATCAGTCACGGCGCCAGCAGTCTCTACTGAGCATGACTGCACCGCGACCGGCTGCCAGAGGCACTGTGGCCCGTGTAAAGGGCTCTTCAACTAGTTTCATTATAATCTATTACAATACCTTTTAATAACGCGGTACTTATGCTCGATACTAACACTATTCCTAAGCTTATCGCTACATGCCTAACTAATAGGGGTGGGGGGACTTTAGGGTTATAGTTCCACTTTAAGTTATTTAGAAACATTACGATCTCTTTAAATATCTCATTTAGAGCAACTGAATTTTTTATTTGTTTCCTATATTGCAGTTTGATTGCCCCAGAATTGCTCAACTTCTTTAGTACATGAGCCTCAGTGACTGCTATATGAAAGATAATGTCCTTCAGAGGCATAACAACAAGGGGTACAAATGTGCCAGGTCCCAGCACCCAAGAGGGCCCCTCCTGCCACAGTCTCCAATAGATTCTATTTCTGCATCTATAAAAATACTTTATGATAAGGGCCCCAAAAAATATATGCACCTGGGCCATTTAGTGACTAGTTACTCTTCTGCCTGCCTAGGTAAATCATTCTGTTTGGACTAACTTATTCCTGTAGCAGGGGTGTTCACGTTTTTTCAATTCTGGGCCATATGATCAGAAAGCCATAAGTATACCTGGGAACTCTCTAGATCTTTCCCAGAGACTCCTGTTTGTACAATTAATTACCGGGTCTCCAGGGACAGAGGCAGTGGTGTTGAGTTTCTTATAAAACTCCACCCACTTCTGCTTCTTCCCATCCTGTTTCTCCCACTTCTCCTCTTTCCCACCCTGTTCCTCCTACTTCCTGCCCACTTCTCCTTCTTCCCACCCTGTTCCTCCCACTTCTCCTCTTTCCCACCCTGTTCCTCCTACTTCCTGCCCACTTCTCCTCCTTCCCACCCTGATCCTCCCACTTCCCCTCCTTCCCACCCTGTTCTTCCCACTTCCTGCCCACTTCTCCTCCTTCCCACCCTGTTCTTCCCACTTCCTGCTCACTTCTCCTCCTTCCCACCCTGTTCCTCCCACTTCTCCTCTTTCCCACCCTGTTCCTCCCACTTCCTGCCCACTTCTCCTCCTTCCCACCCTGTTCTTCCCACTTCCTGCTCACTTCTCCTCCTTCCCACCCTGTTCCTCCCACTTCTCCTCTTTCCCACCCTGTTCCTCCCACTTCCTGCCCACTTCTCCTCCTTCTCACCCTGTTCCTCCCACTTCTCCTTCTTCTCACCCTGTTCCTCCCACTTCCTGCCCATTTCACCTCCTTCCCTCCCTGTTCCTCTAATTTTCTGCCCACTTCTCCTCCTTCTCAACGTGTTCCTCCCACTTCCTGCCCTGTTCTGCCCAGTTCCCACCCACTTTATGACACAGTTAAAATTAGAGTTTTTTTAGAGTTTAAAATAATAATTAATATGCTCCAAACCCTATCTCTCAAAACGCTATGACAGCAGGAGATCCCAGTCCGGGGACCAGCAGGCGGCTCTGCAGCAGAGCCCAAATTGCGTTACTTAAAAATAATTAATTCATTGGAAAGGTCTACAAAGTGTGCTTGAAAACCAGACACACTTTGTAGACCTATCCAATGAATTAATTATTTTGCAATAATGCAATTTCGGCTCTGCTGCAGAGCCTCCTCGAGTCGCACAACTCGAATCTCAGGGGAGGGAGGGGGGAACTTTGAATACCTATATCTCTCAAACCATAGCATTTTGAGAGATAAGGTTTAGAGCATATTGATTATTATATTAAACTCTACAAAACTGGAAATATTTTTTGGGACATTACTGTCCCTTTAAGGGATCATTAATATTCCCCCAGCAGCACAATATGAGCCCCCTCCGGGGACTCTAGAAGGTAAATTTCCCAGGTATGGCCATAAGTGTGAGGGCTGCATTATTTTTGTATTGAAAGCAATGGCTAATTAATAGCCTTCGACTATTCAAAAATATTGATAGATTTATTTATTGATCAAGTCAATGACAATACTGATATTTAACAGAAATCTTATCTTCAGCTTCTCAATACTAGCAGGCAGGGGATTAACCCTTTGTGTGCCAGAGGGGTACACAACGCATTGCAAAGCAATACGTTGCATACCCCTCTGGCACTCAAAGGGTCAAGTCTTGCTGGCCTAATAGTTCATTTGTGCTATTTAATTAGATTAAAAAAAAATATATATTTTTAAATCTTAGATGGACCACACACACTGGCGTCAGGTGGGCCGCATCTGGTCCACGGGCCGCACTTTGGACACCCATGTCCTATAAGTGCCATTCATTTTATAAAACCTGGGTGGAAAAATATACTGATCTTTAAAACCTAGACTTTTTATCTGCATACCAGGGAATTTCTTCTCTTTGAGCCCTCAGAGAGGGCTCATGTGCTGCTCGGACAGGGGATGTCAGTGATGCGATTTGTATCATAAAAGGGGTGGGGCTTAATTGGGCAGACAGGGCCTGCTAATCTGCATGTCATAAAGTGGGTGGAAGTGGGCCGAACAGCGTGGGAAGGAGGAGAAGTGGGAGGAGCAGGGTGTGAAGGAGGAGAAGTGGGCAGGAAGTGGGAGGAACAGGGTGGAATGGAGGAGAAGTGGGTGGAACAGGATGTGAAGGAGGAGAAGTGGGAGGAACAGGGAGGGAAGGAGGAGAAGAGGATGGGAAGTGGACAGAACAGCGTGGGAAGGAGGAGAAGTGGGCAGGAAGTGGGAGGAACAGGATGGGAAGGAGGAGAAGTGGGCGGAACAGGGTGTGAAGAAGAAGAATTGGACAGGAAGTGGGAGGAACAGGGAGGGAAGAAGAAGTGGGGAGGAAGTGGAAGGAACAGGGAGGGAAGGAGGACAAGTGGGTAGGAAGTGGACAGAACAGTGTGGGAAGGAGGAGAAGTGGAAGGAACAGCGTGGGAAGAAGAAGTGGGCAGGAAGTGGAAGGAACAGGGAGGGAAGGAGGACAAGTGGGTAGGAAGTGGACAGAACAGTGTGGGAAGGAGGAGAAGTGGAAGGAACAGCGTGGGAAGAAGAAGTGGGCAGGAAGTGGCAGGAACAGGGAGGGAAGGAGGAGAAGTGGGTGGGAAGTGGACAGAACAGCGTGGGAAGGAGGAGAAGTAGGAGGGAGGGGAAGAAACTCACCACGTCCAGAAAAGCATTCTCTGTCCCCAGGAGACCCCTTAATTCAGTCTGAAAACCGGGACAGATGCGGGGAGTTCCCAGGTATGTTTATATGCATAATGCCCCAGCGTGCTGTGCCCTATTTTCATATCGGTTTAGTATATATTTATATAGTAACAAAACTAGAGTCAGCAAATATTAAATATTCACAGTAATACTCGTGAAAAATAGTAATTTTCTTTTTCTTATCTTTTTTCAGTTAGAAGTTGGATGGAGAAGCTGAAAGACAAGGTAAGTTGCTTCCGTTGTAACCCAGATTTATTGTATAAGAAAACGTTCAGTGTGAGTGTGAGGATATGGAAGAAAATTAACCCTTAGTGTGCCTGAAAGGCATTCAAAGCATTGCAACACAAAGCTTTTGGATACCACCCTGGCGCTCGGAGGGTTGAATAGTACAACGCTGTTTACTGGATTGCTAGTTAGTGGAACTGGGGTTGGGGGGTAATTTTAATGAATTATTTAATCCTTTGAGTGCAAGAGTTATCCAACGCATTGCAATGTGCGTTGGATAACTCTTGCACTCAAAGGGTTAAAGTAATGTCTCATTCTGAAAATAAAGCATTGACATCTTTAATAGGATAGATTTGTATCGTCATTCAAATTTTGCACATTTATGAAGTATTTCTAGACTTTTTATCTACTCATTATTGAAGGACAAGTGAAGCGTGATGGCGATCTTTAAAATCCCCCAGATCCAGCTTGTGCTTGATTTTCAGCCCTTTTTCCTATCGAGCTCCATCAGAAATACCCAATGGGAGGGGGTGATATGATAGTAAAAAAAAAAAAAAAAATCTGACTCTGGAGAAGATTGACGAGTCATTTCTGAGGGGCATGATTTAATATAGGCAGAATATGAAGTTTGTGCCTTGAAAGGATCCGTTGGTTCATGTGACCCAAATCAGATCTCACTATTTTGCAAGAGTCTTGATGAAAAGGGGAGGAAAGGCAAGACTTCTAAATCAATTTTTGTGAAGAAGATAAAGGTATATACATTGAAAATGATGCAGTACATACATAAAAACATTATTGAATAAAACTAAGAAACATTATTTATAGACATTTCTATCCCTTTAAGGGATAGTAACCCTTTACTTATAAGCAGGGCTGGATTTACATCTCAGGAGCCTGTAGGCACAGAAATCTGAAGCGCTGCCCCCCCATTGGCCATCTCCACTGGACACCTCCACAATGCTCCTAATGTCCACATTGGCCCCATCATCTCCATATTGCCCTCACATTGCCCCATCAGCTCCAGCTTGCCCCCATCAGCTCCATGTTACCTGCACATTGCCCTCCATCAGCTCCACATTGCCCCCCATCAGCTCCTAATTTCCATCCATCAGCTGCACATTGCCCCCACCATCTCCATGTTGCCCTCACAATGATCCCCTTAGGTTCCAACTTGCCCTCACCATCACCTCCCTCCCATTGTCCGTTTCCTAACTCCCTGGAAGGAGATCTGTCGTCTGTGCCTCCTTTGGCACAGTCCTGTAGTTGCTGAAGCTCCCGTGCGGTCTCCTATTCAGGAATGCAGGGAGTTAGGAATAGACAATGGGGGGGGGGTGCAATGTGAGGGCGACATATAGTGGGCTCCGGTGCAGCCCGCGAGGTGGCTAGTTTTTTTTTTTTTTTTTTTTTTTTTTTTTTTAGAGAATAAAAAAAAAAACACAATACCATTGGCAGGCG
Source organism: Rhinophrynus dorsalis (assembly GCA_037306005.1). Taxonomy (NCBI): domain Eukaryota; kingdom Metazoa; phylum Chordata; class Amphibia; order Anura; family Rhinophrynidae; genus Rhinophrynus; species Rhinophrynus dorsalis. Next base: position 84,763,138 of record CM074728.1, read on the forward strand.
CCCCTCAGTGGCATGCATCTGTAGGCAGGTGCCTACTTTGCCTTATGGCAAATCCGGCCCTGCTTATAAGTGCTTATTATGGAAGCTAAATTGCTTATTCTTTTTATTTACCTATTTATTTTCAGCTTTACGATTTTATGTTCCATACATTGAGCTCATAAGATCTTTTACTAGAGAGCTTTCTGTCAGGGACTGAGAAGAAGGTAAAATGATACAATGTAGAAAAGAGTGTAAAAAAAATACACCAAACAGAGCACTTGGTGCTACATGGATAGTGTTACATTGTATCACTGTCCTTTTTTATCGTCTGCTGATGAGAAAATTCTCTGGAAACAGATCTAGGTAGCTCACTGCCCGGGACATGAATGTGTAAAGAAGAAAAAACAAGCTGAAGATAATAAAGATTATAATTAATGTATAGCTAATTTGACTTACATATTATGCTCTTGAAAAATATGTAAAGTCAAAATAAAGGGTTACTGTTCCTTTAATCCTTTATATGATAGGGATTTCTCCAATGAATTGCTTTGCAGTGAATTGGAGATGTCTCTGGCATCAAAGGGTATAAATTAGTGATTAATACACTTTTGTTAAATGATCTCCAGTGTACTTGAAGTGGAACTGTCACCTGATGTCATTTTTACCTTAGTAGGAGCATCCCTGTTGATAGGATTTGCATGATTACCACCAAGGCCGGATTTACATCTCAGGAGCCTTTAGGCACAGAAATCTGAAGCCCCCCCCCCATTGGCCATCTCCACAATGCTCCTAATCATCATCTCCATATACCATATTGCCCCCACAGTCTCCACATTGCCCCCATCATCTCCATATACCATATTGCCCCCACTTTGCCCCATCATCTCCACATTGCCCCCATTATCTCCATATACCATATTGCCCTCACATTGCCTCCATCATCTCCACATTGCCCCCATCATCTCCATATACCATATTGCCCCCACATTGCCCCCATCATCTCCATATACCATATTGCCCTCACATTGTCTCCCATCAGCTCCACATTGCCCCCATCATCTCCACATTGCCCCCATCATCACCATATACCATATTGCCCTCACATTGGCCCCCATCAACCCAATATTGCCCCCATCATCTCCACATTGTCCCCATCAGCTCCATAGTGCGCTCACATTTCCCCCCGATCAGCTCAAACTTTCCCCCCATATTGCACATTGCCCCTCTCCCCCAGTATCTGTTTCCTACCTCTTCCCTGGTGGTCCAGCAGCAGGAGAGGTCTGTGCTTCTGCACAGAGCTGTAGCTGCAGGAGCTCCCGCGCGGTCTAATCTACAGCAATGCAGGACGCTGGGAAATTATTTCATCTCCCAGCTTCTTTATTACTAAAGAACCGACGAAGGAGCTCAGCCGAAGAAGGCACAGACCTGTCTTCACCATGTTGCGGCACCAGGCGGCGGGGGAGGCTTGTTAAAAAAAAAAAAAAACACAACATGATCCCAATGACAGGCGCCCCTCTGTGGGGTGCTCCAGTAGGCAGATGCCTACTCTGTCTAATTATAAATATATATATATATCCATTCCCTATCTGGTGACTAGCTGCTTAGTAGCGCTAGTCGCCAGAATTATTACCTGGTTATGGAGAAATATGCATTCATCCTCTGCTGACAGGCAGGATGGAGCACGGACATCTTGCCCTAGTGACGTCCGCACGCCTGCGCTGTCAGTCCCTTCCGGAGCTCCTAGCAATGCCTTCTACAGCCAGCTGGGACTGAGAGCACAGGCACGCGGATGTCACTAGGGCAAGATGTACGCGCTCCGTCCTGCCTGTCAGCCCAGGATGACTGCATATTTCTCCATAACCAGGTAATAATTCTGGCGACTAGTGCTACTAAGCAGATAGTCGCCAGATAGGGAATTATTACAAACAAAGTTGCTTAGTGGAGGTAGATCCGCTTTAAGGTGGTTGTAAATATTTTTAATAACCATCCAACCTTTGGTCAGTTTTGATATGACCATGTATGACAAATGCGTCTATTTTTTCACTTTTATTTTACCTCCCTCTTAGGGTGACCACACGTCCCAGAATGCCCGGGACTGTACCTTATTGGGGCTCTGTGTCACCCCACCGGGACAACAAAGATTCCTGGAATTGAGCAACACGCGCCAGTCCAGCCAGCCAATGAAATGTATTTGCTATATGGTCCTCATTGGTTGGCTGGACTGGTACGTGCAAGACAGCTGGGGTGGAGCAGGTATACTGGTGCTGCAAGTGAGACCAGCGGCTGAGGCTCCCGCTGGCGCTGACCATCTTTGTGAGGCTGACACAGAGTGGGAACTCTTACTATGTCAGCCTCAGAATGATGGCCAGCGCCGGAGGGAGTCTCAGCCGTGGGACTAGGGTGACCACATGTCCCGGAATGGCAGACTAGAAATGTGGTCACCCTACTCCATCTCTCAGCGTCAGATTGGCACAACTTCCTTAGAAATGGCTGGCTGTAACCACAGTTTGGACAAAAAAAAACATTAAGCCTTTAAGTGCCAGAGAAGTATCTAATGAATTGCAGCAGAACAATGCATTGATATCTCTCTGGCATTCAATGGGTTACAAGAGCCATATACATAAAGGACAGTGAAGGAACTCTTGAGCACATAAACGACCCCATAAGGATCAAATAAAAATTACCATTGATTTCTGTAGAAATGTGTTGGAAACCTTTCTAGTATTAAAGAGGTTAAAAGCTTTTTTTTTAAAAATTAATGAGAATTTGTATTTGATCTGGTTTTCTGCAGAATTGCTTCACTTTGCATTTATACACAAGATGCCCAGTATTTACTTAGTCAATGACAGATTGCTTTATAATCATATGAGCGACAGTTCATTTTGGTGCACTGCAGATTAATCTGCATAGCTCTCAGCCAGCGCACCTCTCTATCAGGACAGTGATGGGAATGTCATCCAAGGGGTTGAATGGGACTTTTAAAGCAGAACTATCAATAAAGTCCCACCCCAATAATTAGGCAAATAGCAATAAGCTAAGACATAGTGCTATTATCAAGCATAAGTATCGCGTTATGAAGAAATACTTCTTCTTCTGAGACTGTCGGCCAGGCACTGGAACAGCCATCTTGGCTTAGAGTCATGCCTGTTCTATCGTTTCTAGTCTCCATCATTGTACCTTAAGGTAACAGGAAGTGACTGACGGCACAGGCACACAGCAAGAAGCCTGCCTGTCAGTCTCAGGAGGAGAAGGATTTCTTAATAACACGGTACTTATGCTCCATAATAGCACTATTTCTAAGCTTATCGCTATATGCCTAAGTATGGGGGGGGGGGTATTTAGGGTGATTCGCCTTAAGCACTTTAATGCTGGAGAGCTCTCCATGTGTGAGAATCTTCCTGCCCCAAGGTGCACTAAGGTCTGGGGCTGAAAGAATACAAATGACACATTTTGTGTCATAATGTAAGCGGGGTTTGATTGGGGGAAGGTGAGGCAGGGTTTGCCCTTAAAATGGGCAGAAAATGAGTGGAACTGGCAGTGAAGTGGGTAGGATTACAAGGGAACGCACTGAGACCAGACAATCAGCCTCTCTCCTCAGAGGCCCTCTAATTAACCCTTTGCGTGCCAGAGGGGCACACAACACATTGCAGAGCATTGTGTTGCGTACCCCTCTGGCACTCAACCGGTTAAGTGTAAAACATTTAGACTCTGGGTAGAATATGAAAAGTTTCCAGGGATGTCCATTATGCCAGTAATCTGGTCTTGAACAACGCCCCAAATTTGGGAGAAATATTGCTTCTTCTATGGAAAAATATATTACATTCAGAAAAATAACCAGTAACCCTTTGGATGTGAAGCAGTGTATTGGAGATATTGATAGCATCTAAGGGGATAAAGTAATGTTTCACAAAAACAGCAGCTCCAATCTATTCTTCATAGTATTTGTGCCATGGAGAGTGTTATTTCAATACTATCAGAGTTGTAATTCAAGAGTAATTGAATGATAAAGTATCCCCGCCCCTTTTACCTAGTGTAAGCCACCTCCCCTCAGATGTGGAATCTGGTCCCTTGACCAGACAGGTCACAGCAAGGGACAATCTTCTTACTGTGATCATAAGGAAAACCCTGCCCCCTTGACAGGTTTTTCCTTATGATCACTGAAGACTGTCCCTCCCTGCGATCCATCCAGACAGTCTTGCTGCTCTGAGGTGAGCAGTGTTACATCAGTAAAAGGGGCGGGAGGGGGATACTTTATCAGTTACTCTTGAACTACAACTCTGACAGTATTGAAATAACGCTCTCCATGACCCAAATACTATGAAGATTAACTAAAGCTGCTTTTGTTGTGAAACATTACTATCCATTTAAGACAGAAAATTCAGCTCTGTAGAATTCATTATATTGAATATTATTGTCCAGGTAATCATTCCTCTTGTTGTATTTGTGTACCAGTTTGGTGTACATCTCTGCTTTCTGTTCCAGCCCACATAGTGAGATTTATCTTCCAGCTCAGCCTCTACCATTTACATTGTATTCAGCTCAGATTTCCAATTTCAGACTTGGAATTGCTTTTAACTGTAGACTGACCCCCAGCTGTCCCATGATAGGAGGTGTCACATTCCATTACTATGCCTCGTCCTACACACTGCCCCGACTCATGACCTACTTACAGGCTGTGTTACCACAACATTGGCTGCTCTTTCAGTAGATTTCACTAGGTAATTTCTTTCCTGTGGATTCATAAGATCTAGCATTTTTACATTTCTAAAAGTAGTTTGGAAAGTCTGCTGTCTGCAGTGTCAACTAAATGAACAGTAACCTCTCCTAATAGTAAACCTTCATTAACCTAAATCTGAGAACATCCTAATGAAATAACACAAGCAAACTCTGCCCTTTGCGCATCAATATATTTTTGAATATTTTTGTGTTTACAAAAATTGACCAACATTCTGTCCTCTATACCAGAACCTTCATCAGGGTACTCAGTTCAAGTGGTAACAATGGTTAGTGTTACCACCAAAGCCAATATCACCTCCCTATATACCTTCCTGCGCTACTAAAATCACTTCTAAAAACATATATCAGGATACTTACAGTAAGTCCAGTACCAGTTCAACTTTCAATTCAATTAGATCTCAAAGTCTTGCGCTCTTAAAGACAAAACAATCTGAAGTCTTAGCCACTCGGTCATGTGGCTATCGGCAACAGCCAAGCTGCAGTAAAAAGATACAAGAAAGAGACTCCGCGCAAAACTGCCTCAAAGAGCGATCTTTATGGTAAGTCTTCCCACTAGAATCCCATTAGATTGTGTTATCATCTTGCGGGTGTCTACTCACTCAATAACACAATTTACTGGGGTTCTAGTGGGAAGACTGACCATAAAGATCGCTCTTAGAGGTGCTTTTGTACTCTCTCTCTTTTTCTTGTACCTTCAAGAGTCCAAAATGTTGGTAGTTTTGGGGGAAATTGTCTCATATATTGAAGCATGAAATATTGCATGTGCCTGTGTTCTTTTTTTCAATTAACTGGATTGACTGTGGGCCCCACTGAGCACCTCTGTCAGTGGTGGCCAGAGTGAGGCCCTCACGCTTTTCAGAACTGCAGATCCTGTCCAGTCCTGTACAACTGGAGAGCCTCACGTTGCTCCCCACCAAATAAGCACATTCATTTTTTCAAATTGTTGAAGTTCAGAATTTGTACTTTTTTGGTAACTTCTAAAGTCTATTATGTATCTGTTCTGTGTGGACTGGGTCTCCAAAATGAAACCAGATACCACTTCCATAGACACAAACATGCTTTCTTTTGCAGAACTCCAGTAGGAGTAATTGAATGTAATAAATAATATTTATTATAAAGTGATTAACTAAGACAAAGAAATATCAACACTTCTTTCCCTTCCACCTGTCCTGGGTACATAATTACATAGTGAATGACTGTTTTAAACAACCAATTTCCAATATGTATTGCTACAAAAATTAAAAATGCAACAAATATTATTTATAATGCTTAGAGATAATTTAGTGTAGAGTTCTGTATAATTAAATGATGTGGTTGCAGATCTGTATCAAATCAGAGACAGCAGGCATTTTGAAGATGATAAAGTAACATGTAATATTAAATGGATAGTAATTCCTTATAAATAAAAAACATATATATTGTAGGGTTTATTTTCCTTAGTACAACAAGGATACTCCCATTGCGAAGAGGTGTTATATTCAAATGTTATTGCAGATCAGACCTGAATGTTTTTACGTGCAATATCTCAATGGCCTGAAATGTTACAGTGGCGCTGTTGCTACACCATCCTATGGACAGCTCTGATCAGTTGAACATAAACCTTTATAGGATGGTGTAGCAACAGTGTCATTGTAACATTTCAGACCACTGAGAAATCTCACCAAATAAAGTTTGAGCTGCAATATCTTTTCAGTAACACATCTCTCATCAGTGGGAGTACCCTTGTTTTACTCAGGTGGAAAAAACCCTACAAAATATATATATATTATGCATAAAGTGTTACTATCCCTTTAAAAAGCAAGTGACTATTAAATAGCAGAGGAGTTTCCATTAAAACTGGTGGGCAGTTATTTTGGGGTGGGAGCCAGCTACATCTTTTCAAAATGTTTGGCAGGCCATAGTTGTACAGCATCTCCAAACAGAACAGTACATTATCTGTGTATGTGTGCGTTTGTTTGCATGTATAACAAGTAAGAAATGATGCACTTCTCTTTCTTTAAAATTGGATGGACTAATAACTTTTAATTTCCTAACTAGTAAGTAGAGGTGGGTGAGAGGGTCATTCTGTGGAACGAGTTGAGACAGAGTCAAAACAGACCCTGGCCTGGCTTGTGGAACAAATGGACTATCAGACTTACCCTCGGCACAAGACACAGAGAACCCACTGGTGGAAAGGGAGTGTGTGCAATGTGCTGTACCTGCTAGGCTCCAACTCGCACTCCTCCCCCTGACGCTGAGCTGGGCCAAGCCAGACATGTGGCTTGAGCCCAGCCCGAGCCCACACCAGATCACCTAGCTCTTTTAGTACGTCAAGAAAGAAAAGCACACTTCCTCCATTTGAAACAGGACTTTTTCCATTTGAAATTGGACTTCTAATAAATCACCTATTAATTCACCTGGAAGGTCAATGTTTTGGGTATCTGTGTACCCTGTCTTGTGAAAGTGTACACAGAATCTTGAATCACTGAAATGAATCACATTCATTCACTCAGAAGTCCTGAGAATGCTATTCTTTCTTGTCTTTAATAAATGTATATTTTTAGGCAACCCCTAACCCATTCCAAAAAGAGAAGTAAGAGAAAATGCCGAAGAGTTCTGTCTGGCTGTTCCTTGTGCTGCACAGAGTTTCTGACACTCTCAGTACTGGTAAAATTATATGCTGTATCAAACTTCTGCTGTGTGATAAACTGCATCATCCATTATTGCCAGAGAAAGCCACAAATAATATTTCCTCTGTAAAGCAACACTGCTTTATGTGAATAGCCAGCCAGACTCAAGGGACAGATAAAATCAGTCTGTGGGCTTTGTTTTTCCATAAATTCTATAACCCTTTGAGTGCCATTGCTTTGAAATGCGTCAGACACCCCTCAGGCACTCAAGCACGTTGCCTTGCAATGTGTTCCGTACCCTTCGGACACTCAAAGGGTTAATATAACCCAACTGCCTTGGTTGTTTTTTCCCCCACCCCTGCATTATTATTAACCCTTTGAGCGCTAAACATTGGCAATCAAAGAGTTAAAACAAACACCTGCTATAAATGACCCCATTTTACCTTAACTTGGACAGGATTTTCTAATTGGCACTATGAATCAATTCTGCATGGATTAGTTCAAGTTAATATTTAATTAGAACAGGACATCATGTCTACAAACAACAAACAAGTCTTAGTTTCCAGACTCCAGGACCCCAAACTATTCTCTGTGCGTTTTACCTTCCTAAGAATCCTTCAGTAGGAGGAGTTTAGAGTCCTGGAGTTCAACCGCAACGAATCATAGCCACCTCTGTGCACATGATATTCAGTGCTAATTAAGGATTGTCAGACATCATTCGATGCAGAATTGCTTCTACCCTGGTGAGGGATATCTTTAGGAAGAGTACATGTTCCTTTAAATGTAACATTTACTTTACCATGACTTGTCATCGTAAAAGTCTGATATATTATCTCAGACACTGAGGGCCTTATACACAACAGAAGAGTAATTCTGGGCATATCATCTGCAACATAGGGGGCAAGTAAAATGTCAAAATTCCATTTCATTTAAAGCAGAACTTTCACATGATTAAAATAGCTACACAAAACATAGTTACATTAGCGATATAGACAGATTTGTGCTTCAAAATAAAACAAACCGCTTCGTTAAAGGGATGGTAATGTCCCAGAAAAAATATTTTGCATGTTATAGTGCTTAAAAACTTGAGCTAAACCCCCCAAGAAAAACAAACATATCTCTCAAACTGCTATGGTTTGAGAGATATCTGCATTTAAAGTTTGATGTTTCCTGCTGTCAGCTGTAAAGCTGTCAGCAGGAGATCCGTGTTGGCCGAGACGGAGGCTCTGCAGCAGAGCCGCAATTGCGTTATTTACAACAAATGACTTCATTGGAATGGTCTAAAAAGTGTGCCGCTGACACAGATCTCCTGCTGACAGCTTTACAGCTGACAGCAGGAAACATCAAACTTTAAATGCAGATATATATCAAACCATAGCGGTTTGAGAGATACGTCTTTTTGCATGTAGCTCAAGTTTTTATGCACTGCGACATGCAAAATATTTTTTCTGGGACATTACCATCCCTTTAAAGAAAAAAATCACCTTTTAAGCAGGCAGGCACCGCAGGGATCTTACAGGAAGCACTCTATGCTCCTGCGCTGTCAGTCCCTTCCCGTACCATATGGTACAGTGGCAGTCAACCACCAATCCTGGAGTTGAAGGGGACGGACAGTGCAGACGTAGCGATGCCGGCTCTGCAAGATGTCTGTGCTGTTCCCCGGTGCCTGCCTAGTTAAAAGGTGATTTTTTTTCATTATTGCAGCAGTTTGTTTTATTTTGAAACATAAATGTGTCTACATCAATAATGTAACTATGCTTTGCGGAGCTATCTTAATCATGTGAAAGTTCCGCTTTAAATGGGGCTTTAAACCCCTTCAGAGCTAGAGAGTTCAATGCATTGTAGACATCTCTAGCATTCAAAGGGTTAAAATCGCATTCGAAACAACTGGCATTTCTGTTTTATGGTGCAATTGGTTTGCAGAGAATATTTTTTTTGTGCAAAGGGCCCTTGGTCAGTCTGGTTCCCGCTTACAAATGTAATATCACGTATTGAACCCTTAGAGATGTGATTTTATTTCCCCGGAAAGCCACAGTGCAAAGATGCCTGTCTTCTATGGGATCCCTTAAGCACAGCCAAAGGGCCTATAAGGGACTCAAACCAAGTCTTGTCCTCTAGAAATCTCTAAGTGTCAGAATTGACATCACCGACTTCAAGGTTAACAGACTTCATACTCAAGGGAGATCAGTCATTCTACTCTGACAGATAAGGTCATGACTTTAAAGTAACATTTCTTTGTATAAGGAAAATCAGCCTCCAGACCATAAAATTTACATGCAAATATATATATTTATTGATCTAAAACTGCAGCCTTGAGGTCTGTCCACTTAACGATTTAGATTAAATTGCTTGATCGTTACACAGAAAAACAATCAACAGCTGATCAGACAGTATGTAAAAACACTGAAATATATGTATATTTTTTTTCAAAGTATCATGCATAATTATGGTTTCTACTACTAGTGTCTTTGTTAAAGGGGAACGTTACCTTTTTGGTGGCTATTAAAGGGATAGTAATACTTCGTTTTATCTTTATTTTATTTTGTAGGCATTAAAAAAACATGAAGAACAATATAGGTCTTATCTCTCAAACATTTATAGTTCGAGAGATATTCACAAGCAAAGTTTCCCCTCCCACCCCTTTTACGTAGTGTAAGCCATCTCTTCTCAGATGTGGAATCCAGTCCATAGACCAGACAGATAACAGAAGGGGACAATCTTCTTCCTATGAGAACAATGAAAGTCCTGCCCCCCTTGACAGGTTTTTCAGGGAGGGGGATACTTTGTCATTGAATTACTCTTTAACTACAACTTTGACAGAATTGAAATAACACTCTCCAAAGTCCAAATACTATGATGATTAATTAGAGCTGCTTTTATTATGAAACATTACTATCCCTTTAAGCTGTTTTTACAGAAGGACTTGCATAGGCAAGCATCACTGATACAGGTATATCTATTTTTTTATTAATTTATTTTGTGCTTTTGAAGGAGAAGTTAGACATAGTAACGCTTACTATGCAAATTATTGTATATTGTAGGGAACTTCTACTGCTGAGAGGTGTTTTACTCAAAAGTTATTGCAGCTTAAACTTGAATCTTTTTTGTGTAGTATTTCAATGGCCAGAAATTTTACAGTGGTGCTGTTGCTACACCATTCTATGGAAGTTTATGGTCAGTTGACCAGAGCTGTCCACAGGATGGGGTAGCAACAGTGCCACTGTAACATTTCAGGCCATTGAGAAATTGCTCCTAAAAATTTCAAGTGTTTAATAAAACACCTCTCAGCAATGGGAGTACATGTGTTTTACTCAGGGAGATAAACCTAACAATATATATTTTTTATATATTAAGTGTTACTATGCCTTTAAGAACCACAAGTAAAATATTCACTGTCTTGATTACATGATGGAACCTCCTTCTCAGAATTATCAAGGAAATATTTTAACCCTTTGAGTGCCAGAGGGGTGCGCAGCACATTGCAAAGCAATGTGTTGCATACCCCTCTGGCACTCAAAGAGTTAAACCCTTTGGGACATAAGTAAAAGGGGTAGAAATGCGAGATTCTGGGGCAAACCAAAGTCACCATAGGGAACAAATAAGCCCTATTGATTGATTGTAAATGGGACATATATCCCTTTAATTGGTAAAGAGATCTTAAAGGGATAGTAATGTTTCACAAAAACAGCAGTTCCAATGAATCTTCATAGTATTTGGGCCATGGAGAGTGTTATTTCAATACTGTCAGAGTTGTAGTTCAAGAGTAATTGAATAATAAAGTTGCCCTCCTGCCCCTTTTACCTAGTGTAAGCCACCTCCCCTCAGATGTGGAATCTGGTTGCTCTTGAACTACAACTCTGACAGTACTGAAATAACACTCTCCATGGCCCAAATACCATGAAGATTAATTAGAGCTGCTTTTATTATGAAACATTACTATCCCTTTAATCTTATTGTCATTAGGTGAATGTCATCCACTGTGTACCAGGAAGGTATTATTATACTTCACTTACTCCACAGCACTGTACACAACGATTGCCATATATGCAGTTCATATATTGAGGACCATTAGCACAACCCTCTGGCACTCAAAAGATTTAAAGGAGAACACCCCTCCTCCACTTACCTTAGCATGACTAGAAATTCTTAATGGCCCCGTATAAAGCTATTTTGCCGTTTTGTCTGTGTCCAAGCAATAACATCTTCAATAAGTCCTTTATGTCAGGCCCGTGGAGGTGGACATGACAGTTGTTGGCAGTTATTTTCAGATGGAAGCAGGTGGCCTATTTAACCCTTTAAGAGCCAGAGGGGTTGTGCAGTGGGCAGATTTTGAGGTCCTGCTAGCAAATATCATGTCCGCCTCCATGGACATGTCATCTAGGACTGATTGAAGATTTTCTGTCTTGAACAAAGGCGCAAGGGCAGCATTCATAAAGGCCATTAGGATTTTATGGTCATGGTAATGTAAGTGTGGAGTTATTATTAGAAGCACTTGGGTCTCCTTTAAGGAATTAGGGCCATTGTCTGTAAGATGGAGAAGGAAAAATTCTTGATTAAACTGCTCCAGAGTGGAGATATAAATGCATAATTATATCAATGGGGCTTTTAACCTCGAGAATGCTAGAGAGGTCTCCAGCACACTGCAAAACAATGCACTGGAGACCTCTCTTGCATTTAACCCTTTGAGTGCCAGAGGGGTATCCAACGCATTGCAATACCCCTCTGGCACTGAAGGGGTTAAGATGTTAAAAGACCCACTGAAATCTACTTGTAATTGTCTCACCAGGCGCAGTCTGTTTTCTCCAGAACTGCCCCTCTTTGGCTTGTTAACTATGACCCTTAATGGCTTTAATTTTTTTTTGTTGTTGTTGTTGCTGCTGCCAGTAAAAGAGCCATTGGGAGGAATACTGAATATTTATGCGCTTGCTACTTTCCATGCAGGCAGGATACATGTCTGGGATGCTGGTTCCGGTGGGAGTCGGCATTGCTGGAGCACTTCTGATCCTCGGAGCTCTATACAGCTTAAAGATTATGAATCGCCGCAGGAGAAATGGCTTCAAACGGCATAAAAGAAAGGTATGACTGTGTACCCGTGAGACCAGCTATTTCATTATTAAAAGGAAAACGGATGCTAAAATATACATTGCTGTTTTATGGAGGTTGTAACATTCACATATATACAGAATAAAGTTTCTATACAGTTAAAGAACTTTAACCCTTAACGACCGAGCTGTCTGGAGGTGGGCGGCTATAGAGGACACAGGTTTTTTTTTTTACTCATCGCAATGCTTTCAGGGGTTGCAGAGTGGTGTGCAGCTGCGATCCCAGAATTCGATGATGTGCCAGGACCGTCACCTGTTCTCAAAGCTCAACTCACATCCATCGATGATGGTCCTGGCACATCACTGGTCATTAAGGAATGGTACGTCTTTCATATTTAGATTGCACCGTGAGTCTTGCAGAGTAAAAGAAGACTACTCTTGTGCTTAGGAGATACTTCATTAAAAAATAATTACAGCTCAAACAAGACCACAAAATGCATTTGCTTTTGCTCTCTTGAGACTTCTTCTCCCCTATTGTAGCTGTACATCAAAAGCAATAGCAACAGTGCCACCTAGTGATCGCCTTTCAGAAGACATTTTCACTTGCACTCTATACTTCCTGCTGGATCTTAGTGTAGCCAACTGAGCAGGAAGTGAGGTATGCACATAAAAATTACTTCCCCCAGGCTGCTGAAAACCATTGCAGACCAATCAAGTATCAAACGATGGAAACTTTGCCTATTTCTTTGCTAAGTATGTAATATTTCTTAGAAGTTCAAATTTTAATTTAGAATCAGTGAGGCTGGATGTACTAATGGAACTGGTGCAATTCTGGGGCAAGCCAATTGTACCAAAGGGGACAAGTACATTTCCATTGATTTAAATGGGACTTTTAACCTCTTGAATGCTTGAGTAATTTCCATCGCATTTCTCCACTATGTATTGCAGACTTATAGCATTTAAAGGGAGAATAATTATTAAAATATTAAAAATATATATGTTGTAGGGTTTATCCCCCTGAGTAAACCAAGGGAAATCCCACTTCTGATCTTCTTTCTTCTCTGAAAATATAAAATAATCCATTAATTTTTTATATTTTATAAAATAAAAAAAAAAATTGCCCAAAGATGCTACTGTTAACCCTTTGAGTGCCAGGGGTAGCCCTCCAGCTGTCAAAGGATTACTATTTGTGGCATCTTGTATGTAGTGAAGATGTTTAATGTGCCATGTTTTTAATTTTCAAAAGTCCTCCTTCTGTGTCAATAGCTTTTAAAAGTTTCCAGTTGGTTACCCTCTTGGCTCCACTACCTCTGCTGGCAGCGGAAGGCATGTGGACCTGCATAGATTCCCCTTCTGCCCTCTCGGGTTGTTGTCCGAGTCAGTCTGCCAGAAATTTTGAACAGAGACTGGCTTTTATATGCCAGTCTCAGTTGAAAAATAGATTGGCAGTCTCCTATTGGCTGGGAAGTGCTTACACACCTCCCAGCCAATCAGCTTTTAGTATGGGGATGACTAACCCCGCTAGAAGCTGATTGTCTGGGAGGTGCGTAAGCACTTCCAAGCCAATAGGAGACTGCCAATCTATTTATGAAACCGGGTCTGGCATATAAAAGCCAGTCTCGGTTCAAAATTCTGGCGGACTGACTTGGGCAACAGCCCGAGACTGCAGAAGGGAAATCTATGCAGGTCTGCATGCCTTCGACCCCCAGCGGAGGCAAGAGGGTAACAAATGGGAAACTTTTAAAAGATATTGACACTGAAGGGGGACTTTTGAAAATTAAAAACATGGCACATTAAACATCATACAAGATGCCACAACTAGTAATCCTTTGTGAGCTACCCCTCTGGCACTCAAAGGGTTACCAGTAGCATCTTTGGGGGAATTTTTTTTTATTTTAAAAATATAACACACTAATGGATTATTTTATATTTTCAGAGAAGTAAGAAGAGAAGACTGAAAAAAAGAAGGCATAATGAGCATTTTGCCAAAACATGAGTTTTGAACAACAATGCTCTTTTTGCGATGTACCTCTCCAGAAATAGAACAGCTGGGCTACATGGTTAATTTCTTTTGGCTCTACTGTTTTTGCTATTACCACCGGTTTTACAGGCGGTAATGGTATCGAGCCCTAGGTGCATAACCCCCATTCTTTCATACTTACATAGTAATATAGGGTGAAAAAAAGACATGCGTCCATCTAGTTCAACCCTTTTCCTGTTTACCATCGTTTATCCAAAAGAAGGCAAAAAAACCCCCTCAATACAGCAATTTCAAATTCTGCCTTGAATGGGGGAAAAAAATTCCTTCTTGATGGCAATCAGAGTTCTCCTTGGATCAACAAGCACTAACTAAATATTAATCCCAATACTAACGTACATAGCCCTCTATGTTCTGCTCTTTTAAATAAGTACCCAGGCCCTTTTTAAAGGCATCATATACAAGTCTAATATTTCTCCTTTCTTATTTTCTCAAGCAGAGAGAATTTAACAGCATGCAAGACAGAGTAATGCTCTTGGCGGACAGCTCAGAAGATGAATTTTGAGTCTGGCGTCTGCGATAGTGGGATATTCAGTGACACTTTTGAGAGCGAGAGCGAAATTCCTGCAATCACACTGCTATCAGCAAACTGTCTGTAACCACCTTGTAGTGATTTCCATGCACTGGAATCAACGGCATGCTGTCCTGTAAATTATGTTTTGTTTTTATATTACTGTGCAACGATGTGTTAGATGCTGCTCTTGGTTAACCCTATAAGGCTGATGTATGAAGAATAACTGGAGAAATTCTGAGGTTAGCCAGCTACATCTCAGGGGACAAATAACCAAACTTCCAATTGATTTTAAATGGTCTTTTAACCCGTTGAGTGACAGAGGGGTATGCAACGCATCGTAGAGCAATGCGTTGCGTACCTCTCTGGTGCTCAATGGGGCAAGCCCTTGAATGCTAGAGATGTATCCAGACCCCGCTAGCATTCAAGGGGTTAAAAGCCCCTTTGAAATCCATTGAAGGTTTTATTTGTCCTTTATGGTAAAATTGTTTTGCACCAGAATAGCTCCAGTTCTTAGTAAAACAACCTCAGAGTGCCGGGGTACTGAACTCTCTCCCTTCAGTCAAAGGGTTAAATCTTTTTAGTGTAAGTGTGATTATATGTTTTATATATCAATTAATTTTTTTGTACTGGGTTACAATGTAATATTCGGTATGCTACCTGCACAGAACGCAGGCGAAACAAGTGATATTCGTAACCATCTTCATACATTATAGACAAACTAAAACCTTGTCATGATGCACAGGGCAAACTCTCTGAATGACTTGGATCTATGCATTTTGTCATTAACATTAAAGGTCAGTAATGTCCCAAAAAAATACTTAGAGTTTTGTAGAGCTTCAAAAAATAAACTCTGTGGCCCAAATCCTATCTGAGAGATATTCGCATTCAGAGTCCCCCCGTCTCTTGATGTCAGCTGTAAAGCTGACAGCAGGAGATTCGAGTCATATGACTCAAGGAGGCTCTTCAGCAGAGCCGCATTTGCGTTATTTAAAAAGAATGACTTCATTGGAACGGTCTACAAAGCATGCTTGCAAACCAGGCACACTTTGTAGACCTTTCCAGTTAAATAATTCTTTTCCAATAACGCTATTTCGGCTCTGCTGCAGAGCCACCGGCTGGTCCTCGGACTGGGATCTCCTGCTGTCAGCACAGCGCTGACGTCAGGAAAAGGGGAGGAAGGGGGGAACTTTCAATGTGAATATCTGTCAAACCATAGCTGTTTGAGAGATAGGGTTTTGGCAACAGAGTTTATTTTATGAAGCTCTACAAAACTTTAAGAATTGTTTTGGGACATTACTGACCCTTTAAGAAATCCATCAAATACAAAAATAGTGATTTTTTTTTTTTTTTTTGCATAGGCTTCTAAAGGGGGTAACCTGGCTGCCAAATAAATGCAGTTACATGAATTAGAACATAAACATTAACCCCTTATGAGCATCGGTCCAGGGAAGTGATCTTCCCTTAAAGACTGATTTGATCGTTTTCGGAGCCAGGGCTCAAAATTTACACTCGCCACTAGCCAATGGCGAGTGAAAATTTAGCCCTGGCGAGTAGAAATTCAGCCCTGGTGGTTATCTTATGGCTTGCAGTGGAGAGTAACTTTTCAGGTCTGGATAGTAGCAAAGCACTTCCAATTTTAAGCCCCGGTCGGCGCTCTGGCACACATGACCGGTGACATGTACCAGAGAGCCAAACAGCAGCTTGACAGAGACACATTTGTGCTTACAGCGATTCCACACAAGCGCTGAAACAGCAAAGTATATGACATGCCAGGAACGTCACCGGTCCTTAATGGAGAAAATGCAGTGACTGTCCTTGCACATCACCGGTTGTTAAGGGGTTAAAGGAGTTTTGCACATTTATTAAACCCTTGGACGCTAGCGAACGCTCCAAAGCATTGTGGACCAAATTCCATGAGCTAAAGAAGTGCAATTCTGGAGAAAAACATTTTCAAAAGTCCCATTGACTTAAAGGAGCAGTAAATGTTTTATGAAATTATATATGTTATAGAGCTTTTCTTCTGAGTAAAACAAGGTCACTCCCACCACTGTCAATTGTTTTATTCAAAACTTATAACAGTTCAAATAGTCAGGAAGTAAATTTACTTTGCGTTTACTTCCTGATAGTTCTAACTGATAGGAAGTGACTCAGCAGTTTCTATCACATTCTGTGGAGAACTGTAAGTCACTGACTTTCCTCTCCATTAGGATGTAACAGGAAAAAGTAACTGAAATTTGACCACTTGAGGGCACTGCTAATGTAAAAAAGATGGGTTTAAACTGTAATAACTCTGGAAATATACACCTCTCAGCAGTGGGAGTACCCTTATGCTCCTTTAAATGGGATGTTTAACCCCTTGAATGCTAGAAAAATCTCCAATGCATCATTTTACAATGCCTTTTTTAAAACTTTCCAGGTGTTAAAATCTCCATTTAGATCCATGCAAATTTGTATTTATTCCGTTTAGTGCACCTGTTTTGCTCCAGAATTGCCCCTCTCTATTACTTATTGAATTACAATTGCCTCTGTGGCATCGACAGGGTTAAGATTTATGTGATCTGTGGTTTTTAAGTAACAAAGCAACATGATGCATTTTAAAAAGGAAAATCATCACCACAATAAGTTGGATTTTATTTGCGTTCAGTAAAGTCCATTTTTACTTTTCAGCTGAACACCAAAAAAATTAATGGGGTTTAAGCCTAACCCTTTGAGTGTCAGAGGGGTACGCAACGCATTGAATATTAAATCCTACCCCACTTGGTTTTAGTATGTGCAGGAAATCCTAATTGCCCCTATGAATTTTGATCTTGTGATGTTTTTCAAGAGAGAATCTCTTCAGTCAGTTGTTCATGTCATATCCATGGACGCGGACATGACAGTTCCTGGATGTCAAACTCTGCTTGTTACACACAGTAATCTTAACTCTTTAAGGAAGAGAGAGGTGGGCAATCCATCACGTCACAGTGTGTTGCTTAGGGCTGGATTTACATCCCAGGAGCCCCTAGGCAAGGCACTCTAGGCACCCTTAGCCATGACCACACCTCCTCACATGGCTCACCCCCTAACCCATCCACTATTTCCTGGCACAGAAAATACCCTTTGTTATAACCAGCACAGCCAAAAAATGGTTTTAATCCCTTGGTTGCTAGAGAGGTCTCCAATGCATTGTAAAGCAATGTGTTAGCTCTCTAGCATCCAAGGGGTTAAATAATAGCCCATAAAGGGGTATAAAACTGGAGCAGAGACACAGAGTTTGCTCTGGCCACACACACAATTCAGAATGTGGGTGTGGCCAGGAGAGCTGAGGCTTCCCTCAAAACTTGGAGCACTAGGTAGATGCCTTCTCTGCCTGTTGGGAAATCCGGCCCTGGTGTTACTCACCCCTCTGGTCCTTCAAGGATTAAGTAGGCTGACGTACTGTGACTGCTTCATTTAAAAAAAAAACAAAAAAAAAAAAACAACTGCCATATCTGCCTCCATGGACGTGAAGTACAGGACTCGTTGAAGAGGTTATCTCTTGAACAAAAGCACAAAAGTGAAATTCATATGGGCCATTGGGATTTTGTGGCCATGGAAGGTAAGTAGAGGCTGGTTATTAGGAGACATTAGTTCTCCCTTTAAACGAGCATGATAATCGTATGTGGCCTAGTTTTCAGCCAAAACTTTCATGGAGAGAGCATTTTGTTGGTGTGTTTAACCTTTTGAGTGCCAGACAGGTATCAAACACATTGCGACACAATGCTTTGGATACTTCTCTAGCAATCATTGGGTTAAAAACTATTCCACCAAACAAAGACATTTTTTACAAATGCTGGCTAGGAACACATGGTCATTTTTAGGGGATAATAGCCTTTCATTTAATTTCAAAATTAGGAATATTCATTGGAAGGAACTGGCAGAATCTTTACCTCTAGTTTATGGACTTAACCCTTTGAATGCCAGAGGGGTATGCAACGCAATGCGTTGCGTACCCCTCTGGCATTCAAAGGGTTAAAGAGAAACTATCACCTGACTATCACATGTTGCCTTTATTCCAATTCTCCTTTGCATTGAACGTCTTTTTTTTTTTTTTTTTTATATAATCCGTTATTCTCCAAGATATTTGCTTAATGAGGTGACGTCACTTCAGGAAAGGCTATTGATCAACTCTGCCCCACAGCCTGTCAATCTTCTTCTGCCCCCCCCCCCCCCACCAAGTATTTCCTCATTCTAACCTGCTCTGATGACGGATGATTTCACCATGTAATCTGGAACACTCTCTTGCCAATGAGACCACGGCATCTTACATGGAGGAAGCCTCCGTCATTGGAGGAGGTTCGAATGAGGTGCTACTTGGGGAGGGGAACAGACTAAGATTGACAGGCTGTGGGGCAGAGTTGACCAGCAACCTGTCCTGAAGTGACATCACCGCATTACATTTAAGAGCTTATATCTTAGAGAGTAACAAATTATATTTAAAAGAAAAAATTACATGTTCAATGTAAAGGAGCATTGGCATAAAGGCAACATTAATACAGGTGACAGTTCCCCTTTAATTTATTATAAAACTAGCGTAAAAGCTTGTGTACACGGGCCAAGGTCTGGGTAATGTTAAGAGGCCACTACCTCACTGCTCCACGTAATGCAGTCTTGTGTCTCCTCACTCACGCGATGCAATCATGCATAGTAGAGACTGCCCCCGAACGCGGGAAGTCTCTACTGAGGATGACTGCATCGTGACAAACATCCTAGCAAATTATTATATAGGAGGATGTTACTTTACATTAAGTTTTATCACAAGAGGGAATGATTGCTATATTGTTCATTTAACCATTTAAGGAAAAGAGGGGTATGCGCACCCCTCCGGTTTTTAAAGGGTTAAATAATTTCCCTTTATTTACCCCTCCCACTTACATCAGCGATGCTTCCTAAAGAAACAAACAAATTGAGGCCTCTGTAATGGTTGTACCAGTGGGACAATTCAACGATTGCAATTTCACTTAAAGGGAGACTATCACCTAAAAATAAAATTGGGAAGTTTGAAAGTACTTTCAAAATCACCTTTATGTTGTAAGCCATTTTTAATGTATATAAATGATTGCCTAGTATTAAGGCTTTACGCAGAAACTCATTAATCAAAGTTCATTTTCTATCTTAATTTGGAGCCTCTGAGCCCGTAATTGTGCTGAATGTACAGAGGGAATGTTTGAGCTAGTTAGTTGGATAGTGAAGGGCAGTGTCTCCAGGGACTAAGACAGAAATAAAATATCTGTTTTAGCAAATATGATTGGGGGAGTCCGGTGTGTGTGTGTGTGTGTGTGCCCTTTACTAATGAAAACTTACCATTCAGACTGTACTAACAATACTAAATACTAGAGTTCTGTATGGTTCACTTAATCCTAGTCAGGGCTGGATTTCTCAATAGGCAGAGTTGGCAAATGGGACTGGGGCAGGATCATGTGCAGATGTGGCCATGGGCGGAGCTAAGGGCACCTAGAGTGCCTTGCTTAGGGGAGCCTGGGATACAAATCCGACCCTGATCCTAGTTAACCATTGCAGCATCCGCTTTGGCAGTTTCTCTGTACGCGGATAAATGGGCATTAACCCCTTAACAACGGTGGTTCTGGGGAGTGGATTCACCTTAACCCCATTTAAGGACCACTGAGCTTTTTTGCAGATTCAGCGGGCGTGCAGCCACGAGGGGAGCCCTGAATTCCATGACTTGCCAGAACCATCACTGGTCCTTAACCCAAGTTTATCCATGACGGTCCTGGAATTAGCAGTGGCTTGCTCTGTATATTATTACATTTGCCAGATCGCAGCATTTTTAATCATCAGTTGTGTTATGGGTTTAGATAAATGTCAGTAAAGTTTTAGTTTTATACACCAAGCGCCATTCATTCTCCAATCAAACACTAGGGCAATATAGTGAGCACTACAATAGGGACTAATTTCCCTTTACTTGTTTGTATAAAGTAGTCATAGTGCCTGGTAGCACTTCTACTATACCATTTATGAGTAAATAACTATAGTGGCTGTGGCCAATCTTAATTTCTCTTTTTATACAATATATTTTTTTTATTTAGAAAACTTTTTTTTATTATTTAGATGTACAAATTATGGTAGACACTAGACACTTCCTGTCTTATCCCTATATTACCTCCCCCACTCACTGACACTGTTCAGAAATGCATTGCCCACCTCCCCTAGCACTGACTTCCTGTCTTATCCCTGCATTACCTTACCCACTCACTGACACTGCTCAGCAATGCATTGGAACCTCACCTAGCACAGACTTCCTGTCTTATCCCTACATTACCTCCCCCCACTCACTGACACTGCTCAGTAATGCATTATTCACCTCTACTAGCACTAACTTCCTGTCTTATTCGTACACTACCTCCCTCACTCAATGGCACTGCTCAGCAATGCATTGCCACCTCCCCAAGCACTGACTTTCTGTCTTATGCCTACATTACCTCCCCACTCACTGACATTGCTCAGTAATGCAATGCAACCTCCCCCACCTCTGGCCTCCTGTCTTATCCCTACATTAACTCCCTCACTCACTGACACTGCTCAGCAATGCATTGCCCACCTTCCCTACCACTGACTTCCTGTCTGATCCCTACATTACCTTCCCCACACACGCTGCTCAGAAATGCATCTCCCCAGCACTGAACTGATTAAGTGTCACTGAGTGTGGCAGGTACTGTAGGGCTAAGGCAGGAACTGCCTGCACGGCTTGTCTTAATTATCATCATGTGTTCATCAAACTAATTAAAAAAAAAAAAAAAACTAGTTTCCTAAATAAACATGGTTAATGCAACTTATAGGTGATTTTAAAAGCTCTTTTAAACTTGCTAAATTGTTCAACGAAGAGGAAAACATTTTAAATAGATTTTTAAAATTCTCTTTTAACCATCTGAGTGCCAGAGGGGTGTATAATCCATTGATGGCACTAGCACTCATTGAGGCTTGTGCACTATGAAAAAGGGGTGCAGGTCTGGTGCAAACGTTGAATACCTTTCTGGCACATAAAAGGTTAAAAGATCTCTAACATCCAGTAGGTTAAACAAGGAAACAAATCTGTAATCCCAATGCAATAAGTGATTTCAGACAAAGGAACAAGAGTGTGGGAGATGATCTTTAAACGCTCCTCACGCAGAGTATTGAAATTCTGTCACCTACTCCTATCTGTGCAGTCATGGAGAGATTCTGGTTATCTACCATTTGTTACAAACAATAACCCCACTGTAAATGAATACTCAGACTGCGAATTCTGTCTCTCCACCTCACATTGGCACTATTTTCTGTCATTAATACTTAAAGGGATAGTAATACTTCGTTTTAACTTTATTTTATTTTGTAGGCATTAAAGAAACATGAAGAATGATATAAGTCTTATCTCTCAAACCTTTATGGTTTAAGAGATATTCACAAGCAAAGTGTCCCCCTCCCGCCCCTTTTACTGATGTAACACTGCTCAGCCAGAGCAGAAGGGAGGTGCCCAGGTAGACTGCAGAGAGGGACAATCTTCAATCAAGATAAGGGAAAAACCTGAAAAGCTTGTCAAGGGGGGCAGGGATTTTATTGTTCTCATAGGAATAAGAGTGTCCCCTTCTGTTATCTGTCCGGTCTATGGACTGCATTCCACATTTGAGAAGAGATGGCTTACACTAGGTAAAAGGGGCGGGAGGGGAAACTTTGCTTGTGAATATCTCATAAACCATAAAGGTTTGAGAGATAAGACTTATATCATTCTTCATGTTTTTTTAATGCCTACAAAATAAAATAAAGTTAAAACGAAGTATTACTATCCCTTTAAGATTGTTATTCTCAATAGAACTAGTAAAGCTTTTAATCTCTAACCCCTTGTGTGACAGAGCGATCAGCAGTGCACTTCTCTCCAATGCGTAACTCCTTCCTCCGGCGTGCAAAGGGCTAAACGCGGAAGTGCTTATTGTGTTGACCTTTGCATGTAGCTGGATGGATGTATCAGTACTTCTAGTCAAATACCTAATTATTGATCACTGGTATTTCTCTAAGGGGAAATTCATATATGAATGAAAAGGGAGTTAAAGGGATAGTAATGTTTCAAAATAAAAGCAGCTCCAATTAATCTTCATAGTATTTGGACCATGGAGTGTTATTTCAGTACTGTCAGAGTTGTAGTTCAAGAGTAATTGAATGATAAAGTATCCCCCTCCTGCCCCTTTTTACTGATGTAACACTGCTCACCTCAGAACACAAAGGTGGTGTCCAGATGGCTTGCAGAGAGGGACAATGTGCAGTTAGCATAAGGGGAAACCTGTCAAGGGGGTCAGGGTTTTCATTGTTCTCACAGTAAGAAGATTGTCCCTTGCGGTGAGATGTCTGGTCTGAGGACCAGATTCCACATCTGAGGGGAGGTGGCTTACACTAGGTAAAAGGGGCGGGAGGGGGATACTTTATCATTCAATTACTCTTGTATTGAAATAACACTCTCCATGGCCCAAATACTATGAAGATTAATTGGAGCTGCTTTTATTTTGAAACATTACTAGCCCTTTAAGTATGTAAGAAGAGGGACAGAGCAATTTTAACCCTTTGAGTGCAGAGGAGTTATGCCTCTGGCACTGAAGGAGTTAAGGGAACACTGCCAAATTCTAATAACTCCCCAATTATCTTAATCTAGGCATAAAATCTTAATGATCATGATAAATAAATTTTGCATGAACTGATTCCACACAATGAATCTAATTAGTAATTAATATCTCTACCTGGGAACTACCCCGAGACTCCGGGTTTTTAGACTTAATTACCAGGGCTACTGGGACAGAGAGGAATTCACCTGGTATGCAAGATCTATGGTAAACCCACCCAGTTACCCATTCCTCCCACTCTCTGTATCAAGATTAAAAAAAATATATATCAAATTTAGACATTAGTATATTATTCCTATAATTTTACATCTTCAGTGAGTTGTAGAATAGGGAATTGCGGTTCTTTGACTGTTGTTGGAACACAACACCCATGATCAAATGGGAGGTGTAGTCTGGCAACTGGAAAGCCACATGTCATTTGTTGATATGGAAAAAAATATTGATCAATAAGATGTTGCTATTTCCTCTCCTGGCACTCTGTTATGTCTGTAAACATTACTGCTATCCATTTGTCTTGTAAGTGATACCAAAATAAATTGAACAGTGATGTTGCACGCAAGCTTAGGAGCATTGGAAATACAAGCATGGGCCATATGTATAAAATCAGAGCGGAGAAACTCTGACAGGGGAGCCTCATACCAATGGGCTGTGAAGGTAGGTGTGGCATCAAGCAGCCAATAGGAATCAGCAGCTGCTTCTCTAGCGTTCACAGGACCAGCTCTGGGAACAAGAAGCCCAGGAGTGTCCTATACACTAAGAACTATGGGGGAGATTTATAAAAAATGGAGTTTCCATGTAAATTGTCTTTAAAGGGATAGGAATGTCAGAAAAAATGTATTATCTATATGGTAGATACAATTAAAAGAGAATACTTGCACTTATTCGTATCTCTCAGACCATTATGGTTTGAGAGATATAGGAAAATAAAGTTCTCCCTCCTCTTTCTGCTTGACGAGCTGTAAAGCTGTCAGAAGCAGATTTTGGTTCCTGGATCAGACGGCAGCTCTTCAGCAACGCCGACATAGCGATACCTAAAAATAAATACTTCATCGGAACGGTCTACAATGTGTGCCTGGTTTGCAAGCACACGTTGTAGACCATTCTGATGAAGTATTTATCTGTAGGTATCGTTATATCGGTGCTGCCGAATAGTTGTGTCTGGTCAAGCAACCAGAATCTGCTTCTGACAGCTTTACAGATCGTCAAGCAGAAAGGGGAGGGACCAGAGAACTTTATTTTCCTATATCTCTCAAACCATATTCAAACGTTATTGCAGTTCAAACTTGAATTTTTTAGATGCAGTATCACAGAGACCTGAAATTGTACAGTGACGCTTTTGCTACACCATCCTATGGATATTTTTGGTCAACTGACCATAAATCTCCATAGGATGGTGTAGCAACAGCACCAACTGTGCAATTTCAGGCCACTGTGATACTGCACCTAAAGATTTCCAGTTTGAGCTGTAATAACTTTTGAATAAAACATCAACTAGCAGTGGAGGTGCTCTTGTTTTACTCCAGGGGAAAAACCCTACAATATATATTTCTTTACATTTAAAGTATTGCTGTCCCTTTAAATTACAGTGGCCTTTTCACCCTATGGGAAGTTTAGTTAGTTTTGCAGAGAAGTAAAATTTGTACAGAGAGAAAATCTGTTGCACGTTATGTTAATTCCCTGCAACGTTATGTTAATTCCCTGCATATAGTACTCATCAGTTTTGTTCCAGACCAAATGTACCTTTCTCTGTACTAATAGATATATCCCAGAGTGTGGGCACCATCTAGATTCATTCATAGCACAGTGCATGTTAATAGTGGCACAAACTAATTTGCATAAAATGACAACAATAAATGAAGGCTCACTTCTTAGAAAATGTTTTATTGTCAATCGATTGGCTAGTGCAACATATAGGCAGATTTTACCTCTCTCTAAAATCATCTAAACCAGGGCTGTTCAAGTTCAGTCCTCAAGTCCAACCAGCAGGCCAGGATTTAACCCACTGAGTGCCAGAGGGGTACGCAAAGGGTTAGAGAGTTCCCTGATTAAGCACAGGTGAGTTAATCAGTGGACCATTCATTGTGACCGACTCACCTGTGCTTAATCAGGGAAATCCTTACATCCTGGCCTGTTGGTGGCCCCTGAGGACTGAACTTGTACAGCCTTGTTCTAAATAAGTACCGCAAGGTGACAAGTCCACTTTAAAGGGAATGCATTGGACTTAATGTATCAGTGCAAGCTGGAACATTTTGAACAAACCAGCTGTACAAGGAGAAACCAGAATTCCCCAAAATGCGTTCGAGACCTCTCTGGAATTCAAGAGGTTAAAAGCCCCATTTAAGTCAATGAAAAGATTCCCCTATGGTGCAATTTATGTGCCCCAGAAATCATCTAGCTTGATTTGATGCTTAAGGCATAACAGGGGATTAATTAATAAGCCGTTGCTATGACAGCACAGCACAAATTAGCTGTTAAGCTTTATTTATTTACATTAACACAAGTGCATTTGAGCTGTCCTCTATTTACACTATGCAGAGACTTAATCCCTTAACCCATTAACCCTTTGAGTGCCAAAGGGTTAAGGAACCATGACGTGCCAGGACCATCATGGGAAAACTTCCCTATAGAACCCATGGCGTTGCTAGCACATCATGGATTTCAGGGCTCCCCGCGCGGCTACACGCTGTTCAGGGAGCCCTGAATCAGATCGACCCAAAAGAAAAATGCTCCATGGTCCTTAAGTGCAGGTCCTTAAGGGGTTAAGGACACATGACGGTCCTGGCACAGACGTTTAGGACCAACATGTGACAGAAGTTTGTGATCGCATAGCGGCTGCACACACAACATGATGTTCAAATGGATGACCAGGAAGAAGTCACTATATGGGTCTGTTGTTAAATGGATAGTAATACTTAATATGTAAAATATATATATATATTGCAGTGTTTATCCCCCTGAGTAAAAAAATTGTACTCTCACTGCTGAAAGGTGTTTTATTGAGAAGGTATTACAGCTCAAAGTTGATTTTTTTTGGTGCAATATCACAGTGGCCTGAAATTGTACAGTGGCGCTGTTGCTACACCATCCTATGGACAGCTCTGATCCATAGATCATAAATCTCCATAGGATGGTGTAGCAACAGCGCCACTGTACAATTTCAGGCCACTATGATATTACACCTAAAAAATTCAACTTTGAGCTGTAATAATTTTTTAATAAAACCTTTCAGCAGTGGGAGTTCCCTTGTTTTACTCAGGGGGATAAACCCTATAACATTTTTTTTTTACATGTTAAGTATTACTATCCCTTTAAGACATTCTTTCGGCATTGTCTAAACCCCTTAAGGACTGCCCTAGTCCTCCAGAGCGCCCCACTCTCAGACCGCACAGGTTTAAACAATGCTGATAGAATGTCTTAACAACAGACCCTATAGTGACTACTTCCTGGTAATCCATTCAAACATCATGTTGTTTCATTACAATTTATATTTACATTTCTGCATATATATGGGGTTTATAAGCATTGGCACGAATGTTACAACAAATGAGACACAACGGCTAATTTGCATTGTGGTTTTTGAGGCTCCGGACTATGAAACAGACACGAATGAGTTTACATTCATCTGGAGGTTTAAATAGTGCTCATGAGAGTTTTGAATGTACTTTTGCAAGATTTGGTACAAGAGTAATAAATTATTATAAGCGATCTGTAAAAAATATTTAAAATCCAGACTTTTTTTCTAGAGTAGAACTATGGCAATACAAATAATTTGTGTAATAAAATGTTTTTGAATGCTGGTACGTGCATGTAACAAGCTTTCTACCAATCCTCCACAGGAACCATCTGATGTGAACTATATATATCTATCTAATCTATTTAACACTCAAGTAATAGTGGTGTCACAGAGCCCAATGCAGCGTGGAGTTTTGAGTTTGTAATAACTGGTTTGGCATTAGACCAGAATAAATATCTTGTTAACATGTACTGCATGAAGATTCACTGTACAAAATATATGCTGACAGTTGTAAACATCTAATTTCTCTTTAAAATTAAAAGGGTTACAGTGAAAAAAAAAGTTGTGATACCATTTATAAAATCCACAAAATGTTTGTAGGAACAATAAAGCTTATTTCATAGGAGTGATTTGGATGCCGCTGTGGTGTTGCTCCATTGGCAGCGTTAGATAGGGGAGAACACCACCTAATAGTAACCTCTACATACCTTATTAATGGTGAGAAACTCCTAATAGCTTCTATGAATTTTGACTTTGTGCTTTTGTTAAAAAAAAAAACATCCTCATTCAGTGCTGGATGTTAAATCCATAAAGCCAAACATAGTAACATAGTAAATTAGATTGAAAAAGACACAAATCCATCAAGTTCAACCCTTGCCTCATAACCCAGAGAAATGAGAATTATATAGCTTTCTTGCTGCCAAATAATTTTGTCTTTATCAGACGTTCCTGTCTTTCCTACTAATACACAGTATAACTCTGTATGTTTCCTTTTTAAATAAATGTATCTAATCTTCTCTTAAATGTATCCATTGTATCTACCATTACCACATCCTTGGGCAAGGAATTCCATAATTTAACAGACCTTACTGTAAAAAACCCTTCCTCTGCTGAAGTGTAAACCTCCTTTCCGCTAATCTCAAGGGGTGTCCCCCTGGTCATTTGGACATAAGGATTGATGGTATTTTTTTGTTTTACCCCTTTGAGTGCCAGAGGGGTATGCAAGGGGTATGGTCTTTAAAAGGGGAACAATCATCATGTGCATTGGGAAGATATGGAGGTACTACCAACTGTCCTGTCCGCCTCCATGGACATGATATGTAGGGCTGACTGAAGGTGCTACCTCTTGAACAAATGCACAAGTGCAAAATATATAGGGGCCATTAAGATTTTCTGGCCATAAAAAGGTAAGTGTGGCTTACTATTTGGAGGTGGTAATTGAGCTGTACTCCCCTGTGATCCAGTCAATTGAAGAGCGCATCTGATTAACGTCAGCCATTTATTAATGACCGATGCCACTTGGACTGGCTGGTGATGAGCACTGCAACATTACAACTGGTCGTGTAAGCAAGCTGCAAGACAAACCCTATGGGTTCCTGTTCTGATCTTCACTGCTGCACCTTCCCAGCTGTAACCAGTGTTGGTTACACCATGTGAATCAATAGTTATTTGTATAAACAGCCACACAGGGGGCTAATTGTTCTATTATTATTATTTTTTTTTTTTGGGGGGGGGGGTGACTGGCACAGTAGTACACTTTCTGTGCTAATATTACCCTGAGGTAGGTAACCATTGACACTTGTTTTTTCTACACCTTCCATCATGTTGGATTGGGTATCCCTCTGGCACTCAAAGGGTTAAGTGGCATGTAAACGATCTCAACAGAAAAGGAGACTGGAAGCCAGCTTTGCTTGAAAAGAAAGGTAGATTTCTATTTATTTTACAAAAACAAATAACTTTTAAGCAAAATGAAATGTCCTTTTTTCCCCAGGCATGAAAAAGCAAAAACCGCACTATGTTGAGGTCAGTCACAGTTTGCATGTTGTAGTTTGGCAGCTGGCAGGATTGAAAGCAGCCTCCCCTAACACAGAGTGAATTCTCAGTCATTTAAATCTGTTCAACCCCTTAAGGACGGGTGTGCACTGAAAGAGTTAATACAATCTAATTCAGGGCTCCCTGAATGTGGGGAGCCCTGAAATCCATGTTGTACATGTACAGCATGTGTCCTTATCGCATGTTGGACCCATGCCGTACAAGTGGGAGGAACAGGGTAGGAAGGATAAGAAATGGGAGGAACAGGGTGGGAAAGAAGAGAATTGGGTGGGAAGGAGGAGAAATGGGCAGAACAGGGTGGGAAGGAGGAGAAGTGGGCAGAACAGGGTGAGGAGGAGGAGAAGTGGCAGGAACAGGGTAGAAAGGAGGAGAAGTGGGCAGGAACAGGGTGAGGAGTAGGAGAAGTGGCAGGAACAGGGTGAGGAGTAGGAGAAGTGGCAGGAACAGGGTAGAAAGGAGGAGAAGTGGGCAGGAAATGTGAGGAACACGGGGAGAAGTAGGAGGAACCTGGTGGGAATGAGGAGAAGGGGCAGGAACCTGGTGGGAAGGAGGAGATGTGGCAGGAAGAGGGTGGGAAGGAGAGGTGGGCAGAGTTTTACAGGAAACTTACCACCGCTGGAGAATCTGCCTCTGTCCCCGGAGATCCAGTGAGTGACTCTAGAAACAGGAGTCTCCGAGGCAGATCTGAAGAGTTCCCAGACATGATCATTATCCTTCTCAAACAAAAAAGCCAGTTACCCTGCTGCTATGCCATCTGGCACTGAAATGGTTAAAAGAACATCTAGACCCAAGTAGGGCCAGATTCATCACAGGCCAAAAGCCAGGATGAGGAGAACATAGGAAAGAACAGTAGGGAACCAGGCCAGGATCAAATACAACTGAATGCAAGATACAGGTCAAGAACAAGGTTCTATCAAGGAGGATGTCACAATAATTGTGTCAGGGGAGCAGAAGCATTGTTCTGCAATGCATTGCATACGCTCCTGCTACTCAGAGTTAAATAGGGTGTGCATTTTCCAGAACTGAACATAGCGGGCATACCTGGGACCTCTCCAGATCTGCTCTGGAGACTCCAGCTTTTAGAGGTAATTACTGGGGACAGAGGGTGATTCTACGGTGGTGGTCAGTTTCCTGTGAAACTCTGCCCAGTTCTCCTTCCCACCCTGTATCACCCACTTCTTCTCTTTCCAACCCACTGATCCTCCTTCCCACCCACTGATCCTCCCACTCCCCACCCACTGATCCTCCTTCCCACACCCTGTTCCTCCCACTCCCCACCCACTGATCCTCCTTCCCACACCCTGTTCCTCCCACTCCCCACCCACTGACCCTCCTTCCCACACCCTGTTCCTCCCACTCCCCACCCACTGATCCTCCTGCCCACCCTGTTCCTCCAATTCCCCACCCACTGATCCTCCTTTCCACACCCTGTTCCTCCCACTCCCCACCCACCGATCCTCCTTCCCACACCCTGTTCCTCCCACTCCCCACCCACTGATCCTCCTTCCCACCCTGTTCTGCACACTTCCCGCCCACTTTGTCTACCCACCCAGTTAAACCTCACCCCTTTATGATGCAAATCACATCATTTACATACCCCTCATCGCAGCACATGAGCCCTCTTAGGGGATTCAAGAGGATGAAGTTCCCAGGTAGGCATGTAGGTGATTCTGAAATCTCTTAGTCTTAGTTTCACTGTAACTCTGAGCTCCTGAGGGGTGTCCAACACATTGAGAAGCAATGCTGTGAATACCCCTCTAGCACTCAAATTGTTCACACTTTAAGATACTGTCTGGTCTGAGATTTAAGGTAGAAACTTCTTCCTTTTTTTCCTGGACTCTAAGAGCTGCAGTTAGCACAGTAGTGGTGTGATTACCCAAAGCCATTACAAACTTCTGTCTCATATGAACATACTGAGTCTAAGATGAACGTTCAGGAGATGCGAACCATCTCAGAAACAACTGATGTTACAGAATTGTAGGTAAAGAACAAAACTGCAGATGTGGAACTACAAAACTCACACCAGAAAAGACCTTATTTACCTTAGGAGACATGGGGAAAGGGCAAAATGAAGGTAAGAAAATAGAACAATTGTTATATACAGCCACAAATATAGTCAGATGTTTATAACTGATAAAATATACAATTCAGCACTTCAGCCTTATTCACCAAGATAAAAAGGTGCTCTTAGGGAGCATTATAGGGTTGAAATGAAGATTCCACAAATGTTCATGGATTTAACCCTTTGACTGCCAGAGAGATAGCCAACCCATTGCTTCACAATGAGTTGGATACTTCTCTGGCACTCAAAGAGTTAATCAAGTCCTTCAAACCCCCCCCCTAAAAAAAAAAATGCTAGAAATGCATTTGAGACCTTTCCACATACCTCCCAACATTTCAAATGGCCAAAGAGGGACACGTGTTTTAGGGGGTGTAGCTGGGGGTGTGACTGGTGGGCAGGGCATAACCACACATTTTTAGTCTATTTCACGACCCACTGACACCTCCTTGTGTGATCTAATAAAGGACTTATAACAAGACCATAGTATTTTATTTACATAGACCCATTTATAAACACACATACTGACTTTAAACAAACATTAATGTGAGTTGTATTGCTGTGGAGCAATGTGATACACTTATATACACACCACACAATCTGATCTCCTAAAAAGAGGGACACCAGGGTGAGAAAGAGGGACAGGGGGATTTGGGTCTAAAATAGGGACTGTCCCTCCTAACGAGGGACACTTGGGAGGTATGTTTCAAACATTAGAGTGGTTAGAAGTTCCATTTAAAATTAATGGGAATGTTCTAACGCCCCACCACCACACACAATAGCGGTTTGATGAATAAGGTGCCTCCTTGTCCTTAAATGATAACATTAATAATAATTAAAAAAAATTCAGAAAGGGTAACTCCATTTCAGTGGTTCTCAATATATTTTCTTTTCTGGAACAAAGACAATGTCCATTATATATTAAAATAAAGGGCCTGAAATAAATGACGCATTTCACAGTGATACATGCAGCTTCCTCTGAGTAAAAAGGCCAATCAATATATATTATATATATCATCAAGGTTCCCGAGCAGAGAGAGGATATTCTCTATGCCTGCATATCTGTCAGCCTTGGAATCAATTCTGACTATTACACTTGTGAGCAGCCATTTCGTCTTTTATTTTACCTTAATTGTGTTAATTATATCGTGTACTTGGGTGCCTCTGCTTTTTGTATATAAAAGGCAACAAAATTTCAGTGACACACTAAAGCATAACTAAATATAATACAAAGTTTTGATGCTCATCCCTAAAGAGTTAAGACTAGTGTTGAGCGAGCATGCTCGGCCGATGCTCGGATCGGCTCGAGCATCGCTCTGCTCGGCACATGGCGGTACTCGTACGAGTACCGCATGTGCTCGCCCGCCATGTTCGGGTCTCCTCCCCGCACGTTTTGCGGCTGCTGCGCAGCCAATAAACGTGCAGGGAGGCTCTGACATCAGTGTAATGCCAGCAGCCATGTTGGCTGCTGGCATTACACTGATTGGCTGGCCAGAACCCGTGGTCGGGTGCTGTATAGCACCTGACCAGCGAGTTCGGCTCAGTCTTAGCCAGGGAGAGATGAGGATAGGAAGGGAAAGTCAGTGTAGGGAGAAAAAAAGCAAAATTGTGAAAAAAAAAGAACCAAAAGTCCTTTTTAGGACTACTGTGTGTGGGGGCAGCAGGTTATTTTGTGTGGGGGGAAAAAAACAAAAAAAAAAAAATTTCATATATTCTGTTTAGTGTGCAAAGTTGCAGATTAGAGCACATTCTGTTTAGTGTGCAAAGTTGCAGATTAGAGCACATTCTGTTTAGTGTGCAAAGTTGCAGATTAGAGCACATTCTGTTTAGTGTGCAAAGTTGCAGATTAGAGCACATTCTGTTTAGTGTGCAAAGTTGCAGATTAGAGCACATTCTGTTAAGTCTTCAAAGTAAAATATCAGTCACATATTCCATTCAGTGTGCTTCACCGCAGTTTAGCAGCCTATTCTGTGTACTCTGCACAGTTGCAGAATAGGAAGAAATACTGTTAAGTCTTCAAACTAAAATATCAAAGTCACATATTCCATTCAGTGTGCTTCGCCGCAGTTTAGCAGCCTATTCTGTGTACTCTGCACAGTTGCAGAATAGGAAGAAATACTGTTAAGTCTTCAAACTAAAATATCAAAGTCACATATTCCATTCAGTGTGCGTCACCGCAGTTTAGCAGCCTATTCTGTGTACTCTGCACAGTTGCAGAATAGGAAGAAATACTGTTAAGTCTTCAAAGTAAAATATCAAAGTCACATATTCCATTCAGTGTGCTTCACCGCAGTTTAGCAGCCTATTCTGTGTACTCTGCACAGTTGCAGAATAGGAAGAAATACTGTTAAGTCTTCAAACTAAAATATCAAAGTCACATATTCCATTCAGTGTGCTTCGCCGCAGTTTAGCAGCCTATTCTGTGTACTCTGCACAGTTGCAGAATAGGAAGAAATACTGTTAAGTCTTCAAACTAAAATATCAAAGTCACATATTCCATTCAGTGTGCGTCACCGCAGTTTAGCAGCCTATTCTGTGTACTCTGCACAGTTGCAGAATAGGAAGAAATACTGTTAAGTCTTCAAAGTAAAATATCAAAGTCACATATTCCATTCAGTGTGCTTCACCGCAGTTTAGCAGCCTATTCTGTGTACTCTGCACAATTGCAGAATAGGAAGAAATACTGTTAAGTCTTCAAACTAAAATATCAGAGTCACATATTCCATTCAGTGTGCGTCACCGCAGTTTAGCAGCCTATTCTGTGTACTCTGCACAGTTGCAGAATAGGAAGAAATACTGTTAAGTCTTCAAAGTAAAATATCAAAGTCACATATTCCATTCAGTGTGCTTCACCGCAGTTTAGCAGCCTATTCTGTGTACTCTGCACAGTTGCAGAATAGGAAGAAATACTGTTAAGTCTTCAAAGTAAAATATCAAAGTCACATATTCCATTCAGTGTGCTTCGCCGCAGTTTAGCAGCCTATTCTGTGTACTCTGCACAGTTGCAGAATAGGAAGAAATACTGTTAAGTCTTCAAAGTAAAATATCAAAGTCACATATTCCGTGTAAGATGAAGAAGGCGGGTAAAAAGGGACGGGGAAGTGGACGTGATCCTGATAGTTCAGGGCGCGGGTCAGGACGCGGAGAAACTGTGCCTGGTGCCAGAGCACAAGAAAGAAAGACATCCACCATACCTAGCTTCATGTCTAATTTTACAGGGCGTCGCAGGACATCACTCTCGAGGTCCGACCACTGCGAACAGGTGGTCGGTTGGATGTCAGCTGATACTGCTTCCAGTCGGTTAAGCACCACCCTGTCTTCCACCAAGTCCACTCTCAGTAGCCAAGAGTCTGGTCAACATAATCCTCACTCTGATCATCCTTCCTCCCACCATAGACGGTCTGGTCAAAGAAGTGATCCCACACTGGGATATAGTGAGGAGCTCGTCTCATCACCAATCCTTCATTTGACCCTCTCTCCAAGCACGCTTGCAGAGGAACATGACATCTTATGCCCTGATTCACAACCTCTAGAGGGTACCCAATCACAAGAAGATGACAGATGTGAACGGCATTTAAGGTCAAAGGAAGTAGTGGATGATGATGATGATGATGATGAGACACAGTTGCCATTAAATCAACCACTATTACTGTCTCAAGACCTTGTTGAGGAGGATGTTATACAGTTGTCAATGACTGAGTATGTGGTGGGATCAAGACATGAGGAGGATGATCAGAGTGAGGAAGTGGAGGAGGACTTGGTGGACGATGAGGTGACTGACCCCACCTGGGAAGGTGTAGAGCCGAGCGATGACAGCAGTCCTGAGGGTGAGCCATCTGCAGCACCGCAACAGGCTGGAAGAGGCAGTGGTGTGGCTACAGAAAGAAGGCGGACCGCACCCAACCGGCCCGCAAATGTTCCACGGAGCACCCCCTTGCGTAAATCTCCCTTGCCAAGGGGTAGGTGTTCCGCGGTATGGCGTTTTTTTAAGGAAAGTGCGGACGACAAAAGAATTGTAGTTTGCAACCTGTGCCACACCAGAATGAGCCGAGGCATGAACACTAGAAACCTCACCACCACCAGCATGATCCGACACATGGCATCCAAGCACCGTAATAAGTGGGAGGAACGCCTGGATCGCCCATCTGTGTCTGCAGGCCACACCATTGCCTCCTCTTCCCCTGTTTTCGGTGCCGGCCAATCGCCTGTCGAAGGCGCAGGCCCGCATACCTCCCGCCCTGCACCTGTACCATCTGAAGCACCATCAGCGACCACATCCACTTCCCTGTCCCAGCACAGCGTCCAAATGTCGTTACCCCAGGCATTTGAGCGCAAGCGAAAATACCCAGCCACCCACCCACAGGCCATAGCACTAACCTCACACCTTTCCAAATTACTGGCCATCGAAATGCTGCCATTTAGGCTTGTGGACACTGAGTCCTTCCGCAGCCTGATGGCAGCAGCTGTCCCTCGGTACGCGGTCCCCAGCCGCCACTACTTTTCCCGGTGTGCCATCCCCGCATTACACCACCATGTGTCCCGTAACATCACCCGTGCCCTGACCAACGCAGTTACTGGGAAGGTCCACTTAACGACTGACACATGGACAAGTGCTTGTGGCCAGGGACGCTACATTTCCCTGACGGCACACTGGGTGAATGTCGTGGAGGCTGGGAGCAACTCGGACCCTGGGATGGCACGGGTGCTACCCACGCCGAGGATTGCGGGCCCTACCTCCATCAGGGTTTCCGCCAGCACCTACGTTATTGGCTCCTCCTCCTCCGTTTCCACCTCCGAATTCTCTACACGCAGCGCCACTCCCCCATCAGCCAGTAGCTGGAAGCAGTGTAGCACTGCAGTGGGGAAGCGTCAACAGGCCGTGCTGAAGCTGATCTGCCTTGGGGACAAACAGCACACGGCCTCAGAGCTGTTGCAGGGGATTAGTCACCAGACCGAGCAGTGGCTCTCGCCACTCAACCTGCAACCAGGCATGATTGTGTGTGATAATGGGCGTAACTTGGTGGCGGCTTTGGAGCTCGGCAAGCTCACACACGTACCATGCCTAGCGCATGTATTTAATTTAGTGGTTCAGCGATTTCTAAAAACCTACCCCAATGTGCATGATCTCTTGACCAAGGTGCGCCGTGTGTGTGCACATTTCCGTAAGTCATCTACAGCTTCAGCCGGCCTGTTGAAGCTGCAGCAGCGCTTACAATTGCCAGCTCACCGGCTGCTGTGTGACGTGAGCACGCGCTGGAACTCCACCTTCCACATGTTGGCCCGGCTTTGTGAGCAGCAGAGGGCAGTAGTGGAGTACCAGCTGTTACACGGTCGTCGCCTCTCCGTTCAACTTCCTGTAATCAGAAGTGAGGAGTGGGAATGGATGTCAGACCTCTGTGAGGTTTTACGCAATTTTGAGGAATCGACACAGATGGTGAGCGGCGATAACGCTATTATCAGTGTAACCATCCTACTTCTGTGTCTACTGAAACGCTCGCTGCTCACAATTAAAACTGACGCTTTGCATGTGGAAGAGGTGGAAATGCGGGAGGAAGAGCTTACACAAGGTGATAGCCAGAGCACCCTCACTTCGTCTTCTCAGCGACAATTGGAGGAGGCGGAGGAGGAGGAGGAGGAAGACACGGTTGCCTCCGCTACAGAGGGTAGCCATGGAACTTTAGTTCCATCTCTTCAGCGTGGGTGGGCAGAAGAGGAGGAAGAGGATGAGGAGATTGAGAGTCATCCTCCTGGTGAGGACAGCGAAATCTTGACTGTTGGTACTCTGGCACACATGGCTGACTTTATGTTAGGCTGCCTTTCCCGTGACCCACGCGTTATACGCATTTTAGACAACACGGATTACTGGGTGTTCACCCTTCTGGACCCCCGCTACAAAGAGAATTTCTCATCTCTCATTCCTCCGGTGGAGAGGACAAGCAAAATGGTGCAATACCAGAAGGTTCTTGTCGAAAAATTGCTCCAAAATTTTCCATCTGACAACGCTGGCGGCAGAGTATGTGCTACCTTGGCCAACCGAGAAGGGGAGAAAAGGGGAGCACACAGCAGTTCCGACAAAGGCAGGGCAACACTCTCCAAGGCGTGGGACACCTTCATGACACCCCGCCAGCACCCTCACCCTGATGCGCAGCCTAGTGTCACAAGGAGGGAAAAGTTTTGGAAGATGGTGAAGGAGTACATAGCAGACCGTGTCAGCGTCCTCAATGATCCCTCTGTGCCTTACAACTACTGGGTGTCCAAGCTGGACACGTGGTATGAACTGGCACTCTACACCTTGGAGGTGCTGGCCTGCCCTGCCGCCAGCGTTCTGTCTGAGCGGGTATTTAGTGCTGCTGGTGGCATCATAACAGATAAGCGTATCCGCCTTTCCACCGACAATGCTGATAGGTTGACACTTATAAAAATGAACAAGGCCTGGATTTCCCCTGACTTCTCCACTCCACTGGAGGAAAGCCGCGGGGGAACATAAACTCACTTTATATATGTTATTTACAATGATGTGAATACTCTGTATTCCCATTCACCCCTTCCACCCAAAAAACGGGTATATGGTTGACTCTTAATCTTCTCATCCTCCTCCTCCTCTTCCATATGCCCTGGGATATAATTTTTATATAGGGCCAGCTCACCAGCGGGCCCTGTGATATAATTTTTATATAGGGCCAGCTCACCAGCGGGCCCTGTTTGACAATTTTTATATAGGTCAGCTCACCAGCGGGCCTTCTCATATAATGTTTTATTGGGTCAGCTCTCTAGCGGGCCCTCTCATATAATGTTTTATAGCGTCAGCTCACTAGCGGGCCTTCGCATATAATGTTTAGGATGGTCAGCTCCGCAGCAGACCCTCACCCTTAATGTTTTAGATGGTCGGCTCAGCGCACGTTTCCCTCTTAATCATGGCCCCAGTTCAGAAAAATCAAGGAAATTTTTGGGAGAATTTGCCTTTGCGCACATTTCCCTCTTAATCATGGCCTCAGTTCAATAAAATCAAGGAAATTTTTGGGAGAATTTGCCTCTGCGCACGTTTCCCTCTTAATCATGGCCTCAGTTCAGAAAAATCGAGGAAATTTTTGGGAGAATTTGCAGATGATATACAAGTAAATATACAGCAAATACTGTTTGGTAACAATTTTTCGCCTAAAGCCGTTTTTATCTTCCTTTTTGTGTGTTTTACGGTCAGTCTGTAAAAATGGCGTACTACGGGCGAAAGATCGTTCCCAGCAGCAATGTTGGAGTCCAACATGCATCCAGACATCCTCCCTATGCTGTCCCTGAACCATTTCTGTGGTGTTTCCATCATTTTCTGCCCTTTTCCTATGGACCAGGCACCCTCCCCTCATCAGAGCAGGGGGTGCCTGGTGTAATGCTCGAGTCCTCCCATTGACTTCAATGGGGCTCGGGTGCTCGGCCGAGCACTCGAGCCTCAGGGGGTGCTCGGTCAGAGCACCCGAACACCCGAGCATTGGGGTGCTCGCTCATCACTAGTTAAGACAGTGTACATAGCCAAGGTTCTGGGACTGCACTCGCAGGAATCAATTGATTGAAGCAAAAAAGACGTTTATTATGATGCTACTCCAACATGTCGAATGTTTTCGGTCCAAGCATGGACCTTCATCGCATTGGCTTTTGAATTTTTGGCACTGGATGCTCTCGGATTTTCAATCAAAACTTAATATTAGGTAAAAAGGAACCTCAGC
Organism: Rhinophrynus dorsalis; assembly: GCA_037306005.1. Taxonomy (NCBI): domain Eukaryota; kingdom Metazoa; phylum Chordata; class Amphibia; order Anura; family Rhinophrynidae; genus Rhinophrynus; species Rhinophrynus dorsalis. Next base: position 84,802,021 of record CM074728.1, read on the forward strand.
GAAAAAAATACAAACTATTGATACATATTTCATTTACTAAAGAATATTATGCAAAATACAATGCCCCAATGTGAAAAAATAATTGCCCCTTAGACTCAAAACTTGGTTATGGCACCTTTAGCAACAACGGCAGCAAATGAACACTTCTTGATCAATCTCTGACCATACCATGGTAGAATTTTGGGACTCTCTTCCATGCAGAAATACTTTAACCCTTGGTGACATTTGCGGGTTTATGAGCATAAACTGTTTCAGGTCCTGCCACATCATCTCTATGGGATTTAGGTCCAGACTTTGACTAGGCTATTCCAGCACTGCTGCACTTTACATTTTTTTATTCATTAACTATTCTAATGTAGACTTGCTTGTGTGTTTCGGATCATTATCTTGCTGAATGACCTAGCTGAGCTTTAACTCACGGATGGATGGCTTGGCATTCTCTTCTAGAATTCTCTGATACAAAGCAGAATTCACAGTTCCTTCAGTGATGGCAAGTTGTTTGGTTCCTTATGCAGCAAAGCATCCCAAAATCATGACATTGACACCACCATGCTTGACTGTTGGTATGAGGCTTTTGATTTGCAATGCAGTGTTTGCCAGACAAAACTGCCCAGGTCACCCAAAAAGTTCCACTTTAGACTCATCTGTCCATCAAACATGGTTCCAGAACTCTTGAGGATCATCAAGGTGATTTTTGGCAAACGCTAAATGAGCTTTCATGTTCTTCTTAGTGAGCAGTGGTTTCCACTTTGCTATGCTGCTGTCATTCTTATGTTTGCACAGTGTCTTTCTGATGGACGAATCATAAACACTGAAGTTAACCGAGATGAGAGAGGCCTGCAGATCCCTGGATGTTGTTCTAGGGTCATCTGTAACTTCCCAGATTATTTTACACCATGCTCTTAGAGAAATTTTGGCAGGATGAACACTCCTGTGAAGACTCACTACTGTCCAAGCCTTCTCCTTTTGGTCTATATGACTCTGATTGTGGTTTGGTGGATCCTCAGAGCCTCTAAAAAACTGTTTTCCGGAGGTGTTCAGAATTTTTTTTTAATTATGGCACAAAGTGGCTTTGGAACCTGTGTGCCGATAACTTCAATCAATGATGGCAAGGGCCAAAGTGAATCAGATTTTTTGTTTGGCAGGACTGGTTCAAATCAGGTCTTATTGTTTAAAAAGGTATTCAAACACCAGACCCTAATAATCTATTTCATTGGTTTGATTTAACTAGGGGGTCAATAACTTCCATACATGAAGATTGGTGTTTGATTTCCTAGCACACCAAACAAATGAAACAAGCACCAAATGTTGGTGCCAATTTTTCTCAGGCTCCATCTATATATTATTACAACCCACAAAATGATCTGACAAAATTCAATGTGAAAAATATGCAACAATGCAGAAAATCAGACAGTGGGCAGATACTTTCCCAGCACTCCATGTAACAGCCTCCTGGGAGGATGGTTATTTTGTAACTTGCTCCTATTCAAAGCTTTAACCTTTGAGTGCCAGAGGGGTACACAATGCGTTGTGTAACCATCTGGCACTCAAAGGGTTAATCTCTTGTCTTCTAAAGAAGGCTCCGATGCAGACACCTCCCTAGTATCCAAGGAGTTAACCCAAATTTCCAGTTATTTGGTGTACTAACCATTTTTACATTGTTACTGCCTTTCTACCAAAAAAATTTGGCTGAAAGAATCAGGACTATGGTAAAGTTAAAGGGACAGTAATGCCCCATAAAAAAATGTTTAGAGTTTTGCAGAGATTAAAAAAATAAATTATATGCCACAAATCCTATCTCTCAAACCTTTATGGATTGAGAGCTATCCACTGCTAAAGTTTCTCTTCACCTGATGTCAGCTGTAAAGCAGACACAAAGAGATCCGTGTTGGCCAACATGAGGAGGCTCTTCAGCAGAGCCGCAATAGCGCAATTTAAAAAGAAATACTTCTTTGGAACGGTGTAAAAAGTGTGCTTGCAAACCAGACACACTTTGTTGACCATTCCAAAGAATATTTCTATTTAAATCGCTCTATTGAGGCTCTGCTGAAGATCCACTTGACGGTCCACGGACCAAGAACTCCTGCTGTCAGCTTACAGCTGACGTCATGAGAAGGGGGGGGAGGGGAACTTTAACAGAGGGTATCTCTCAAACCATAACGGTTTGAGAGAGAGAATTTGTGGCATATCATTTTTTTTTTAATCTTCAAATTAAATCTAAGCATTTTTATGAGATATTACTGTCCCTTTAATGTTTGTATGAACCCCAGCTGTGCTTTTACAATTGCTTTCTCATTTCAGATGTAAACCTAACAGTATTCAATCTCCACCACTTCCATTATTAGGCTTCTAGACAAGACAAAAGGCATTTCTCCCAATGGGTAAATCCATTCCTGATTACTTTTCTTTGCCACTTGGCGACACAGTAAATGTTCTGCATGTTGACACTGCATTTTAAACAGGTGTCAAGACTACTTTGTCCTTTGAGTATTACAAATTGATGATCTTTCTTGGTAGAGGGGGAGAAGATACATCTGTGACTCGGTTTGTGACCTGCATTTTATAGTTACCAGAGAACACGGATTAATTGTGCTAGAGCGGATTTTCAATTGTTCCTAGCACCAGACGTAGCTTTTCCATTAGACTTAATTCACTAGTTTTATAAACGTCTCCCAGCTGTCTGTTGTGCTCTGTGAACTTTTCTTCTTATCCAACAGAACGTCTACCCTGGAATTAAAGCGGAACTAACACCCCTGAATAAATCTGGCCCAAATAAATATCCATCTGGTTACTAGCTGCTCAATAGCGCTAGTTGCCAGAAATATTACCTGGTGTTTGAGAATTGTACGCTGTTCCCGGACTGACAGGCAGGAAACAGTGCAGACATATTTCCATAGTGACGTCTGCGTGCCTGCGCTGTCAGTCCCAGCCGTCTCTAGGAGGCATTGCTAGGGGCCATTCAGCTCCAAAAGGGACTGACAACGTAGGTGCGCATACGTCACTATGGAAAGATGTCTGCACTGTTTCCTGCCTGTCAGTCTTGGAACAGTGTACAATTCTCAAACACCAGGTAATATTTCTGCCGACTAGCGCTACTGAGCAGCCAGTCGCCAGATGGGTATTTATTTGGGCCAGATTTATTTAGGGGTGTTAGTTCTGCTTTAAATTCCTCCTGGGTTCTGTGATGCTGGAATATCTCATTTGAGACAATCAGGAAATGTATCCAATGCAGCTACAGTGGTGCGAGTGCTATCTTATGTGTAATTAGTGACAGCTCCACCCAACCCCACTTATATAATTGATTAGAAACAATTTCAGAGCAAATTGCATCATGGACCTACAGGACCTAAAAAGGGATTAATCTAGAACCTGAAATTCAAGGCGAACCAGGGCCCGGATTTCCCAATAGTCAGAGTAGGCAACTGCCCAGCGCTCCAAATTGAGGGGTGGTGCCTCAGCTGTGCTGGTGACACCCACATTCTGAATTGTGGGTGTAATCAGAATGATCGTAATGTCCCTACGCTAGTTGAATTCCCCTTTAACAGTTATTAGTTAACCCTTTGGATGCTGGAGAGATCTCCAACGCATCTCCCTAGCAACCAAGGGGTTAAAGCCTTTTATTTGGACTTCGCTTGTTATAGGCACAAGGTATTTTCTGTGCCAAGAAATAATGGATAGGTCTGGGGGTGGCGCCATGTAACAAATGAGGGTGTGGTCATGGATGGAGCTAGGGGTGCCTGGGATGTAACTCCAGCCCTGAGGAGAACTAACATTTCGTAATAACCCCCTTACTTTACTTGCTGTTGCCAGAAAATCCTCATGTCCCTTATGAATTTTCTCTTGTGCCTTTGTTCACAAAGCATCTTCAATCAGTCCTGGATGTCATGTCTATGGAGGCAGACATTGCAGTTACTGGCAGGATCACAGGATGTAAACCCTGCTCATGGTAATTTTAAAGGGATAGTAATGTTTCACAATAAAAACAGCTCCAGTTAATTTTGATAGTATTTGGGCCATGGAGAGTGTTATTTCAATACTGTCAGAGTTGTATTTCAAGAGTCATTGAATGATAAAGTATCCCCCTCCTGCCCCTTTTACTGATGTAACACTACTCACCTCAGAGCAGCAAGACTGTCCGGATGGATCACAGAGAGGGACAATCTTCAGTGATCATAAGGAAAAACCTGAAAAACCTGTCAAGGGGGTCAGGATTTTCCTTATGATCACAGTAAGAAGATTGTCCCTTGCTGTGAGCTGTCCGGTCAAGAGACCAGATTCCACATCTGAGGAGGGGTGGCTTACACTAGGTAAAAGGGGTGGGAGGGGGATACTTTATCATTCAATTACTCTTGTACTACAACTCTGACAGTATTGAAATAACACCCTCCATGGCCCAAATGCTATGAGATTAATCAGAGCTGTTTTTTTGTGAAACATTAATATCTCTTTAACTCTATAAGGACCAGAGGGGTATGCAATGCATTGTGAAGTGATGCTTTATGCATCCCTGTGGTACTTAAAAGGTTAATTAGGCTCATGTAGTCTGGCTGCTTCAGTATGAAAACATTGCAAGAAACTGTCATGTCCGCCTTTGTGGACATAACATACAGAACTGATTGAAGATGCGGCCTCTTGAACAATGGCAAATTTCAAAGGGGCCATTAGGATTTCCCAATCTTTGAAAGGTAAGTGGGTGGTTGTTAGGAGGTGTTGCTCCTCATTTCAGGAAGAGATAAATTTGTTACTGAGATGTAAATTATAGCACAGCAATTAGATCAGTGATTTAATCCATCTAGCATTCAAATGGTTAACAGAACCTTGGATGTATGGAAACCCTCATAAAGCTGATTGATAAAAAAAATCCCTGAAAAAATAACCTACCCACTACGTTTGATAAAGACTCTGCCACATCCAGCTTACAGGGTTCATGGCTCTATACAGGAAAACAGGTTTTTAATGCATGTCAGTTATCACATTGATTGTGATTTTCATTTCTCATACATCCTAGATCATCCTAGTATATGAATGTGATGAGTAGCGGTTAAAGTACTGATTTTTATATGCTGTCACAGTACTTTGCGATATTAGCTTTGATATTTTAGCATTTTTATTTTCAATTTCATTCTTGATTACTGAAGTGACATGCGGTTAATAATATGTACACATGTATATTCCTGTATAATATTTTAAATTTTTCTTTTCCTCTTCATCTTTATTATGTACTATTATTTATGTTCACCTCCACTTCATCTCTGACCTTGTGACGTGGTGACCTCCACTAGGTTATTTAACCCCTTAACGACCGGGGAATCAGGAAGCCGAAGTGACTTAACGACCACGGAGCAATTTTTTTTTTATTGCTCCGTTGCGTTCCGGACTCCCCGAACGGCGTGCAGCCGTACTATGACCGTCAAGGGTCGTTAAGGGGTTAAAGGTGTTCACTATCACTTTACTGTAATCTTGAGAAAGGCCTAAGATAAGGCCGAAACGTAGATTCTAATAAATCAGCACGTTTTCACCTTCAAAAGACCTGTGAGTGCGGTTTTTCTACATCCTGTACCCACTACTTTGATATGTTGGAGATGTCTCCAGAAAAAAGATTAAGGCTCTTTACCAGCATAACAAAATATATTTTGATACAGATGCACCAATGCTCAGAATTAAAAGGATCAGCAAACTGATCTGAGATCTGTTGGGTGAGGGCATCTGTGTTTGTGGGGACGAGGGAACCTGCAGAGGGTTACAAAGATTCTTGTTTGTTTGTTGGTTTGAGAGGACGGGGAAGGAAGAGCTGGAGGAGAAGTTTAGGGAGAGAAACCTGGCTCAGGGAGATAGAGACCTTGAGAGGTGGACAGGAAGAGACTTTGGGCCGTATGGTCAAAAGAAACGTGGAGGAGTTCTGAGGCAAACCATTTGCACTATAGGAGAAAAGTAAAAATTCCAAAAATGCCCATTAATGTAAATGGGGATTTTAATCCACTGAATGCTAGGGAGGTCTCCAAAGCATGGCCTCACAATGCGCTGGAGATGTCCCTAAAGTTCAAGGCATTAAAATCCCCACTTAAATCAATGGGAATTTTTAGTTCTCTAAAGCGTAAATGGTTTGCCACAGAACCCTCCACTTTTATTTTGAACATACATCTCTGTGTGTGTGTCTGTGTGTGTGGTGGGGCAAGTAGCTTGTGGAGGGATGAAGAGGTCACAGAGACAAGGGTGGAGGGGGTAGAGAGAGAACAATGATTAGAAAATGTCAGACAAGGCTGAGGTGACAGATGGTGTATGTGTGATTCTGTTTTTTCAGAGGGACAAGGATGGGGAAGCGGGCAGTATATAGGTGATTCTGTGGATACCAGTGGTCAGTGGAAGAAGGCTGAGGGCAGTGTATGGGTGCGTCTGTTGATACCAGTGGATAGTGGAGGAAGGCTGAGGACTTTGTATGGGTGGATCTGTTGATACCAGGGGATAATGCAAGAAGACTGAGGACAGTGTATGAGTGGGTCTGTTGATACCAGGGGATAGTGGAAGACTGAGGACAGTGTATGAGTGGGTCTGTTGATACCAGTGGATAGTCTAAGAAGACTGAGGACAGTGTATGGGTGGATCTGTTGACACCAGTGGATAATGGAAGAAGTCTTAGGAAGCAGTATATACAAGGCTCTGTGGATAAAAGTGGACAGTGGAAGAAGGCTGGAGAAGCAGGAAGTATATGAGTATTTCTGTAGATATCAGTGGGCACTGGAAGAAAGTTTAGGACAGTGTATGTGTCAGGAGTAGCCAACCCTGCTCAATAATCCCTTACCACCCGATGACGTCCCAGGACCATCATGGCTGTCCAGTCGTTAAGGACCGGTGATGGTCCTGGCACGTTATGTATTTCTGGGATGGCAGAGAAGCTGCACAACTCTCTGCCATCTCCGAATTCCTTGCACAAAAAAAAATCTGTGGTCCTTAACAAACACCCCTACACCGGATCAGGCGGTAATTAAGTAGATAAAAGGCTAAATTATTGTCATGTAATGAACATTATCACAACGTGATCAGCCATCCTTAGTACACCTACGATAAAAATATCATATTCATCTCTCATAATAATGTTTGGGCTGAAAGAAAAATAATCAAGGCAACAACTTGTATTATTTATTTTCTTTGACCAAAATGGAGCTTGTGTGTATAATCCGTTTCCATGGTTATTCCTGTTTAAAAGATGTATTCGCCAACCCATTTTTATGTGTACTAGTTCCCGGTGAAAAATCCCTGCACATAAATGTATCCCACAGCAGGTACTGTATTGTTATAGAGTATACTGACGTATTCTTATACTTTTCATATCAGAGTTTGTATGAAGCAGAGTCTTTATATAGCAGCTACTACAATAGAGAATATTGTCTGACACACGCAGGCTGAAAAAGCCTCAGATTATAAACCAAGTGTGGGCTCCTGGAGCTTTCCAGTTTTGTTGTATTACAGATACTGTCATGGACTACAACTCCTGGGAAATAAATTCAGAAGGTATGTTCAAATAGAGAAAGAAAAATCAACACTCATAAATAGATATTGATGCAGCTGAGAAAAATATGAGAACAAGGGACTCGCCACTGTACAGGAACAGTTCGGGTGGTCTACACTCAACAGGTTCTCCAGTCCTGGATACAGACAGCAAACGAAAGGATGGTGGCACTCCAAATCAAACTCTGGATGGAGCAGCTTGAAAAATCAAAGATTTTTATTGTAACTTATAAAATCATGAACGGTATAGTGTAGACCAGTGGTTCTCAGCCTTTCTAGTGCAGCGACCCTTTGATAAAATTTCCCAAGTTGTGGCGACCCCTAACAGTAAAATTATTTTCATCGCTCCTTCATCGCTGTAATTTTGCTACTGTTATGAATCGAAATATAAATATCTGATGGTTTTAGGCGACCCCTGGCAAATCGTCATTTGACCCCCGAAGGGGTCCCGATTCACAGGTTGAGAACCACTGGTGTAGACAGAGGTAGAACAAGGAGTACTTTAAATGGAGCAAGACCTTCCAAATAGTCTTACGCGTTTTGCGCTTCACCAGAGCTTACTCAGACGCTAAACAGCAAAGTAACCGTTGTTATATAAACCTTTTTCAGAGAACAATTTTTGTCTCATTTAGTTGTATTGCTAATTGAGACATGCTGCGTAGACACTTCCTGTCTTAGTCCTACATTACTTCCCCCAAACACTGAAGATATTGCTGAGTTGTGTCAATAAGTAGTGGAGGTAATGTGGGGTAAGACAGGAAGTGCCTGCACAGCCAGATTTAACATATCCTATAAATGCAGATAAACTAGCTTTCTAAATATAAATGGCTAACAAAATAGATGGATGGTTTTGAAAGTTTTTTTTAAATTCACCAAAGTTGTTTTCAGTTGACAACTTCCCTTTAACCCTTTTGGCGCTAGATCTCTACAAGGTATTATATGACAATCAAGAAGAAAATACATGAATATCTGGGGTTGCATATTTGAAATGATTGGGGCATAAGTAGGCATGCAAAATTGTGCAATTTGGGGCAAAACAACCGCACAATAATTATAACTTTAACTTGATGCGTGTTAGCAAGCGCTGTAACACATTTTTATTCTATTCCCTGTAGATTTCTCAAGCAAAGAGTTGAAATCCCCATACCTGGGAACATTTCCATGTGGATTACCCAGAGGGTAGTCCTCTGGTGCCGCTGGGGGAGATGTATGACGTGATTTGCGTCAGAAAAGGGGTGGGGCTTACTCATGGGGGGAGGGGCTTCAAAAAACACAAAAAAAACCCTGAAAAATAGTCTGGGAAGGAGGGGAATTTGGCTGGAGTGCAAGGAGCATACATCGAAGAAACAGAAGTGGGTAGAGTTCAGAGCCGGATTAACACTCCACAGGGCCCTAGGCAAGGTACCAATTTGGGGCCCCCTCCCCCCATATCTCCCTAACCCTGGCTACCTACACATTGTTTAGTTTACATTACAATTTTGTGGGCACAGGCACTCAAAACGTTATACTAGAGTTTTGTGGGCACTGACACTCAAAGGGTTAATCCAAAAATTGGATAACCCTTTGAGTGTCTGTTCCCACAAAACTGTAGTGTAAACTAAGCACTGTGTAGGTAGTCAGGGTTATGGAGGACACACAGGATACATTACTTAATTTACTTTTGTTCTCTCTCTGCCCCCTGGGCCAATCTGGAGATGCCTGTAAAACATACAACTGTGCCTAACTGCCTAAACTGAAAATGAATGCCATTGAGAGTTACGCAATATAATATGATATAGTGAATTTGGTTTTATTCTAGTTTAATAAAAATGTTAAGTATTAGAGTGACTGCTCATTTGACAGATAAGAGATCACAATGCAATGTAGCCTTATTAGTAACTTTGAATGTTATATTACAATCACTATATCTCTTAATCGTTGGTTTACAGTATTTTTTTTTGTGGTAGTAGGCTTGCTTCTTGCACTAAGCAAACACATACCTCCCAAGTGTCCCTTTTTAGGAGGGACAGTCCCTCTTTTTGACCCAAATTCCTCTGTCCCTCTTTCCCACCCTGATGTCCCTCTTTTTAAGAAACCATATTATGTGGTGTGTGTCACTGCTCCACAGCAATAAAACTTACATTATTGTTTGTTTAAACATCAGCATATGAGTTTATAAATTAGTCTTTGTAAATAAAATACTTTGGTCTTATTATAACTCATTTATTACGTTACACAAGGAGGTGTCAATAGATCATGAATTAGCCTAAAAATTCTTGGTAATGCCCCACCCACCAGCCACGCCCCCTAAAACACAAGCGGCCCTCTCTGGCAATTTGAAATGTTGGGAGGTATACATACATACTGTTTACGTACCCACAACTTATAGTTAAATATATGGGTACTAGTGATGATCGAGCACCCCAATGCTCGGGTGTTCGGGTGCTCTGACCGAGCGCCCCCGGAGGCTCGAGTGCTCGGCCGAGCACCCGAGCCCCATTGAAGTCAATGGGAGGACTCGAGCATTACACCAGGCACCCCCTGCTCTGATGAGGGGAGGGTGCCTGGTTCATAGGAAAAGGTCAGAAAATGATGGAAACACCACAGAAATGGTTCAGGGACAGCATAGGGAGGATGTCTGGATGCATCTTGGACTCCAACGTCGCTGCTGGGAACGATGTTTCGCCCGTAGTACGCCATTTTTACAGACTGACCGTAAAACACACAAAAAGGAAGATAAAAACTAATCTGCGGCTAGGCACACTAAACAATATGTGACGCTAATCTGCGGCTAGGCACACTAAACAGAATGTGCTGCTAATCTGCGGCTAGGCACAGTGAACGGAATATGTGACGTTTATTTTTTAAACTTTGCACACTAAACAATATGTGCCGCTAATCTGCGTCTAGGCACACTAAACAGAATGTGCTGCTAATCTGCGGCTAGGCACAGTGAACGGAATATGTGACGTTTATTTTTTACATTTGTGCCCCCCCAAACAAAATATAACTGCTGCCCCCACACACAACAGTCCTAAAAAGGACTTTTGGGTCTTTAAAGAGTTCAAAAACACTTTTCTTCTCCCTACACTGACTTTCCCTTCCTATCCTCATCTCTCCCTGGCTAAGACTGAGCCGAACTCGCTGGTCAGGTGCTATACAGCACCCGATCACGGGTTCTGGCCAGCCAATCAGTGTAATGCCAGCAGCCAACATGGCTGCTGGCATTACACTGATGTCAGAGCCTCCCCGCACGTTTATTGGCTGCGCAGCAGCCGCGAAACGTGCGGGGAGGAGACCCGAACATGGCGGGCGAGCACATGCGGTACTCGTACGAGTACCGCCATGTGCCGAGCAGAGCGATGCTCGAGCCGAACCGAGCTTCGGCCGAGCATGCTCGCTCATCACTAATGGGTACATATACAGTATGTA